>CM038463.1:81393470-82611595 GCA_021464415.1 Lonicera japonica
GTGCAAAGCCATAACTTTGTTCACCTTTTTCCCCTTTGTCTCTGGTCTTATAGGAAGAATGTGTTCATAACATTAGGACCTAAATTGTTGTAGCATTAATATGGCGAAGTGGAGAATGATGTGAGATTCTGAATGAAGGATAATTAATCCAACCATCATTGTTGAGGTCCTAGCAATGGCTCCCTCAAACTGTCATCACTAACTTCCTAGACTGAATTGATCATCCTCAGCCATATTAGCCAATTAAGACTTCATTGACAGATTTTTGCACTCAAAACAGAGCATTCATTCAATCTGCATTAAAGGATTTGCCAACTTGGAATTGGAACATCATTTATGAATATCATTGCATAATATCATCATCAATTCCTCGAAAATGCCCAATTATCCCATCACTATCTCCATCCATAGAGGTCTGAGAAGATCAAACTATTTCGGAACCTGCTTTTTGTTCTTGAAGCATTAAGAGATGGAGGTGTGTTGAGTATAAAATGAGGTGTATGTGCATACTTTAGCATAATTTCGAATTTGGTTTCTTTATGAAACAAAACAAGGACATAATAATCTTCAAAAAAGTAATTTGCTGGTTAGCATATGTTATGCACAGCAATGTGGGAGTGCAGCCATAAATCATCCCTTTCGAGGAGAGTCCAGTTTGTTGTAAGTTTCGAATTTATAGAAAGTAGGGAGTGAACACCAAACACTTCTTAATAGCCTGGAATCATTAGATGGCATGAAGCATGTCCTCAGCAATAAATGCCTTACAACTGTAAAAAACCCTATCCCGTGTAGCCAATGAACCACACAACAGAGGTTTTTGGTGTTTTTCAGCATCCAGCTTTGAACTGCCTGTGATCTTTTAAGGAACTGAAGGGATAGAACTATCTTTAAACATAGAAGCTTGAATCCTCATAAGTTGCCTCTACATTCTCCCACCATGTGACCATAAATGACAATGAGAGCCGAATTTTGGTACTTCATAAGTGACTACCTCAAACTATAGCCCTCCTCTCAACTAGCAATCGATTAGGAAGAGTTGAAGCGAGATAATTCAACTTGAATTCTGGCATAGTGCCCAAAACAAACCCAAAGTATTTGATCTATAGCTTGGGGAGACCAACCAACTACAATGCTTATCAAAAGCCGGTCCCAATAATCTTGTGTGATTTCATGCAATCTGATCCACACATTAGCATTGGTTTGTTTTTGGCAATCAGGCTTGAAATCCTTGCACCAAGGTTGTAATCTGAAGCTGCCTGGATTTAGATTCAAGTGACCAGTTAAGAAGGCTCTATTTTGGTCCTCTTTGTTCTTAAATCTCAGATAGAAAAAACCCCTACCAATCGGAGTAAGAATAAACTTGTTAGAGATTGTCCACTTAGCTTGAAGCTTTGAAAAGAGCTCATTCAATTTGAGGGGAATTGAACCTTTGGGGAGGGTTAGCCTACCAATTAAATTAAATTGGCATGCTAAGATGGATTTATGATAGACTTGTTCATCCAACTTGATTGCAGGTAAATTTCCTTTGGAGTAAGGGGTGGGAAGGGGGGCAAGAAGCAAAGCACTGGTCCCACTCGAATTAGTGAACAAACTAGCAAATTTTTTGGGAGTGAACTGGGAGGTTGGATCATCTGGTTGAGAGGTAACTAAACTGGTTGTAGGGCCAGGGTGAGTAGGAACTGAATTGGCATTGGGAAGAGGTGAAGAGCTGGCAGGCAAATCAGTTGAAAAGGGACAAGAAGTATGAACAACTGAAGGAGTTTCTAAAGAAGTATTTGGTTGAGGAATATGTGAGATTAAAGAAGTATTAAATTGAGAAGAATGGCTCACAAAGTCAGACCTCGAGCCAAGAGCATCTGCAGTAACAGCTGGTGCAGGAACTTTTCTGGCAAAGGCCTGAGAAGTGACAGGAATAGAGTACACAGTTGTACTAGACTGCAAAGTGGTTTTGGGAGGAAAACCATTAGATAAAAGTGTGGGTTGTTGGGTAGACTGTTGAAAGCAGTTTTCTGGCAGATTAAATACCACCATGCCATCATTATTAACTTTAAAAAACAAAGGATTTTCGACAAGAACCCTTTGATTGGTGGACTGAGAATTAAGGGAAAAATCTCCATTATCCTGAGGTTGACATGGGATAGCATGTGAGTGGTGTAAATGCTGTTGAAGCTGATGTTCCTCATTAAAACCCTGTGCTGCTCTAGGATCAGTGGATAAACTGTTTTTTTGGCCTAAAATGGCTCCATCAAGGGGTGAAAAATGGTCAAAGGAAGATGGAACTGATGCACCAGGTATGAGGGACCTAGAAATGGTATTTAAAACTTGTGGACATGGTTGAAGCAGGGTCCCCATGGCTGGAACCAACTGGGTTGTGGGAACTACCCTCTTTTGCAGATTTTCTGCAGAAAAAACAGTTTCTGCAACTGAGGGAGCAGCAATGACATTTTGGTCACAGAGAAAATTGTTATGACTCATGTGTGTGGGTGTGAAGGTGGAAATGGAGTTTGGAACCAAGGTGGGCAAAGATTCAGCAGAAACCCTTACATTTTGAGCCAAAATCCCACTTTCAAATGGTGAAAAACTGCTTGGAGCCTCAGAGTCAAGGTGGCCTGCTACAGATGCTCTTACACATGTATTTGAAAGTTGTGGGCATTCTTGGCTCAGATGTGCACCTGCTGTGCATGGGTGAACTTCTGGAGCATCATTTTGCTGCATTAAAACTGCAGAATCAACATTGATCAGTGCTGAAGCTGCAGCTACTGAATTGTGAGCAAAAGGTGGGCTTGCTGAAGATGTAGCAAGGCCAGAAATAAAGTGTGCCAACTGCTGCTGCTGTTGTATTTGTTTTTCAGCCATTTTTTGTTGTTCTAGAGCATTTTGTACAAGAAAATTTACTAAATCATTGGTAATAAACTGAATTTTCATGCTTGGATAATGATTATTACGGTGTGTGTGAGATGGAAGAAAGTTTTTTGGAAGGTGGTTTTCCGGTGGAGGAGGGTGGTTTTGTGGTGGGATGATGGGTGGAGGTGGGAGGTGGTTGGTGGCCGGATTCATCTTGGTTTAAAATAATATTAAAAAAGTGAGGAGAGAGGATGGAGAGAATTTTCATACTTTCTCTCTCTAGAAAGTTTCATTGTGTCTTGAGTGATTTGTAGTTCCATAGAGAATTTGACCGATACAAAACATATGAGTGATTTGTACCTGTATTCCAAGCATATGGACTCAAAGCGCGAGTCTCCCCATTGGGACCTACCCGAAAAGGGCCCACCTCCTCATAGGCCCCATAGGCCACAGATGAGCAACTTGGCCCACCATTGAGCCACAACACTTGTGGCTTTAGGCCTCGGTTTGGTTCACGAATTTTAATACTCGGAAAAGGAAAGTCGTTTCTTTTTTTTGTTTGGTAAGCACAAATTTCGGAAACACTTTCCCGAGAGAGGGAAAACAAGGGGTAAAACAATTCCTCTCAAAACACATGGGATTGATTTTCTCATGTGATTCCAAGCATTTATTACAAAAAATTTAGACAATAATACCCTTACCTAAATACTTTGCATGTTTTACCAAACACAAGAAAAGAAATTTAACAGGAAATTTAATTTCACACCTCCATGGGAAAGATAAGGGAATTAATTTCTCTTCCGTGAACCAAACGAGACTTTAGTGTGGCCTTCTTACTAACTGGTGACTCGACCAACCAGTAGAAAAGGGCTCGACCGGCCTGCTTGTCCACCGTAACATAGCCGGAGTATTGAGAGAAGCTTACGTTTTGCGGCTGGCCCAGCAACCTTGTGATCTTATTTCTGAGCCGCTGCTAGAGGGCAGCCGAGGCAGCAGTGGTGGGGGCGGAGGAAGAGAGAAACAAGGTGGCAAAGCCCAAAGCCCACAAGAAAGAGATGCTTGAGGGCCCTCTCATTGTTGGATATGAAAGTTGGGCTAGTTTTGAGTTTAGGAGTAATGAAACTGAGTGGGTTCATTGAGTGTAGCTTTTAAGGAATAATGAGTGACTAAATGTAGGGATGGCAAAAAAAAAACGCGAGTTCAGGTACTTGCGGGTTTTTACCCGAATGGGTCTATTTCGAGTAGTTCATTTCGGGTTCGGGTTCGGGGAGAGAAAAAAAATAAGTAGGTCCGGTTCGGGTCCGGGTATCTAAGTACCCATCCCCGAGACCCGCCCCGAAATATATATGTATATAATTTTTTTTAGTATATATATATTTGTGTTTTTATTTGTTTATTTTGTATACTTTGAACTTATTTTTATAATATATATATATAATTATTTTTAATATATATATATTTGTGTTTTGGTTGTTTATTTTGTATACTTTAGACTTGGTAGAGAGTTTATTTGCTAAATGATGAATTTGTTTGAAAATTTATTTTGTGAATGGTGGGTTTATTTGAAAACTTGATAGTTTATTTGGTAAAATATTAAATGATTTTCAAAATTAAGTTAAAAAATAGTAGTCTTCATGAGAATAAAGTGGCATTTCTTTAAAAAAAAATCGTGGGTACCCATGGGATACCCGGACCCACCGGTTCCAGGCACTACCCGAACCGATTTTCATGGTTCTGGGGCTGGTTCTGGTCCGCGATTCCAGGGATGGGTAATGCCTACCCGGCCTCGAACGCCCCGTTGCCATCCCTAACTAAATGTTTGTGTTAATAGGAGGGAGAGGGTGAATAAGGTGTGTTGTGGCTGAAGTCCAAACAAGCAAATGCTAATGTGATTATATGATATTATAAGGATGGCATTATTGTCAAAGCAATTATCCATATCAACAGAGCAATGTATAATTTTAGAAGTATACGATGCAACTTCTCAAAGTAGTGGCAGAAAGGCTATCCTGTCATAGCTCTTCGTTATAGAATTTGAATAAAATGTGCCTCAAGTCTACATCATGAAAAATTTCTTGATAAACGTGTATACACTAGAACCAATAATGAACTTTCACGTAGTGTAATTGTGTATGCATGTGCAAGGGCGGACTCCGGAATTATATTCAGGAGGAACCAAATTAATAAGTTTCTAAGAATTTTTTGCATATACTGTAATAAGACCAAAATCAAAATATTATATTAAAGTATTTAACATTTTATATGTCAAAAATCAAAATCATATATTTAGTTACAATATTTTCATTCGAGACTTTATATTTTGAAAACACTTAATCATATATTCATTATCGATAGCTTTAAAAACATATTTCTTTATATATGTTACCGAGCAATCATTCATTAGATCATGTCCCAATTGATTCCAGAGGTTGGAGCAATTTGATGATTGAGAGCCATAAATAGAAATTGGAAAAGAAATAAAGAACCGTAAATAGTGACTAGAGAACAAAGGGCAAACAAACCGAATAACAAAACAGAACCATTGTAAATAAAATTGATAACCTAAAAATACAAACCTCCACCCCAAACTTTTACTATTTATTCCACGTAACACCCCCCCCCCCCCCCCCCCCCCCCCGGGAACTTCAATGCTCCCCTTCCTATATACAACTCCCGCCCATGTACTTATACATATAATCGCTTTCGGCCCCCAAAATAACTACTAAAAAGGTCCAAAATCCCAAGTGGGCCGGTGGGCCCCCTAGACCTCGTGTGTGTGCATATAATCACTTTCGGCCCCCAAACATAGCATAACTACTTAAAAGGTCCAAAATCTCATGTGGGGCATTGGCCCCCCCTGAACCTCATGTGTGTGTCCGCCCCTGTGCATTGTATATGGGCAAATATATGCCATGTAATAGGCTTAATCATGTGACACAGCACTAGTATATTAAGTGTATTTAAACTCGATTATTAAATTTATTTCAAATTGATAGTTTCACTTTTCTTTTTAGAAATAGATAAAATATATATATATATATATATATTTCGTGAGATAATCAATAACCAAGCCTTGCAATGAAAACTAAAACCAAAGTAGAACTACTTATTTGAGTACAAAGCAGCTTTAGGATGTGGAGGAGAATACGCAATTTCCTTTTCATTGGCAGGATAAAAGTTAATGTATAAGAGAAACCATAGTGTAATATATTCTTTGTATGGTTAAATAGTGGGCTTGTAATTAAAAAGAAGGGGATGAGGAAGAAAATAGATGTAGATCTGAATCGAAGATCTGGAATGGATGTTGCTTAATTTGAAGGTGCCCATGTTAACCTTTTTAGGTATGGCGTTGATGGCGGCACAATTTATTAACCAACCGAGTTGGCCATGTGATTTAGTTTAATCTAAAATTAACCCACCAATATCTATTTATCCAATGAAATTACACGCACTCAAAACCCCTTTACTGGAGAACCAGGACTTTATCTTCAAAATCATCTTAGTTTTATTTTAAGGTGAAAAACAACCCATCTCCCTTATCACACACCTTTAAATTTGGGATACGGTTTCCATTCAATATAAAGTTAAAATTTGGAGGTGATATTTTCACTCCACAAAATACTTGGTTTCACTCTCGGTTTTATTTGGTTCTCAAGAACCAAGTATGGTGCCTATTATTCTATTCTTAGGGGCCGATTACAAGTATATATATTCAGTATTTAGGAACCAAGTAAGGCATTGTCAAGCTTATACTTGATGCTCAGGAACTAAATAAGAGGCAACTTACTCGATTTTCAAGAACCAAATGAAAAGCGAGAGTGAAATCAAGTGTTTTGTGGGATGAAAATATCACCACACTAAAATTTGGTTAATTTCACTATTCTCCATATTTTTGTCTTAAATGCCAGCTAATGTACGTGGTATTATAAGGCTATTGACAACATGTGCATAACACCTTTTCATACTCTTTTTGTTTCAATAATAAAGTCAAGACTTTAAGCTCCATTGGATAACAATGTGGAAAATGATGACAAAACCTATTAATTTTTGTGAAAAGTTAAAAAATAAGTTCAATGCTGCTCTATCTCACACTTTTTTATGAGCAGATGTTTTTCATCTTTATTTGTTTTTTTTGTGAAAAAAAAATTCTTCATCACTACCCTAAAGACAAAAAATTTATGGAAGAAGTCAAAAAATAAGAGAACATCTTATTATATTTCTCAACTTATTTTTCAACTTCTCACAAATATTAATAAATTTTGCTATTATTTTTCATCTTATTACTAAAACAAACTTAAGAATAACAAGTAATCAAACCTAATTTAAGTAACCAGTTCATTGACCACATACAAGTAGAAATGAAAGATAACAAGTGCAGGAGCATTGGAAATATCTAAAGGGAAGAGGTTCAAGCAGTGTGATTTTGATTTTTGAGTGCTCTGATGCGATTGCAATGCAGTGCTGTCATAAAGATAGGGTGTGCCCGCCTTGAGGCTTGTGGGGTCTAGTGACCTTATTTATTATTTAAAATTATAGGATATATTTTAGATATATTTAGAGTAATGTATATAATTTCAATTACTTAAATTTTAAAAAAAAAGTAGTTAATAGTAAGGTTAAATTGTGAAAAAAAATAAAAACAAGGGAAAAAAAAACAAAACAAAATGTGTCCCAAGCATACTTTTTAAAGGAAATTCTCTTCAACCCACAACATGTTCTAAAAATCGTGTCCAAAATGTATTTTGAGTAATAACGATACATTTATACTAGTTATTGGATTGCAATTTTCTGGACTAAGCAACATTGATTTGTTTTGTTTTTTTCAATTAATAATTTAGTCACTATAGTTGATGTGAGATTGAATAACTCCAATGGTCAAATTTGCTGGCTGGCGGGGAAAATTTTCATATTAATTCCTTTTGTGTCTTACTATGCCCATGCATTTCACTGTTGTGGTCTAAAAGGATCTACGCCAAGGTGGAACCTAGAAGTGAAATATTGTAACTAGCGTGTTAACCCGTGCAATGCACGGGCGTTTTTTATCAAACATTTAAATGTTTGATAAAATATTTATAAAGGGTATAAATACATTGCATCTACTTTTGCGTATATGAATCAGTTAAATTTCAAGCAAACTAATAATTTATCAGTTCAAAAACATAAGAGTGCGTAGAGAATGGATTAAAGAGATTAAGAGAAGATATATGTATATATATACTCATATTATATTGTTTAAGGGTAATTGAGAGTATGAAATGTTAATATAATTATGTGGTTAATAAAGTATGACAATGAAATGGTAATATGAGAATTAGAATTAATGGTTTCTTGAAAAACACAATTATTTATATATATTAATTAGATTAAATGGGTTTCAAATGCATTAACTATCTTAAAAGCTCCATTAATGCTCATACTTTTTCCAATACTATAGTGGAATAGATGCCCAATCACATATTTTCAATTAAGAAAGAAGTTTCTAAAAGAAGAAATACCAAAAAAGTATAAAGAATCTAAGGCCATCTCCAATGATGTTTTCTATTTTTGCATTTCTATCCTATGTGTCAATATTATTTTATTATATTTCTATATCTATTGGCAATATATTTATATTGGTGTAGAAGAATAGAAAATATGGTCTCCAATGGTGATTTCTATTGTTCAATTTCTTCTTCACTTTGTCCCCTATTTAATGAAGAGAGAGAATTAGTGGGTGCATAACAACCAATGAAAATTTGCCATGTCACATAGAGAATTTCTATCACCATTTCTACATGTAGAAATGGTGATAGAAATTCTCAATCCCAATAGACATCCACCTAGGATAGAAATAGAGATAGAAATGCCCATTGGATAATTTTTTTTCTATTATTCATTTCTATCATAGAAATTTGCTTGGGTAGAAACACCATTGGAGATGGCCTAAAAAGAGAAAGACTAAATGGGCGGGGAAAATTTTGGGGCTGTTTTGTTTTAATATATATATAGATTGTGCTCGAAGCTAAGAAAACCGGAGATTCTGAATGCTAGGAAAACAAGTATATTGACCAACAATAATAATAAAACAAAAGAAAGATAAATGACATCTTTGATTATCTTACTACTGAGAACAATATTCGGTATCAAAAGCATCTGAATGACTAAAAATCTTGTTGTACCCATTAAATTTCACATACAAGATTTCTTAATTCAAACTTTGGAAAAAAAAATTGAAAAATCAAATATAGTCGTCTAAGATCTTCCTGCAAATTCCTATTCATGGACGATTTCCTCTCCATCCCCTGGCAAATTGAAACTAAAAAATGCTACAGTTGCATGGGGAAGAATTTAGAGGGGAATCAGAGCGGGCATTAACCGCTTATTCCTTTTCTTTTTGCCCGCCAATAAATTAAAGACTTGGATAAATTCTTCAGTAATCAACGAAGAATAATACACAGAAACGCTAGTTTCATGTGGTAGGCATGGCTTTGTTTTCCAAAAATGATCTTAAAAGAATAAAAGCTTGTCGAGGGCGATGAAGAGGAACCTCGTGTCCTGCTCCTGTTATTGTTACAAATGACAGCCCTTTGTATATTTGGCTCCACCCTCCAACCTATATATATACATAAATTATCACGAACCAATAAAAACAAGAATGAGAGAATATTAAGTTATTATAATACAAGTTACAATGACACCTTTCCCATCTATACAAGTATGAATTAAATTTATGGACTTTAAAGATGGAAGACCTTTTCCCATCAAGAAATGAAATTATAGAATACTACAAAGGGCATTCATAAATCACAACTTTTGTTTTTTGATGTTTAGTTCCCTTTCGGGATAAAAAAAACGATAAATCTTAGGCAACACCTTTGGGGACATGTTTTAAGGACACAATAATGTGTCACCCATGCATTGGTCAACAGTAAACTTTGTGTAAATTCCGTTCATGATTGGACCCAATTCACTAATCAATGAATTGGCAACACATCCCTACATCCTCTAACGTGTCCCCAACATGGGTCCCGGTTGAAGTGCTCTATACAATTTTATTGAAAAAAAAGGTGTTCATGAATATTACCTTTCCATTGTCATACCATGGATACCAGTTGGTAATAGTTGCAAGCTTCAAAGCATCAATGGAGTATCGGGTTGCAGTCACAGGAACAACTGAATCAGTATCACCACTGTCGAGAAATTAATCACAAGGCATGATCAGATATGAATCGTAATAATTGTAGGCCAACTCTCCTTGTACCCCAGTTGTATCAGCGTTTCAAGTGGAACCATCAAATTGGATCATCTCATATCTCATTAAATTAGGCATTAAAGTTGGCACACAGTTGGTGGGTTAGCGTCGCACAATGAAGAATCTCTATAATGACAGGGCCAAAAGTTAATTTAACTAGAACTCTCAAATCAACATATTTGATCAGTTGCGTAAAAGAATCTGCTGAGATACATGCAACAGAAAACAGAATAGACAAGTTTCGAATGCAAAGAGCAAATGGAACATAGTACTATACCTTAGTAAAGAGTGCTCTCTTTCCTATTTAGCCCTATCGATATTCATTACAGTTCCTTCTCCTAATAGCTTAAGCTTTTGAGAGAGATAGTTCCTAACATGGCATGGTATTAGAGCTTGGTTTTCTGGGATGTCCAAGGTTCAAGCCTTGGCACCTCCATCCCCCATCTGTTAATTCGAAATTTGTATGTTCTGTGTAATCTTGTTCCCGTCTGCTCTCTACGTGCGAGTATGGGGTCGCACGTGAGGAAGGGTATTAAGCATGACATTCATTACAGTTCCTTCTCCTAATAGCTTAAGCTTTTGGGAGAGATGGTTCCTAATTGAGGACAACACCCACCTTCAAATACAAGCCAAAGAACCCATACTTGTTACAGTATAGGATTATCAAATATGCGTTATTTTCATCTCTCCTCTAAGTTACAACAATTCCTGTGAGACTGTGGTGTCCATTATTGTCCCCTCTCTAACCCTTGGCTGCAACCACCCTATTCACTGTATTCCTTCAACGTTATTCCATCCGTGCCAAAATTAATTATGCTCTAGAAGTGGCTCACAGCTCAAGGCTCAAGCCCTGAGACAGGAACCCAGACCTCATATTCAATCAACCATTTTAGCACATTAACCTCCCACAAACACGATATAGTTATTTCAATTTTCAAATTCTCTGAGTAATAAGCATATGTAACTTTTACGGTCCTTGAAGTCAATTACGTGTGGACCACTTTAAATAGATATGATATGAATTCCACATCTAACAAATAAAGGATCGAGAAACAAAGTGGGGGGAACTTGTACCTGAATACCCAAATTCTAAGACCGGCAGCTATTAGTTCCCGGTAAATAGGAAGCATGGATAATGGAGAATCCTCCCAATACATACCGATAATATCACTACAAATAAGCAAAACATCATTATGTTATTACAACTCTATATGAGAAACCAGAAAAGTTTTTTTATTGTGAAATGCACCTGCATGTTTTCCATGGATATGGAATCCCAGTTGTGTTAGCATGGAATGCCTTCTGAACTTCAAGGAGATTAAAGTACACTTGTGAATATCTTTCAGTACAAGGGTCATATGCTCTGGTCATCCATGGCTACAATTGAAGGCAAATATGTTATTTCAGAAAGGGCTCTTTGTCAAATACAAAAACAAAATAAACTTTTAAAGGAACAAAGCATATCAAACCATGTTTTAACTACTTGAAGGAAGTTCCTAAATAAAGCAATCATATAGAGTACTAAAATTTGTAGTAATAATATCATCAAGAAAGAAAGAATGTAGGAACATATGTTTTCAGTGATATAGGATATTCAAAATATTGAAAGAATAGGCTAAGCATTGAAAACTGATATGAAGTCTGGCATGATTAGAAACTTACTTCCAAATTTGTAGCATGCTCTGGTTATATGGTAACAGATAGCAAATTTTTGAAAACAGGTTCCATACTTGCAATGACCAATGACCACGAAAATAATATTGCTAAATAAATCTGTGCTTCAGTCATTAATATATGATAATTTGGGATTTGATTACCATTTCAAGGGTTCCATGCCCATGAAGCTAAAGAAACATCTACAATTCTACATCATATTAACCAATATTTCCCACATCCCTTTTTACAGCACTATCAATAAAGTAAATATTATGCCCAAGAATCATAATATTCCTGTTTTCCCACATAAACAGCTTGCCCTTTTTTTCTTTTCCTAGTGAACTGCAACAAGTTGTGCACACGGAAACCAATATTCATAAGCCTCCACCACATGTAGCTATTCCCACCAAACTAAATAAAAACTGGTTGAATATACAAAGAATTTGCTCTCTACAACATTCTCAAACTACTCTCCGTCATAGGCGTAATGTTTTTATTTCTCCAGCAATATCGCTTTATCCCTGTCCAAACTTCATTTTTAACTTACGTTCCTAAATTATTACAGGACTTGTTACCAACTTTTTCATATCCTCTCTCAATTGTTCTCCACGATGTAACAGTAGTTGGTGCAAAACAATTAGCAAACAGTAAACCACAAACTAAACGCCACGAAAAGAATCTGCACCCCCCAAGATTTTGTTCTAATCTTAAATTGGCTGCCCATCAGTTGACTAATCTCTGATTCCCTTTTCAACGTTTTAATAATTTAGAAAAGTTTCGTTGAACACTTACATAATGACCCCTCAAGTTGCGCTTTAGTGCTGATGTATCGTTGCAAGGGCGTGTGTAAATGCTATATGGATCAATGTTACCCCGCTCCACCTCTGCAGCAGTGAGAGCCTTGATGCAATCAGGTGTCGGGTGCTGAGAGGATCCAGTGTCACAGGCTGCTTGAAGGGTTTTGTAGGTGGAATCTGAAATTAAAGCATGGGTCCACCAGTACTCAAACGTGCCAATATAATCATTATAATCATCAGTAACAGCATTGCCCACCTAGAGAAAAACAATTGAAAAAGAAAATGGCCATCAGTTAAACGTTAATCGCAAGAACAGAAGTCAAAATCATATCTTTGAAAATTATCATCAACTGTACCATGAAACCCTTGAAATTAATAGCTGGATTCTTAATTCCTTTGTTTCTTTGGTAAATAAGTTGGGACAACTGGGGAACATAATGACCTGAAACAGTTTAAAAGGAAAAAAGATAGGTTAGTTCATTTCATATTGGCTATTCCACAAGAAGAGAGTTACATATGTAAACAAAGATGGAATCGAATCAAAGACCTGCATAACTTTCCCCAGCAATGTAGAAATCTCTATGCTTGTATTGAGGAAACCTTTCGAACCACTTGACAAGAAATGTATATGCATCTTCAGCTACAAATTCATAACACCCAGATCCCAAAAATATCTAGAGAAGTCAGAGCCAAAATGTTTAAGCTAAAACAACCTAACCAACGGCATCTAATTCATAGTTCAGCACATTCAACCATATAAAATCAAGATGAATTACCAGTTTTCTGGTCTCCAGTATTATATAATTCTGATGATGTGTTTGTATATGAAAAACCAACACCAGCTGGTGATTCAAGGAAAAGCAAATTTGCCACTGCCATCATAAGAAAGTGAATTTGGGTTAACAGAACATAAATCAATGATAATAATTCTTCAACTGAAGAAACTAAGGAGGGGAAATATCATCAACTAATGGCATACACTTGTTCCAAGAATAAGGATTCAAGTAAAGGGTCTTCCCATCCGGACTAATGCGAAAAGGACCAATCTCTTCAGCAGCTCCATAAGCTACAGAAGAACAACCAGGCCCTCCATTGAGCCACAAAAGGAGTGGCCTCGTATCAGGACGACGACTTGCCGGTGACTCAATCAACCAGTAAAACAGTGCCCTCCCAGCCTGCTGATTTACGGTCACATAACCCGAGTACTGATTGAACCCAACATTTGTTGGCTGCCCAGGCAACTCTTTAATCCTATCTCTATCTTGATCTGAAGTAGATAAAGAATGGCACGTACCCAGAAGAAGGAATGACAAGCAAATCACCAAGAAAAGAGAAATACCCATTACTCAAATCTATCAAAACAAAGACAAATGAGCCACAGAAATCCTATTCCCGAAATATTCTTAAAGTAATATTCTGAACTTTAGGTTAATCATCCACCAATTAAATGAAAACCCTGAAGCACAAATCCCAAGATATTTCTGGGTTCTAGGGAAGTTATCCACACAAGCTTAAATAGCAAGGCAGACACATGAAATGATCCTATTTAATGAAAAAGCTAATTTATCAGCTAACAAAAATCCAAAATTGCAACCAATTCCCTATAAACAAATCTCAAAATAACAGTGGGGCTTCCGTGGGAATTGTATACAAATGAATTAAATAATGACATTGACCTGTAGAATGTGAAGCTGACGTCTATGAGCATTAGCAGACAGTCAGAGAGGCGGATAGAGAGGGGATGGAAGTTCATAAACACTTTGTTTTGATTATTAGTTTTTCATTCACAATGAGTGAATGACTGCAATTAGTTGTAAATGAGGTGTTAGCTGTGTATGTGTGAACAGAAACTAAGCTAACACACATACAACTTTTGCTGTTGTACTACTAATACTCTACTAAATAATAACTAATTAATTAATTTATTTTCTTACGCTGTCTTCTTTCGCCCATTTGACCAAACAAATGGACGCACATGGGGTTGTTTCGGCTGACTTCATTCGTTGAGTAGATTTAGCTGGCGAAGAAGAAAGAGGAAAGGGATTTGCTTTGAAATTTCTGCACTGAAGTCTTTTTCTTAATAACGCATAAAAGTTGAGATGCTTTTCATCGAATTAGATAGATCTCATTCACGAATCTGCCTGAAAAAGAGGTCAGGGTTTATTGGTGTAATACATATTTAATGATAATAGTTTACCGAGTAAATACTTAAAACTATTAATCTATTATAAAAGTGTCGGTCCTATTTGGTCTATTAAACTAATTATTTAATTTCAATTTATCCAATATGTTAAAAATGTTTGTCAGTCGCATAAGTTGTTCAGTTGTTCAATTGTTCATCACATAACCAACTTTAAAAATATTTGCGTTCAACAAATTATTTGTGTTCATCTTTACCATCTCCGGCCATCTTTTGGCAAACACTCTCCCCCTCTCTCAACCCAAAAATCACCACTTTTTTTAAAATAAAGCATCACAAAAGTGGTTTGGGTTCTTATTAGGTGTTGTTTTGTAAATACACGTTTATGTTCAATACTTGCTTGAAAGAATTTTTCTGTGTCTAAATTGAAATCATTGCCGTCTCTTTTTTCCCATTTTCTAATCCATATGGCTTTTATCCCAAGAGTGGGGAAGTTTTGGGGCTTTTAAGAATAACAACTATATCGAATCATGTTTTTCGTTTTGGGCAATTGATTGAATTTTTAGCTTACAGTAAGTGTGCATCTCTAATTCTTTTATTCTGTAGCAACAATTTCAAGAATGAGAGAAAGGTTAATATTTAAGTCAAATGAATTGATTCAACGCGTACCCTGATTGAGTATCTACTTACTTATGCATGTGCTCTTTTCTTATCAATTAGAAATATGAGTTTGTCCAAAGCCTGCGCTTCATGTTAGTAACTTACTTTTTAGTTCACAAATAAGGAGGAAACAAAGTATGATTGGATACTATATATTCCATTGCTCTATTTTTTATTTGGCGAACCTAATTTTTTTCCGGCAAAAATATCCACATAATAACTGACAAAAATACCAATTTTTTTTTATTTTTTGATGCTTTGTTTTCAAATGTCAAGGAAAAGTGATGATTTTTGGGTTGAGAGGGAGCAAAAGGGGGGAAAGTTCGTTGGAAGATGGTCGGAGAGGATAAAGATGATTGAAGGAGATGAAGATGGCCAAAAATAACTTGGTTGGACAAAAAGTCCCTGAAGTTGGTCATGTGAGGGGCACATGACCAATTTATGTCAATGATTGATGTACTTTTTTAACTAAATGGGCAAATTGAAACTAAATAATTAGTTTAGTGGGTCAGATAGAACCAATTTTAATTAAGTAACAATTTTTAAATTTTTATAATAGATTAATGATCAAATATAATATTTACTCTAGTCTAAATGATCGAAAAGAATGTATCAACGTAGTAAGTAGTACCGAAAGTTTATTCTCACTATAATAAACATACAGCTATGGCTATCGCCAACTTTTATTCTCAATTAATAATCCTACTACACATAATAGAATACTAGAGTTTTATAACATGTCTGGTTCAGATATAATTAGTTTTAAAAAATTAATTAAAAATTTAATATGTAACCCAATAGTTGAGAGTCAAAGTATCCCCACTTGATTTTAAATTATGTTGTTACCTTATATAATTTTATTTTATTTTATTTTTCTATTGAAATAAAATGTCATAAAGGCAAAATAGGAAAACCAAAAACGAGACAAAATATCATACCTACCGAAATACCTTCGTCTTTATATAATAATTGAATTGGTGACATGATATCTAATAATTATTCGTATTGTGTTAGGATTTTTTAAAAAAAAATGTGCACATATAATATTTGATCAAGTGATAATAACATGTGTATTCATGTTGGGAAATTCTATTTAAATTCCCTGTTTCTTCTATCTCAAAATGATAATCTTATTTTGTAGAGATGATGTAACAAAATTTTATTACAAGATTCTATTTAGATAGAATTGAGTGAGATGGAGTTCTATAATTCCAAATGAAAATGAACATATATATTATATTTATATTACATTCACTTTTGATTTGAATTTTTTGTCAAAATTTTGTGAAAATGATTTTCTTATCATATAAATCATCCCTACTAAATTTCATAAAAGAATTCATATGTTTAGCAGTCAACCCCATCAAGAAAAATTGGGTATTGGAAAGGAGCCAAATCTATAATCAACTTATTAAATTTTACAATAAAAATAAGTTGTTGTTTTTTTATCTTAACTTGACATTAGTGTTTTCTTAAAAACTACTAAAATCAAAATGTGACTATCAAACTAAAACGGTTTAATCTTGCTTAATAAATATTAATGTTTTTGTTAATCTTGTTTAATTTCTCTTTTTTCAGTTACAGATCTTAGGTTGGTTATGATTTATGAATGCTCGCAACATTTCTACATAGTGTATTAATTAGAATTAATAATGTGAACCGACTAGTAGAATTTAGTAATTAATTACATCTATATATATATATATAAATAAACTGGTTGACACCATAATTAGTTACGGCATAAAATTTGGTGTTTTATATTTTGTCCAAATATTTTTCTACATCTTTAGTGTAGGAAAAAAAAATTACTGTACTACTTAACTACTTCATTCAAGATATTTTTCATATATCTACATAAAAATAAAACTTGCACAAAGGAAATGTGCTTAGTAAAGTGTTTAGTCTCAAAATTAAATGAAATTATTAATTTAAGACGGAAAAGAAGTTTCATAATTCTATGATAATGCGCCACAATAGTAATCATTAGGCTTGTCAACGGATCGGATATGGACCGGATCATACTATATCCAAATCCGATCCGAAAACTAATACACTAAATTCGATCCGATCCATTAATCCAATGGATATCTAAATCACTATCCATATCTGATTTGTTATCAAACGGATATCCGATCCATATATCCGATCCGAAATTCAAAGAATTATTCCTCCCAACAAAATAAAAAAAAATTAAGACAAATAAAAATACTTATAATATAAAATGAAGACATTTAAATTCATATGATTTTGGAAGATAACCACACATGAATTGTTGAAGGAAATAGGTTGCCTGGAATAATTGATTTGCTATGGTCTACGGAGTGGAATTTGTACATATATATAAATATATATATATATATATATATATATCTTTATGTACATGTCGGATCGGGTTGTAAACGGATCGAATTGGGATATATCCATATCCGATTTGTTAAGCAAAGGCTAAACAGATTCGGGTCGGATTTGGATAATCGGATCAGAAATTCCTTACCATATCCGAATAAATGGATCGGATTCAGATCGGATTCGGATCGAGATCCGATCCATTGACAGGCCTAGTAATCATTGCCAATGCGGCTAAAAGAATATTTTAGGAATGTCGCTATTTAGCACTAAAATTATTATTATTTTAAAGAGTCGAACAAAGTTATGTTTTTTTTAGGATAATAGTCAAACAAAGTTGTTATACTTGAGTAATTAAGCCTACTCAATTTTGTTTTTTTATGTAGTTTCCAAATATTTTTATCTTAACGCTCTTGTACTGATATATATATATATATATATATTTATACCCACGCATGCTATCGCTCGTTATTTTAAAATGAAGTTAGACTTTGTTTTATTCGATCAAGCATTTATTTGTGTTTAATTTGGTTGTGATTGTGTTGAATATAAATATAAATATTTGATAAAAAAAAATTGATTTATAAATGTATCAATTATTTATTTTTATTTTTTTGAATAGAATCTGCTGGTAGAAGCCATATTATTATTAAATGAAAGTACAAATAGAAGAAAAAATAACATCAACAAAACTTATAACCAAACTGCCCAACACTATCGATCAATTAACACAGCATGCCCAATCTCTGGAACAGCATAATTCTACCAAGTAAAGTCATCTTAAATTCTGCTGCAACATTTCCTTCAATATATATATATATATATGAGAAACACGAAATTCTACTCCTTCGGCCAACCCGAACAATGCTCCCATTGCCGCCTCAATTGCCACGGGGGTTGATAATTTAATTTTATTGAAGAAATTAAGCAAAGCGAAAGCTAAATCCATCTCAAACCATATTTTCGACCTGCCCTTTGCACGAGCAACCCTCTCTTGCACGCCAAACGCATCAGCAGCTTTAATTTGCATAACCATTTCCTCCCCTCTAATCTACATGCTCATGCATGTGCAGCAACATCTCCACCATAAACTGTTCCCTCATCCTTTTGCATCCCACCCTCTTGCACCTCTTTAATTAACATGATAATCATCACTTCCGATCCCCCTTGCATTTCCCCTGGCCTTATTTATTATCAATGTTCCAAAAATCGTGAATCGGAAATCGATCGGCAAGGTGGGGAGCGGGGATTTTTCATTTTATCGGGATAAATCGGAAAAAATCGGATATGTACTGTTCACCAAATAAATAATATTTTAAATAATATATTATATAACAATATGCTAAATAAAATATAATGATAACAAAATGGACATTAATAGAATAAAATGCTAAATAAAAATAACTTAGCGGGTTAATTGTAAACATTTAAAAGAAATTTCTCACCTATTTACTAGCCTATTAGTAATTTTGTAAATTGCAATATACCTAAGGGTAATTAGTTAATTAAGTCATTCACCACTTATTAAAATTAAAACCTACTCCTCTTCTTTACCCTAAAACCTACGCCTCTCTTTCTCATACCACAACACAACCGTCTTCTTCTTCCATCTCTCTTCATCTTCTTCTTTCACTTCGCCCCTTTCTCTCTCTTTCTCATTCTCGTGTTGTGTTATTCGGCTTCTTTCAAGTTCCGCCCCTCACTGTTTCGAGGTCGAGTGAGAGAGAGAAACAGCGAGGTCGAGTGAGAGATAGAGAGAAACGGCGAGGTCGAGGTTTGGGAGTCGTCGAGTGAAGGAGAGAAAACAAATAAGGTTTGGGTTAGAAAACGATGTCGTTTACTTTGGTAACGTTTAAAAAAAATATTCAATTTATCGCCGATTACAATTTATCGCGATAAATCGGCAATAAATTGGCGATAAATTTTCGATTTCTCCACTGCCGATATTTTCAGCCGATTGTGGATAATTCGATCGGTGCCTTGCCAATTTCCAATAAATCGCCGATTTATCGGCGATAAATGCTGATTTTTAAAACACTGTTTATTATTAACTACATCAGCTCCACCCACACATGTCCCATCTTATGTATCCCACGGAGAAATGCTAACATAATTTTCTTCCAAGTGCGAAAATTGGTACCATTGAGCTTGGTACCTCCAAACGATCCTCCTTCCGAATTTCGAACAGATACCTCAACCTTATGGATATGAGATTCGCTTACATCACCCATGATAATACGCAACAGGATTACTACTTAACTATCACAAAGGTTTGGGACCAATTTGTTAAAAAACAGGAGTTTCTAGGACTAAACTGTAAAAAAAAACATATTTTTTTGGACTAAATTGTAAATTATGGAAACAAATGGGTTCAAAATATAAATTACCGAAACTTCTGGGGTCAAATTGTAATTACTGAAACTTCTGACTTGACGCCGTTAGATTTAACAGTGACAGAGATAACCCCGTTAACTTTAACGGCAACAAAGCTAACACCGTTAAGTTTAACGGAACAGTGACGGCGCGCGTGAGCGAAAAATAAGGATCTTCCAGGAGCGCGTGAGAGACCCTTTGGAGCTAATTTTTTCGGAGTGTGATCGTCTAGTCAAGATGAAGAAATTGGTATAAAAGTTTTATGGTTTCGACACTGCAGATCTGAACAATCGAAAAATCGCTAATTGTTATGGCGCGTGTAGGTGCGTGGAGGCTCCAATCAAGATGATTCAAACGCCGAATTGATCGTTTAGTGGAGTAGAAGCTACTGGTCTAATTTGATAGCGTTTGAAGTTCGGTAGTAGATGAATGAAGCAATTAAAACTTGCGAGTTGACGGGAATAAAGACAAGATGAAGATAGTCGTTTTTTTTCTTTAATGACGAAATTAATCTCTATGAACCCTAACACCGAGGATTAACGCTCTGATACCAAGTCAAATATAATAGAGGGAGAAAGAATTGTATTAATTTGTTGATATTAACTGATACAGAAAGATCATATTTATAGGGATATACAAAAGAGAAAAAAGGAAACTGATTAGAAAAAGGAAATTGATTAGAACTCCTACTCAACTAAGGAAACACAATATAACAAGGAAACACAACACTCAACACTACAATCATCATAGCCATCCTCCACTCCATTTGGAAAAACAACTCCCTAATTACCTCTGTAAGCCTCTATAAGTGGCATATTAACAGTAGTAGTCTGTAATGTAAATTAATTTTGCATAGATCTTTAAACAAACTTAATTGCGGATAACATTTATACATCTATACAAAACAACGTACAGATCTTGGACTAACATAATTCTACGTGAATATATATAATTAGAAAGACCCACTGACCTCGGTTCATAACCATATCAAAATTGATGAAAATATGGATGGCAGAATTCTAAATACCAGGAACAGGTTTCTCTTCCTTGGCATATACGCTTATGTGTTGTATCGTAATTTTGGAATATGTAACTGATGGAATGTTACGTATAATTATAAGCTGGGAGAGGACCCAATTCCTCATGTACCTATCTATAACTCCAACTTTCCATCAAAGTGGGTTAGTGGGAGTTATCTCTAACTAATTAGAGATAATTATTATTAATCTCTAACTAATAGAGATATATCCCAAATAATTAATAGGTTGTTATCCTCATTAAAATCGTACAGTTCAAAATTTTACCACTCTCTCATTATTTATCTATTATCTTAATAAATCACTAAATAAAATAAGCTAATTATATGGGTCACACAAGAATTAAATAATTAATTCTTACATGTAATTGATCCCCATCATTTCCCTTATATATCTTATATTCTAGTACCTAGTTGCACCTGCCTAGTTCGAGTCTTAAAGGGCTCGATCACCTCCAGTTGAAAAACCCTTTATACAGTAATTGGCCAATGATCCGGGAATGTCCAATTATTTGACAGGTACAACAAAATAATGGAAGCTTCTCGTACGTACACAACATTAACATGGAGGCCATGCCCCCTTCCTTCCACCCACAGCGTAGTAGGTAAAGACTTTATATCAACATTAACTTGCACACGAGCAAAATGCCCAAATTTTCAAGTCACGGTAGTTTTATCTAATTACAAAAAAGCACTCATTCCCTCGGCAATTTCCAAAATGAGTTGTGGGTGCCAGTACTCTTGACCAATATGTGATATCTTTACCCAAACATGAGCATGTGTAGTTCTGGGTGCCTTATGTTTTAACACATAACACAAAACACTCCACACTTCAAATTCCAAGTGGTACGGGATTGAAATCGATTCATCTCTTCCACAGTAGCAAGATGCTTATCAAATTAACTATTGGAAATATTTTAATAAAAATAAAATATTAATTATTTTATTCATAAATAGACATAAATAGTTTTTATTTGTAAGTTACAAATTAATGTTTTAGCACCTCTTTTAATTATTTTGTTTTTATATAGTTCTAGTATGTGATTAAATCACTTTTATGGAGGTATATTAATTATTATTTTTAACCTAAATATTACTCTACTATATAAGCTAAAAGAAAGAAGGAGTAAGGATATATTTTTTATTTGTCTCTTCTTATAAACTATATACACACATATATGTACTTTATTTTTTAGGTCAACTTACTTGTGGATTTGTTCATCGTCTTCCTGTAGACGTGCACATGGAGGAGATAACGCTACGAGCCTATGGATTTTATCTCAATGACCATATTAACCGTCAATACCTACAAATAGAGAGGCGATATTTTCCTTAGATTGTTGGAAAAAAAATAGCTTTGATTTGCATTTTAATTGTTTTAGATAAACTCAAAATGATCGAAAATCATTTTTGCGCATTTTTTTTTGGTATAAAACTTTGAAATTAAGTTTATAAAAGGAATTAAAGAAACCTTATAAAACTAGTTTGCCTAATCAAATAATATCCTAGCATGCATGTAAAAATTATAAGGTTAAACATGTCTTTGTTGGTTAATTCTAAAAACTGGATATTCGTCTATTATCATCATTGTTTTAATATATAATGAAATTTGATAGCTATATTATAAAGATTGGTGCATCATAGATTTTTTGCTTTTATAGACATAGTAATACAATGTTATAATTTTGAGAGGAAAATGTTGACATTGACCATATGAGAGTTGAGAAACTCTACATACATGAATAATTAGAAACCTTCTTATCTTTTTCACATGACTTTTTCATGTAAAGATATAATGATGTATAAATAGTATAAATTTGTGTAACCTAAAGATTTGGGTGACGATTAATAGTAAAAATGATAAAAGACTTGGGTGCCTTCAAAAAAGTGTAATTAAATGATTTCCTTTTTAGAAAAAGAAAGTTGGGTGTTAAAATTAATTTTTAAGGGTACTTTTACCAACACCCAAAAAAAAGGTAAAGAAAAGACAAAACCTAAATTATGTGTACATTCTATTTTCATTAATCTCATTATATTTTCATTAACTTCTTATAAAGAAATTATTATATTTTAAATGTGGGATTATAACTTTTATGTGCATTTATGGTAGTAATATTACTTATTGCATAAAGAGATATATATGCTTTAAAGTAATTTATTTTATGAGGTTTTTATAGCTTTATAATTACATGAGTTGCTATTGATTTTGAATTTAAATTAAATTCCTTATAAAACCATAATTACTACCATATTGTATTTTTGTGAATATTTATTTATGATTTTCTAAAATAAAAAAAATTATAATTATATTAGTAAAATTACTTTGTAAAGCTAAATAATATTTGTGTACCGTCATATACTTTAAAAAAATTGTAAATTATTTTTCAAAATGGAACTAAAAGTTTTTTAAGTTCTTTGAAAATTATTTAAGGTAATTTCAAAAATATTATACTCAAGTTTTTATTTGATGAAAAATGATTACAAGATTTTAAGCTCTTGTAAATGATGTGCGTGGTGTTCTTGTTGATGTGTATATACATAAGTTTAGTTATTTATAAGTTTCAAGAAACGTATATATACATTATTCGTATGATAAATGCATATTGTGAGCAAGATAAAAGGTTTAATGAAGCGTGTAAGTAAAATGTAATTCGTACAATAAATATGGACATGAAAAATCATATATAATTTTTTATTTTTTTTCTAGAACTCAATATTTATGGGTTTTGATGATTTTTCTATTATAACATTTAAGAGGTGTTACTATTATTTAAATATCAATGAATTTACTTCATAACTTATATGGAGAATTCATGAAATTATATTTATTTGTAATATAACCTATTTCATTATACTTTGTGGGACTATTACTATAATCATGTAGGTACAATTTTAAATTAAATACATAATCCAATTGATATATATATATATATATATATTTACATACATATGTAAATATTAAAGTTGCACACATTTACATAAATTTGTTAATTTGTTCTTAAAAATAAAACTTAAATTTACTTACAATTAAAATGCAAATCAAAGCTATTTTTTCCAACATTAACCACGACTTTGAGGCATAATCCTCCAACCTTTACTTGGTTGCCACAGCGCTGTGATTTGCGTACAAACCTCTTCATATGAGAAATTAGAATTTTGATTGAAAAAAAATCCACCCTAAAAAATTGCTACGACAATCCAAAATTGATTGCTAATAAGTCTCCTCACTAAGAATAATAACAATTTCATTACCTTTCACATTAGCACTACACCAAAATCGTGGATTTGTGATTGCCGAAAATAGTTATAAATGACTAAAACAGTCACAAATGAGTGTCATATAAATGACTATCACAGAAAATTTTGTGACTGCCAAAAATAGTCACAAAACCCCTTTTTATGACTTTTTGTGACCACTTTTTCATGGTCTTTGTGACTGTCAATGACTGTCACAAATTCACAATACGGGCAGTCACAAATTTTGTACTTTTTGACCTTTATAAGCAGTCACAAATATCATATTTTGTGACTGTCAATGCTGTCACAAGTTAGTCACAAAATTGGCAGTAATTACAGTCACAAATTGTGAAACAATTTAAAAAAAATAATTTGAAAATATTACAAAACCATTTTTTTACTTGTCATCCAATCAATTTATTCACACTACAATTCCAATCAATATTCACATTACAAACCAATCAATATTCACATGACAAACTAATCAATATTCATATTACGCATTCACATTACAAACGAATCAATATATCACAAACTAATCAATATTAATTTACATATTTACTTATCTTTAATCCCTATGGTTGCACCAGAAGAAGCATAAGCTAGATCTTCATCTTCCTTTCTAACTTCTTACTCTCCATCGTTGCACATGCAGAAGCAGAAACATCACCGCCCAAGCTGGTTTCCTCAAAGGCAGCTCTTTCAGAGAATAACCATTTATTCTCATCAACAAGATAATTCAAATACTATTTTTGTTTCTTTCTATATTTATGTTCAACTATAGCTTCAAAACTAAAATCAAAACATTACAAAATCATTCATTCAAGCATATTCTTTAGCAACCTAATCTAAACTAACTAAAATGTTCATAATAAAATTGTTATATGGAAATTCAAATCCAAAATTCACCCCAAAATTGAATTAGTTGAATTCAATAATTAAAAAATGAGAAAACATAAGGGCATCAAATCTATTAATTAAGATAATTATGAATGAAGTCTTCCAGCTAGTCTTGCCATCAATAGATTTATAAATCTCTTTCACATTGGCTTGGAAACCCATTTTCTTTTCTTTTTTTTGCCAAGACTTTATCAAATGACAAGATTAGCCTTTGACAATTATAGAAAGACTCAGAGATGTATTTGTTGTTCTTTAGACTTTAACATATGACCACATTAAAGTTTGATCAGTACAAGGTACTTAATTATACACAAGTAACTAATTTATGCTACAATAGCTTCATCAACTTATAACGAGAACTCTCAGCCTCTTGCGCTGCCCCTACCCAAGAAAAATAAAAAATAAGTTTTAATTATAAACCAAATCATGCATCATTTTCCAACAAAACCATTTTATTTGCAAATAATATATTTTTGGTGGGGGAGGGGAATGTAAGTAAATTCATGAATAAGATAATGTGGGCACAACTTACATCTAGTACCTGATCTTCGTTGCACCAGCAAAAGCAGAAAACATCGGCCAAGCTAGTTTCCTTTAAAGCAGCTCCTTCAAGAGCTTCAACATTCTCATCAATTTGGGATAAATCAAACGTATTGTTTTCTTCAAGCTCCTTCACACTACTTTTGTCAACTTGTTTATAATCGGAACTCTCAGCTTCCTGTGCTGCCCCTGCCCAGGAAAAATAAAAACAGAAGTTTTAATTATAAACCAAATCATGCATCATTTTCCAAAAATAATAAATTATGCTAATGATGAAGCAACGATTCACTATAGAGTGCACAAGATCAAAACAAAATAATAATTGAAGAACTAGCATTTGTTTTGCCAAATCTACCGATAATATTTTATTTTTAGAGCAATTCTAATTGCACACTACAATAATAAAGACCCATTAAACACCTAGGAGTATCCATGGGATCAGTAAGCCCAAGCTAGCCCCAAAAAATCAGGGCTTTGGCTAAAAGGGGTAAAACAGCTTGGGCTAGAAAAAATGGGCTACACAGAGAGAACCTTAGTTAAGCTTAGGTTTTATTGTATAGCCTGCTGCAACCTTAGCCTGCTTGATTACGTGCAACTAAAATGTCACAAAATATTCTCATTATATATATGAACAAATCTCCTTTGACAAGCTGTGGGCCTATAACTCATGAAGACATCTTAATCTAAAATACTTCAAAAAATTTAAGCCTAGGCTATTAACAGCTATGATACCATTGCTATAATCAACACTTACAAAATGAAAATGAAAATGAAAAAGATATCTGCTTAAAAGGGGGACCAAATATCTGTTGGTTTTCAAGGAGAACTCGACCTCTATCAATAGTCAATACTAAGCAGTTGTATTCTTTTGCAAAACTCTTGGTTCTACTTACACCCACAATAATCTTGCTATATAAAAATTACATGCAAACTACACAGAAAACATCACTAGCCTCTAACTTCTCTAAAACACAATATTAACAACTCAATAAGATTTATCAAAGTCAGGATCACAATATTTGAAATTCAATATTACTACATGTGAAACTTAATAACAAAAAATACAAGGAAAATCAAGTACCTGGCAATGTCCACGATGTATCTTTGCAAAATGAAGATTATAATTTATAAAAAGCTAGTTGTACATGTTTTGGTTACAAATAGGGCTCAGATTTTATAGCCTCGCGAATTTTCTAATATTATAATATTGGAATCATCCTTAAATATCCCAAAATAAGACTCTAATTATTTGTGGAACCTTTACTTTGCTATTGAAAGGATAAATTATATAGTTTTATAATAAAAAGTAATTACTTTACAATTTGGAAAAACTAAAATCCACAGACAATTAGAGTTGCATTTATTCAACTATGAAAGGAAGATACCATCTGATATAGTTAATCTGATATAATTGAGGCATATAGATAATTATCATCATTGCTTACACAAACAAGCATCCAAACTTTGATCTAATATATTTTTGTAAGGCATACGAATTTTCCAGCCCTCAACCACTATAACATCTCTCTTTTTCTCCCTCCCCCTAAGTATCCAAGTCGTGGACTATCGTTTCACTCAAAGGGAACTCGGATTGGTTTGCAAAACAAGCAGACATGTTAAATAAAGTTGTTAGCACAATGCATGTTCATTTCTAAGTCAGTTACAAGGAATCTACCACAACCGACCAGCCTATTAGGATTTGTAATTCTGAGGCATTCTACATACCTCATCAGTTTGTAACAGACTTCATCGATCTCGTCAATCTAGTTAGAGATCTCGAAATCCATCACAAGGTTGTAATACCAGCGTTCTTTATGGCTATCGTCCCCTTCAAAATTTCGATCCAGTTTTAAGTACAACTTCTAAATGGAAAGTTCTTCTCTCAAATGACCCCCTTTTAAGCTCTCGAATAAATTTTGAAGTTTATATGATAAAAAACAAAAGAGCAAAACATCCATTGCATTAAAAACAAAGAGCATTAAGAGACTGTAACCTTATATCACTATATTACGCTGAAGTGAAAATAGCTAGTTTCTACACAGAAAGTCCATTTATTATTCAATCGCAAAATAAACTCGTAAGAAGTAAAGCCAAAAAATATAAAACATTTCATTTAACAATACACCTAAATAATCGAGAACAAATCTAAGAATCTAACAAATATCCAAATTAGGGAAGAGATAGGTATAGTGAACTCGAAGATAATAAATTAGGGAGATTTCTACATGGACCCCTAATAAATGAGACTAGATTGGAGCCATTATATGCCCCATCACTTAAAATCAGAACAAGTCTATATGTGTATGTGAAAGAGTGTGTATATATATATAACCTCAAATCACTATTTTACAAAAATATCAAATTGAAAATAGCATTACCCGAAGTCCGAACTTGGCAAAATCCGAGCTCCTAAAGGGGATAAAAATCGGAGATAGTAGGAAAATAGGATATGAGGAAAAGAGATCAGAAAATGCGTGTGTGGATTTGGGTTTGGGTTTGAGTTGAAACTGTCTTGAAATCGGCGAAGGGAGTTGATTTCTCACAAAACGGTGTGAGCTGGGAGATGGGTCTTCTTCAGATAGGGTTTTTGGGGAGTTTGGGGAGGAATTTAAATATTTAATTGGACGATATCGTTTTGAACATAGTTTATGACTATTTACATTACCGGAGCTATTTTGTGACTACGTATGGCAGTTACAATATAGTTTTTTTTGTGACTGTCTTTAGCAGTCACACATATGACATTTAATTATTATTTGACCTTTGTGATTGTCAATGGCAGTAACAAACTTGTGACTGCCAATGGCAGTCACAAATGTAGTGAGGTGCGCAGTCACAAAAAGCTACTTTTGGTGTAGTGTAGGGTTCGACAATTTCTTAACATTAACTTTCACCATTGGAACATCCTTGTCATTAAGTGCTCACAACTACCGTATAAGATCCCTTCACCTCTTTAGTTGGAACAGTGAGCATTAACATTCATTGGAGCAAACGATTACGATCAAAGAAAGCTGGAGTGAGCTTGCGTGAAGGCAAGGCCATGTTTTATTAAATTTTCAATGTGAAATGTTATGTTTAAACTATCCATTGGTTATAATAAATTGTGATAAATAAAAAAATAAAAATAATTAGTTCATAATTATCACACATAATATGCCAAATATTTATTTATCCCTGGAATTATTAGAACATGAGGAAATAGATGAATGTTTTTTGGAACTTATTTTCTGATTCTAAAGGAATATTAGATTTAAAAAAAAAATATTAGGCTTGAAAGAAAATAAAACTTAATGATATAATTAGTCCTGTGCTATGCTATGTCATGGGGTATTTCTAATTCCTCAAAGCACTTGTGAGGACATTGAACGGCTTATGAATAAATTCTGGTGGTTCGGCGGTAATGGAAGAAATCAGGGCATTCGATGGAAGAAATGGAACCGGTAATGTGATAAAAAAGTGAGGGGCGATCTTGGTTTTCATAAGTTACGGCTATTCAACCTAGCAATGCTTGCTAAGCAAACCTGGAAATTTATTTCTAGACCCGACTCTGTCATAGCCAAGGTTTAAAAATCGTGATATTATCCGACCTCTAACTTTCTTGTAACAAAAATAGGGTCAAATCCAAACTACACATGGCATTCTATTTTGGCTACTCAAGGCTTAGTTAAATAGGGCATTATGATGAGAATTACAAGGGGTGATTCTATTAGTATATAAGGCAACCCATGGCTTAATGATCCTTCAAATCCGTATATTGAGTCAGCTCCGTATCTTGATTAGGCCCTAGAGATAGTGGACGTGCTTATGCTACCAAACCACAATGCATAGGATGTGGACAAGCTGAATTTGATTTTTAATGAATGTGATCAGAGCCAAATCCTCTCAATCCCATTACCGATCTCGGGTGGAGCAGATTGTATGTAGTGGGCTTGGGACACAAAAGGGAAATATTCAATTAAAGGTGGGTATCAGTTTCTGCTTACTAAATTCAATGCTATGAATACATCGGCCATAACTAATTGGCAATTTGTATAGAGTCTTCCCATGGTCCTGAAAATACGAAATTTTATATGGCGTACTTTGTCCCGGTGTCTTCCCACTCTTATTGAATTAAACAAGAGGCAGGTCAAGGTGCCAAACTTATACCCAATATGCAAAAGTTCTAAGGAGACTGAATTCCATATTTTCGTTAAATGCTTATTTGCTCGCGAGTTTGGATTATAGCAGGTAGAGGAGATAGCGCGAATCAGGCAGATAATTTTGTGAGTTGGTGGCATTGTATGTAGGAATGGCAACGGGGCGGTTTTGCTTAAACCCGAAATCGAACCGTATTCTTTTGTCCCGAACTGAAACCGCAACGGTTTTTTTTTTTTTAAACCGAAATCGATCTGAATTAATTTACGGTTAACCGATCCGCCCCGCCCTGAATATACGGATTATGGGTTGGGTTGGTCGGGTCGGCCCGCCCCGCCCCGCCCCGCCCCACCCCGAATAACTATTATTTTAAGCTAAAAATAAATTTATATATTAAATCTAAACACACAATTAAACTTCAAACAAATTAAGTATCCATTCTTCAAAAATAATATATATATTTTCATATAAAATAATATTTGTATATATATTTTTTCATATAAAATAATTTTTTTATATATTATTTATATATATATTCGGGGCGGTTCGGGACGGTTTTTAGAAGAAAAAAACCGAAACCAAAACCGAAACCGAGGTAGTTTTTTTTTTAAAACCCAAAACCAAACCGGTTTAAAAAAAACCACCCCAAAACCGCTCCAAACGGATCGGATCGGTTCGGTAACCAGGTGGGTTGGTTTTTTTTACCACCCCTAATTGTATGTGCTGACTTTACAGTAAGAAAGGGATGGCGAAAATTGTAGTGATTCTATGAGGTATTTGGCATAATCGAAATAAGCAAGTTTGGCATTGTAAATCACTAACTCTAGCAGCAGTACTTAGGCTTTAATTGAATGAGCAATGGATGGCAGCCAATGACAAAGCACAGCAACGCCAACCTAGTACCACATCACTGGTTCAGCATAAATGGTCAAAGCCTCCAGTAAGGTAGGTCAAGTGTAATATCAACGCAAGTACGAGAAGCGATTTTTGCAGGTTTGGTGGACTTATAGAGATGCAGATGGCAAGTTTATTGCAGTAATTCGAGGCACAGTGAGCGGCAAACATAACTCTAATATTGCAGAAGCTTTGAGCATGAGAGAGAATCTCAGTTGGCTCAAGCAAATTCAGTATCAACAGATTATTATCGAGTCGGATTCTAAAGTGCTGGTTAATGCTATGAATGGAAATATTGAAGACCTTTCTTATTTTGATTGAGTAGTTTTTGATAGTAAAATGTACATTCGAGATTTTCCTCGATGTACTATTTAGTATGCTCATAGGTCAGCAAATGTTGCCGCTCATTGCCTAGCAAGGGTGGATCATTTTATGTATGATCCAGAGAGTTAGGGTGTTGTCCCGCATCCATTTATTTCTGATGTTATCTTTGCAGACTCGTTTTAATGAATTCTCAGTAAAAAAAAAAACAAAAAAAAACAAACAAACAACTAGGCCCGTTAAAAAATATCAAGCATGAAAAATAAACATAGTTCATAATTTTGAAGTATATATTTTTTATAAGATCGAACGCCAAATACATGAAATATTAAAAAAAAAAAAACTATATAGAAAAGAAAAATAAATATAATTGATTTTTATGAGTAGTTAAAAAATAAGTTGAGATATGTAATGAGATATTTTCTTATTCTGTGACTTTTTCGGTGAATTTTTTTCTTTGATGTTAAGGAAGAATATTTTTTTACAAAAAGTTATGAAAGATGGAAGCCATTAATAAGTATTTTTCCAAGTTCTTAAATAAATCAAGTATTTTTTTTATCATTTTTTATGTAATTATTAAACAGAGTTTAAAAAATGAACTCTAAAGTCCACCAAAAATCATCACTTGAGAAATTTGGGTGCATTATGACTACTTTTATAGTTAATAGTGATATTTCATTTCATTGTTTTCTTTTTCGGTCAAAGCATGTAAGTTAGTAATTAAGAAGTGAGGGGCCTGAAAAGTGTACCAAACATCATAAGGAATTGAAGAGAAATTTTCCTTTTTTTCCAATAATGATGATAGAAACAAACATCATAGATTATACCTACATGAACCATAAGAAAAAAATAAGTAATCGCTCGCTGAGTTTAAAATTTTTAATGGTGCAATTTAAAGCTACACGTTTTCAAATGATGCAATCTATGAATATGTATCTCTTGTATAACTTAATAATTCTACAAAAAATTAATATCTAACGCCGAAAAAATTAGTATATATCTCTATAAAAAAAATAAGTATCTTCAAATATGAATTCTTGTCCAGGCAAATTCCAAAACTCAAGAAGCACATCATAAACATCTCATGCCATAATAATAAAAAATTCAAACACAGAAATTTATTTAAGAGAGATAAGCCATGTCACTAAATAAATAAATAAATAAAAATAAAAAATGCAGTTGGGTCCAGAAATAAATATTAATTGAAGTTGAAACCTTGATAATGATCACACTACGACCATTGATTTTAGTCTAGACGACATAGTACGATCATAATGGACCTACATATAATTTTCAAAGGTTCTTGCCTGCCCGGCCTCCAATTATTATGAGTCCAGTAGTGGAATTAGATTTCACTTTTTACCTTTTTTAACCTATTGGTCATTGATATTTTATTTTATTTTAAATGTTAAGTAAGCGTGAAAAAAAAATTGATGCAAACTTAAAAAGTTATGAAAGATAGCAGTTAAAGATACACAAGAGTTTGTGTAATAATAAGATAAAAGATGATATAAAAAATAATTAATTTATATAAGAAATTGAAAAATAAATAAAGTATTATAGTGAAATAATCTCCAATTTTTGTGAATAGATGTTTCCATATTTCTTTATTTATTGTGAAAAAAATTTATTTTCCACTACTCATATAATTTTTTGCCTGTCGAAAATGTTAAAAAAATAAGATAAACTTTAATTACATCCCTCAACATATTCCATGTGTGATCCCGTCAATTTCATTTAAACGGTACTACACTAATATATATAAAAATTGAATAAGCGTAATATTTTCACATAATATATTGCCCCTAGCTTCTATTCTTCACACACATGAGGTGCTAACATAGTTGAATGGTTTTCCATCCCATGCCTAGGTTTAACCCACAAAAATCTCATTTTTCTAAGGGTGTCGGTAAAGGCACCCTTAATTTATAGTCTACACACCCATTATTAAAAAATAACTAGGGTGTCTTAACTAGCCATTTCATTTTTAACTCAATATCTATATATCCTTTTGGATTTTAATGACAACGATTCATCAATCTAATATTTACATTCAATAACACAATTTGATTAGTATAAAACTTCATTGAAACATTTTTCCTTTGAGTTGTAGATGGGTTTCTATTTCATACTTGAATACTTTTTTAATAAAATTTATTTTAGTGTTATTGTAGAAACAATGTAAGATTAAATTTTCTCTAATATAAGGGAGTAAAGGCAGCCGAAAATAAATAAACAAGGAAGTGACTTTTGTGTTTAGAATTGGATTAAAAAAAAGATGATGAAAGGAAGAGAGATTTCTAATTAAAGCACCCTTATTATTTTTTAATAATATGTGTGTAGACTATAAATTAATGGTGCTTTTATCAACACTCTTTTTCTTTTTTTTCTTTCCGTAATCAACCACCTGGTGCATTCTTGTAACTTTATATTAAATATATATATATATGTTCTTCACTTTCTCTTTTTCTCTTGTCATACACCCCATGTTGACAGGCCCAATTTAATGCATAAGTATGTGGAACTTTTGGGCTTTGGACCACACAAAATTCTTGCTTCCAAATGCGTTCATGTTTTCTTCTCGCATATCAAGTACTCCTTGTATTAGGAATCTTTTCTTTCTTTCTTTTTGGTGGTGTTGTTTTCTTTTCTAAATTTAATGTTTTAAATTTCACAATAAACTTAATCGTAGTCACTGATTACGTTAGAAAGGCCATAACTTTTTTAAAATTATTTGTTCACATCGTAAAGACCCTCATTCGAGCCGAACGATAAATGTATCCTTGTCCATGTATGATCTATTGATCTAATAATTACTTATATTAATTATATGATTGTTAACCTTCCAAATATTTTGTTGTCTAACAGTTCGATAGTTAAGTAACACTTTCTATAAGTTTTGAGGAACACTTTATGTACATTTAGGAGCTGTTCACTTAACACTTACATTTGAAAACTTAAAATTTTTAAATTTAAATGGTATAAAAAGTTGTTCAATAATTCAAAAAATTAAGTGACCAGTTAAATCTTAAACTTAATTTTAGAGGGTGTAAAATGTTCATTATACCCTCTTTCTTTTAACAAAATTATATGCACACTTTCTCTCTCTTTAATTCCCACCACCATTCTCCCGCCTTTTCCTAACTCCCAACCACCAGCTCCAGTTCCAGCCAACTCCCCACCCCTGCTCTTCCATCCCTAAACCCCCCCCCCCCCCCCCCCCCCCGCATCTAAAAAAATCCCATAATACATATATTTATATACACACACAATATATACGTCATCTTCCACATATTTAAATCTGAAATAAATATATATACAGTCTCCTTCTCTTAAAGACTGTCCTTAAGTTAACTAACTTAAGGACCGTCCATTTCGAGAGGTAAACAATTGAATTCTTTTCATAAAACTTGGTGAGGATGATATCTATAATTAGTAGATTATCTCCACCAAATTTCATCAAAAAAATCAAACGGGAAGTGGTTTAATTAAAAATCTAAAATTTCAACGTTCAAAAATGCGCATATATATCAATTTTTCAGATAACCCACTTCCCGATTGAATTTTTTTATGAGACTTGGTGGAGATGATATACTCATTATAGAGATCGTCTCCTCCAAGTTTCATGAAAAATATCATGCATTTACCTCCTTGAAATAGACGGTCCTTAAGTTAGTTAATTTAAGTACGGTCCTTAAGAGAAAGGCTCTATATATATACAAATATGTGTAACATGCAAAAGGGGATTTCAAGGGGAGAGATGTGAAATGGAAGGATAGAAAGGGGAGCTTGGCAAAATGGACGAGGAGTGGGTGGCGGGTTGGGTTGTGGCACTAAAGGTGATAAGGGATCAAAATAAAAGGACAAAATTGTCATACTAAAAAAATTCTATTTTCAGATGTGTTATATTCAAACAAACAACATTTTTTCAAATACAATTTTTAGAACTAAGCTAACAGCTTTTTCAGTTTCAGTTTTTTTACTAAATGTCATCTTATTTTAAAATTTTAAATCATATATATTAATTTGAGGTGAGAATATTGTCAGAATAATTCATATATATATATACCTTGATGTGGTGAGAGCAAAAACGAAACTGAATTTTTCCGAGCCCCATAAAAGATCTTCTTAAAACGATATTGGTCCCTCACTTAGGTGCTAATGAGTAGGATTAATCGTCTTCCAGGATAGAATGGATTACTTCCGTAAAATAGCAGCACTACCATTCACCGGAACAATGGACATAATTATGTATTAATGTGTTTAAGAACTTAACAATAGGAAGGAAAAAGTGATAAGAGTGAGTAATCTTTTCACACATTGAAAATGAGAGAGGAGAAGCCTATTTATATATAGATTTTGGACAAGGTGGTTATTGTCCAAAAGTAGTTAGGGTAATTTTAAAACCAACAAAAAAAAACTTTAATCTTCAAAATTTTAATTTGTTATTTTAAATTTTAAAAGATTTTCCAACAATCCCCCACATGTTTGAAATTTTGGAAAAGTTGAGTTCTACACACATAGATAGAAGAGTGGTCTAATCAAGAAAAGTAGTATAGAACGTTGAACTTTTCTTTAGTAAAAAGCTCTTAAATTTACTAGGCTAATCAGTGTGACAAGACGTCATTGAATTGCCAACTGTTAGTGTATACCAAGACAATAGAATTTTACAGTCAACTTCAAGCATACTTGTTCCTCCTTTTGTGTTCATGTTGGCCTTGTACACCGCCTGGTTTCATGAGTGTTTTTAGAGAATTAAGTCTTTCAAATTCTCATAAAATCGGCCCCTTCACACTCACATAGGTGATTTCTATTAAATATTCCTTATAGAATATAAAAACTTAAAACATATCCAAGTCATAGATAATCATTAAAAGTATATAGCTTATGCTAATGCTTATACACTGTTTACTATAAGAATGGGATAAAGGAATAAACCTCATAGTGCGTTCTTAACGTTGTCACTCAAATTTTAGTTAGCCCATTTAATCTAAATCTTGGGATCTCTAGTCAATTATGTTGGGTTTCCAGTCTTGTAACTATTAAAATACTAGCTTTAAGCCCATTCTTTTTGCTATTGTTTTCAACTTGCTCTCTTGACAAACCTTTTGTCAGTGGATCCACAATATTATCTTTTGACTTTACATAGTCAATGGTAATAACCCCATTCGAGAGCAATTCTTTAACGGAATTATGTCTTCGTCGTATGTGACGAGACTTACCATTATATATTTGATTTTGTGCCTGCCCAATTGTCGATTGACTATCGCAATGTATGCATATCAAAGGCACTGGTTTTGGCCAATTTGGATTATTTTCTAAAAAGTTTCTTAGCCATTTGGCTTCTTCGCCATCTTTGTCTAGAGCAATGAACTCAAATTACATTGTTGATCTGGTAATGCACGTGTGTTTTGAAGACTTCCAAGAAATGGCTGCACCTGCCAATATAAAAACATATCCACTTGTGGAATTAGAGTTTTCGTGCTTGACAACCAATTGGCATTAGTGTATCCTTCAATGACAGACGGATATTTTGTGTAGTGTAACCCATAGTTTTGAGTATATTTTAAATATCCTAAAACTCTTAATAACGCTTTCTAGTGATCTTTGCCAGGATTACTCATATATCGACTCAACTTACTAACAAAGTAAGCGATATCTGGCCGAGTGCAATTCATCACATACATTAAACTTCTTATGATTTAAGCTTATTCAAATTGTGAAATGCTTGTTCCATAATGTTTAAATAAATGAAGGCTCATATTTACAAGAGTTCTTATCAAACTTATATTGTACCCTTTGAATTTATCAAAAAAATTCTCAATGTAATGAGATTGAGATAAGATAAGTTCGTTAAGTGTTCTAGAGATTTTGATCCCTAAAATAACATCAGCAATACCTAAATCTTTCATGTCAAATTTTTGTGATAACATTTGTTTAATAGTTTTAATGATCTCATCATTATTACCTAAAATAAGCATATCATGGACATGCAGACACAAAATAACATAGTTATCATGAGTTTGTTTGTAATAAACACATTTATCACATTCATTGAATTTAAATCCATTTGACACCAATACATTGTCAAATTTTTCGTGCCATTACTTTGGTACTTGTTTCAAACCAAACAAAGATTTAACAAGTTTTTACACGCCTTATTTTCTTTTCCATGGACAATGAACCCTTCAGGTTGTTCCATGTATATCTTTTCATACAATTCACTATTTAAAAATGCCGTATTTACATCTATTTAATGGATTTCAAGATTATTTAACATCCGAGTAGATGTTATTCGAGATACTGATGAATAAGTGTCGAAATAGTCCAACCATTCATTTTGTTTGTATCCTCGTACAACAAGACTGGCTTTGTATTTGTCAATTGAACCATCTGCTTTCATCTTCTTTTTGAGATCCACTTATAACCCAGTGGTTTATTTTCAGGTGGAAGGTCCACCAGTTCCCAAGTGTGGTTTTGTAGTATGGACTCAATTTCACTATTTACTACTTCTTTCTAATATGAGGCTTCAGGAGATGACACAGCTTCCTTAAAGTTTTAAGGTTCATTATCTAACAAAAAAGTTAAAAAATCGGGTCCAAAGGACTTTTCAATTGTTTGCCTTTTAGTACGTCTTTGTTTAACCCCATTTTCTATATCATTATTCAAATTAATGTCTTATGGTTCCGAGGTAATAGCATCATTATGTGATCTCTTTTGTGTATTTTCGCCTTGTACAATTTTATACGAAATTATATCCTCAAAAAATAACACGTTTCTTAATTTTATAATCGTATTTACATGTATATCAGGAATGTCTGATTTAACCACTCAAAATATATAAACATTACTGTTATTAGCATATCCAATGAACACATAATCAATGGTTTTTAGTTTGATCTTAATCGTTTTTGGTTTTTGAACTGCCACTTTTGCTAAGCATCCCTACACTCTCATGTATTTGTAGAAAGGTTTATGACCTTTCCATAATTTATAAGGTGTTATATGGCTTTTCTTATGATGTAGTTTATTAAGAATAAAGTTAACAGATAGTATTGTTTCTCCCCAAAAATTCTGAGGTAACCCAGAACTTATTAATAACGCATTCATCATCTCTTTAAGAGTTCTATTTTTGTGTTCAGCAATACCATTAGAATGAGGCGAATAAGGAACAGTCGTTTGGTGAATTATTTCATTTTCATAACAAATTTGTTCAAATGGAAATTCATATTCACCATATCTATCACTCCTAATAACCTTAATCTTTTTGTTTAATTGATTTGCAACTTCATTCTTATAGAGTTTAAACATATCAATTGCTTCATCTTTACTACTTAGCAAATACACATAACATTATCTTGTGCAATCATCAATAAATGTAATAAAATACTTTTTTCTACCTCTCGTTTGAACATACTTTAGATCACACACATCGGTATTAATCAAATCTAGAGGTTCAGAACTTCTTTCAACTGATTGAAATGAAGATCTTGTTAATTTAGATTCTACACAAACTTCACATTTATGACTTTGATCAATATCAAATTTAAGCAAATATTCCATGTTAATTAATTTATGCAAAGTATCATAATTAACATGTCATAATCTACCATGCCACATATTAGAACATTCAAGCAAGTAAGAAGAACTCTTATTCTTATTATTGATATTGACAATATTCTTTACACTTGAGTTATCTTCCCCAGATTCTGGGGCAACAATAAGTACATTTAACTTAAAAAGGCCATTACTAAGATAACCTTTACCAACAAACACATCGTTCGTAGTTAAAACAAACTTGTTTAATACAAAAACCAATTTGAAATCATTTTTACTCAACAAAGATCCAGACACAGGGTTCTTTTGAATATCGAGCACATGGAGAACGTTCTTTAGAGTCAATGTCCTCCACATTTTCAATACGACATTTCCACGTCCTACCACGTTTGCTGATGCAAAGTTTTCCATCTAAAGAAGCTCTCCATTTTCCATGATTGTATAAACGGAGAACATCCACTTATTTTCACAAACGTGATGGGTTTCTCCAGTATCAACCCACCAATCCTTTGCATGTTCCACTATATTGCATTCAGAAACAACTGCAGAAAGATTCATATATGAGACATCTCCATATAGATTATCAACTTCTATCACATGCATTTGAGATTTTTGTCTCTTAAAGGTCTTTAGCTTGCGGTAATCTTTCATATAATGCTTTCCTTTTTCGCAGTTATAACAATTGCCTTTGAACTTGGGTTCCACCTATGGCTTTTGACTAAGGCCTTCATCAACCCGTTTTCTTTTATTACTTCCATGCTTGGACTCCACTACATTAGCCTTAGCTGTGAAGTGTTCAGGATTAGAAATGTTATTTTTCTCTGACCCTCTGTTATCTTCCTCAATTCGGATTCGGAAAGTAGATCCTTCTTGGTCATTTACTTTTGTTTATGCTTCAGGTAGCTCTTAAAGTCCTTCTAAGATGGCTGTAACTTTTCAATAAGAACAGCCACTTGAAATGGCCCACTAAGGGTCATACTTTCCGCTTAAATTTCATGGAGTATGATCTCCAAGGCATCTACTTGGATTCCAACAGTTTTAGTATCAACCATTTTAAAGTCAAGTAATTTTGCGACAACAAATTTCTTTGTGCGGGCATCCCCTGTTCTATATTTTTTATCCAATTTTTCCCAAACTTCTTTTGCCGTTTGACAAGGGCTATAAACCCTATACAGGCTATCAACCAAACCACTAAGGAGATAGTTTCGGCAAAGGAAATCTCCATGTTTTCATGCATCAACGGTTGAAACTTTCTGATTGTTGGTTTCGTTTTCATCTGACTTTGGGATAGTTTCTTTGAGAAATTTATTGAGGTGCAGAACGACCAGATAAATAACATTTTATGTTGCCATTGTTTAAACTTCTTCCCACGAAATTTTTTCGGTTTCTCGGCTTGGCTTAAATTAACTATGATGGAAGTATTCACTGCCATTTATTTTATAAAACCATAAACACTTTGTGTTATAAACACAAATTATAATAGAAGCAGACAATATTACTTTAATAATATTATATATATATATATATATATTGAACAAGCGGACAATACCACTTTAATAGTATTTTTACAAGCGGATAATACCACTTTTATATTATATTATATTATATATATATATATACCTTGATATGGTAAGAGCAAAAATGAAACTGATTTTTTTCGAGCCCCATAAACGGTTTCCTTAAAACGATATTGGTCCCTCACTTAGGTGCTAATGAGTATTGGATCAATTGTCTCCCATGATAGAACGAAATACTTCCGTAAAATGGCAACTCTACCACTCACTGAAACAATGGACACAACTATATATTAATGTGTTTACGAACTCAACAATAGGAAGGAAAAAGTGAGAAGATGAAGTAATCTTTTCACACATTAAAAATGAGAGAGGAGAAGCCTATTTATAGATTTTGGACAAGGTGGTTATTATCCAAAAGTAATTAGGGTAGTTTTAAAACCTACAAAAAAATCCTCTTCAAAATTTTAAATTTTAAAACATTTTCCAACAAATATATAGTTGCAAAATTACATTAAACATGTTATTATTATTATTATTATTATTATTATTATTATTATTATTATTATTATTATTATTATTAAGTAATAACAAACATGTTCTTATTAAATATCGAACTAAAGATAGTTTGTTTTTTAACATGACGAACATGTGGTTGTTGGGTGTTATTACTTGTGGCCAATCCCCACCTATATTTATCTTGCTCTCTTTTTCAAACCTTTGGATTTATTGGGGTAAAAGAAAGTGGAAAACATTAACAACATTTTTTGGTTATATCTTTGATTTGTTTATATCTTATATTATTACTAGATCTTCACTTTCTAAATAATTTTTAAAATCAATGTGAATAAATTAAAACTATATGGGCATTATTTACACAAACATTGTATATGTAAATTTGGGAGTTTGGAACTTTGAGAAATGAAATGAACTATAATTCCAACTTTAGATATCTTTCCAGTATGAGCATTCACAATGATTGATATATGTAATATAGGTAGAATAAATTATCCTATAGAAATATGTAAGGGTTGAACAATGTAGGGTAAAATATTATTTTGTAGACATAATTATAATTTTTTCATCTTAATAGGCATATCTTAACATGTAGAAGTATAAACAAAATTTATGTTTTCTATCATTTAGACAAGATTGACGCAACGTAATTCTACTTCCGTGTCAATTTCATTATAAAATTTGGAAACGGATACGACACGACATTGTATTAAAAGTTCCGGACAGGAAAATGATGCGAACATAAATTCTTCATGTTAATTTTGTGCCAATTACGTTTTGTAATATTTTTTTTGTATCGTTTCTAAAATTGTCAAGAGTTGGCCCAGTGATAGGCAACCTCCACCCTTGTCTTGATGTCAAGGGTTCGACTCATGGGGGTGGGTGGGGGGTTTCTTAGTTTGTAGGATTAAGGGAGAGACTTACACCTTCCTTAATTAAAAAAAAAAACTCTAATTACATTAAAGATGGTGTTCTTGAATTAGTAAAAGATGGATTAAAATGTGTTTTTGTATTGATAAAATATATTGATAAAAGATAGTGTTCTTGAATTAGTAAAAGATGGATAAAAATGTGTTCTTGTATTGATAAAATGTATTGATAAAATATGGGAGAAGAAATCAAATTCAAGAAAAGTTGATGTCATTTAAATTTGTAAAACTAAATAATTATGTTCATTAAAGCAAAAAACACAATTTTTTATTTATCAATAAAAAAAATAATTTGAAATATTTTAAGAACTTGTTTTGCAAGTAGAATATACCTGAAAAGGGGGAATCAGATTCTTTTATTTATTACTGTAAGCACCCTTGCAAAACACTAAATAATTTTTTCTCTTAAAATATTATCTCTGGCCTATTAAGCAATGATAGATTGGCATTGACTATTGAGTATACCGAAGACCCAATTACGGAAGAGGAAACTAATGAAAATGACTCAACTGAATGGTAAATGCAAAATGAGTTTCAACGGCTTATAAAAAAAATAAAAAAATATAACAAGTCCATACCAAATTTACTGTGGATGTGTTAATTACATTTTCATTTTAAACTAATAATCTCCTTTTTTTGAGCGAAGTATTAATTTCAACGTAATTAAATTTTACAATAAAATTTGATTTTTTTTTACATAAAGGGCAGCACAAAGCTTATTATTAGAAAAGAAAAAGTAAAGACGAAGATCCAATGGAACACACAAAAAAAGAGAAAACAAACAGCAAAACAAAGAGACCCAAGCTAACAAATTCAAAACTGGGGCTGCCCCAGCTTATCAGCACCAACCGCACTATAAATTTGCGGAATCGCCACATCCCACCACCTAAATTCATCGAAATTCAAAGCAACATTAGACAAAATATAAGTAACTCGGTTCCCTTCACGAAATATATGAGATGATCGAATCTCCAAGGAAGCCATTAATTCCAAACAACAATCCCATCGCCGCCAGATCTGCCAAGGAGGGAAAAAGTTTTTGTTGAAGAAAGTCTGTAAGGTGACAGCAAAATCCATCTCTAACCAAAGGCACTTCCAGCCTTTTTGAAAAGCAAGCTCAACTGCAAGAATAACCGCAAAAAACTCAGTAAAGAAAGCAAAACAAACACCAAGCTTTTGAACAAAAACTCCAACAACCGACCCTTGATAATCTCGAAATAACCCACCATAAGCAGCTTGATTCAAAAAGGCCTTATATAACCCATCAATGTTACACTTAACCCAACCATGAAGAGGAGGATACCATCTAACTTCCACAATTCCAGAAGCCTTTCTAGGAATTAATACAACTAACACCCAAATTTTTAATGGTAAACAAATCATGAACCATGTTAAACATAGCTCCTTTAGCCACCATAGCCACTTCCCTCACCCAACCCACAATAGCATAACACAACCTATTAAAACTAGCCATTTTATCTTCAAACCTACAAGCATTACGCTGATGCCAAAGGCCCCACATGCCAGCCAACACTGCAGCAATCCACAACTCTTTAACTTGAGGGTTCATAGGCAAGTGGAAGATACCACTAAAGAAATCCACCACACCATCAACAATGTTAAGATGCATCTAAAATTTATCCGCCAACCAATTCCAAACTACCTTCGCAAAAGGACAAGTCAAGAAAAGATGAACGATGGTCTCATCAACCTGCATACACATACAACAACAAGAAGCAATAATAATCCCACACCTATGAAGGTTATCATCAGTATCAAGTTAATTTCGAACCAACCGAACCATATGAATGGACCGCCGAGGGGGAACAAAAGCTTGCCACACACAAGATAACCACTTAAACCGAGGGCCACGATGACTCCTATAAACCATATAACTATTCTTAAACGAACACTCGCCCATAACAGATAGAGTCCAAATAAGCACATCATCTACAATAAAATTTAATTATATGACTAGTACTTTGAGATGTATCATGAAAAAAAACAAAAAAAAATGAATATGAGTTTAAAATAAAAAGGAAATACATTTGGGTGATTTTGTTTTTATCGGCGATTTCTTCCAATTTATCCTTGCTCTTAAGTTAATCCGAGTTAACTGTTAAGTTTAATTACGGTGTGATAAACTTAGAAAAAAAATTAGTCACTTAAATTTTAGAAACAACAATTTTTGATTTTGTAATATCCACCAAACTAATTAATTAACATATCTACCTTAATAGAAAATAGTGATTTAATTGTATATATCAAAAAAGATAAAATGTAAAATGTAATGAAATTTAAAACAACTCAATTCTCCTTCTCATTCTCTTTCATTATCTTAAAGGGCCATTGTAAACCCTCCCTCCAGCACGGATGTGGCAACTTTTTGCCGAATATAGCGTTCTTAATGATAATTAATCTCAAAATATGAAGCTTAGAACCTTTTGAAGATTTTATAAATCTTAATTTACTCTTATTGTTTCTAACATCTCACACGTGCTATTTAAATCTTGGATTTGTTAGTGTTAAAAGCACTTGTAGAACATTTAGAGTTGAACAAACAAATCACAAATGGGTTGCCATGGGTCCGTTTTGAAGAGCTTGGGACTTTACTGACTTTCATGATTTTAATTGGTGAGGCTTTAGGGATGTTTGGTTGTGAAAAATTAAGAAACACTACAAGAAAAAAGGTTTTGTGACGAATTTTTTTGTAACAATTCGAAAACTGTTACTAAAAGCATTTATTTGTAGCAGGTTTTGGTCCCGTCATAAGTAAAAAATTTTGTCGCAGCTAAATTTATTCCCATTACGAATAAGAAGTTATTTGCGACAGTTAAATATAAAACCACAACAAAAAATCTTATTTGTTGCAGCTTAGAGAGGTTGCTACAAAAAATATACATTATTAAACAATAATACAATGAAATTTTGCCTTGGTCAATGCAATTTTTTTTTAAAAAGACGCAATACCATTAAATCATGCTCACCATTAAGTCTCAGTTCTTTCTCTTTTTTTGGTGAACTTAGTTTTTTCTCAACTTTCAATACTGCATTAATCCATCTATTGTAGATTCTTTTTTAATATTGTTCATTGCACTTGTTGGCAAAAAATGTTTTGTTGTTGTATGGTTATGCTAGCTAGTATAATATTCTAGGATTCATATTTTGATGGATTGAACCATTTAGTAATTTAATGTATGGTTTTAAATATAAGTTTTTAATAAACCTTTAAAGGAAATTAGGAAATAAAATTAATATGGAGGTATATCTCGATTATGAATGTAATTTTAAAATTAAAGGTATATTTGTAACAATTTTAATTGGTGGATATACTTCTAATTTTATTTTATTTTGTTAAGGAAAAAATGAATATTATTGCATAACTAAATCGGCCTGGAGGGAAGGTAACAAAAAGTCCAGGGCCTCCTCCAACCAAGACTTGAAATCTGACACAAATTTAACATACTTAGCTAGGCACCGAGCCACATAATTACCGCACCAGGGGACAAAAGACCAACTATATAGTCTAAACAAGCCAGACAAGCGCTTAACACCATCGATAATATGACCATAATAGACTAAACTATTAGCGCTACTATTAATCAAATTAATAATTAATTGAGCGTCAATTTCAAATATAACTTCAAATAAGCCACAACTGAGAGTAAAGTTTGTGGCGTAAAAGGCTGCAAGCACTTCAACTGACATTGGATCCAGCGGGGCGTTAACCTTTTTGCAAATAGCTACCACAAAATCACCATTTATAATAATTTTAATTGGTGGATATACTTCTAAATTTTAAAAATGGTGATTTTATAAAAATTGATTCAAAATTGCCATAAATATAGGGTGAATAAACTGCAAGAAGTAGTGGTAGATAGAAACAAAACCACCTAATACTTTTTAACTTTTTTTCTTTTTTACAAGAGTAATTTAACTGCATTTTAAAGGTAAATCACATACCTAACATTAAGAGATTTGACACGTTTACTCTAATTTGGTCTCACATGCTTTCTTATGCAATTGGCATAAATTGAGGTATCGGTGCGTGCTAGGTTAGAATAAACAGGTGCAAAGGGGATAGTATATATGCAACCCACACATGTATGTGATGTGGGATGTTGTCCATTCACAGTTGAATAGTTATATATTAACAATGTGAGAGGTTTCGAGTGGTGAAAAATATGTTAGATTCTAAAAAAACCCTCACTTTTATGAATTAAGTCATTTGCAGTGCAAAAGATAAAACTGTAGTGTAAAAGTGGTTATTTAACTTTTCAATTTTAAGAAAGTACACCACTAAATTATAAAAATGAACTGGGATAACATGTAATACCCCGTACTTTAAATTGTTTTAAATTGAATTATATTAGCTTATTTACATTCAGGTGAGTGATCGTTTGATGATTCGGGTGGTCCGAATCGATTTCGGTTGGTAAATAAGAAGTTTTAGTTCCTTACGATTCGTTAATTCGAGCTAACTTTGAGCTATCATAATTCCTATGTTACTTATCCGATTAAAGTTTTGCTTGCATGTGTGTTTAGTATTTTTATCATTCTACAACTTTTGTGTTTTGGCCGAAAGCTAATTCGCACTCCTCGTGGGTCAAAACAGGGCCCGAAGTTGGCCCATCACTAAATTCTGGTCATTCGGTAGCGCTTCGGCAGAGTGCTGTCTTCGGTGAATTTTTGGGAATGATTGGTCCATAATTTGGGAAAACTTCCATCTAGGAAGTTTGTAGATCTTTGAATTACCTTTCTGTGCCTATAAAGATAATCTCAATGGAAGTTCCAAGTCAAAAGTTATAGCCAAAACAAAAACAGTGCTCCAGAGCCAAAATTGCGTGCGGACCGGTCTGGCCTTTTTCCATACCGGTCCGGCTTTTAAAAATCACCAAATTTTCACCCCGCAGATCGGTCTAAGGGTTTTTGCATACCGGTCCGCACGTCTACTGTAACAACCAACTTAAAATGGATTAAAGCTCATTTTCACCCATGTTCACCCATTTTTCGACCAAGACACAACCACACACCTCTATAGAGCTCCAGAAGGTTCTAGAGAGAGAAAGAGAAAGATTCTTATGCGTCTCTCATCCCCGACCAAGGATTGAAGCTTGGAATCACCCGAATCCCCTTCTCCTTCGCTATTCATCATCTCTAATCTTGGTTTCTCTCCATGGGAATTTAAGTGGGAGTTTTGGCCATGTGAATTGGGGTTTGTACTCCACCAATTCGAGGGTCTTACTATTCTAGGAGTGTGGCGACGCGAGGATTATAGAATTTTGTCAGGTGGGCTCCGATTATCATATTTTCTTCTTTCCTTTGGTCTACAAACTTGAGGTAGGGGTTTATATGTATTAAACTCGAAATTTTGGCCATGTTTTATGAATATCATCATAATCTCACTCCATTTGTCTTATTTATCTAAAGTATGGCCAATAACATGATGTTTTATGATTAATAAGGATCTAAGAGTGAGGTTTGAGGCAATTGATGCTATGTACACTTGATAATATGATCTTATTTGACTAGAAATTGATGATTTATGCACGTATGTTAAATATGATGATTTTGTCTATTGATATCAATGATACATGATTAATTGGAATATGAATTCACATATTTAAGCAAAATATGCCATCTAAGCTCTATGATTACATGTTATTGATTCATATGGATGTTCTTTGGATTTGGATGTGTATGTGTTGGTTTAACAAGAAAATGATTAGTAAAGGGTTCGTATACACCAAAGAACATGGACGTGAACTGGTTAGAGTTTATATGACATATGTGGTTTCTATTGTATCTATGAAGCGTGAGTTGAGACAAAATATGCCACTTGAACTTGACATCTATGTAACATAAACTTGTAAGTGATGTTCCTTGGACATATACGCTTGGTTGAATCTAAGTGGATTTGTAAATGGATTATGTATGCGCTAATGAAACATGAATACATGATGAATGAAGTTTAAGTGGCATAGGTTATTTCTAGTTTACAATTAGAGCATGAATTGCACGTTATGCATAATTATTGTGTCAACCTGGCATCTGGATGATCTCATGGCAAGCTCGGAGCCTTCTTATGGCATATGGTGCAAAAATTGTCTCTTAGGAGAATTATATCTCTTCTCCATGATATGGATGGCTAGCTATGCTCTTGTGGCATTCTTAAACAAGTGATTATCTATCTTCGGGAGTTCTTTATTCGTATGTGGATATATTCTCGGCTGTGTTATATGGTGGGATGTTGCCCACAATTATCTGTATATGTTTGACCTCCGTCGGTGAAGGGGAATGATTATGGTTAGTGCTTGCCGGGATGGAAAAAATAGGCTAGGCCTGGTGCCCTTGGGTTGAAAAGCCCTAAACCGCTGGGGGGGTCCTTTAGTCGTCGACTGTCTAGAGCCCGCGATGAATAGTCCGAAAATCTAGACAACAGCAAAACATTAGTGAGTCATTGGCTGTCTAGATCCCACGATGAATAGTCCGGAGATCTAGACAATTATTGAGAAAATCGGTATGATAATGATCAGTTGATGTGATATTGCGGACTGTGGTCCATTTGTTAATTATCTATTGGTATTCACCCGAGACGGAGATGCCATATTCTGGTGATATATGTTATGATCTTGATGCTTATTTCTCTTGGGGGCGGTCAGGCCCATTGTCATTATGATTATGATATTGTACAGCTTCGGTATCTCTTGAGGGCGGTCAGGCCCATGTTATGAATGTTCATGGATTGATCTTCTGGCAAGGCGGTCAGGCCCACGGTTATTTTTACAATTATACTTCCTGATAAGGACCGGCTATGGTCTTGGACAGGCAGACTTATATCATTTGCTATCTCAACTCCCTCAAATTCTGGTGATTCGACGTAACGGTTGACACAAAGGGAGGTAACATGCATATGCATGAGCATGCATTGTTTATGTGTAAAATCATGATATTTACTTGGATTGGTAGTTGAAGTATAAACTATTACCAAACTAATGATTATGCTTTTCAAACACGTTATCCCCTATATTTCCCCCTACTAAGCTGTGAGCTCACCCCGTTTTCTAACAAACACAGGTACACAGGGGACATATGATGTTAACAAGATGGCGGGTTCGGATCGAAATAGAAGGCTCTGATACAGATTCATTTTTGTTGTGTAAATGATAGCTCGGGAAGCCACGGCTATCCCGAAGTATTGTATATTATCTTAACTTTACTTAGTTGGTTTGTATAATGGTTACAAGCTTGGGTATAAACCTTACTATTGTTTTTGTCACCTTATACTTGGTTAACACGTGACAGAAATATTAGACGTATGTAAAAAGTAATCATCATGTATATTGGTGTTTGATTTGACATGTGTTATATATGTGGTTTGAATTATTTATATTTACATACCCATTTTAGTCAATCTAAGATGGGTTAGTGACACTCCAGGTCTTAATTACGAGTGTTGACCTGTAGATTAAGGCGGGGGTGTTACATAACACATGATGCATTGCCCAAAATAATACCCCTCAAACAACACATGATGTGTGGCTCCAAGCAAGACTTTGGACAGCGCATGATGCGTTGCCCCAACATAATTGTATAGTAAGCCCTTAGAACAAAACACCATATGTCGCCCTATGAATATTATAAATTTAAGACAATACATCATGTGCCGCCCCAAGTGTGTCAAACTAGGGCGACACACATAAAACTTTGTCAATTTTTAATTTGGATTTACCATTTACACTATACTTTTACCATTTTTTCACTCACGGCAGAGACAAAATATGCCAATTTTGCCCTATTAGCATTTGCAATGCAGATTTGCTTAGGCCATCTGTATCGCATAAGGTAAAAATGTAGTCAAAAAGATAAAGTTAGCCTACTAATTTGAAGAAAATTGAATCGCAAAAAGGTAAAATTTACCAAAGATCGTCTTAGTGATTATAAAAAAAATTGTTGCATCTACAGTTGTCGTACCAACATTGGCATCTTAGATTTGATCTGTTGCATATACAATGTGTTTTTTTTCAAATAAAATAAACTCGGACAATACAGAGTATATTGTCTTGAGCTTGAGATGATATACCGTGTATCATGCATGTTTATTTTTAAAGAAAATAGCTCAAGATGAATATTGTGTATCATTCAAGTTTTTTTTTTCCTTTTTTTTAAGAGCTTGAGACAATATACTATATATTGTCCAAAGGTTGTCTAACCTAGACAACACACAATTTTTTATCTCACCCAAATGTTTGTCGGAAACTAAATTTAGCATTGACTTGGCGTTTTACATCCCTACTATACTTTTTCGATACGTATTACATAAAGATTTATGATAAATCTACTCTTGCTTCACTTGGTATGTAGTGATTTTTGTTTATGTACGCATATTATTTAATTAAAATAAAAAACATTAATGATATTATTACTGTAAAAGTATTTTTTGCTAATGTCAAAATATATAAGATATCTAAAGCATAATGTGCAATTATGTAATGGATTATTTACTTTCATAGTATTGAAAACTACTTTGACAATAATATTACTCAATTTATATATTAAATGGTATAGTTGTCTAAGAATAATAGAATCGTTTCTTTAATTTAGAGGTTAAGGGTAAATCCTGCAACACCAAATTAAATTATGGACAATTCCAATTAACTCTATGTTACATAAATAATTTTGAACATATTTTTTTAATTAAGTTTAATTTTGAATTGAGGCTGTCTTATATTTTCATAGAGCGTCCAACTCTATACAAATATACATATATACATATATATATATATATATATAAACATTATTAATAATTCTGTGTCATACAAATTATTTTGAACTAGGTCCAGTACAAACAGATTTTTTTAATTAAGCATGATTTTGACTTTAAGTTCATTTTAAGTTTAGATATGCCATAATTTACACAAAAAATTACAAACAAACCAAGCATCTTACTAGATTTATCTAAGCATTATAATATGGTGATTTGTAACCAAACCTCCGACGACGAATCTGAACCTCATCTGGCGGTCATTGGCCAAAATCATAAAACATAGATATAACAAGTAAAGTTATTCTTTTTTTCTTAAAAAGGGTAATTTGGTCCAATCGCCTCCACAGAAAAATAATAATTCAAAATGACCTATTTTTAAATATTTTCAATCCATTGGGTATAGTTGAAAAATGTACACGAAGCCCAACTTCGTTGAAAATATGTTCTAAGGCGGACATGGCGTCTTAAATTTCTAAACAAAATAAGGTTAGTCTAGTAGTAACATGTTATTTTTATAAAAGAATAAAAAAATATAAAAAAATTTGAACAAGTGGGGGTAGTTTAGTCGGGGAGGCACCCTCTCAAATTTAAAATAAATCCCAATTCTGAGTCTAACAAAATATGTGCTTGAGTTGCAATTTATATATAGATAAAGATAATACTTACATGTGTTTAATATTTCATATTTGAAATGAAAAGCGTAATATTTGTGAATGATTATGAGTATTGTGATTTACATGAATCTCGAACTAAAAGTGTGACATTTTATGTGATGTAATTCATAAAAACATTCTATCTCCACTCTTAAATGCCAAACTTTAGATAAATCTCAACCACTGATTGAGAAGATAAAGAGAACTGTCGGGATGACAAAATTTGGATAAATCTAAACCACCTGTTGAAAAAGATAATAAAAACATTATGATTTATTGACTTTATTGACATGCTAATCACATTTTTTAACAAAGATTTTGTATTAATGTAAATAAACAATTATCCAAAAATATATACATTCCACTATCCAAACACTATCATGCCTGAATATGATTACGGTGGCTAGTACTTTAAATTTTTTTTTAACGTTTTTATTTGCATCGTACATTAGTCCATTAAGAGTGCGTTTGGTTACACAATTTTGAAATTTTGGAATTAGAATTATATGGCATTGAAATTCCAAGAGTTATAATGTTATAAAATTACAATATCATTGTAATTTTGTACATAGTTTTCAGTTAGAATTTTAGTATAATTCAAAATTTGTTTGTTTGGTTAAATTATAGAATTCATATAAAATTTCAAATATACAATAGGTTTAAAGAACTCTGCTACCGCCGCCCAAGGCCGCCACCTATTGATGGAGCTCCATTAGTGAGTTTCAAAGCTCGGTGAGGTCATCAGAGCACTGGAAGTGAGCAGTAGTAGCTATAGTTTGCAATGTACATGCATATACATATATAGATTTATATTTCACTTTGAGCGGGCAAAGGGTTGCCGTGGGCTGGTGGCAAACGTAAGGGTAGGAGGGGGGATGATGGGAGGGGGGGTCACTAAATTTTTTTTTTTTTTTTTTTTAAAAAAAAATCAATGAAAATTAGAATTGGAAAACTCTAATCACCTTATATAATTCAATCATCTAGAATTCATAATATTGGAATTCTAGAATTCCAGATTTGGACCTTAATATAGTATCCAAGCAATAGAATTTCAAAATTATGCTCCGATTCCAATTCCATATCATGGAATTAGGGTTACCAAACACACCTTTACTGTAAACATGATATGATATTTTAAATATATATGCTCATTGTTGACAATAATTCTAAATTTTTTTGTAAACTATAGTAAAAAGTCTTTGGTAACATGTTGCAATGTTAATCCTATAGTTTTAGACTATTCGAATATTATTATGGCAAGCGACGAAACATTTATTTTAGTATATAAAATAAATATTTATTCTGTTGCTAAGTAAGATAAATGTATCTATCTATACTATATAGTATCATGGAGGAAGTAGTAACATTAATTATTTTTCGTATATATATTCTTAATGGTAGTGACAATAATTAATCATAATTACTTTTCTTGTATTCTTAATGCATAATGAAATAATAATTACAAATATTTTTTAATTTACTATTTAGTATTACGAAGGAAGTAGCATCATTCAATATACTATTTTTTTAAAAGTGCTTAAAATTAATAGTCTTATTTTCAGTTTACTATAACAAATGAGTTGTATTTTTAACCATTAATTAGATTGAAACTAATATCTTCTTGAAAACAACAAAGTAAAAGTTGTAAAATTAATTTGAAACGGAGGCAATATATATGTTAATTCTCCATAAGCAACATATTTAAGACAAATATTTGAAAAAGTGATGAGACGAATGCTATTAAAGTTGTATGCTTGTTTTAATAATATGGATATGTAACTTATATAATAATAATGTATGTAGGAATTAGGAATCTAAGCAAATAAAATAGATTTTTATGCTTGTATTTAATTTGTTGTGTATAATATGATCATTAGTTTTATGCTAAACTAACACTTTAATAGTACCCTTTAACTAAAATCTTTAGTATAATTTTTTTAAAAAAAATATGCTTCGGATTTATTTATCACTTTTAGAGTTTTGTTCACAGAAATAGTTTGTCATATTTATTTATAAAACATATCATGTTTATTTATGTGTCATGTTAAAATTATACGATACTAAAAATCATGTGGGAATATGTTTTTTTAGATTAAAATATGCATCTTTCACATTTTATCTAATTGATAATCATATGCATTTGTGTATATAATTAATTTTTACTAAATTATATAATACAATGTATGTATGTATATTTTTACAAAAGTTTGTTAAACGAATGTGCATTGCATAGGTTGTTAACTAATTTTTAGTATTACACTCCTTAATTAGTCCATATCGGCTTTAAGATTTATAAAATCCTTTTTTAATACTTTTATGAATAAAAACTCAACGCACACGCATTTTAGAATGATATATATATATATGAACACACGAACATGCATATGTATTTAAATTTATCTTTTCAATATGTAGTGAAATATTTTGACGTATTCACCACAAAAGATATAATAGGTTTATTGACTTAAAGCATCTTCAATGGTTGCTTAAAAGTTGAAGTGTAAATCCTATGTGTTAACCTAAGTTTACATAAAACTTTTAAAAAAAATATACTCCAATAGTAATAATAGTTTTGTAAACTCTTGTATAAAATTTGGAAAAACCAATAAAACACAACACATGTTAGATGTCATTATTATACAATTTTTGTTGTTTTTTTCTTGAATCTTCTATACATAATCTTATAATTACAATGGAGCTTTATTTATATGTCTTGATGAGTATATTTCAAATATATATTTTTTATTAGAATCCATAATTTTCATTTAAAATTATTACATTTTAAAGTTTTATTAAAAAATTGGGTAGAGCGAAAGTTACTGTAGCGATGTAAAATGAAATTGTAAAATATACTATTATTTTACACGAATCTCATTTTTTAAAAACTGTTAAAATTTAAAACTTTTACAAATTATATAAATTTTGCACAAAAAAATATATATTATTGTTAGAGATGCTCTTGATTCTTTACACTGATTATGATATTTGAAAAACTACTTAAAATAATTTTTATTAGACATTGTCTTTAAAATCCTAACTCCGTTAATATTCCATCCGAAATGAATGTTTTAGACAAATTTACTCCTTCCCTTCTCTTATCTCTCTCATTTACGCCCGTGAACACTAATTTTATTCACTGTAAATTAATAATCAAATCTTTTTTCCTTAAGACGGAATTGTTGTAGTAATAGCTAGAGAAAATCAAGAAAGTGGTATTGGAGCTTGTTCCTCATATTTTTTTAAGGTATAGGAGCTTGTTCCTCCCTTAATGGTGTAAATCTGAACTTTTCATTTTAAAAACAACACCACAACTTTATTTATACTTAGATTTGTAAATCTAATCACCATGTTCAAGATCTTCAAAAACCTTCGTTTTGATCACCATTATTGTACGGATCTTCAAGTAATGGTGTAAAACCTTCGATTCATTTTCACACCGCTATCTGAGTCAATCAGAGGTGGCGAGATGAGGTCTTATGGGAGAGAACTTGTCAGAGCAACTATAATTGGAGGTCAAGGTTGTTGCCAGACTCTATACAATTAAAATAGAGAGAAGAGACGATGCAAAGGACATCGAATCCCTCAATTTCTTTTGCTTAAGGTGTGCTTGTCCCCCTTAGGGCAATTCCAACCCATGCCATTATATTATTTTTATGTTGATTTAGCATAAAAATAGTGTCATTTTCATATTATATTTTTTTTCAACTCTAACCATAACACTAAACATAACACAAAAAAGTATATTCTCTCCAAAAATAGAATATTCTCTTTATTATTTTATTATTTGATCAAATCATACAAATTATTATATTGTACTAATTATTTTATTATAGATATTATTATTAATTAACTTATAATAATTTAAATAATAATTATTTAAAAAATTAAAAATCACTAAATTAACATGACATATTTATTATGGAAATAAACATTACATTACTAGAAAAAAAACATTACATTTAATTTAAAAAATTACACAAAATTAAAATTCAGAATTAATCGACACCAATTCTCCGAATTAATATCTTTGTCCCACAAGTGTTCAATTAACGCATTTCGAAGTTTAATGTGAGCTTCCTTATCCTTAATTTGTCTATGTCAAATAAGGAATTCTTGAAATCGAGTTATTATCAACCACCATCTCAACTTGTGGAGTCGGCACTTTAACTCGTTCTTCAATTGATGCAATAATATCGCGTTCATCTTCGATTATCATATGGTGTATAATAATACACGCAGTCATTATATCATGTAATGTATTTTTATTTCAAAAACGGGCTGATCCTGCCACAATTACAAATCTTGATTGCAATAGTAGGGGATCCATTACGACCTGCATATTGTCCTCCCCAAGCCATTGGGCAGTTTTTTCACTTCCAGTGCATACAATCTAAACTACCCAACATTCCAGGAAAACCTTGACGTTGACCAGTATGGAGTAGCCTTACAACATCACTAGCGTTAGGTGATCGAATATATTGCTCTGCAAACACATTCACAATGGCACGATAAAATCGCTTTAAACTTTCTATAATTGTGGATTCTCCTATTTTAATGTACTCATTAGTAGCATCCGCCAGTGTGCCATATGCCAACATTCGAAATGCAACAGTTACTTTTTGCAAACCTGACAACCCAAGTCTACAAATCCATCCTTTTGTTGGATGAAATAATTATCATGCATTGCCACACATTAAAAATACATATGAATAAAGCATGACTCATTCGATATCTTCGGCGAAACATATCCTCGGTAAACTGATGATTTTTGATGAAATAGTCATTGAAGAGATTAATATCAGTATTTTTCCGATCGCGATTGATCACAATATGATCAGGAATTGAGCCTTGATAAGAGGACTGGTTCTGTTGATTGAAGTGGTGAGCGATGATTTCATTGTTGTTAACAAAAAACTGAGCTAACATTATTTCTTCTTCTTTATAACCATCATTATCTGAATATGAAGAAGAAAAATTAGATGGATTGCAACGATTATAATTCATCTTTGAAAAAAAATTGCTATAATTTTTTTAAACACGATGGCTATTTTTATAGTGTAAAAAATATTATCTTATTTTATCATTATCTCAACCGTTGGATGGTTTTGGGGAAATCTCATCTTATTTTCACTATTTTCAAGGTATGAAGATAAGAAATCGGATATCTTATTTTGGCTGTTAGATTAGTTTTATCATCATCTCAACCGTAGGAAGGTTTTTGGAAAATCTCATCTTATCTTTACTCTTTTCAAGGTATGAAGATAAGAAATCGAATATCTTATTTTCGACTATTATATTAGTTTTATCATCATCTCAAAGGTTGGATAGTTTTAGGGAAATCTCATCTCATCTTATACTATCATATCTCCACTATATAAAATACCATCACACATTACGAATGAAACATATGTTCTCAAACATATCTTGTCAACTAATATTTCTTGTAAAATAGGTTTAAGTTGAACTTCATTATACTCAATTGCTGAAGATATTCATTTATGTCATGTATATCTTGATATTTCTTAAAATCCAATCATAGGAAATAACCAGTCTAGAGATTAATTTTGGTCAAGAGTTACGGTTGATTATCACTTAAATCCAACCTTTATGAATCAACCAAGACCACAAAGATCTTTACAAACTCGAATGTCGTCTATCCTTTATGCGATATCAAAATTGAGGGGAAGTATATGGCAAATTGAAAACTTGAACCCAAGTGGTGCTTTGGAACAAGATGTTAATAGTATTTATTATTATAGTTAATTTATAATACATAAATTATTGTTAAAATTATACTCATATCTTTATTTATATTTTTACAGTTAAATCAAGCAAAAATGTTACTAGCACAAGATCCAAATTACAAAAAGGGATTCAAATTTGATCATGTGTGGCTTATCCATAAAGATGTTGAGAAAATTTCAAATATCAACGCCAATGCAACAACTCGACTTCAACAACAAAGTGCTAACTCTGTTTCACCCCAACCAGGTTATCTTAGTTTCGAGTCTCCCACATTGGCATTCTCGAGATTGTCTTCATTTAATCTTAATATAAATGATAAGGAAATTAGTGTGACTTCAAATGGAAGACCTATTGGAGTGAAAAAAGCAAAAGTAAAAAGAAAAAAATGATAAAAATATTAATACAATAATTCAACAAAATCAAAATATTATTGAAGTTATGAAAAAGAATGCCTTGGACAGAGCTCGTGCGTCTGACGCTAAAGAAGAGAATAAAATTTTATTAAGATATTTAAATTCTATATCCAATCCAGAGCTTCGCGAGTTTTTTCAAAATGAACAAATAAGAATAATGCAAAAAAGAACTCAAGCACAAATATCCCAACACAGAGAACATGGAGAAGGATCTCAAAATTAAGGATCTCAAGCAAAAGGATCTCAAGATCAATGCTAAGGATATGAATATCCATCAAATTATTTGGGTTAATATTATTATCACGATCTTCCAGACTTTTAAATCGTTGTTTTACTTTGTGTTCATTTTTCTTGGCTGTATGTTGTATTTTTTTGGCTTTTTGTTAGTTTATTTGATTTTAGCTCTATGTTGTATTGTTTTTAGCTTTGGGTTACTGTACTTCATTTTAGTTCTATGTTGCATTATTTCGGCTTTGTGTTAAGCGTGTTTCATTTTAATGTACGTTTAAATTTATGAAGTTTAAATGTTATATACATTTTTTTCCTTATTATTATATATTAAAAATATTAATTACAATAAAGTATACATAAATTTAATTAGAATAAATTAAAATTTTCAATAAAATAAATTATTAATATTGCTAATTAAAAAATATAAACTAACAAATTTAAATTAGAAGTATAAAAATGACCTAATTAATATTTAAAAGTAAATAACAATAAAAATAAAAAAATCAAAAATAGGGGATGCCGTCCATCTACAGTGGCACACCAAAATATCACACAAAATTTGGTGTGCCACTGTAGACAACTGCAAATTTGGTGCTAAATATACCGTCCGGTTGGAGCAAAATGGGGGGGGGGGGAATGCACACTATATTCGGTGGGGTGGAGTTGGCCTTATAGCTCTCGGATTTATAATTGATTTGATTATCGAACTCAAACTTTTTCACTATGTGTGCACTTATACATATATGTGTTTGTATGTATATCATTAATTCTGAATGTACTTTTGTAGTCAATTGAACAATTAAATTACTATGGGTTTATAGAGAGAGATAATGATTTTGCCATGGATGGCAATAGTGATGGTCCGCCTATGGCGATGGTGGTAGTGACTGCTGGTGCTGGAGTAATTCAGCTTATTATATCGATTTTGAGGGTAATTTTGAGTAGCACCTCGTACTTTGTTATGAAAGATTATTATAGATTTATGTTTTTTTTCGTGAGGACATGAAAATTGTATATTTATTTGCTCTGCTTAAAACGATTATGGGATAAATGATAAATTGTCACCAAAATAAACTATTTAAGATGAAAAAATATAATGGAAGAATAGGAAAAGAGAAATCCCACATGAGAACTTTTTGAAAAAAATTGATAAATTTATAATGAATCACCTCTTATAAGTTTGTTAAGCAATTAAGAAAAATAAGGCTCCTTCATACGCTCGCAGGAGGGGTGCAAATCATCGATCAACGAACCATGTGACTTGTGTGGGCTTGCACCTATGGCCCGAAAAACCTAGCATTGTTTCCTTTTTCCATGTTCTCACATTGGGAAACAATCGCCATTACGGATTTCGGTAAATTGTGTGATACACAAGACTCAGTTTTAAATATATTTTCTTTGAATTCTTTAATTTTCATTTTATTATTTAATTATAAATTCGGCTATTTACTAACATATTTTAATTGTGGACTTTAATTTTAGTTTAGAATTTAAATTTTGTTTAAATTTAGAGAAGGAAAATTATGGTTTTAAAGTAGAATGATAAACTAGGGTTTTTTTAGAAGGAGGAAAAACAAGGGAAGAAGAAGATGGAATGGAACTAATAATAGAGGCAAAATTGTATAGAAAAAAGTCATTTTGGACAAAAAATAATTAGCATGATAAAGTAGAGGGGCATGTCCAATTAAAATTATTTCAGAAACTTTTATCAAATATCGCTATTAGCATATTGCAACGTTAATAAACCCCAAGATATAAATGACCATTTAGAGATGTTAAAAGTAGGCCTGCCAATGGATCAAATTTAGATAGGATCAAGGTGAATCTAAATCCATATTTAAAAAAGTTTTCGGATCGGATCATATAACAGATTATCAAAATATCGATCCATATCCAAATTTGTTTGGATCGGATTATATTTGATCCATTTAAATATTTAATCATATAATAATTAGTTTGTAAATATATATAAAAAATAATAAAATTAACTAAAATTTAAACTTAATAACAATCAAATTTATTAGATTCTTATAAAAAGAAACTTATTTAATACTTTTTGGGTCATATTTATTTTTTATGAGTGAATTAATAATAATGTGGTAAATATAAATATAATAAATTTAAGCATAGATGTGTATCTTGAATCGGATCAGATTGTACGGATTGGATTGACATAAATCTATATCCTTGTTAATCAAAGGCCTAACGGGTTCGGCTCAGATTTGGATATACGGATCATAAATCTCAATCCAAATCCAACTACGCGGATAGGATTTTGGTACAAATCCAATCCATTGACAGGCTTAGTTAAAAGTATGGCTGCATAGATTTGCTGTAAAAATAAAAACTTTATGGATACATGCACGAGACAAAAATAAGAATGCATCAAATTAAATTTATCCCAAACAATATAATTGATTTATTACTTATTAATTTAGGGTAATGATATTAACACTTTACAAAATTATTATAATACTCCAAAATCATATTTAGTGATACGTTATATGAATATTTGTACTATTTTGTTGTTCCTAAAAATAATTTTAAAATGTTAAAATATTTTTTATAGAGAGTTAATACCATTAAGCATAATTTATTAGACTTTTGACGTGGAATTTGATTTGATAATAGTAATTCCTAAAGAAAATACAAATAAATGTTGTATTGCATAATTTACTTGCATTCTTACTTTTTTTTTAACTAATCTATCACACAGTTCAAACTTTACTGTTCACTCTATTAGACTTATTGTGCTCTTTACATAACAACACAATGGATTATCTCATAACTGGAGGACCAAACTCCGAAAGCCTAACATATAGAATAATCTATTCTACAAAATTAGAGCAAAGTATAATTTGATGCAAAACTTTCTCTACAAGGGAAAGCGATGCAATTAATTTAAGTACCAAGGACTGAAACGCATTGAAGATTCATCACGAGGGGGGACACTGTGATTTTTATATTATATATTTTTTCTGTATTTCATTTATATATTTATTTATTTATTTACCGGACGCGAAAGGATAATAAATTTTAGTTTAGTGGCGCCGTTGAGATACATGACAATTCTCTCTCTATATCTCTCTACTTTTTTATAATATAATTATAATTATTATTTTTTTCTCTATCTTGAAGTCTAGGCCCTCTTTGTCCCTTATCGGTTCACGTTCTCACTTTCGTTGAAAGATTTTTCCACACTGAGAGAGAGAGAGAGAGAGAGAGAGAGAGAGAGCTCACAAAAATTGGCGGAGCTGTGTGAAGAGCTTTTCATCGTTTTCAAAACCCTAATTCACCAACAGATACAGAAGAACATCGTATAAATCGATCGCCGTCGAATATTCCCCCCCTTCGATCTGGTACCGTATACCCTAAAGTCCAGATTCCAGCTCTGTTTGTTTTGCCGTTTTGCGTTTGGGGGTTGTTGGGAACCCTATATGCTGTTGGATTGACTTTGTGTGTTGGTAGAGAGGGTGGCGTTGTGGCTGATGCGATTGAGTTGTGTATTTTCATGCCGCCGGAGCCATTGCCGTGGGATCGGAAGGACTTCTTCAAGGAGAGGAAGCATTCTGAGAGGTCTTCAGAAACCCTAGGGGGGTCCTTGCCTAGATGGAGAGATACGCCGCACCACGGACCCTATCGATGGGGATCGGCCGAGTTTCGCAGGCCTCCTGGTGAGTTTTTTTCGAGTCTCTATTTCTCTTGTTATTTCTAAGGCCTTTGGTACCAAATCTAGGGTTATGAAATCTTAGGTATACGGAACTATTTCCTTATTTTATTTTATGGATTGTAGTCCTGCTTTGGAATCTATTAATGCCAGGTATGGAATCTGGGGCATGGATTTCTTTACCAAATCGTTACGTCTTTCGTTTCTTATATACGCATAAACATACATGTATATGTCTGGGACTGTTTTAATGTGAAGTTTATGTTTATGCGTCTTTGGCTTTCAATTGTTCACGTTTACTGTGTAGATCTGGAGTTATCTTTCCGGCGTTTGTTAATTTTAGGTTTTGGACTTGTTTTTTTGCAAAAAGATTGTATTTTCCGATTTTTTTTCTGCATTATCTTTTTTTGGTTTATGGGGGGATATTCTTTGCGTGTAGTAATTTTCCTGTGGTTCTTACTGCCCCTTTTTTCCCTAAATGTTTGATGTTTTCTTCTGAAGGTCATGGTAAGCAGGGTGGTTGGCATATTTTTGAAGAATCTGGACATGGGTTTGCGCCCACTCGGTCCATTGACAAGATTCTGGATGATGAGAGCTGTCGTCCCTCTGGGTCTCGTGGGGAAGGAAAATACGGTAGAAACAGCAGGGAAAATAGGGGGTCTTTTAGTCAGAGGGATTGGAAAGGAAGTTCATGGGAAATTGGTGCATCTCCAAATGGTCCTGTGAGGCAAGCAGATGTGAGCGATCAGAGGTCAGTGGATGATTTAACGTACAACTCTCATCCTCATTCTGACTCATGGGATCAATTTCACTTCAAAGACCAGCATGATAAGATTGGTGGCGTTGGTGGCTTGGGTACAGGTCCGAGATTTGACAAAGATAATGCAATGGGCTCTATTGACTGGAAACCTCTTAAATGGACTCGATCTGGAAGTTTATCCTCACGGGGTTCTAGTTTTAGCCATTCGAGTAGTTCCAAGAGCATTGGAGTGGATTCAAATGAAATGAAGGCAGAGGCACACCCCAGGAACGTGACTCCATTACAGTCTCCATCAGGGGATGCTGCGGCCTGTGTGACATCTGCGGCTCCAGCTGAAGAGATGAATTCCAGAAAGAAGCCACGCCTTGGATGGGGTGAGGGACTGGCAAAATATGAGAAGAAGAGAGTTGAAGGGCCCGATGATATTGCACCCAAAAATGGAATGGTCACATGCGGTGGTAATACAGAACCTCTGCATTCCCATATTTCACATATGGCTGATAAAAGTCCAAGAGTTGCAGGTTATTCGGAGTGTGCATCTCCTGCTACTCCCTCTTCGGTTGCTTGTAGTTCCTCACCAGGTAAACCCCATAGTAGTTATTTTATTCTTCTATAATTTCGTGAATTCTTTGTGCTATTTTTACATGGATTTTTTTTTGTGAATATCTCGCATATCTTGATTTTCCTGTAGTGCATCCTCAATTAAAATGAATATTATAAGCATAAAATTAGCTGTTCTGAATATTTATTGTATTGAATCATATTAACGCTTGAAAATTATTTAATATTTCTTATGGGGGGTTGTAAGGTGGTGCAGCAGTGTATTTTTTTTGTTTGTTTGATAACCATGGGTATTGGGGCCCCACCCAACTAATCCCATGAGGCCCTGGTTTGTAGACTGGGAGACGCCCTCATTGGCCCAAGAAAGGTTTCACGTAGCGGGGAATTGAGCCTGAGACCATGTGCCTAGCCACACAGTTCCAAGTTCGCCCTTACCGCCGTGGCAACCCCTTGGGGTAGTGTATTTTAGAGAGTTGTATTTTGGATTGTCCTTATTGCAAGTCTATGCAAGTGTACTGTAGAATTCATGAATGTTTTCGATCATTTCAATGTTTCTTCGTTTCACTAGATATGATTAGTTATTAAATCCATATGTTACCGAACGTGCAACTTGCTTAGATTTAAGTACTTGATAGTTTAGTTAGTGTCGCCATTTGCACAGTCAGAGCATTTCTACTGTAGTTGAATAAGTTGCTTCGATACAAACATTCTAACTTAACCCAAATGCAGATCCTTGAGCCCAATTTTCCTTGAACCACCCAGAGACCCATATCAAATTGTTTAATCATGTAGTTTGTAGTTGGGGGATGTCCTATTAGTAATGACCTGATGGACTTGTGTAAACATTTTCCTAAGAGACCTTTTTTTGATTGCTTGCGAATGTCACTTCAATTCTTCTACCCCATCTTCTTATCAAACCATCTGAAGAGCCTTTTATTGTGACCTGTCCTGATGTTTCTGCCATCTTGCTGCTAAACCTTGGTTGTGGGATAAATTGTTGAACTGCAATGTACCATCTTCCCAACCCCCCTTTTTTTGTTTATTTTGGCAATTACTAAATAATTTCTTTTTTTCGTTGTTCTATTGTTCTAAACACTCCTGCTTAGGGCCCACCTAGGCCCTGCCTTGTTGCCAGGTGGGATGTCGGTGGAACAGTATTGGTGGGGTTTTTCAGCAACTTTTATTTTAAAAATTGAGTCTTCATGTTTTGTTTGAATTATGAAAAATGTTTGATTAATGAATTCTTAACGTCCTTTTTAGAGGCGAAGTTTGGTTTTTTGTACCATTTTATTTCAAAAATGAAAATTGTATAGTCAGCTCCCTAGTCCCCTGCCTGCCTTCCTCCTATTTAGTATCTCTACATATTTCTTTCTGCCATTTTTGTTACTTCTTTTGCAAAGTTATTTAATGAGTTGTTTGGGCCACATGTAATTCTTTTTGAGACACTTGCAGATGGTTTGTGTTGTTTTCCACTTTTTTAATTGAACGCTCTACTTTAGGTTATAATATTTTTCTAGTTAATGCATAGGTCAGCCTTTTCTGTGTTAATGATTCCTTTTCTCCCATGAGCCTGATGTACTTTTTCATTGCTGTTCTGAGAAATGTTTAATTAATGAATTCCCAATGTCCTTTAGAAGTGAATTTATATATTTTGTACTGTTATAATTATAGAAAATTAAAATAAATAATCAGCCTCCTAGTCCCCACCCAGGTGCTAGGACTAGGTGCTATACCCTCTCCTGCCTCCCCACCTGGTGCATTTTACAACTACGTGCATCTGTTTGCCTTTTTGTTTCTTCCATTTGTGAAGTTATAGGACGAGAAGATACAAGTCATGCGGTCCTGACCTGTCATTTGGGCCACATTTCACCCTTGTTCAGACATTTGTGGATGGTTTTGTTTTTCTAGCTTTTGTTCAGTGAATGCTCTGCTTTAGGTCATGGTATTTTTCTGGTTGATTCCTAGGTCAGCCCTTTCTATGTGCCTCCTTTTTTCCAGTGAGCCTGATGTACTTTTTCCTTGCTGTTCTTACTTTTATCAGTAAGATTTAACAATGTCAATGTGATATAATTTTGATGTTCAAACTCAGGGTGTGGGTTAGGTTTTTAACTCTTAGACTTTCCTTTTACTTTTGGTAGGTTTACCTAGCTAGTTGTACAAATATATCCTTCCTACCATGATTGTAATTAGGTTTCTAGATAGTTTTTTCTGAAAATCATAGATTCGGTGGTTGCTAGTAATAGTGTAATACTGCTTCAGTACAGCAGCAGTTTGTATCCCTTGTTTTTGAGGGTTTACGATAACCATTGTCATTGCATGAAGTTTAATACATTTAGCATTTTGTATATCACTTGCTTATAACGCACAATAGCATTGTTTGATCCGTATTTTGGGTTTCTGAGATTATGATGCCATTTATTAACCTGTCATGAGATGTTTCTTTAGTTTTTAAAGTGTTATGTTACGAGTCTTTCTTGTTAAATCATGGTTCAGCCCTTTGTTAGTTCTTCATTTTTTTTATATCCCTTTAAGAAAAAATTAATGTTCATTTACGAGGGACAATCGTATAAATATGATGCATTTCCCCCTTTCTTATTTCATTTACCATCTGCAAAATTTTAGAATGCCAATTTATACAGAAATAGAACTGTAGAATCAGAAGAACAGGGAAAAGAGAAAAGAATGAAATGCGACGATTAGCTGAAGATTTTAAGTCGATGATTAGTAATTATTACTGAACAAGCTTAGGGGAAAGACTAGATTTTAATTGATATTAGTTTGATAACTTTCCAGTGCTAAAAAGATTAACTTCTTATGTTCAGCTTTATGCAACCTGCACCCTGTGCTAAATCTCTTATCTGTTTCTGTGCTTCATTATGTTTGTAGCATGTGCAATCTGAGTTTTTGTATCGCTAGTTGGATTACCTTTATCAAATGACTCTACTAGGGAAAAGAATATGATAAGGTATTCCTGTTTTGAGTACTTGACCATGATATTGGTTACCGGGCTGTTGGTGTTTATTTTCCTTTGTTATTTTGGACAAGCACGTTTTCATATTTCTCAATTATCTTTTCCAAAATATAACTGTGAATTGGCCTTCGATTATGTGGAAAACACTTCTAATTTTAATTGTTTGCCATATTGTGACAGGCCTGGAGGATAAACCTTTTGCCAAGGCTGCAAATGTTGATACTGGTACTAGTAAATTAAGCGTTTCACCCCGGCCTGTGCCTCAGAATCTCTGTGAGGTTTTACCTTTTAATTTAGAGAATCTGGAGCCTGTTCCAGTTCCTAATTTGTGCTCTTCACTTGATGAATTGCTACAACCTGATGATCCAAGCTCCATTGACTCTGCTTTTGTGAGATCTTCTGCAATGAACAAGTTGCTAATATTGAAAGCTAACATTTCAAAGTCACTGGAAATGACCGAATCTGAAATTGATTTGCTAGAAAATGAATTGAAGACACTGCGTTCCGACTCTGCGATTACATTTCCTCGTCCAGCGTCTTCCAGTTCTTTGCCAGTGACTTGCAAAGCAAACCCTAATGAAGAACCTTATGCTGCCTCGAATTTAATTCCTAGACCTGCTCCTTTGGAATTTCTTTCTTCTGGAGAAATGATTTTGGAGAAAACACTTTGCTCCCAGGAAAGAGAACATGCCGAAGGTAAAGACCAGGACATTGATAGTCCAGGCACCGCGACATCAAAATTTGTTGAACCACTTTCCTCAGGGAAGGCTGTCTTCCCCTCTGACACAGTGAAAAATGGTGACTGTTCTGGCAATGTGGATATTAGACCTGAAAACTTTGAAGAGAAATGTTCTGTAGATGGCATTAATAGGGAAATGACAGATGCATCTGCTTGTGCAGATGGTGTTCTGCTCGTAGCAAGCAGTAGTTCTACCACTCTTTCAACTGATATTGGCGTGAATTGTGATAGAGATGTTATATTATGTGATTTAATATTAACTGCAAACAAAGATTCTGCCCGTAGAGCTTCTGAAGTATTTAGTAAGTTATTGCCATCTAGTAATATTTCAACATTAGCCAGCGGTCCTTGCTGGAAAAGTGATCCGTTGATAAAGGAGAAGTTTGCAAGGAGGAAGCATTTCTTAAGATTTAAGGAGAGAGTCATCACCCTCAAGTTTAGGGCATTTCAGCACCTCTGGAAGGAAGATCTACGCTTGCTGTCTATAAGGAGACATCGGGCAAAGTCTCAAAAAAGGTTTGAACTAAGCTCTCGTAATGGGCATAGCAGCAATCAAAAACATCGTTCCTCCATCCGCTCTCGCTTTTCATCTCCAGGTAAGCAAATTGTGACTTGATTTCTGTTCTTTATGACCTCCACTTCAGTTTCTCCGCTTATTATCTTTTGATGGTACAACTGCAACACTTGACATGCATTTGTTGGTAGAGTTTACTCATTCAATCTCTTTTTTTGCTGTAAATGTGCTTAACGAATCTTTTATTGGCTTCATACTTATCTTGGTATACAGCTGCATGCTGATACGAAGCAGTGCTTATTTTTTTTTTGTTTTTGTTTCTGTTTCCCTTCCTCTTTATTCTTTTTTTAGTGCAGAAGTTTGACCTTCAATTGTGTTTACGAATTTTACCCTTGAAGATGCAATTGTGCCAAAGTCGTTTATGATCCCTTCTTGCATGTATGGACATGCATTCATGCACATTTTTTACCTCATTTTTTGGTAGCATTCTGCCCAAAAACATGTGTACTGCACTACTGCCATTTTCATCTAGTCTGGGAATTCTGTCAGGATTGGGTTAGATGACCTCTTTGTTGAATCTTTGGGTTTATGATAAACTCCGATAAAATTTTGTATGGGAACTTTATTTTTCTTTAAATAACTTAGAATCCCTGAGCTAATACTGTGCCTTACCTGCCTCTCTCTCTAAATCTTTCTTTTATCTTTTTTCCGATGTTACCCTGTATATGCTAATCTGATACAACTTCTACATACCACTGAGACTGATTTAGATTTCTAATTTACACATGCATTAACTGTAATATCTATTATTTTGTTAGCTTGATCCGTCAAGTTGTCTAGCCTGTATACGTAGGTGGGTATATTTTTTTTCAGATTGAAGTTCCACCTGATCTGGTTATTGTTTCAAATTTCACAGAGGCTTACATTTTTATCAAGGTTTTTGTAGTTGGTTGGCAAGATAAATAATATGCAGGTCTAGCAGCAGAAACCTATGGTCTCTAATTAAGTCCATTCCGACTTTTGTACCTTTTAAGAAATACTAATTGAATCCCTAATCAATGGTCAATAATACAACTTGTTTACTATGGTGAGGTTTTGTACATTGATTATATGTCCCAAAAAGGAAATGGGACTCTTAATTTGAGATGAACTGTCAAGAAAATTGGGAGTTTGGGAATCTTAATTCAGGACGGAGGGTTTATATAGAAAATGATTGACATCTTCAACTTGTCTGTGCCGTACATTTGTTAAAATTTTATGTCAGAATATCCAGTTGCGTTGCGTTGCGTGTCCACGTCTTTTGAGTGTGTGTAAATTCACAAGGGATGCTGCAACATTCGGATTGGTTATAGACCTGAACTTTGCCATCATTTGCATTAAGTTGGCCTTAGAACTGGCAAGCTAACCTCACTTCTTAGCATGACCTTCTGTTACAACTGGCTTTGGAAGGATAAAAACTCGGTCTAAGTTGATGAAGGTTGATGAATATTTTGGTTTTGATATAACAGTCTGTCTGACGATGATTGTCGCAGAAGCATTTATGTGGGGGTAGAGATTGTTATTTGTTAAATGTTTTTCTTGTATGTTACTCTTGTAGTAGTGGTTTTGTTTCCAGTTGTATGTATTTCCATGCCATAGTTTGGTACTGACTATTTACAATCCTTGGAAATAATAATTTTGACTTGATTACCTTTTCTCATTTTTTTTTATTTGCAGCTGGAAATTTGAGCCTAGTTCCTACTACTGAGATAATTAATTATGCAAGTAAGCTGCTTTCAGATAGCCAAGTCCAGATTAACAGAAGTACGCTGAAGATGCCTTCTCTAATTTTGGACAGGAAGGAGAAGATAATTTCAAGGTTCATTACAAAGAATGGATTAGTGGAAGATGCCTGTACTGTTGAGAAGGAGAGATGTATGATCAACCCTTGGACATCAGAAGAGAAGATAATTTTCATGGAAAAGTTTGCTATACATGGAAAAGACTTCAGAAAAATCGCAGCTTTTCTTGATCACAAGACAACTGCAGATTGTGTTGAGTTTTACTACAAGAACCACAAGGCAGACTGTTTTCCGAAAACAAAGAAGAAACCAGAGTTTGCAAAGCAAGGGAAGTCCTATTCAAGCAGTACCTACTTGGTTACTTCTGGGAAAAGATGGAACCGCGAGGCTAGTGCCATTGCTTCTCTTGATATGCTGGGTGCAGCGACGGCAATAGCAGCAAATGTTGATGATGGCATTGAAAGTCATAACAAGCGTGCATCAAGGTTCTTCTTTGGGGGGTCCGGTGATTATAAAACACCCAGAGTTGAAGATGGTACCGTAGAGCGGTCAACAAATCTTGATATCTTTTGTAGTGAGAGAGAAAGTGTTGCTGCCGATGTGTTGGCAGGGATATGTGGGTCTCTATCATCAGAAGCTATGAGTTCTTGCATAACGAGTTCGGTTGACCCTGGAGAGGCCTACCAACAGGACCAGCGCATGTGTCAGAAAATGGGTGGTTCTTCAGTAAGGCGTCCCTTGACACCAGAGGTCACACAGAACGTTGATGACGAGACCTGTTCTGATGAGAGTTGTGGGGAGATGGATCCTTCTGATTGGACAGACGATGAGAAATCTATCTTCATACGGGCTGTTTCATCATATGGTAAAGATTTCAGAATGATATCTCGATGTGTTCGAACTAGGTCCACTAATCAGTGCAAGATCTTCTTTAGCAAGGCTCGGAAGTGTCTCGGGCTGGATATGGTGCAACCTGGTCCTGGCAATGAAGGAACACGGATGAGTGATGATGCCAATGGAGGTGGGAGTGACACTGAGGATGCTTGCATTGTGGAGACAGGCTCTATTATTTGCAGCGACAAGTCGGAGTTGAAGATGGACGAAGATCTTCGCTTGTTAGATTTGAAAGCAACCAATGATGAATCTGATCCTCCAGTGACCATGAAAATGGACCAATCAGAGGAAAACAATGGGACTGGAGAAGTGGAGTTCAAAGATTCCGAGCTGAAGTCTGAGATATTGGCTTCTGATGATTGCGAGGCAGAGCATAAGCCAGAATTAGACTGTGATGGCGATAGTAATATTGATAATGGTGTTGCCTCAGTGGGGGTCGGCGAGAATGCAGTTATACACTCTGGTACAGAAGCTGGGGAAAGTGAAGCTACTGGGCATGAAAGTATGGAGGAAACATTATCTGGTGGTGAAGGAAATGACCACGACCTGCCTCCTGTATCTAGTGCTGAGGCCGAGACTATGGCCGCGGGTCAGGCTTTTGCGGAGTATTCTAGACCTGAAATGGTGGAACACGAGCTGCTGTTACCTGGAAGCAGTTCAAATGATAAACGAGTTGAAAGTGGTGATGCCAATACCAGTTGTGCGAGTGGAAGTTGCCTTGTACAAGATTCAAATTCTATTCCTCAATCTGTTGGAAATGTTCCTGTTCTTATCAGCGATCCTCTACATATGCCGTCACCAATACTTGATTTTGGAAAGATAAGTCCTGAGCAGTGTGAGAAGTCTGTGGAGCTGTCTGGGCCGTCTTTGTTGGATCATGTTGAGTCCTCCCAGATTCTAAGGGGATATCCAGTATCTGTGTCGTCGTCCAAGAAAGGAATGAATGGATTTATCAATGGCAAGAATCCTGCTTTGCATCAAAGCTTGATGCCCAAATTGGATAGCAAATCCCAATCCGACAGTTATTTACTGCAGCAGGATTGCTATCTTCGAAAGTGTAATAATGATCGAAAACGCCATCATAGTTCACTCTCTGAACTTCAGCTCCTGTCCAATCAGAAAGAGAGGAAGGATCATACAAGACCCCAGACTTCCAGTTCATCTGATGAAGTGAAACCTTGCAGGAACAGTAATAATGTGAAACTCTTTGGTCAGATTCTAACTCACACCGCATCTCAGCATGAACAACCAAATTCAAGTACAAGTGAAAATGATGATAAGGAACCTGAGCAGTCCAAATTAAGCGGGAAGTCCTTTAACTTGAAATTCACTGGTAGTCAGAGCTCGGATGGAAAGGTCGAACGTCATAATTATTTGGCGTATGATAATCGTCCGGTTAGGAGTTATGGTTTTTGGGATGGAAACAGGATACAAACCGGGTTTCCTTCTTTACCTGACTCTGCTATGTTGCTGGCTAAATATCCCGCTGCCTTTGGTAACTATCCGCTGTCCTCATCAAAAATAGAGCAGCAGCAGCAGCCATTACATCCAGTGGTAAAGAGTAATGAACACAAATTGAATGCCGTATCAGTTTTTCCAACAAGAGAAATAATAAGCAGCAACGGAGTCTCTGATTATCAGGTGTACAGAAGCCGGGATAGTACTAAAGTGCAGCCTTTTACAGTAGATATGAAACAGAGACAAGAAAAATTAATATCTGAGATGCAAAGACGAAGTGAAATTGAGTCGGTCTCAAATATGCAACAGCAAACAAGGGGTATGGTTGGGATCGTGGGGAGAGGGGGTATTCTTGTGGGGGGTGGTCCATGTAGTACGGGTGTTTCAGACCCTGTGGCAGCCATTAAGCTGCATTATGCCAAAAAGGAAAACTTAAACGGGCATGGTGGTGGTGGGAGCGTCATCAGTGAGCAGCAGGAATCTTGGAGAGGTAATGGTGGTGATATAGGAAGGTAATAGGAGTGGAGAGAGGGCCTCTCTTCTCTTAGAAGAGGTGGCCCTTGGCGGCGGTGGCAAATTCTCTCTTTTTTTCACCGCCGCCTCCCTGTATAATAGTTTTTGTAACTTTCAATTCAGCAATGTTAGGGCAGTGGACAGTGGTTATCAAAACCCCGTCGTTTTTCGTTAACAGGATTTTAGATGCTTGTAATATTTGCAGCAGCTTTGTATTTGTTGTATTTGATGGAATTTACAGAAATAATCTCTGAATGTTTGGGAGGTGGGGGGCAAATGTCAGTTTCTGATTACATTCATCCATCTCACCATTACTCTCTCGCTTGCCCTCTTTGCTTTCATTTATGTATGGATTTTGTGTAGAGTCATTTGGAGGAAAAATCCCAAGGATTGGATCACCAAAAGATGGCTCTCAAATGTTTTTCAGAATCTAGCAGGTGACCCTTTCATTTCCTTTCTCATTATTTATTTTGTATGTTGTCTTAATTTTGTGAAGAGTTGCTGCTGCAAAATGCTCGAATCTATTTCTCGTTGTCATCTGCCAAGGGTAAAGTACACACATAGTTGGTTCTGATTTCTGAATCTCGCTCCCCTGGGAAAAGAATTTGATATTTAGGAATTATACGTTGGTTTGGGATTTTTGCCTTGGAACTATTGGAGCTGCAACCCCAGATCCTAGTGTGATGGCACAAGCTACCCGCATTTGATCACTGTTAGTTATATGCAGTTTTTAATCTTGTAATTTGATTCTCTTACCTTTTACTCTAATTTAAGAAGTAGGATTGGTTAGGTCACTGTTTTTCTATGCAAGGACTTGGTTAAATTCCTGTGTGTGGAAGGATGTAATTCTGTTGGTTCATATATGTAATTTGGGTTGGATGCTCCAATTTGAATTGAGTTAAGTTGGGAATATATTTGTTTAAGTGGTGCATTCGCCAATGGATATAGGAAGCGTGTTGAAACCCCGAAAATTTAATTGTTCCCTCAGATTTTTCGTCTTCGGCAACAGACGGTATGCTTGCTTGCCATATTACAGCTCTTCTGGGATCCAAATGATTAATTCCCTCTAATTTTTGCATTTTGCTTATATTCTTCTCTCTCTAAATAAAAAGAGATGGGATGGATTCCCATTTGACTGACTCATGGTTGGTTTGTTGCTGGTAGTGTTGACTTTTTATGCATAATAATAATAATAATAATAATACTAGTGCCCAAGTCCAATTTATATGTGAAAGAGAAGTTTGTTGTTTTAGGTTATGTTTGATAAGAATATTAAAAATGAAAATAAAAGTACTTTATTTGCGTGGAAGGTCATTTTAATGTGTGGATAATTTTTATTTTTTATTAGTTTTGTGAAAAAAAGTTAAAAAGTAAGAAGACATTTGATCACATGCTCTAATTTATTTTTCAATTTTTTACAAAATGTTAGCTTTATTTTTTTTAATCATTTTTCATGTTATTATCAAATGGACTCAAAATACCTTTTTTAATGTGTATATATTGCTAAGAGGGAGGGGAGCTGGCCAGAGGAAGCTGGGGTTGTTTGACTCGTCTTTGTAGGCTTGTCAATTGATTGGATTCATTCTCAAATTTGATTCGAACTCGTTTTGTTTAGTTAGATATGGATTGAGATTTATGATTTGTATATTCAAATTCAATCCGAACTTGTTAGGCTTTTGATTAACAAATTGGATATGATATATGTGGATTTGATTCATTTGCAACTCAATCCGATCATTGACACACATTTTAGCTTAAATTTATCATTATTATATTATTAATATACTTATAAGAATAACTATAACGTAGACAGTTGTTAGTCTTAATTTTTTTGTTAGTTTCATTATTAATTTTTTTTTTAATATATTTACAAATTAGTTATTGTATTGATTAAAATGTTAAACGGATTGAATATAAATCGATCCAAATCGAATCCAATTTGAATAGATTTGGATATGTATCATCAATGTTTTAGTGATATGTTAAATGATCTGATTCAAAATTGTTTTCAAATATAAATTTACACGGATCCGATCCAAATTAATCACATGGTCCCTAGAATAGATTCGTCTTTGAATTAGAGGTAAAAGGCGTGTCGTGTACTCTTTTAAGAGAAATGGTATGGGCTTTGTTGGCGTTGCTTTCTGTTGAAGGTAAGACAAGACCATCCATCATCAATCAAATATATAATGAATTAATAGGTATAAAAAAATCTCAATAATCAATGTCTATCTTTCTTGTGTTGCTGAAAAGTCAAATGTTTGGTAAGAATAAGATAGATAGAGAGAGCGAGAGAGAGAGAGAGAGAGAGAGAGAGAGAGAGTTTGCCCCAACCCCAACTCACTCAATGCCTTTTGACCTTTTTTAAGCAAGGCTGGCTCATAAATTATTCATCTCCAACTAGTATAAATAAATAAATATAATTATATCTTTAAGCATTTTAATAAAACCGGTTTATAATTATATTAATCAAAAAATCGAAGAGAAATTGAAACTAAGGAGGATTGATTTGGGGGTTTACATGAAAAAACAGTAGAATTGTGTTACTAAAAATCAGTCTCATCTTTCATTTCCTTCCTGCCTTCCTTATAGAAGAATAAGAAGCTGTATTTTTTTTGGAATTAATTTTCAACCGGTAGTTCTTTGACGAGTGTTGATACATCATCTATCTGTTGTTCCCATGAAATTAACTCATTTATATAATTAATTGCTAGTGAGAGTGGGATGGTTATAATAAGAAAGTGGAAGGTAGGTGGGTGTTTCCGTGGACATTCCAATCCACTTAACGCTCATACAATTTTTAAGTTCATTGTGAAAATCAGAGTTTGTTTTTTATATATATATATATATCTACGTGTCTTTCCAAACTTAATTAAGAAAGTAGGGTACTTTTTAACATAATTTGGAGAAAAAGGTTGTTTTAAAAAATGTGGATAGTGATGGCGATTTTACAATTCAGTCGTCACTTAAAATTGCTAGAATATGCGGTGATTTTAAGTTAAAAAACGCTGTCCATGCCGTTAACGTTGTCCTTCTTCTCCGGCGCAAGAGAGTTTTTCATTCTCCTTTGCTCATCAGTCCGTCCATTTGTCATTCTCCTGTTGTCAACGTTGTCCATGCCGCCAGGTACTAATATCCATGCTTCTCTATTGATTTTGCCATAAATCTAGGGCGGTGTTAATTTCACCCCAATTTCTGTCACAAACACCACCATCCAAAATTTAACTAAAAACACATTTTAACTCATCACCCTATTTGTCACAAATACTCTCTTTCATTACTTTATGTTAGGTGAGTCAACGTTGTCCTTCTTCTCCGGCGCAAGAGAGTTTTTCATTCTTTTGCTCGTCAGTCCGTCCATTTGTCATTCTCCTGTTGTTAACGTTGTCCATGCCGCCAGGTACTAATATCCATGCTTCTCTATTGATTTTGCCATAAATCTAGGGCGGTGTTAATTTCACCCAAATTTCTGTCACAAACACCACCATCTAAAATTTAACTAAAAACACATTTTAACTCACCACCCTATTTGTCACAAATACTCTCTTTCATTACTTTATGTTAAGTGAGTGCTTAGCAACACACTATCCTCTCTCCTCATGTATGCCGAGTTATGTAAGTGCACTCATCTCTCATTAGGCGACCCTTATTTGGAAAACACTCCAGTCATCCATTGCCTGATGTTAGGCGAGTTATTACAAACAAACTCTCCTCAAATGGGGCAAGTGTGCATATGCATTCACATCTCATTAGGCAAATCTTAGGAGGTGTTAGTGATTAAAAATTTACCTTTGGGGGGTGTTTGTGACAGAAATGGTGGGTGTAAATAATACTGCCCTAAATCTATGCTAAAAAATAAGCCCTAAATGTATTAAACCTAGTTGCTTGAATCTATGTTTTGATTAAACACATTGAACCTAACTTGGGTCATTATTATTATTAGAGAGGAGAGTGGTGGAGAGGTGCTTGAGTTGGTCAGATAAAGATTGGTTTTTTTTCTTGATTAGTGGGGTGCAATGGGGGCAGAGATTTTGACGAGCTATTTCAAATAATGTGGGTTTGTTGTCTATGGGGTTGATTATTTTTGTAGGGAAATGAATTGGGGGTTAGGTGTTTGTGGGGTGTGGGATGCTGCAATGGATATTGGTTGTGGAGAAAGTTGCAGCCATGGAGGGTTAGAAAGAGAAAATAGATAGAGAGATAATTGAGGTATATGGTTAAGCAAAATATGATCCCAGTTATGAACCTTAAAATCCTGCGGTCCTGCCCTATGTGGCGTTTTTAAACATAAAAATGTGCATCCCCTAGCATTTTTAAAACACTCAAATTTTCATTTTAAAAAAAATGCTATATAATGTGGTGTTTTTTTACCTTAAAATTGCCACCTTGACTAGCAATTTTATTTTTACCCTATTGTCCCAATTAAGCTCAAAACTACCCTATTTTGCAAATAAAGTTTGGAAAGAAGCATAGATATAAAAAAACGTCTGAAAATTAAATTGATTAAAGAGCGGGCACTTGTCAATGTTTTCTTTGTTAGATCTTATTAGATCCAAACAATTATAAACCCTAGGATCATTTATAGCCGAGTGGTTGGTCTTTTAGATCTATACATATTTCTTTAGAAAATGCTTTAAGCTTTCTTTATGCTCTTTATAATGATGGGGATTCAACAGGGACAAAATATGTACGTGCAATCCATTGACTATAACCACAATATATAGGTAGTAAACTTACTATTTATTTTATATTTCTATTTTAACTCATCATAAAAATATAAACTACCCTTAAGTATATACACATTAAAGACCCACACCCTATTAGATGGATTTAAGCCCAAATAACTTAAACCTTAATTGATTACTTTTAAAGTGGGCTAAATCATAGGATAGTTCATAACGCATGATTATTTCACATATAAGCGCAACGTTGAATATAGGATCCAACAATCTCTCACTTGAACTATATGTGTAACCTTATAATTTCGTATTGTAAAAAGAGCTCATATTTGTTGTCATTACTGACATGTAATTGTATCCAATCCAGTCCATCAATCATATCAGCGTAGGATCAAAGCGTCATTTGTTACGTCATAATTGACGTAACTCAACCCATCAATGGTCATATATGCCGATATAAGTAAATGACATGGATGTGTAGCGTAAAAAATTCATGTAATATGATCTTAACATGCCTATTTCCAATTGATCCTCCTTAAACCTTAGTGAGATCAAACCATATTTAAAAAACAGAGTGTGAATAAACCAAAACTTTATTTCTGCAGAAAATAACTTAAAATTATCCTTAAACCAAAATAACTGAAACATGTCTATATCATATAAATACTAAAAAATACAAACTCCCACTAAAAACTGAATATCCTAAAAAGACAAGATACTCATACGAGTAGTGTGCTCATGAAACATTTTTGGTGGCAATTCCTTAATAAGTGGATCCGCAATTATGGAGTTTGTACCATTGTGTTATATAAATATATGTCCACTCTGAATTTTTTTTTTTTTACAATTAGAAACTTGAAGTCTATATGTTTAGACTTCGTCAAACTCTTATTGTTAGTGGAATACAAGATAGATTTAATACTATCTTAGCACCTAGTAAAATCAGAGTTAGTATACCCAACGATCTCAAGCTGATCTGACCTTCGATATGTGAGCATGTAATAATTTTTTTATTTTCTATAAGTACCACAAGACCCGATTTGTTACTTTCCAATGGCCTATTCATAGATTGCTCAAATATCTGCCTAGCATTCCAACAATGTACGTAATATTTGAACGCATACATACTTGAGCATATATCAAACTCCATACTACTGATGCATAAATAATCTTATGCATTTCATTTTCCTCAAAATCATTCTTAAAGCACTGAATGAAACTAACCTTATTTCCTTTAACCACAAGGGTATTACCTGATTTACAATCCTACATGCCATATCTTTTGAGAATCTTTTTGATATAACTCTTTTATGACAATCCTAAAGTACCCCAAGAGCAATCTTGGTGTATCTGTATTCCTAATACAAAAAGAGGCGTCACCAAAATCTTTTATCTCAAAATTCTTAATTAGAAATCTCTTAATTTCGTGCAATATGCTTATATCATTGTTGGTAAGTAAAATGTCACTGATATATAAAATCATAAAAATATACTTGTTCCAACAGAACTTATGGTATATGCAATCATCGACCAAATTCATCTCAAAACCAAATGAAATGATCACTTGATGAATCTTTAAATACCATTGTTGAGAAGCTTGCTTGAGTCAATAGATGGATTTCTTAAGTTTGCAAACCATATTCTTTGGATCTTCCACCACAAAGTTTTCTAGCACCATATGGATCATCTCATCAATGTTACCATTGAGAATGCCGTCTTTACATTCATCTGATGTAACTTTAAGATCGAAATGCGCCACCAATGTCATTATAGTCCTAAAAGAATCTTTCGAAGAACCCGCATAATTTTTTTTTATAGTTGATGCCTTCTTTTTGTGTAAAGGCCTTTTCGACAAAATGAACTTAGTATCTATCCAAATCACTTTCAAATCCTTCGTGGTCTTAAATATCTATTTGCAACTAATGGGTTTCACATCTTCTAGCATTGAGACAAGATCTATACGTCATTGTCGCTCATGGACTTAATCTCCTCATTCATGGTATCAATCTACTTTTGAGAATTAGAACTTTCCATGGTTGATAAAAATTGATCGGATCATCTTCCATTACTTCAATGTCAATCTCATGTTCTTGGAGAAATTCAATGTATTCATATGGCAACACACTTCTATTTTTTCTAGTGGATCTCCTTAATGACATAGGTTTTTGAGGTGATAGAATTTGATTTTCTGGAACAATTTCTTAAATGGAGTTCTCTGACATCATCTTGATTTATCGTGTCTTGAACAAGGTCAAGATTGGGATCCCAATCAATGCCAATTACACATATGTGAATATTAACATATTCCTTTTTAAAGACAAAGTCCCTGATTGTATCTCCACCCGTAAACTCAACATCCTTAAAGGATTAGGCATTTTTCAACTCGAAAATCGACTTAATTGTGGGATCATAAAACTTATATCCCCTGGATCTTTTAGAATATCCAATAATATAGCATTATCATATGCTATAGTGCAACTGGATTCTCAGTATTTATTTTTCTCTTTACACCTTATGCACTTAATTACAGGGATTCATTAAATGAAGCAATTGTATCAACTGAATAAAGATTATCGTAACCTAAAAAAGAACTGGAAAAAAATCATTTTTTGAATTATAAAACAAATTATTTTTTTTGTTCCCAAAGAAACAAGAATATCTAAATTTGTCTAAAATAAAAATTGAAATCAAATTTCATATAAAAGACGGTATAATAAATGTCTCATTAATATTCAAATAAAATTCAGTCCTTAGCAATAATCTAAAATTTTCAATTACTTCAACTTGAATCGCCTACATAGATGTGTCTTTCACCATTATTTGGCTTTCGACAATTGAGGTAACCCTTTTTTAACACGCCATGCGTGAAAGTTGGTATAATGTTTTTTTATGTGCCTTTAAGCTCCATAACAGTAACAACTAGTACCTTCCAGTTCCCTTGATTTATTTTTTTATTTCTTTTGTGATGACGTATCCATAACTTCCTTATCCTGTTTCCTTTTCTTTCCCTTATCCTTGTTTTTTAGAGGTTGAGACAATGTGAGAACTCTTTACCTTATATTGATTCAGTCATTTCTCTTCCTAAACATAGTATGAGATGAGTTCATTTAGAGATTAAGTCTCTTTTTGACTATTGTAACTCATTTTAAACTGGCTAAACTGTGTTAGAAAAGATATCAAAACTAAATGTACTAGCAAGTTCTCAAAGAGTTCTAGCTAAAGTACTTTTAACTTAAAAGCAAGATGAGACATTTCCACTATGTACTTGCCTTTGCTCCTATACATCATTAAAATTAGGCTTGTCAAGAGCGTACCTATTTAAGCCTTTTTGTTCTTGACAAACCTGTTTTCAATGTTCGAAAGAACTTTTTTAGTCGTAGTTGTTTTTTCAAATACTGTACCTTTATTACTTCGGGAATAGTCTTTTTCATAATTATAACATACATGCGATTTGATCTATCTTACTTCTCTTATCTTTTTCTCCCATCAAGAGTACTTTTATTTGTAAGAGGTGGGAAAAAAAATCAACCCTTATAGCAAGGTCAAGATCCATGACTCTAAGAACTATTAAAAGGTTTTCTTGCCATACTTTGAAATCAAACCTGTACTATCACCAACTCAGACACAATTAGGCCCATTGTACTCCTTCCGAATAGAGATATTTGCTAAATCATGTGGTCACCAAGGTTCTGCTACCCCTCCCTATGGAGAGCGGTCATCAATACTTCCCCTCCATCCATGGGAGCTTACTTTGCCGAGTCGTCTTCTTTCCCTTCTTCTAGACTTGATCCTGCATGTTATCTAAATTTAGGAGCTACTCATCATCTCACTAATGATTTATTAAAGAAAAGTAGAATTGACTCTTCCATAATAAGTAGTCCTCATTCGTTAATCTGACGGAAGCAAGATTTTGACCTGTTCCGAATAAGAAACCAGTGGAAGAAAGTGAAGGGAAAGGTGCAATCAGGTTGCTGGTCATAACAGAAGGTGAAGAGGTAGGAGTAGCCATTGTCGTTGGACTAAAAACCTCTCATACCATATGAAAGCAAAGAGTTGTTGAATAATTTGATAAATCTTGCACAACACAGTCACTGCCGGCCTTGGGTTTCATTTATAGGATCATATACACGGGATAACTATACAAGAGTATACACAAGAATAGAACTTTATCCACAGAACTACAGCAAACAAAGATGAGATCAAATATTTAAATTTAAACTTTCAGTTCTGATAGGATAATGTGTATCTCTAATAATTATTCATCCAAAAAATATTAGATCTTTGAATTCAACCATCATCCCTATATCATGTTTATCCGTGGGTGTTATAGGCTTCACCATTGGAATGCTCTTATGACAAGGGATGTTCAGGCTAGCTAGAAGACAAAAACAAAATAAATCCAGTAATTTGTTAGCAGTGACAGGTTTTCCAGGCTTAATCACTTCACATGATACAAACACTAACTTTTTCAAGATTAAATGAGGTAAACTTAATTAATATGTAACATTTTTTCAAAATCATTTCAATAACAAAGCAAAACCTTTCAAAAATTTAGGGGATGTTAAATCCTAAAGAGTTTTTCTTAATATATATGCTATGAGCACGGATACTTTCTTGGGGGCCACGTGTCGGACATTCCGACACTCTCTCCGACACTTGAATTTAATTATAGTCTCTAATACTTGATAATTGATTTAAATGGCTATAACTCATAGTATTTCTTCATTACAACATCAATTGAGAATGGGACAACTAAACCACTTTTTATTGTCCCTTTTTATTTTATATCATTCTATGGAACAATTTAGTTTATGTATGCTTTTTGATGCGTTAATTATGGAACAATTTAGTGATTATGTTTTGAGTATTTGGGTTATTAATGCAATCTAGTTTCAATTTATTGAATTCTTAAATATTTACTATGTTTATTGCATATATAATTAATTAATTAAGAACGTGTCCCCCCTCATCACACGTGCGTGTCCTACATTTTGGAAAAATTGCGTGTCGCGTGTCGAGTCTATGCTTCATAGTATATAAGACAGCGAGATTAAACAACTTCCCCGTGAAACTCATTCAGGTCTTTAGTGTCACATGTAGGCGGTAGTAATCAACTTAGTAAAAACAATTGCTTCAAATGATATTTCTAGCAGTGCCAAATGACATTTTGATGCATCTGGCTACCAAAATCTTACCTTGTCTCTTATTGTATGTTAGAGATGATAATTTCTGAACCATATGTGCATCAATTTGCAGACTAGAACAGTCTCTATCTCATTGATGAAGAGTATCTACTTGCTTGCTTGCAGATATCACTGGAGCTAAAGAGTCTGCTTCTGCTGGAGTAGTCCTCCAGGTAGAACTTGCAGACCAGATGGCTTACATATAGCATTCTGGATAAATTAAACACAACTTAAACATTAAACAAAACCTCCCAAGAGAATATTTGGGAAAGCAAACAAAGTACATAACGAATCAAAGCAGTGACCATAGGGCTTCCCACATATATTCCAATCGATAAAACTTCAACATTTGATTTACAAAGGATGTAAAGACAGTTTGTAGACGTTCACCAAATTAAGACATAAAGCTTACATCAACTGGTGTTAACAGTACCAATAATGATTTGCACGTTATACATAGAACTATAATGCCGGATTTTAGCAAGTAAAATAAAAATATTCATTAAAGCAAGTCATAACTAGCGTAATTCAGGGGAAAGAGAACATTTTATGTCATTTATCATCGTCAAGTATAACTTCCAGCAGGTGTGGCACATTCAGCTATTTTCAAGGAATTCGATTATATATGAGAATTTACCGAATCCTATATATATTCAACTTCATCAGCCACTTCCACATTTGCACGTACTAAGAATGCCATACCGTTTCGGCATATTTTGATATATCAATGTGCCCATTCTCCATTATTTGTAACCAATTGCTTAATTAGTAATATATAAACAATTCAACTTATACACCCACACACAATCTGAAAATTTAATTATGGTGTAACTTCTTATGATTTCAAGACTAGTTGTTTCCATCTTTTATGGAGTTATCTCACTCGGCAACCAAAGGGAGTGAAGAAAAAGAAACACAGTCAGGACTTGAATTTGCTTACCATTTTAAAGGAAAGCTGAATTCTCATCCGCTTGCTGGAGTAATACTCGATCAGTCTCATCGCATGCTCTCGTTTCCTGCACCTACACCACCGATCAAATCAAAAGGCGTATATCGTTTTTCTCTCTAGAACCCAACTTCAGACTTCACCACTACCGCCACATGCATGCATTATGATGGCTGTACATCATGTTCAAATGGTGGTGATCGAGGCTACATTTTAAGGATGCTTTTATCGTTTCCCTTTGGGTTCTCTTTCATCAAACACCCTTTGCAGTGTTGCTTGGCTCCCAAAACTTGCTGTTTAGGTTTGCTGCTCGGTGGACTAATTTTGAGGTTTGAATATAGCTTCATATTGCTGCAACAAAACAATCCCTTCCTAAAATTCTTTTCGGTCTTCTTTTGGTGATAAGGGTTTTGAATATTAATGTGGGAGATTTCAGGCTGATCTTTTTTTCCAGCAGTGGTATTTGACTTTTTTCTCGAGATGCGTTTGGTTACATAGTTTTAAACTTCTATTAGAATTGGAATTTTATAAAATTGTAATTCTTGGAATTTCAATGCTATAGAAATACAAAACGATTGTTTGGATTATTCGCACTTTTTTTATTTAGAATTCTATTAAAATTTATTTGTTTGGCTATTGGTGGAATTCATTTGAAATTTCAAAGAGACTTTGTGTAAAGAATCTCCTCCACTACCGCCCACTACCAAGCTCTGGAGATCTTTCTAGAGCTCCAAGAGGTGGTTGCCTGCAGTGGCGGATGGAAGAAGGGATAATAGGGGTCAGCCGACCCGACCCCTTAGATAAAAAAAAATAAATAGCATAGAACAGAGCAGCAGCACGCCAGCAGCCCTAAAAGGCTAAAATAGAGCAGCAACAGCAGCTCCTCCTCCACCTCTTTCTCTCCTTTGGAACATTGACCCTTTAGAAAAAAAAATAGAACTTCGATCTCTACTCTCAACTCCTCTGTGTTCCGCCAGTCCGCCTCCCTCTTCAATCTCTCATCTCCCATTTCCAGCATCTCTCATCTTAATCTCTCAACTCCTCCGCCTCTCTCCTCAATCTCTTAAAGACTCACTCACTCACACCCTGTCTACCCACAAGCCACAAGCGACCAAGTGACAAGAGGTACACCAAAATTTTTGGTAACCCTTTGACTCTTTTATTTCTTGTTTGTTTATTTATTTTTTTATGTTTTGGTTGTAATATCTTGTTATTTCTTGTTTGTTTATTAATTTCATAAATATATTGGTGCATTTTTTTATGGCTGAATTGTGATGGAATTTTTGTTTATTGAATTTCAAAAGTATATTGGCGTAATTTCATAAATATATCGGTAACCCTCGTATTGTTTATTAGTTGAATTAACCGAAAAATATCTTTTGAATTGTGATGGAATTTTTGTTCTTAAAAACAAATAATGTTGTTTGTTTAGGGTGTGTTTTTATAAAAAAGTTGGAAAATGATTGACTTTTGTGATATGAATTATAGAATGTTTCTATCTTTTTAGCATTATTTTATTTGTAGAATTTTTTTGAAAAAATTACACTAAACTCCCCTTAGACCCGTAATCCTGAATCCGCCACTGGTTGCCTGAGATCATTAGGCGGTGGTGACAGCATCAAGTAAAGAAACGAAGTTTCTTTAATAAATATGTATGTACATTATATATACACATTTACTATATACATATAATATATATGAGGTGTGGGGGCTGTGTGAATTAGTGGGTGTGTTGTACACTGTGTGTGGCTAGAACACTTCTCCGGTTCAAGCTCAGGTTATAGCAGATAAAGGGTGGTTGCGTTACAGTAGTGCGGGAAGAGAGAGAGTGTGTGTGTGTGTGGGGCGGGGGGGTGTTTGGCAATTTGGACTGTGGTGTGTGGCCAGGGAAGGGGTGGGGGTGTGTGAGGAAAGGGATGTGTGGGTGGTGTGGTGATGATTGATAGCTATTTTTGTTTTTAGAATTTAATGAGAATTGAAATTTGTGTACACACCCAATCTTTTTCTTTTCCTTTCTACAATTTTTCACTATTCCTCCGCAACACAACAACTTGATTGGTCCTTAATTTCTTCAATGAGAAATTGTTTTGGGTTTTCTTTGAAACTATCTCAATAATAAATTATAAGTACTCTCTCGAGACATTTGGGATAGGGATTTCTCTTAAAGAAACTAAGAAGGACAACCCGCAGGTTTAGAGAGAGGTCGCTGGAACGTATTCTGTACGTTAAGAGAGAAAAGGATCGCCGTTGGTTTAGAGAGAAGTCGCTGCAAAACAGTAGCCTGTAGGTTGGGAGAAGGAGCACTGCCGGTTTAGGGAGAGGTCGCTGAAAAATGGTAATCTAAGGCTTCGTTTGGTTCACGGAAAGGAAATCAATTCCTTTATCTTTCCCATGGAGGTGGGAAAGTATATTTTGGTAAGAGTATTATTGTCTAAAATTTGTGTAATAAATGATTGGAAATCACATGGGAAAATCAATCCTATGTGTTTTGGGAGGAATGGTTTTACCCCCTACTTTCCCCTCCTTTAGGAAAGTGTTTCCGGAATTTGTGCTTACCAAACAAAGGAAAGGAAGTACTTTCCTTTCCCGAGTACTAAAATCCGTGAACCAAACGAGGCCTAAGGGTTACCACTTACTAGAGAGGACTACTATCAGCTTTGATGGAAGTTGCCGAAAAAAAGTACTAAAATTCCACTAAAATTCCAAACCACATTTTTTTTTTGGTTCCCCACGGGGTGTCCGGGCCAGCTTTCGCGCACTTCGACTAATCCCCGCTCGTGGTTCGTGGCTGCCGCTGGTCAAGCATTATTTTGACAACGCCGGGGTTCGACCTTGGGAGCTCCAAGTCGACCCAAGGTTGTCTCAGTGGCAGCCTTATACCACTGGGCCAAGAGGTACTCGCCGGTATATTTAAGAATTTCCCACTAAAATTCCAAACCACATACTCGCCGGCTGATTGGATGAAATTGCCGTTGGTAGTTGATCGAGATAGTCACCGAGAAAGTGAGATGAGCGGAGGCCCAACACCACCCTTATGTTTTCTCGTTTCCCAGCTTGATATTCACTTTCTGCAACTAAATAAAATCCATCTAAATTTTCTTCTCTATATCAAACAGTTTCTTTGCATACTCTGTCGCCACCTTTTAAGAAGAATCTAATTTCAACACAAATTAGTGGTTAAGAATATATGCATATGCACGCACACATAATTTTCAAGAATTGCAAAAAACTAGTGCAATACATGTTACAAACTTGCAATAATAATTAGAGGAGCTATCTAAGTTCAGACATCCAACACCCACCAGCATTTATCATTCTTATACTCATTTTCAAAGTCATCAAATAAAATCTCGACAAGTATCTTTTGACATCCGCTCTCATCTTTTATTCCCTCGATGTCAGGCCGAATCAATAAGCAGCAAAAATTAAAAGAAAAAACCAATGAAAGATCATCAGACAAAGATTCACTTTGCAGAAGACGAAGTAGTACAATATATCAAATACACCAAAACCTCAGCAGAACACATCAGCCGATGAAGACGGCCCAGCAACCTGCAGAGCAACCTTGTTCCAGTCACTAATGTCACCGCAGTGTCCACCATTAACACCAACACTTCCTACTTGACCAGATCCAGTAACCGGAGTTCCAGCAAGATCTGAATTTCTTTCAGCAATTGCTTTTAGCCGATATCGCTCTGCCCTAGACCCAATGACCTGACCCAGTATAGATGCTGCAATAGTGAACGCCATAGCTCTTTTGGGCATCAAAACGGACTTTCTAAGCATCCCTATGAATGGCACTGCAGCATGCACTGCCACAAACCACGAGGGTGAGAATTTTTTGGTGTGTTCTCTCCATATACCTAAAGGAATATTTGCGGCCAAGCCAAGGGATCCAATTGCAAGAATTTTTGCAGGTAGGGGTTGGGGTCGGAGGTTCTTAGCCAGGGCGGTTCGTGCTAGAGCTGCTCTGGCTGCAACTATTGCTGGAGGACACTTGTATTTTATGCCGGCAGGTGGCTGAAGCGCCTTTGCTACGAGTGGGAGGACATGACTCACTGCCCTGTATGACTTGGCTATCGGACAATTACCCGATTGCAACCACTCGTTGCTCATTGCCTCATGATTTGTGCCTCCTCCCTGAAAGATCAAATATGAAACTATTAATCACTAGTGAAAGGGCAATTCGACATTGCTCCAATCTTGAAAATCTGAAGTTTTTAGAGTTGCATTTCATTCACAAGTTATCTAATAAGATAATTTCTCACAGCATCTATAGTATCTGTCACAATACCTATACCCATAAGATAGTATAGAAGTGGAACTGGGACATATACTACAGATACCATGGGAAATTTCCTGAAAATACGTGTAGTAATGTACTAATGTTTATATGAATACAAAATGGGGGAAAACTGAATTTCGTTCTGCAGTAGAAAAGAAACTGAGCTTGATCTAAACCTTAGGAGCTTTCCCGGAACAGAACTATTGCAGAATTCAAAAAAGAAAAGTGACAGAGGAGAGGGGTTGGCCCAGTGGTAGGCAACCTCCACCCTTGCCTTGAGGTCAAGGGTTCGACTCATGGGGTGGGAGGGGAGGGTTTTTCTTTATTTGTAGGATTAAGGGAGAGACTTAGACCTCCCTTAATTTAAAAAAAAAAAAAAAAGAAAAAAGAAAAATGATACTTGGTATTAGTAGTGATGTACCTGTGAAGAAGATTCTTTCTTGGATGATTTCGATTTTCTTTTCTGCTGATTCTTCCATTTCTCAGAAAATGAATCAAAGCTAAAGGGTCCTCCAGGTCCAAAAGACGAGAGACTGATGGTAGCTGCCTTTGCTGCTAGAGGATTAAATTGTGGTGGTGCAGGTTCAGAATCCAACTTCTCAGAACGAAATGATGACCCCCTTGAAAGTGGGACAACACCATTCTGCCCATGGAAAAGCCTGAATGCCATGTCAAAATTGGGCCCATCCTCAAATATGGGACCTTTGGCTCCTCGTACCTGAGCAGGGTAAAGAAAAAACGGTGAAAAAATGTTCCAAGTTTAATTTAGACCATGAGGGGCAGGGTCAGGCATCACAAGAGGACACAAGGATTTAGACGACCAAGATCGTAGCCAATTAACAACAGCAATAAAATAAGAACACATTAATATATAACTTACAGGCATTGGGAAAGCCAGGGATGAGGATAAAGAGAAGTTAGTGGGCTCATTAATGTTTCGCAAAAATGGACACTTAATAATGCCTTGGTGACAAGGTGATGATGACTCTTGAATTACATCTTTGAAGAAAAGATCCATTTCTGGCACGGAAGGATGGCCTGCACAAATAAAGTATTGTAAACAATGGTCAATGGTGTTTTCAAAGCACTATGCTTTAAAAGGACAAAATGCCAAATGAATCAGAGATCAAGATGTTGAAGATGGAAAAGCAATACTACAGATAATTTTTGATGAGGAAATATGCAATAGCTAAGACCCTTTTCTTCTTTCAAAAAACCCGTGCAAAAGGTAACGTTGTGTGAGATTAGCCATCCACACTCTTCATTATCCATTCGAAACCAAATATGGATGATTACTTGCCTCCAATTGATAGTCGGTGCAAAGATAATAAACTGATGGCAAATACACAACCTTCTATTTATACAATGCAAGGAAGGAAAGACATTAACTTGATATTATATCTTCCAAAACTTGTCACTAGAAAGGGGGAAAAGCTCATGAATGACGTGAAGTGATTGATCAGGACCAAGAGTTATAAAGACAACACATAACATCTAGAGTATTAGACTATTAGGCAATCAGGGGAAAATGATTTCATGGGCTCAAGTGGGTAAAGGTTAATTCACAAGAACATATTTTATAGCATGAAAGTAAGCATGTCCATTGAATGCAACAATGTTATAAAAGCATAAAAAATGAGGTTGCACGATTTTTAGCAAAAAAGCAGACGTCTCACTTGTCATTGATATAGCCTTATTTTCATAGAGCAAAATAAATTAAGTGAAGTACATAGCAATGCAGATGAAGACGGTTCTTACAGTTCTGTTCAAACAAATACTATACGGAGGACTTGAATATACAGGATTTTGGTAAATGAAATATTAAAAACAGAAGCTTCAAATTTCAAAGTTCACAGGATCAAGCATAAATCTACAAGATCAAGAATAATATATGCGGCCATTAGATGCCTAAGAGTATAGAATTCAGAAATGGCATGATTCCGGAACAAAAAATTCATGCTAGAGGGAGAGAAACAGAATCCAAGAGTTGATCTGCTTCAGCTTCAGCTTCAGAGTAATTAATTTATTTTTTGATTGTGTAAAGCCCTTTGCAAGAATATCAGAACCAAACATAAAAATAAATGAATGGAAACTAAAACTTAACCCGTTGACTTTTGAAAAACAAACAATTCCCAGCAAACAAAAACTACCTTTCAATCAATCCCTCAAACAAATGATACTGCTAGATACGGTAGCTACATGAGTTCAATTTACACGCGTTTTCATTCAACTAAGTTGCACAAAAGTATCAATCGCAATTACGCTTTTTCAACTGGAAAACAGCACGGTAAGACTCTCGCACAAGCGATGGCTTCAACCAAGAACATTTGGACTGGAACTTAGAAGTTTTAGGCATTAAAGGACCAAATTGACAAAACTACAACAGCAAAATTATTATCGTATCTATTAAAACGTTTACTCTAAAATCCCTAAAAACTCAAACAAAAAACATCGATAAATCATGTAAAACATACAAATACGTAGAGAGAGATTTAAAAATAATAATAATAATTGTTAATCGACGTAAAGACGTAGAATCATACCTTGAAATGCAATTGCAGGAGGATTCTAAGATACGAAAAGAAAATATAGAAGACGAAACAACCAGAGATCTTGGAGAGAGAGAAGGGACAATTGAAGGAATGAGAGAGAGAGAGAGAGAAGGTAATGATGGTAGGTGAGCTGCGAAAGATTGATAGATGCTTATGCACATAGAGAGGGCAAGTAAACGACGCCGTGCTCACCACACGCCTATTAATTTGTTTTGACTTTAAAAACGACGACGTGCTCACCACACGCCTGCCTATTTTGACAACTTTACTTTGAAAAAATAGTAGCTAGCTAAAGCTTCCTTGGTATGGTGGACGGGAACTAGTCATCGTTCAACATTTGGCACCAAAAAAAGAAGCGCGTGCACATCGTGACACTATTATTATACTAATATTTTATTAACGTTTAACTTGCCTTTTGTTTTGCAAGACCATCCTCAAATTTACATAACCCACCTTCTAGATACTGTTATGATGGCCAACCCCACACGTAGTAAACCCAACCCACAACTGGAAACCAAACCCCATCATTCATTGGATTGTACATTAAAATATATTTAGCAATACTTCATTTTTTTATTTGTCTAATATCAAGTGAATAAGTATATATTATTCGCTTAATGACAAACGACAACTTACTCGTTTGTTGACAAGCGAGTAAAAACTTCAATATTTTACCTCATATATTATCTAGGAATCAGATTCAAGGAAACCCGGTGAGGGCTGGCTGTCTGGGGACAGGTTAAGGCGGGCTCGAAGGGCAGATCAGCTTGCAGTCCCATCCTGCTTCTTTTGGAAGAGAACCGGGAGAAAGTTTGTCAGGGGCGGTAGTGCCACTGAGCGACTCGCTTGTCATTGAGCGAATAACATGCATTTATTCGTTTGTCATTGAGTGAATAACATACATTTATTTTTTTATTATTGAACAAATAAAATTTGGAGTAAAACCAAGTAATTAATGGTGTGTAAATAGCAATCACCTAAAAAAAACAAAACAAAAACCAACTCCTACCATCTCCACTTCCATAGCTATATATGTGTTTGCTAACTCATCACTGCATCAAATAAAAATCATCATTATATAAAAAATTTATTAAAACAAGAACGGACCAATAGGGGGACAATGGTCTTCCCCTTGATTACCTTATCTCTAATTATTGTTTTGTTGCTCACTCTATCTTAAATTAAGGTTTCGTTTGACAATAATAAGAAAAAAAAATTATAAGAAAAAATTTTAATTTGGATAAAAAGTTGAAAAATAAATTGCGGCATGTGATAAAATATTTTTCATCTCATGCTCATTTTTATGAATAAATGTCATCTATCATTTTTTATTTTTTGTGATTTTTTTTCTTCGTCAACTATCAAAGAAAAAAATTTCATTGAAAAACCACAAAATAAGAAGACATCTTATCATACATCTCAACTTATTTTACAACTTCTAGAAAAAAATCAACTATTTTTATTTTCTTTTTCCATAATGTTATCAAATAGACCCTAAAAGTTTAATTTAACTTTAATATATACTAATTTTTGTGCACTTTGAAGAAATAGAGAGGACTATTATTTTATTTCATCTTAATAAAACTGAATACAAAGCAACTTATTATATAGAGGAAGCACGACCCTTAACTTACCTAAAATACCTATTTAACTAGAATATATCAAATAAAGCAACATACATAAATAAAAATAAATAATACTAAATTATCAATACTCACCCTCAAGTTGGTGCGAAGATATCTGTCATGCCCAACTTGCTCACTTGAAATTCGAACGGTTACCTTAACAGGCCCTTGGTTAAAATATCTACCACTTGTTGATTAGACAGAATAAAAGGAGTACATATTATTTCACCTTTTAGCTTCTCTTTTATGAAGTGCCTATCAATTTCAACATGTTTCATCCTATCATATAAGACCGAATTGTAAGCAATACTAATAGCAGCCTTGTTGTTGCAGTATAGCTTTATCAAGAGGCTTATTGGCCTTCTAAGTTCTTCTAAGACCTTTTGTAGCCAAAGAACCTCACACACTCTTTGCGCCATCGATCTAAACTCAGCTTCTGCACTGCTTTTAGCGATAACACTTTGCTTCTTACTCCTCCACGTAACTAAGTTACCCTAAAGAAACGTACAATAGCCAGACGTGGACCGTCTATCAGTAACCGATCCAGCCCAATCAGTATCAGTATACACCTCTATCCCTTTTTTATCATTCTTTTTGAAGAACAAACCTTTCCCTGGGGAGCCTTTGAGGTAACGAATAATACGGTACACAGCCTCTAGATGCTCTTCACACGGTGAGTGCATGAACTGACTAACCATGTTCACTGCGAAAGCAATATCAGGGCGCATATGAGACAGATATATTAGTTTCCTAACTAGCCGTTGGTATCTCCCTGTTTCGACTGAAACACCATTTTTAACATCTTCTAGCTTGATATCCATTTCTATAGGAGTATCCGAAGGCTTACATCCACTCATCCGAGTTTTTGCTAGCAGATCTAATATATATTTCCGTTGTGAGACTACAATACCATTTTTTGAATGAGCCACCTCCATTCCAAGGAAGTACCGTAAGTCACTAAGATTCTTAATCTCAAATTCTCTGGCAAGATTTCACTTCAATCGACTCATCTCTTCAACATCATCCCCGGTCAAAATCATATCATCCATATAAATTATGAGGACGGAGAGCTCGTTTATTGTGGACGTCTTCGTGAAGAGAGTATGATCAGACTGCCCTTGAGAATATCCTTGGCCCTTGAGGAATTTCGTTAATCTTTCGAACTAAGCCCTAGAGGATTGTTTAAGGCCATACAACAACCTTTTTAGCTTACAGATTTTGGTCCCAAATTTCACAGTAAAACCAGGTGGAGGTTCCACATAGACCTCCTCTTCTAAGTCTCTATTCAAGAAGGCATTCTTCACATCTAACTGATTCAGAGGCCAGTCCAGGTTAGCTACAACTAATAAGAGAACCCGAACTGTATTTAGTTTTGCTACTGGAGAAAAGGTTTCGGAGTAGTCCACTCCATATGTTTGAGTGAAAACTTTTGCTACTAGGCGAGCCTTGTACCGTTCCACTGACCCATTTGAGTTATACTTCACTGTGAATACCCATTTACAACCAACAACTGTCTTTTCTTTTGGAAGTTTTACTTTCTCCCAAGTAGCATTCTTCTCCAGAGCTCTCATCTCCTCATACACCGCTTCTTTCCACTCCAGAACATTTAGAGCCTCTTGAACATTGTTAGGAATAACCACATTCGACACTCGAGAAATGAATGCAAAATAGGAGGGTGAAATATTTTTATATGACACAAAGTTTGAAATGGGATATTTGAAAAATTTCGTATAAGCTCTGACTCCTTTTCAAAGAGCAATAGGAAAATCAAGTTGATCAGATTGATTTGACTCGGTATTATCTTGAGAACTACCTTCAGGCATCTCGAAAAAGTCATCGTGAATATCATGATCCACCTCCAGGTTGGATTATCGGGGTTGCTGAGAAATGGTTTCTTTCCTTCCTTGTTCTGGGTTTTTTCTAGAATAAACAAGACCTTTATACCGTTTTGCACACATCTCTGGTCCATCGGTAGTTAGATTGTCAATATTTAATTCATTTACTTTCCCAGATTATGTATTAAAATAAATAGGAACTTGTTCATACGAAACCACACCCACCAAACTATCGAAACCACAACCACCATCTTTACTCGTGCTCTCCCCCTGAAGATAGTAGTCGTTGTAACATGATTGCCCCTCGAAGAAGGTAACATTCATAGATACGTACATTTTTTTAAAAATCGGGTCAAAACATTTATACCCTTTCTGAGTTGTAGGATAGCCTACAAAAATACATTTGTGGGCCTTTGGATCAAGTTTGGAACATTTTGGATCATGATTGTGAATAAAGGCGACACTTTCAAATATTTTTAAGGGAACATCCCCTAATAATCGAGTGTTGGGAAATAGTTCAGAAAGCAACTTGATAGGGGCTTTAAATTTCAAAGTTCGTGTTGGAAGCCGGTTAATAAGATAAGTAGCTGTCAAATGGCATCTCCCCAAAGGTATTTGGGAACTTTAGTGTGAAAAATTAATGCTTTAGCAACTTCAAGGAGATGTCTATTTTTTCGTTTGGCAACTCCATTTTGTTGAGGAGTATAATTACAAGAACTTTGATGAATTATCCCATTTTTTACAAAAAAAATCCCCTAATATTTTATTAAAAAATTCCTTCCCATTGTCCCTTCGAAAAATTTGAATTTTGGTTTGAAATTGTGTGCGTATCATGTTGTAAATATTTTGAAACACATTCCCAACTTCTGATTTTTCTTGTAAGAGAAAAACCCAACATACTCTAGTGTGATCATCAATGAAAATCATAAACCAACACTTGTCAGACCAAGTGGGCAATCTAGAGGGACCCCAAACATCACTATGAATCAAGGTAAAAGGTTGTGATTTCTTATATGGTGGAGATGGAAAAACCGTGCGATGATGTTTTGCTAATTCACAAGATTCACACCGAAATTTAAGCAAATTTTTATTCATTAATAACTTGGGAAACAAATGCTTTAAATACTGAAAATTGGGATGTCCTAATCTATAATGCCATAACAAAGTCTGGCTATCACTAAAAATAGAAATAGAATTAAAACAAGTCTACCGGTCTTGCCTTCCAGAGGTAGATCCGTTATTGAAGAAGTAGAGACCCCCATCCTGTTTAGCAACCCAATCATCTTCCCTGAATTTGAATCCTGAAATTCAAAGTGAGAAGACCGAAAATTAATTTGACAATTAAGATCAAAAGCTAATTTACTGACAGATATGAGATTATATGATATATGAGGGACATGTAAGACATTGTTAAGAGTGAGAGACGGGGAGAAAATTATGGTTCCTTTGCCAGCAACTGCAGCGAAAGAACCATCAGCAATTTTAACTTTCTGATTCCTTGCACATGGATTATATGAAGAAAAGAATTCCAAGGTACCAGTCATGTGGTCAGTAGCATTTGAATCTAAGATCCAGTTGCTATGGGATTTGATGCATGCAATTATAGCTGTGAACTTAGTACCTGATTGAGCTATGGAACATGAGGAGCCAGAGTTTCCTAAGGAATGAGATTGAACCATTTTACACAGATGCTCTATTTGTTCCTTTGTGAATGGAAGTGGTTTTGAGGGAGACTGCTGCTCCAGATCTGCAGTGCTTGCTTGGAATGCTCGTGCAACACCCCTTGTCTTGTTATCTCACTTCTTCCAAATGGCTGGTTTGCCATGAAGTTTATAACAATTTTCTCGAGTATGACCTGGTCACTTACAATGATCACACCACGATCTCTGCTTTCCTCCCCGTTTATCACCGTCTACTGCTTTATCAAGGACAACCAATGCAGATCCTTCACCATCTACATGGGACTCACGTTCGTCTCTTAATATCACAGATCGTCGAGCTTCTTATCTTCGTACCTCCGAAAACACCTCTCTGATAGTAGGCAAAGGTATCCTGCCTAAAATGCAACCCCGAACTTCATCTAGATCCTTGTTTAGTCTAGCCAAGAAGACAAACACACGACCTCGCTCAACTTTCTTCTTGTAATGAGCACTATCATTCGGATTTTTCCATTCTTCGGTTTCAAATAAATCCAATTCTTGACATATAGCCATCATGTCATGGTAGTAGGCTGTAACCCCACAATCCCCTTGTTGCATCTTCCACAACTGATTATTGAGTTCGAACATTTAAGAATAGTTTTCTAGATCCGAGTAAGTTTCCTTGAACGCTTGCCAAATATCTCGAGTGGTTGGCAAGAACATGTAGGGTTTCCGAAGTCCAGCCTCCATAGAATTGATCAACCACGAGGTAACCATCAAATTCTCCTCGCGCCACGACTTAAAGCTCGAGTCATTAGATGGTGGTGGTACCACCTCGCCATTCACATAACCTTGTTTTCTTTTGCCATCAATAATTAGCCTCATTAACTGTGCCCATTCGATGTAGTTCCTTCCATTCAATTTGTGACTAATATTTGCTATAGGATTTTCACTATCCGAATAAATAGATGCAAATTGTGATATAGGATCTGTGAACGTAGAAGACGGGTTTGTGGTGGAACCACTAGCAGAATCTGTGAGGCCCGGAGTAGTAGCACCCACCATAGCAAGTTTATAATTCATAGCAACTAATCAAACAAAATTCGGGCAGAATAAAAACACACAGCATGAAAAAAAAACAGAGCACTAACCACGTTAACCAAATCTGGAATACACTAATCCAAGACAAGTTCGGACTAAATAGACTAAACCAGTGCTGGAACAAGGTGGGAAACTATGAGACGATTTGGACTGGAGGTTCTGGCAGTGATTGGGGTGGCGACGCGCTGTCACGCGTGATTGGAGTCGTCGGCATGTGAGATCCACACACAGGAAGCAGGTGGCATGTGTGAGCTCGATTTTCGGTGCTCTTTCTGGCGTGAGGTCGCCTAAGGGTTCCGACCACCTCTGTGTGGGTGGGTGATTGTTGGGTGGGTGCTCGTACGCAAAGCAACTAGGGTTTGAGATTACACCTAGGTAATTTGTGACTACGGTTTCGGCCAACTAGGGTTTCGACTTCCTCTGATACCATGAAGAAATAGGGAGGACTATTATTTTATTTCATCTTAATAAAATTGAATACAAAGCAACTTATTATATAAAGGAAGCACGGCCCCTAACTTACCTAAAATACCTATTTAACTAGAATATATCAAATAAAGCAACATACATAAATAAAAATAAATAATACTAAATTATCAATACACTTACATTGCATGTGGTTTTAACGTTTGGCAAGAGTTATTAAATCTATTAATGAATTGCTAAATCCTAAGAATTGAATAATTAGTATGATGTTAGAGATAAAAATAATAACAAATAAACAAAAACATAGCATCAAAGAAAATCATATAATTCGTCTCCTATAGAAATATGTCGTAGATATATGATAAAAATTTGTCGCGCTAATTTTTTTTTGTACATAGGTGGCCAAGCAAAATCTTGATTAAAGACATAAGAGAGCAATATATTTACTAATATCTTTGAATAAGTGTATAGTTAATTCAAATAAAAGCGTGTGATATTATTGTGCATAATACCAAAAAAAATGATTGATTATATAACAGAGGAAATATTAAAATGGTAAAAAAATAAATAAAATTCACATACCCAATGATGTATAACATTAATGTTTTATCAAGCCACAACCACAATATATTCAATTTTTTTTTGTTTTAAACATTAAATATAATAATAGACAAATAAGTTTTAGAATATATAAATTAACAAAAAATTATAATTCTAAAAGCAATACAGTAAAGTAGAGTTTAATATACATTGGTGCCTTTCTGGTGAACTTTGGAATGAAAATTTAATTCACGTTAAAAGTTTTACAATTTTAATACATTCTTTTGGATAGTTTTCTTCTCGGTAAGTTTTTGTTACCAAGTTATATAGAAGTCTTATATAATATATCTAATTCAATTCAAATTATAAATTGTTTAATTATTTTAGCCAAATAAACTATAATTTAAATTTTTTTTTAGAATCCTAATACTGATATAAAAATATATGGAGTTGTATTGTTTTATATAATGTAATAAATCTTAAAATCTTGTATTTAAAATTATAAGTCTTATACAAAATATCTAATATAACACAAACTTTAGCTTGTTTAATTGGTTTAGTCAAATAAAATAGATTTTAAATTTATTTGAAATACTCATACTAATATAAAAATATATATAGTTATATTTTTATTTTTTTTTAGATATAAATCATAAAATCTTGTATTTAAAATCAAGAGGCATATTTATCTCTACAAAAAAAGAGAAAAACAAAAACAATATATAGATAGACAGATATAAAAATAATATAAAGAAACTTAAATTATTCGCACTATTATATTTATATACATAGATAGATATAGATCTTTAAAAGAGAAATGCTAATTCAATAAAATCCATTGTCAAGAATAGAATTTCGTTTACTATCATGATCTGATACAATATATATGTATTATATGGTATCTCAGCCATTCAAAAGCATGAGGTTTAGTAGAGATGCATTCGTTAGTCGTTACGTTCCTACCTAAATATGAAAGCCACTTCTATTTTTTTTCCCCTGTTCCCTATAAGTTAGAATACACGTCTTATACAGCACATTAAGAAATCGGGAACCACCTAGCTAAATACTCATCTACATACACACATTGTTTATGTACTTAAATACTTTGCTCACAGGTGGAGTGAAAAGTAATTTTGTCAATGATTTCCTAAACAAAACAAAACAAAAGATAATAAACGGGTTGAATCACATCGCAGAGAACAATATTGCTGTTTATACGGGATAAACTGAAGATGATTTAACTGTCTGTTCTGTTGTAAAGAATGAAATCCTCGGAACTTCGACACTAGTTTTAGAGAAAAACAAAAGAAAATAAAACTTGTTTTTCTTCTCTCTTGGACTAACAGAATATACTCTAGTTTCTTTCTGAGGGGTAGGGAGAATGAACAAGGTATATATATATATATGTAGAAAAGGAGTAAACAAGAGTTTTGTTATGGTTGTTGAGATCCAGATAACTAAGTGCGGCAAAAAGTTTGGGAATGAGATTATTAACTATTTGGAGTCAGGTTCCTCGACAGTTCTCTTGTATTCTGGCTTCAGCTCATACGTTCCTTGATTGGTACCCTTGTTATTGTAGAGGCACAGGTCTTTAAGCAAATCTTTCAGAAATTGCTGCAAACACATAACAAAACTTCAGAATACTAAAACCATGATGACCTGCTTTACAACTGTTAAGTGTATGTATATAACTAATTAACTATGTATATTCAATGAATATCCTAAAATTAGCCTAAAGGTCAAAGATCCGTTTGAAAGCAAATCCAATTGGGGATGGCAACCATGTATCTGAGTTGCCTTTGAACAACAGTCCCCCAGCTTTACTAAAACATCTCTATGAACCAACCTTCAAATCTTTTACAGTTCTACCGCAACACAAAAATATAAATCTAGAACTTACATCAAGGGAGGGAAAACAGTTAACCATTGATGTTTTATTGTTTTATGTAGCAGATGGTAAAGCTCCTAATAGAGCAAGTGGCATAGCCTAACTGGAAAGGGCACCAACTCGGATCTGGGAGAGATCCCCCAGGTTCGAATCTCCCCAGGGGGTTTGGATAGATTTTCATTGTTTGTAGTTCAAGGAAGAGATTTAGACCTTCCTTCCTCTTTTTTTTTTAAAGGATCCTGGTAAAGTCTTTGAAAGGAAAAAGGCAAAGAATTAGTCAAAAAGTTGTTATAAAATTTAAGAAATTTAAGTTATGGTCATCTTAACCGAAACTACTTAAAGATTGATATCCAGCTTTCTTCTTCTTATTCTTCAATTCTTGTTTATGCTCTTCTTTCACCTCCTTCTTTAACACGGAAGAACGATAGTATATTTTTTGAGTTAACCAGTCAGACTGTCATATCAAAAGCAAGGAATGACAATCCTTTATCAAGGGACTGGAGATGGGAACTGGAATAAGTTAGACATAATCGTGTGCATGCATTTAGATGATTACGCATCTCTAAAACTGCATGATTTTGTAAGGTAATAATTGTTGTATGTACCATAAACTTTGGTGATCGCTATTATGATTCATAATCTACAAATTTCATGTTAGACACACAGAATCATAGATTTACTTCACAAGGTAACAATTATTGTATGTATCATAAACAATAAATGAAAATGTAATCATCAAGTCCTTATATTGTCACCCTCCAGAATTTTGGATTTCCAGAATGAGCATGTAGTCAGAATTTGGATCATTTTTGGGCAGCAATAAAGTAATGGAGTGGGTCTAAAAAGAATTTTAAAAAGATTCTGATGTAAATCCATGGTTTCGTGCAGTTGTGAGTATGCACATAGAAAGAAAGATAGTAGCATATGCTGTGACTAGAAACAAAAACTTCGAAGTACGGACGCTGAAAAAGAAAACGTTTCTAGGTCACATACTTCAGGTTGATCTGTCTCGTGGAGCAGCTGTTTTAAAGTCCAATTTGATTGCCTTTCAAAGAGCTTAAACATGATCTCTTCCATCTCTCCGCGGTCCCTTCTTGTTCTTTTTGTGTCTGACCCCTTCACTGGAACTTTTTTCTTATCCTACACAAAAACAAGTGATTTTATATACAATGGTTGGTCAATAATGTAAATACATTATTCTATTCATTTAATGGCAACATAAAACAACCCGCAAGAAAATGAATGGGAAAAAAAAAACAAATAGACTTAAAAAAATACTAATCAACATAAGAAATTCAAAAGTTAGAGCGGTTGTAAGTACAATGGATCCAGTAGCCTTTACAGCAATCATCCCTGGCATAGGCCTCATGTGTAACCCATTATCATTGTCAATCACCTGAACAAGTGATTCAACAAAATTAAGAAAAAAGACTGGCCATATTACATTATAAAGTTCAAAAATAAATACACAAGATAATGGGACCTGTATTTGTCGGGTTTTAGTCATATATTTGTTTGTCCGTTCACGACAAAGTTTTCCATAGCTCTCAAGGTTTTCATTATGAGGCTTCATGTCAAACTTGTGATATATTTTCCCCTCCACAGAAAGCCTCCCTAAAATTGAAAAGAAATATAATCGAAGTCATTGAGTTGGCCAAACAAAGTCTCCAAATATGAAGTACAGTGGGAAATAATAATAGAACCACTTTAATAAAACCAGGTGAAGGAGTGCGTAAAATATGTGTTCTCACCTTGAGATGACTCAGAAAACACGGACATTGGAACGATATCTGTAGACATGTCCATGGAGTAACACTTGGGAACATTTCCAGATTCAGTACCAGCCAATTCCATGGTGAACTGAGCATCATAAAAACAATGTATGAAAATTGGAAGCAAAAAGTGATTGTAAAGAGGACTGATATGCAAATAAAAATCTCCAATGCTTGTCCTCAATTTGAAATTGACAAATTAAAGAATGACAAAATAAAAATAAAGATAAAACTCTTGGTTAACCGAAAGTATAGAAATGTGGCAAAGGAGGATAGAAGATTTTGAATATTTTATAAGAAGAGGAAATATAATAGAAGCACCAGAAGAAAAGAGATTCAAAGTATGGACAAGCTGAAAGGTATAGGTGTGTAATGAACAACTGAATAAGAGCATTACAAAATGTAGCTACTGTAGAATATAAATGAGAAAAGGTTCGCTGGTATCTTGTTATGTATTTTCTGTCATCTCACAGTCTCCAAAACTAGTGGATACTTAATGTGAAAAACATAAGCTATGGGGTTAAAACTAATAACGGTACCTCCTTTAGCATTGCAACAGTAATTAAACACTAGTTATTGAACGGTTAACACTATCTTACGCAATATGGGATATGTGAGCTAGATTTTGAAAATGTCCCAGTCCAGTTGACAAAGCCTGAAATATATTGATTCATGGCCAGTTTCATTAGATATTGATTAATGAAGGCGTTATTCTAGCAAATGGCTCTAGTAAAGCACACTGACAAAAAGCTAATTTTGACACCAAGCCTCATTAGATATATGAATTGTATATTCTTTATAATTTATTCTCATCAAGTTATAAATTCTTTATGAAATTCTAGTAACTTTTGCTCTCCTGTTATTGATTTCCCCCTTCACTATGCAAAGTGTTCATTCTGAAGCTTGAAATGCTAACAGTTGTTTCGGCAACGCTATGAATGTAAAGCTACTTTATACAGTTTGACTAAATGAAGAAACTTCAAATAAAGCCCATAAACTGCACTTATCCACAAGCCTTTTAAACTACATTGTAAGCAATCTCCTTTGCATATAGCCACTACTTACCATTTTTATATTTATTTCATTGCAACTGCTGTGTTCTCCCCTGTGATGGTAAGTCATAAAACATTTTTTTTCAAGGGCTTTGAGCCTCAAGACAAGTGTCTAGACCTACTCCATGCCATAAAAGCCGTCTATTTCTAAAGAGAAGCAAAAGAAAAACTAAAAATAATAAACTCTTGGGGTAAATCAGGACCTAACCATAGAGGTTTGTCGGCCCAATAATTTATTGCTCAGTATCCGATTGTTGGTCCATTATCTATCAGCTTAAACTTTTAGGTGAAATGGTACTCTACCAATGGCCATCTCACTTAGAAGCTAAAGTTCTTAGGTAGTTGACCAACAATGTTTGCCATGCTTGAAAACTGCATCCTGAAGCACGGTTCCTGCTTGCATGTGGAGAGGCAAACCAAGACACACAGTTGTTCAGTACGTTAATTCACCAATTGCCCCAAAAGTTTAAGCTGTTAAATAATGAATCCAACAACGTATACCATGCTAAAGGTTTGCTCAATCATAGGGTGCACAGTGCACTAATTCCAAGCTCTGCCAGCCACGTTAAGAAAAAAGTATTGGTGCTATTTTGTTGATATTTAACTCCATGTCAGTTTGATTATAATTGATAAGCAACAGAGCGATTGTTTATTTATAGCAAAAAATTAGTCCTTGTACATGTTCACCTTTTTTTAACGATAAATGCAAATATTCCTAAACTTCAGCTTAAAATTGAAGTATTCATACCCTGAAAATAAAGAAATAAGAATGGTCCTGAATATATTATATTGTTCAATACTTTCTAATTCCAGAAGTCCCCTAAGGCCCATACAGAGCTTTTAGTAATGTTACAGTTAGTTATTTCTTTGAAATAGAACTAATCCGGTTCCAATGACTAGCATTTCGACCACACCTGTTCGTTAGGTCTTTATTCATCTATTGAAAACTGGCACAAACAAACTTAGCTGAATACATTTTGACACCAATGCAATCCATTGCTTGAAAGACAAAGGGAAAAGGAACAAATTCAACAGTAACAAAGGTCTCCATTATAACTACTCATTGCCATTAATTAACTAAAACTCACACGAAAAAGAGAGTAGGTATAAAAGCTAGAGGGGATACCTGAGTAGAAGAAAAATCGTTGTTAGGAAGGAGAGGATCGACGGCGACAATGACCTTGGCGGCGGGGCCAGAAGAAGAATTATTATTATCTTCATTGGTTGTGTATGAAGGAGATTGCTGCCGCAAGGAGCGAGAAACCATGGGAGGGCACTTCATTAGCCATACGTGTCTCTCTGATTTACTCGTCTCCAATGGACCACCGCCACTTACGACGGTGTTGTTGTTGTTGGTGCCGGTGCCGGTGCCGGTGGTGTGGTCGTCCATGAATGTAGAGAGGGTGCAGAGAGTGGGAGGGAGAAACGGTTTTTCGAAGATTCCCTCTGTAACCAACAATCGGAAATGCTTATTGTGTGCGTATTATCTACGGATCAAACTTTCTACTTTGGAGGGTTAATATAATGGGTGATTTTGTTTCTCTCTCCGCAATATCTTGAGTTTAATCTAGATGAAAATTTTAAATAAATTTTTACGGTATTATTCTTTTTAAAATTAATAATTATATTTGTTGATTAAAATTAATTTATAATTTAATAAATTTAAATTTTATTTTAATTAAAATTCTTAATTTCAATATATATTTTTTTAATTTATTTTATATTTACTTTTAAAAAAATTTATAACGATTTTAGGATTAGGATTTAGTGATTATGGTGCGTGGATTGATTTTAAAATAATTGAATATTGATTAACTTATCGGTATGTATTTTGTTCAATGAAAAATATAAATCTTAATATCAATACGTAATTTAAACATATAACAATGAAAATTTTTTGCCAACAAGATAGCGAGCATAGTCTAACTATATATAGCACATTGTGAAGAAGGACGAAACAATGGAAAAAGAGGAAAGAAGGAGGAGATGGTGGGAAAAGAGGGAAGAAGAACGAGTATGTGGGAGAAAAAGTAACAGTGGAATACCCGTAAGTGAGAAAGAAAGAAGAACACTGTAAAAATTTAAACAAGAAGTAAGGGTTTAATTTTTATTTTTTTATTTTACTTCAAAGTTAATTGGAATTTACCCATTGTTTAATAATATTATAATCTAACTTTTTAAAGTAAATGTATTTATTAATTGTGGAAATTTTATTATCAAAATAATATTTATAACTTAACAAGCAGTGTAAATTAACTTAACAGTGTCTCACCAAACTGCACAGCTTTCTTCTTCTTCTTCTTCATTGCAGAATCTGTACTGTTGTGTTGTTGAGTGGGCAGAGCATTAAGTTCACCAGTATTTTCCTTCTGCAACTCAGTAAAACCATCTTTATCTCCCTGTGCACCTGAAACTAAAGAAACATCCGATTGCACATGAATGGCAGCATTGCATGTCCTGCCTGAGAGCACCTACAAGTCAGTGCTACTGTTAGCATTTTGAACTAGCTCATTGAGCAAAGAAAGCATGGCCTGTTGTTGTTTGGTCTGTTCTTCTTGCTGCTTAACTTGCTCCTCAACCATTCTTTGGTGTTGCATGGCCATATTTTGCTGGTTACGAACTTGTATAGCTATCATATGGGCTAGATCAACAATGGGAGAATGTGTGAGGGTTTGACCTGGAGGAGCTTTCATAGGCAAGCTGGTTGTAGAAGATGGTGGCGCGTGGGGCAGTGTGGTAGGCGCGTGTGGTGCGTGGCTGACTGTTAGAGGGGCAGTACAGTTGGTTGAGGACTGAGGGGGTTTGTTGGCTGCTGTGAGGGGGCTGGTGGTGGATGGTGGTTGCATATCCGCCGGAAAACTCATACTCTTTGCCAGAAACATCATAAGCATAAAATAATATTAAAATTGAGAGGAGAGAGGATGGAGAGAATTTTTGCACCTTTCTCTCTCTAAAAATTTTCATTGTGTTTTTTTAAGGGTTTTAGGATTGTGGCACGTTCTCTCTCATGCTTGGAATGTCCCCTTATGATTTCGGCCAAACCAAGCCCATTATAGTACCCAGCAGTGACAGATGTAGAATTTTGAGTTTGGGAGGTTAAAGGGAAAAATAAAATTCAACATAAAAATAATTTCTTTTGATAAAAAATAATTTTTTTTGATAAAAAACAAGATTTTATTGATAAGCTGAAAAAATTACAATACAAACAATGTTAAAGATTCCACTCGAACCAATAGCAACAAAAGAAACTAATTCCTATGCCTATGGAACGGTTACAAAGACCAGCACTCAATCTCACATATCCATCCATAAAACTAGTACAATCCTAATAACTACTCCGTAATATATAAAACCGAATAATTTCATCCCCGTCTAACACGTGTCCATATTTATATGGCATCTAAAAATCTCACAACTACTTATCTACGGTAGGGCTGGCAATTCGGGTTCGTGTGTCGTGTTCGGGTCGTGTCAACACACAAGTATTACAGTATTAGTGTCAACCCGAACATGACCCGTTTAACTAATCGTGTCATTTATATTAACTCGAACATGACCTGTTTATTTTACAGGTTACACGACAAGACCCAACTAACCCATTTAATAAATAGGTCATGTTAAATTTGCAACTTGACACGACACGATTAACCTTTTAAAATTATAATGACAATTAAGTCTCATGTAAAAAAGAATAACTTGTTTTATAATAGTTTTAAATTTTTAATAAGTAATAATAAGTATCACCCAATACCAAGATTCAATATTAATAATCTAGAGTCAAAATATATAACATTCTATCACCGAAGCATAAACATAAAAAATTAATACTTTATCTATCATTAAAAACATAATAACTATCATCTACTACCAATACTCTAAATAAGAATATAATTGTTCAAGAAAGATGGCAAAATAATATATATATATATAGCTGTAAAAGAAAATAAAAATAATAATTGTGTTAATTGCGGGTTAATTTCGAGTTAGCAGGTTAACCCGAACACGACCCGTTTAGTTTGCGGGTTAAGCGTGTCTGACCTGAAATTAATCCGAACCCGTTTATGCTTGACCCAAACCCGCTAACTCCGTGTCAAGTTCGTGTCGGATTAACGTGTCGTGTCAAATATTGCCGGCCCTAATTTATGGTTTAATCTTATTGTCACCCATTTGTAATTAATAACCCAAGCGTTCTTTAAAGGCAGTTTCTTCGCCCATCCAATCCTCTCTCTATAATTTTTTTCAATTTCAACATGCACATCGATCGTTTTGACTTTTGACATGACTGGAGGCTCCAAATCAGATACATTATCTATCCATCCTTTTATCTATATATATATTCCCCTTTCGATTTCTTCCTTACCACTGTACATGTATTTGTCACAGGAGCACAATTAATTGAACTTACGTGAAACTCTAGCAGTCCCGCCGCTTCGGTTATTGGTTTAATTATTATTTCAGTCTCCTCCAAGCGCTTTTACAAGTAATCAACACTTTTATGGTCAATAGGCATCTCCAGACCATTTTGTGGCCCTGAAATTTTAAACTGTGTCATTTTATAAGTAAATATATTAAATTTTTATATTAAAAAAATAAATTAATTTTGTTTTTTACATGTCACCAAAAACACATTACAATTGCAAAGAACCATGCAAAAACAATACAATTAAATATGTAATTATCTCTTATTGTTTTGAAATTAATATGAGTGAAAGAAAAAATATTGATGCCTCTTTAATTCTCTCTTATAGCATGATAAGATTGAAATTAAATTTGGGAAGAAAGAATCAGAGAAGAGTTGAAGAGGTTGTTTTCCTATATGCTGTTAGAGTTTTGGAAATTTGAGTTTTTTTTTTCTTAGAAATTTGCATTATAATTTTTTTTTCTTTTTTAATATATATATATATAGAAATAAAATATTAATTCCCCTCTTAATTTTTGGACCTTGGGCGGTCACCCTACCAGTCCTGCCCCAGCGCCAGCTCTAATAGGCATGTGAAACTACAAAGAAGCCTCGGGGACGGGTTGCCTTGCGGAGTTAATTATAACCTTTGTTTCTACTATGCAGGTAAGTAAAATTTATATTTGATTAAGATGCTTTTTGATTTATGATAATTAAACTTCGGGACGAAAAGTTAAATTATGATGTTTTTTTTCCCTTCAAGTCATTACATTGATATGTATTAATAAACTCTTTTGGGTTCACCAAATCCTTTAGGTCTCAAAACGTTATATATATATACACTTATGTATATAATTTAATTGTCTTTGTAATTGTATTTGAACTTTTAAATTAATTGAATATTTAGTTGTATATATTTGGTAGTATTGGGCCTAAAACATCCCTATTTGCTTACACTACCCTTTTGGTATGTCACATATGCATGCAGGCTAACCATTCGGTGAAATGCCTTGGTGTAATTATTTGTATTAGGATGTAAATATGAAATGTTTTGAGGATCTAGGCTTTAAGAAAGGATTCATCTTGCATGTCTATTTGGAGAAGTAAATATATGATTTTTTTTTATAAACATATCAATCTGTAATGATGATTTAGAATTGACTTACCATATTTTATAATTTTCAGGTCTCGCCGAATGGTTGTTCTTGAGTGACAAAAGACATCGAGTTTTAAGCAATAAGTTAAGCATAAGCATTACATTGCTGGCCAAGGTAAACTAATTCTTCCTTCCGTTTCTTTTCTCTTTTTTTTTTCCCACAAAAAAATGTCCTCTCTCTACGTAGTACGTACACACACACATATATATAATCAGGCTTTGTAAACAAATTTTGAAACCACAAATTGTGTAAATTCTGGAGGAACTTGCAGTAGCATCAATTTGCAGAATCTAATATTTCTTAAACATCATTTGCAGAATCTAATATAAGTGTAGGTTGATATCCTTTTTGGATTTTACATGGTGCATTTTGAACTTTTTGGCTGAATTTAGATGGAGAAATAATTGTGATATTACTATTTCTAAGGTTAATTGGCAAATTCTTTTACCGCTATAGGAGTCTCCTGGAAGAGGACGAATTAAGAAGAGCTAATAGAACTCTAACTTCAAGTTTTGGTAAGAACTACCCCAGGTGAGAGAGATAATAAAAAAATCTATTTTCACTTTTGTTGACTAAATTTTTCATTTTAATTGGTAGTAGGGTACTAGAATGCATATTGCTTTTAAGGATTTACTTTTTTCTTTTGTGAAGGAAAAGACTACTCATATTTATTTGATTTATTAGTACGCTTCCCGTGTAATATATAATAGAGAGATACTATACTGTATTACACTTCTCCATTTATTGAGTATTGGAGTTTGCAGATTTTGCTGTTAATCGTATAACTAATATATATATATATATTAGTCCCTTCAATTCCACTTGAATTATATTTTTTTTTGGTGAGATTTACCATGAAATTTTGATGTTTTTAAGTTTTATATAGAATATTGTCAAATGCTATTTAATTATAAGGGTTTTGTAGTTGTTCTATGAATTTAAGAATGCATTTGATACTTATCATGATTAATGTCCATGACGAATGCCACACCTTCGATAGTAATAAATGGACTCGGTACTCTATAATTAAAAGGGTGAAAGTTCTTAATTACATATTTTTAACAAAACTATTATAACTTTATGTTAAATTACAATATATAGCAATTCACTTAAACTACTTACAAGAGTGCCAAAAATCACTGTTCACTTAATGTTTTGGCATGTTTGCTCTTCTTCTCATTTTTTAAAAGACCATTTTGCCCTTGACTTAAACCCTTATTTACCACTACTCAATTTGACCAACTATCATCTCTTTGCTCACTTTTTTGACTTAATATTCAACTCCACCCACACCTTAAACCCACAAAAAAACCTTCACACCGGAAAATCTACAACCACTTATATATGCGCATTTCTAAATGTTGAAAATTGAAATATTTAGTTAACTCACTTCCTGTTTAAGTTTTATGATGAAATTAGGTGAAGATGATCTACTTATTATAAAGATCATTTCTACCAAATTTCAAGAAAATATTCTTCCATTTACCTCTCAAAATGGATGGTCCTTAAGAAAAAGGAACCGGCTAACCAATATATACATAGGGGATGCTTCAAGTTGTACTTGGTATAAACTAATGAAGTTTTACACTTGTCAATAACTTTTTTTAAATTTCACAACTCAACAATTTAACAATTAAATTAACTAATTATGATATATCAAATAGTACAAAAAATTATATTAATCGAATATGCAAAAGTCTTTCATCATAATCATATTATATATTGAATTATGAAACTTACAAAAATTAAGTAAAACTAAGTATAGTACTTATATAGTTAAAAATATTTGATTGATTTGAAACTTTGCATGCTTGATGAATAAAACAAAAATAACTTATTTAATGGTGGTATTAAAAAATTATGAAAATGAAAAAAAGTATAGTTAGATGTGAGTAAAACTTTTTAATCTTACACTGGTGTAACTTGAACCTTTCATATATATATATATATGTAAATTTATGGAAAAGCATGCTCATTAATTTGTTCATTTCCAATGAATCATATACTTTTGCTTCCTTTTGTGATGAGTGATCTTACCTTGACCAATTAAATGAAAAAAAGAAGAAGAAGGGGTTATGAAAATGGGTATAGTAATTTTAGATTGATACAAATTGGGTAGAAAGATGGATTAATGATGAGGAAATTAATAACATTTTTGCCCTTTTTTGGTCTTATTCCAACTTCTTTTTTTGCTTTTATTAACCTATCACGGAATGATTGGTTTATATTTTTTTTTTACCGGTCTTAATTGCAACATAGTAAAATTGATATATATATATATATATGAATATATATATATAGGTACATTCATGTACAATGCGGTACCAAATTGGATAAAATTGGTATCCAAGCGGACAAAATATTAGACAAAAAAAAAGGCTCCACTAAACTAGTTTATGAATTTTTTGTACCGGTCTTAATTGCGTGTAGTAAAACTAGTACATATGTGAATATCTATAAGCACATCCGTGTACAATATGGTACCCAATTGGACAACGGTGCTACCCCATTAGAAAAAAATATTAGATATAAAAAGACTCCAGTAAAATGGTTTGACTTTGTTGATGATTTTTTTTTGGCTTAATATTTTATTTAATACGTGTTAGTCAATAACATGGCTACAACAAGGAATCAACGTTGACGCTAACGACAACATTTGGGTTTATTTTGGATGATAGTCATGCAAGTGATTGTGATATATGATCATATTAGGCGTTGTAACCAACATCTTCCTAGAGCTCCTTAAAGTAATTAGATTTTGAAAGAAATATGTTCCTTACTCAAATGTTTAGTATGAGTGATAGAATTTGTCACGAGTTAATTATGATGAAAATAGGTCAATTTCAAAGGTTTTGTGCTCGTTTATGAATATATGGATTGGTCAATAGTATATATGTCCTAGTTGAGGAGCAAAATTGCTATTTTTCTGAACACAATCAAACATGACCAAAGTAGTCGACCTGTAAGTTTTATTTTCTTTTGATCTGGTTAAACAATGAGTTATTACTTTAATAGGATGTCACACGCTTGTCTAGGACTATATAGAGATTTTGTGATTAACGCTACTATTCATTACGAGAGGGAAAATGTGAAGCCGTGGTACACATTTTTTACATTATAATACATATATATTAAAAAAAATAATGTTAGTGATTATTTCTATATTGTTATATTTTTTTGCAGCAACATCTCTACACACGTGAGATAAAAAAACAAAAAAGTTGTTGAATTTTGAGAAATTGGAGGTCTATTTCAAAGCATTGGAGAATGAACTTTAAAAATATTTTTGTTATTATGTAATAAGTATTCATAATGACTATTTTATCTCGTAAACATTTGCCTTGGTATATCACAAGTACACGATAAACTTTATGTTATTTGACTTAGGGGACATATTATTTATCACTGTTATATATTATTGTATTTCTTATTAGTTGTTATGTTCCCAAATTTATGGTTAATTTATGGTTAATTTATAATATAAATAAATTAAAAAATCACCTTTTTTCATATATATAAAAAAATTAACATATCTCAAATTCCATGGAGAAAAGGTTATAGTTCCATGGAAAAATGTACAAACTCTATGGAAAATAATAATTATTAAACAATAAAGCTCCGTTTGATAACAATATGAAAAAGAAAAATAAAAATACTTTATTTAAGTAAGAAGATGGAAAATAAGTTGAGGCATGTGATGAAATGCTCTCCATTTCATGCTTATTTTTATGAGAGATGTCATCCATCATTCATTATTTTTTGTGAAAATTTTTTCTCCCTAAACTGTCAAATAAAATTTCTCCATGGAAAAAGTCACGAAGTAAGAAGATATCTCACCATATGCCTCAACTTATTTTCCAACTTTTCACAAAAATCAACTAAATTTGATTTTCCTTTTTCATGTTGTTATAAAACGGACCCTTAAAAGTTAAAAAAAATAAAAAATAAAAAGTGACAATTTTCATGAAAAATAATGGCTATAAAACACCAAAAAAAATACAAAAATACAATATTTTTCGGGTAGAAAATTAAGTCAATTAAACAAATTTAATTGACATTTTCTATGCTACTAAATTCTATACAATTCAATTGCCTAGAATTTATTTTCTTTCTATATAAATTCCATACTCGCAATCAAATGCATCATAAGTAAACAACAATTTTTGTCACTTTATAATTAGTTTGGGTAGATTGTTATGTATTGTAATTTAATAAAAAAATAAAATACGCTAATTTTGTAAATTAGATATGAAACTTTTTCATTTTTATAATTCTCCCTTTTGTTTTTCTTTTTTTTGACACTGTAATAAAAACATATTTGTTTTTTCTTGAGTACAAGCACCGAATAATGAGGATAACAATTGAGAGTTCGAATATAAAGGGTGTGCGCAGGGGACTTCAACTGTTATCCTCGTGAAGGTTATAACACATTCTAACCAACAAGTACATATTTTTTTTTTATTTTTTTTTAAGCACCAACATTCAGATATTAGCAAAATTATTCATTTGTATTCTTCGTTCATTGGCGTCATTAGATTGCTCGTTTTATTGTGTTTTATTCCTGAGGATAGTAATAAGAGTAGTGAATTAGCGCTTGGTGCTTTAATAGGTAAAATATTCATATCTGGAATTAGTTAAAAGTAATTGCATTTGTTGATTGGTGTCATTAATATATCTTTTCCTGTTTCTTTTTAAAATAGAGAAAAATGCTTGCTTTGGGTTAAAAAAAACATGCTTTTTTTTTTCTTTCCTTCATACACGTCATCAATAGATTTGGTTAGTTTGAAGAGGAGAGGACGGCAATAAAACTTGAATTTGTGTGTCCTAATAAATAAATACTCACACGTTGAATTGAAGCCCATATTTAATTTTCACGAATATGTTTCAATGATAAATGTGTACATTTTAAACCTTCTATATTTGAGTCTCAAAGTTTGGGACTTGATTCCCTTTTATTTTCTTTTGGTTCAATTTCGTCAAATAAAATTTAGTTCAAGAGTTAACAAGATGAACTTTTTCATAAAATTTAGCGGAGATGAACTTTAAGACAAGTAGATTATCTTCACAAAATTTCATCAAAAATTCAATTTAGAATTGGGTAAGATCATCGTTTAAATTTTCAATGGTTAAAAATAAATAAATATATATATATATCAATTTTTTATTACATTTTCTTCCTTTTCAATTTCTTTATGGAGTTTTGTGGAAAAAAAAAGATTTTACTCATACAGAAATTATTTTCACAAAATTTTATGAAAAATTTCAGATGCTAACTTTCGAACTAGATATTATTAGACCAAATTAGACTGAAAGTATAATAAAAAAAAATCAAGTCTCAATCATCGTCTATAATTTTAAATTTTGAAAAAACATAAAAACTCTAACCAAATAGACCTTTGACTAAGCCCATGTGCAAAGATAAATGGTGTCTTTTGTCAGATTCAGTTAAAAGAAACAATAAAATCATAATTAGACTATTTGTTTGAGATGAGAGTTAAAAAATTCATTTGGAAACGGAAGTATTTATAAAATTTGGACCATTTTATACTATATTGAAGTATTGAAAAATGGATACATTTCTCCTCAAAAAACAAATACTTAGATTCAAGCCGGAGCATTAAAAGTTGATGTATAATCATCCTTAAATATTAACATTCAAATGTTTAGTTAAATAATTTTAATTAGTTTACTTATATTCTTAACTTATTATCAAATGATATGTATATAATTATATATCTATATATAGATATATTGTAATACAACACATTTACTCATGCTAAAATAAATAATGTATTGCATAGCTGTAAATCATGTTTTACGTATCTTATATTGTTTTGTCATTAATAAAACATACTTTGATAATAGTGTTACTCTATATCTTTACTGTTATAAAAGTTAAAAAAAAAGTGGGAGAATTTTTTACTCTTATTTTCTTGTTTTCAATTTTGTCATCCAATAGAATAATTATTTATATAAGTAATAAGTATCCAATCTTTGAAAATTGAACTTAGCAAGGATAGTTCATCAGTCGTCACCATTAGATATAAGTAAGTTTGTACATATTTTTCTCGCTAATTTTTTTCACTAAGGGTGTGTTTGATTGAGAGTATTTTCCATGGAAAATATCCATTTTCCACTTGATTTGACAACTTAAGGTGTTTGATTGGCTTTTTTTTCTAGGCAATTGAATTCCCACTTTTGGCTCACACACTTACATTTTCCTTGTAAACAAGGAAAATATTTTCTTTGGGGGGGGGCTAGTTTTTATTTTCCAGGCAATTGCACGGTTTTCGAGACAACATTTTACCCATTTTCTACACTAAAAATGCTATAACTTAAACTACAAAATTCAAAATTTAATAAAAAATTTATATTTAAAATCTACTCATCAAGATCAATTAAACAAGATCCATCATGACTATAAAATTATGTAAAAAAAAATACCCATAATTTTTTCTACATTAAAAATGCCACAATACAACCAATATTTTCCGGGTAGAAAATTAAGGCAATCAAACACACTACACTTCATTTTCCATGCAACTCAATTCTAGGCAATTCAATTACCGGTAACTTATTTTTTTTCCATGCAAATTCCACGCTTGCAATCAAACGCACCCTAAATCGCATATTCACCATGCATTAGGGTTGCACAAAAACGAGCTAATTGAGCTTTATAAACAAATAATAGATGCGAATAGTATTATTAACAATTCCATTGTCGTCCAGCGGTTAGGATATCTGGCTTTCACCCAGGAGACCCGGGTTCGATTCCCGGCAATGGAATTTTTTGGACGTCTGCGATAAAAACTCAATAAACCAATCCTTTTAAAATTGTCTCTAAAGTGTGTAAAATTTCGAAGGTTGACTCAATTTTGAGGCCCAAAATCCAAATCCTTAGAAAGTTATTAACCTGCACAAAAATGGATTGAAAGATAGATAATTGTTCTTACACAATTATTTTTAAAATCCACAAATGGATGATCATAAAGATACATTAAGGTAATAAATACATAACATAATTCCTCACATAAACACAAGCAAAAGGCACAAAGATAATAATACATAATCTCATCTTTTTTGTTAACTCTCTCTCTCTCTCTTTAAATCTTCTTTGACAACACCCACGAAGCCAGTGCAGCAACACAAATGCATAGCATGAAACAGAAAAGTTGGACAACCAAAAATCTTTCTTGCCTCTTTTTTAACGAAGTTGTATTAAGTTTGAATTCCAGTGGTAACGAATTCAGACTGCACCTGAATCAGAGCTGTTTTGGCCAATGGAATTTAACTTTCTCTCAGCTTGAAGAGATCTGCACAGCGATTCAAGCTTTTCTTTTTGTTTCTTCGTTTTCTCCAGCTGTTTCTTCAAGTGCTCACGCTGCCCGACAGAAAAAATACACAACTTTAACTGTACATAAGCAAAAATTAAAAAGGGTTTTCATTTCAGTTTGATTTTATAACTAACTCAACCTAACCCGAGTCAGACTTGAGCTTGGCAACGCTCCATGAGATATTTGCCTATAGAGAAATATAGGAACCTACACATATATTGGATGCATATATATATATGTGTGCATCTACAATTTTACTTTTTTTGTGGCATATGAGGGTTAATTAGGAGACTGACTTCCCCCATAGATCCTGTATTTTTTTTTTATTTTTTTTTTAGGATTAGCAAGTGTTTTTCAATTTCCATACAACATTTTAAGTGCAGCCAACGCAGGAAAATGGGAAAAACAATTTGCAGAAAATATTCTACATTTAAACAAGCCAACATTTACAAAATGAAGACAAAAAGTACATCAATCCCAACAGTGAAGGCATCAAAGGAAGGAATCAAGAATATTCTCACAAATAAAACAGATATTTTGCTCTCCATCAATGAAGAAGCATATGAATAGTTTGTTATTAATATTTGCGTAATCAAGATGAAATTTGCTTGACATTCAAAATAAGATGCGCTGGTTTTGGAGGGAAATTAAATTAATTGGCATGAAATAAAAAGCACAACATACCTCCTCAACAAGTTCTATGAGAGTAATGTCCGATTTCTCGCTTTTTCCCTTCAAGAAGCTATTTTCCTTTTTGAGTTCCTTAATTGATTTCGCCATCTAGGTTCACGTGTAAAAAGTAATGAGAAATACACATGACAACAGTAGTAATTTGAAATGGTGCATAAAAAAATTGGGAAGTAAGAGACTAAAAATCTTCAGAACAAAAAGGATCAGTACCTTCTCAATTTCTTGTTTAAATGTTTCGAAGACCTCATTGCTTTTCAACAATGCATCCTGCAAATATATAGCTAGAATCTGAGAACTAGCAGCGGACCAAAATAGAAGAATATATCATACATAAAATAACAGGACGTTGGAATTTGATTTAGGTAAAGAAATTGAAAGCCCACAAAGGTTGTCTCAGTTTCAGGTGGCTGGTAAATCAAACCAAACCAAATTGAATGCAATTATGAAGGGAATTAGCTTATCTTTTAAAAGCTTCACACCGCATTATAAATGTGATATGAAAAGAAGTTAGAATACACACAAATATTACTTTAAAGGGCTTTTATCCTTAATTCTGGTCCTTTAGCAATCCAGACTCCAGAGATATGTTTGTGCTTGTGCATAATATGAAGGGAGAAAGGTTCTAGAGCATGGTACAAAAAATTATCCTCAGGTGATCAAGAACGCCTGAGCACTAGAGTACATTTTCTTCCCATTTTCTTCCGTTTGAATCAAGGGAATCTTGAAAGTGGAGTCCCAAACAAGAATTTTGGAGTAACATCAATAATTTGCGTTGTTGATTCAGGAGTAAACCCCTGTGGAGCTCAGTGACATGAAGCAACACCAACAATTTCGGTTGTTGATTTTTCTCTATGTAAGAATGCTTTTCTATGATCTAAAATATTTGAACTTTAAACTTGACGGTTATGATTTGCTAGAGCTACTAATCAACTCAAGTAGTTTCCTATCAGTTTCCTCTTGAAACAATGCATGCCTCACTTAAATGCGGCAGAAGCTTCTAGAAAAAAACTAAATGGGACGGGAATAAGAGGAAATAAAATTAAGAGAGGACGAAGATAAATAATTTAAGTGCGACTCATCTAAAGCATAAGACTAATGATGAGAAGGTGTTGGTAAAATGGTAAGAGGTTAAGAAGGCTGTTTTTTAATGCAATAGAGACAAGTCACATGGAGTGGTTATGAAATGTGAACTTGTACAGATATTACCATTTTCCAAGTCGATCCTATCCATTTGTCCTAGATGGCTTTAAAATGGCATACATGATGGTTGGGAGATCATAAAGGAGAATTTGCTTAACACCACGAACACCAGTCATTAAAGATGGATATTTCAGATTCAAGGTTTCTTGATGTACAAGTTCTTGAAGAAGCTTGCGTTGTGAGATTGAAGATTTTAAGGGTTGAAATTTTAAATAATGTTTTTATATTAGATGAAACATGGTACATATAATAAGATGAAAATGTCCTAACACTCCAAAAGCTCGCTTGTTCCACAATACATGTAAAGATGCACAACTTTGTGAAACACTTCCCTGTGCAATTAGTATTTTAAATTTTCTGGGGAAAAAATTCTTTAGATTAAATGTTCTAAGGTGATAGAGATCATGGAATTAAGTATACCTGAAACTGCTGAAATTTTTCTCCATCAGCTGTTAATTGTAACCGCAAATTCTTTTCAGTTGCCAACAATTGTGACACCTGTTCTGCATACAATTTCATTTGGTACTGTTCCTGGACAGATTTTTCTTCATGTTGCTGAATTTTTAAATCAGCAATCTGAAGTTCAAGTGTTTTCTGCTTCAACTGCACCAGGCAAGTTCCAGACCACGAAAAAAAAACCCTCAAAACATCATAAAAGAAACAAGAACTTTTTTTGTGCACCGGAATCTTACATATGGAACAGAAATGGTTCCTTACCTTCTGCGTAAACTGTTGTTCTGTAAGTGTGTATTGATCAGCAAGTTGCTTCAATTTGATTTTTAACCTGAAGTTGATGGAAATTGAATTATCATATTGAATAAAAAAGTAGAACCAAAAAATGAGTATCAAAGAATCAAAATGATTGGTTTTTAAAATCATATTTTACAAGTCAAGAAATATTTTTAACAAGAAAAGCCGAATTTTTGTTTTATTAAAACAAAAATTCGGCTTTTCTTGTTAATGTGTGCATGGCTACCCTCTTGGCACCCTTGTAAATATACTCCTAACTAAAAAACAATAATAACAATTTTTAGTCTGCAAAAAAATTCCAATTTTCTGTATAACCACTATAAAAGATTAAATATATAATACATACATATATATATATATTATTTTTGTCATTAACAAGAAGAGAAAATATTAGTTTTTTTTTTTTTTAGATGAAGGTTGGCTCAAGGCCTATTATTGAAAGAAAAGGAAACCAGAAAACCTTAACAAAAACGAAAATTAGCAGCACCTATACAATTTTCTCTAACTGCCAAACTAATCTCAGAGAGAAAAGATTAGTTAGAATCTTCACTATAAGGTTATATGTTCCATTCAATTTCAATTCACTCGCATAAGATGCAGTAATGCATGGGTATGTGAAATGAGTGATGATTTATTGTATCCCAAAAAAGGATGGGTGCTTGGAATTATATAATTGACATGGTTTCCCATGATCATACATCTCATTCTCCTTCAACTGAGTCAAACTTTCATCTCTTTGCTCTTCCAGCTTACAGCTTACTTCCTAAACACAGACAAACTGTTAGAAAATATTGGAAAAAGAACATTCAAACACAAAATTGGAGCTAAAAGCATAAAAGAAATGAGTCCCTCGTATAAAAAAAAAGCCAATGCCTAAAGTTGTTTAAATGACAGCATTGAAGATGAAGTATTTTATGCCTAATTTACAATTTGTATAAACAGAGGCTCAGCATTTTTAGCAAGATGTAGACGCTTAAGTAAACTAAAGAAAAAAAAATTTCTCAACCTTAATAGCATCTTGAAACCTGGTTGATAAATCTAATCTCAAGTTTTGACCTTCTGTTGAAACTCTTTTACATTCATCCTGCAGAAGAACAACCAACCAATCAGTGGCAACCCATACAGGATATCCGCTTATTTGGAGAAAATCAAACTTCACAATATAATCAGTTGAAGCAGATCCATTGCATAAAACAAAGTGTACCATAAGCATTTTATTTTGTCGTTGCAACTCCCGGCATAGTGACTCAAGTTTATCTCGAACAGCAATGGCTGAAAATAGGGCAATAAATACATTAGAATAAATCTGAAGCATTGATAGAGAAACTAAAACTCATAGGGTGGGCCCAGGGGCTAGTCCACCACTGGGTTCCCCGTGGGGGGACGATCTATTTAGCAGGAGATCCCGTGTTTGATCCCTCTTAGTTGCAACTTTCCTTGGGCCAGCAGCAGGCTCAAATCCGTGAGAGGGGATTAGTCTCCCATCCCATGTGATGTGGGGACACCTCGTAGGAAACCACAAGAAGAAGAAGAAGAAGAAGAAGAAGAAGAAGAGAAACTTAAAAACATAATGCTATCTTTAAAGCTGTCAGCGCAAACTGCAACGCCATTGCCCATGGCTGCTTTTCTAAAGTCGAGAGAGTGAATCCTCACTTCAAATATTCCAATAGTTCACAAGGAACCTAGTACAGAATTATTTCAAAAGTTTAGATTATCTTCTGTTAAAAAGAAAATAAGTAAACTACCCCACTTTAGCATGAATGTAGAGCTCTGATATGTGATCTATGAAGAATGATTTTTTATGCTGTAATCTCAAAGAAAACAATTGTCCTGCCACATCCAAACTGACCTCCCATAGCCCACTTCGTATTTAATATAATCATAAGCAATGTCTCTAAGCTTCTTTAGTTAAATTGTATTATTGTTTACTTTAATTGCATTTTTAATTCAATTAACTATTTTCCTAATGCCTGATACTATTTTTGCTCCTTTGAGTATGAATTTAGAATTGAAGAAGCATAAACTTTTCAAACAATGCATCAATTCCCAATCAGATTAAATAAAATTTTCAAAACAATGAATTTTTATATCTAGAACTTTAAATATTTTATTGTTTATAATCACTTCATTACAATACTCAAAAAACAAATCCCTTCATTCCAAAATCTCCAGTTAAGTAAAATTTATCCGTCCAAACACACTCCTAATGACCAACAAAGCCTTCTCCATTAAGGCTAGAGGAACTTTAAGAACTATTGCACGTACAATCAACATTACAAAAACATAAGAAAATAAATATGACTAATAAACATGTTTGACGGCTCCAGACATGAACTGTCAAAAATCTCATAAAATATTTGAAGTTTAGAAAAGAATCCATCAAAAGCACACAGCAACGGTGACAAGGAGTAACCTGAATCTCTTTCTGTAAGAACTTGTTGATACTTTAATGTGAACTCTAGAAACTCCTTTTCTGATTTAAAGGTGCGCTTCACATTCTTACGTTTCACTTCAGAGGTTTCCTAACATACAAAAATAATTGTAACACATAAACATGACAAACTCTCTAGAAATTGAAAAACGAATATCAAAAAGCAAAGCATATATCAGAAATATCAATTAAGGCAACCTTCCAAGTTACATTTAGCAGTCCAATTCAATAGCATTCTTTCAATTATATTTTACTGCTCAAATGAAAATGTTACAACTAAATCAGCTATCTTCAACCAGATAAAATTATAGTTGCAACCTGAGAAAAAATTTGCACCAATGCAATTATAGTAACCATAAATAAACTAAGGACTAGGTAGCAGCACTAATTTTTTTCTCAGAAGTAACGGTATTGAATTTGCCATATGCATGCTCTAAATTCGCAGGGATTGTCCCCATATATATATAGGGCTCTGTATAAACAATGAAAGGGGGGCCCTTAATATCAGAGCGTTTATTAAATTCTCAATAGAATTGGGATGGTCTAGTAGCAGCTAAAGCAGAGATGGCTCGAAAGCAGTCCCTAGAGGGTTTGTCGCCGATCAGGTGAGGATCTGTACTTTGATATGCTACCATTGGCACTTGCAGTGTCACCCAAGTATTTGCTGGATATGGATCCTAAGTTTTTATGGATTCCCTCTTTGTTATCAAATCGACCCCGAAACCATAATGTTTCCCATTCAAGGTACACTTCTCAGCCCCCTATTATAATATACTGTATAAAGTATGGCCCCTTGCATGGGTTATACGAACTTTTATTGTAACCAGGGCCCAGTGCGGTTGCCCACTTGCACACACTTGGGGCCGGAGTGCCACACAGACGAATTTGTAGCAACAAAATGATCCAAGATAACACCATCACGGTGCAATACAATAAGCACTTATGGTTAATCTATTCTTTTACACACTATGCAGCAAAGCTAACTGCGTAACCAACATACTTTTCATCTTGTTCTTTCCTCAGTAGCCTTAAGCGGATGCAGAATTCAACAATCTCTCAGCAAGCCAAGATGGACTTGGTGTGATTAAGTAGCGGGATAGTACCAAAATTTTCACATTTTTCCACTTTAAGGTCAAGAATGTGTTGCATAAAACATGCTCGGAAATCCTCAAGAGAACATGGCAAAAGTAAAAAATTGCTCTAATTACTTATTCAGCAATGTAGAACTAAAATACACCTAAATGCAAGTACAGTGATATTACTGACTACTTTTTTGTTGGTTTCAATACTCTTTGATGAAGTTATCTCTTTCACTTGGGCTACTTGTGGGTTTACTTCTCCCTCAATCACTGCAAGAAAAAGGACAATTCATAATTAAAAATAACAGCAAAGGAAGTTCGCCTAAAAAATTCACCAAAAACAAGCTAAAGCCTACACTGCTAATTGGGAAAGCTAGAAACACTTGTATCATCTACAGACTTGCATCATTATATACATAAATGGATTGATATCTACACAGAAAGATACATTTACTTGTAGCATGCACATATTTAAGATTCATATGTGAGTTTTCCAATTTTCATCTAAGTTTTTGCTTGCTTCCACATAAGACATTATTGATGTAAGACTTAGGCAACTTTATCATGCTTCGGAAATCATTCGAAACGAACATACTTTTACCATGTCACTCTCTCGTCAGCCACAATCATGACAAAAAAATATAAGTTGAGAACTTATGTTGTACCAATAACTAGAGCAAATACGATCAAATAAGAACAATGCAACTTCATATAGCATAAAATACGTGAGCGGAGAACATTACATATTTCTGAACCTTGACATATCCCTTTAATTTGTTCCTCCCCAGCCATTGCACCTCCACTCTGCTCTACGCAACCCTTATTAGACACTTCCTCTACAGACTGTTGTGCATCACTAACATTCTTGGATAAATCCACTGGAAAAGTTCTCGATTTTTCAGTACTTTTAGTTACAGACTCGCTGGAAGGTGAATCATTCACCGCTAATTGGGGACTCAATTCAGGTTCTAATAGTTTCTCCTCCTTGTAATCGATCACCGTCTTTTCTTGTTCGGGTGTTGGAGTTGAAGGAGCCAATGGTTCTGCAGAGCTCTCAACAAATCCATCAGGCAATGAATCCACTTCAGGTAGCTGATCTGCAGCACGGTTCTCCATTTCACCTATAGTTTAATTTATTTAATTTTCAATATAAGCTTAATAAATGAAAATGTATAAAAACAAATATAAAATTATACAAAGAGAGTTGGTAAAGAATACCTCACCAGTACTTTCATGTTTTACATTATAGCTTTATAAAGAACTATACAAGCAAGTTGTAAAACAATATTTTACCTATAATTAATTTATTTATTTTCAATATAGCTTCACAAATGCAAATGTAAAAAAAATAAAAATTTATACAAGCAAGTTGTTAATTGTTTCGAGTGTTACAATAAGGTACGCATACAAACACATACATAAGATTGCAGAGAGAGCAAATGACTACAAAATTGCTAGAAGAAGTAAATGTATTCGAGTAGAAATTGGTTTTTAAGGTCGAGGCAAGTGAAAACCTAACGAAGGAATTCGCATTTAGGATTTGTATTTATTTCCGTATGCGATATTTACTTTGTGCAGAGGATGATAAACACAACGTGAAACCCTAATAAGCATCAATGGAGGTTATACGTACCCGGAATTAATTGGAGGATGAACTTGAAAGAGTAACGAGACTACGAGAGAGAGAGAGAGAGAGAGAGAGAGAGAGTAAACAGCAAAGGCGAAGGTGTGATTAGGCGCTTCAACTGAAAGTGTTTCGTATTTGCGTATCCGGTGCAATAACGCTACGAGAAAATTGTGATGCATTAACGTACGTTATGTCGTTATTTGTTACTAAGTCATGTGCCACCGGTTGATAGCCCACTTTTTCTTTTTTCGTTTTTTTTTTTTTTAAATTATTTTTTTGTTTACATGCAGCTGTGTGATTTAATTATATATAAAGTAAAAAAAATATTAAAAGAATAATATGTTATGTAGTAGTCAAGAATCCCATTTTATATGTTGAAATAAAAATATTTTTATAAAAAATAAAAAATTACAATAATAAAATTAGAAAATACAAGAAAATTAGGTCTAGATTCTATCATATTTGAGTTTAGTAAATTTATTAATTGGAACTATCATTTTAGAAGAGATATTTAATTAATAAGAAGAGAACCAGAGTTCACTTTTAGGAAAACAATAGAAGACGTATTTCATTTTTTTTTTTGAACTTTTACGGCATAGTGATCAGTGAGACAAGAAATATGAAAAATAACTTTATTGCAATTACAAGTGATTTATTTACCCCTAAGAGAGGGAGCTACAAGCATGTGTAATGTACTCTTACAAGATTATCGACTAATAGTACGCCTTTTTTTATTTGGAAAAATGTGTAGTCGGAGAATGAGTATCCAATATAAAAACAGGACATGTTATAAAATTCAATTCAATGAATGCTAACAATAATTTATACAAATTATTTACTAAAAAAAATAGGCAGTGAATTTTAAATTTCAACCTTATAAACAAAATGTTTAAATATTTATCAACTCAATCAATCAACACTACACTAGTTGGCGTTTACTGTCATATGTCAAACGAATGAATTTGGAAGTAAGACAGAAAAGTGAAAACCAAACTACAGAAGTACAGAACTGTTATCCACATAATTTGATTTATCCTTACAGACAACAATAGACAAACACCTCCACAAGGAGATCTGAAATGACCAACTATAATTACATGTTTGTGTTGTGACACTGGCAGACAAGCTAGAAAATTCTCTAGGCGCAGACGGGTGACAATGTACTTAATAAATAGTCTGTAGTTCATAGCTAAGTTGATGACTTTTTACTCTGTTTCTTGGCAACGGAGTCACATTTCTCTCCTTTCCGTTTTGCAGTGGGCCCGGTGGCGGCATTCGGGTTGTTAGTAGTGTTCGCACCCCCCATGGTTGAAACCTTACCCTGAACTTCCAGGGCTTCCTTTACAAAAAACTTTAGCCTCCATAATGTGTTTTCGCTCTGCAAAACAAAAATCAAGATAAAGTACGTCTCAATAACTAGTGAAATTACTGAATAAAAGCATTAATTTTTTTGTAAGATTGAATTAAATGAAGGTTAAAAGGAAAGTACGGTAATGACCTGAGCATCAATGTCAAGGTCAACCTCTGGGGATGTAGCTTGAAAGCTCGGGTTAGTTTGAGCTACAATTTCCAGTGCCTTGCTAAGTTGTTCAGGAGACAATCGAGCAAGACCTATGCCGATACTTCTTTTCTCTTCTGTAGAAATTTTTCTGAAATAGCAATTTCATATTTAGATTTGAATGCCATGGACATTCAATAAAAAATGACAAGCTCAACTGTATTAGCATACCTACATATCTATGAACTATATAAGGTAATCAGCACAGTAAGCACTGACTGCAACTGGTTTTCAAAACGATAATCTAAAATGGTAAATGAGGACCTAATGATAAGTTTAAATTGAGAAGCAATTTCATCCAGGTCCAATCATTAACAAATTTTTTAGGCTACTAGATTAAAAGTAGAGAAAATTACAATCTATTTGCCTTATTAGCACAATTAAACAATGCTGAGTTTTTCTGGTGCCAAACAACACGCACTGAAATACAGCAAGAGATCTACATGATTAAATGAGAATTATAAACCCCAAACACCACTACAAATCAGCGACTTCAAATTTTAGGAATAGAAACCTGCACTTTTGAACCACACTTTCTCTGAGTTCTTCCAAGTGCGTATCGACCTCATAAAGCTGAAACCATTCAAAAATAGTTCAGACTTAAACATAGCACAAACCACTAGGAAGAACCAGAAAATAAATTAACATTATAAACATATTTACAATCTTCTTTGGAGTCAAATATTACTTTAATATTTTTCCTTCTGGAAAATTCTGACCATTGACCTACCTTATTACTTAGATCCTTAGCCATTTTGGCATGAGCAACTTCTCGAGCGAGCTGCATATTTAGTTCTGCCTCTGCTTCCTCCTCTTTGCGTCTTTTTTCCTGCAAGTATATCAGTTTTGAAGCAAAAAAATGATATTAAAATACAAAACATAATAATTAGCATATCTCCTCTGCTAAAGGATCTGCACTCCTTTTTTATCTCTTCTTTTGTAGAAGTAGCCATAGAATGATCCGTTTCTTCTATTTCCCAAGTCTTAGAAACTAAATTAACTTGTAGAAATTCAATTACCTCTTCAGTAACTTTCGGCAAAAGCTGCGACCATTTCTCTTCAAATTTTTCCAAGAGAACTTTGGCCATCATATGAACATCACTCTTTTCGTCATTATATTGCATTGCATTTTCAAAAACCAACCTCACATCAGCACATATCTCCCGCACGTGCTTATATCCGGTACCATCCTTGGCCTCCATTTGGTTTTTTATTGTACTGAAGTCCATGGGCCTGTCAATAACCTAATATAGACCATCCTACAACAAATCAATGAAAACATACCTAAAAATTTACTAAAAAATTCGCATAAGTGGGTCATGCAGATGAGTGAGTAGATACATAGAAGAAAATTCTAGAACATATGGGTGCAAGTAGATATAATGATATATGTATGAGCTTTTGTCAAACAAATGTTGGTGTCTTATGTTACTGTAATACGAGAATGCTACTTTGTTTTGACATTGCAAAGAAAAATTATGGGAGGGGGATAATACAACGTGTGCATTGACAAACATATACATATAAATCGAAAAACTGAGCAAGATGCATGGAGTTACCTCATAGTAATCATGCAACCCGAGACCTTCAACATCTACAGGTTGCATAAAGGGCCACGCCCACTTGTGTTGAGCGATCTGATACACAAGGTAAATCAACTTGTAATTATGAATAACTAATACTTATTATTTTAAATTTATATCATCCAATTCCCGAGGTCCCACTGTCCGAGAGAAAAACAATTTTGCAAACAATAAAAGAAGAGATTACACAACTGACAGTACTTATCTCATAGAAAATAGGTTACTTAATTGTATAATGCTGAAAACGATGCAAGTTTATTTTACCAAGTTTATCTCCAATAAGAGTGAGACTATGGAACATATCCAAGAGGGAATAAAAACAGAATTCCAGAGGCAAAAAAAAATTCAAATTCAAATAAGCCGAAATCTAACAAAAATGGGAAACAAAGTGAGGAAATGCTACTGTTCCAAAATACATAATCTGCTCAAGCCACAATATTCCATTACCTGACGTAATATTGTGCCGAATTGGCGCATAAGCTCCTGCATTCTCTTTGCAGCAGCTGCTTCTCTGTGTGATGCATCCTGTTGCTGTTTCTTAATGCTACGGATATGTTTCTCCTTACTTATATCCTTCACAATTGGGCCACTGTTAGAAGTATTTGGTTGCCGTTTACTGGTAATCACATAGAACTGTTCAACCTCATTCACGCGTTGCTCAAGCTGCAAAAAGGAAGCAGCACTTGACTATTCATGATGTCAACCAAGCAGCATACAAAATGTCGCCATTGTCTGGCAAACATAAAGAAGTAACAATCTAGTATATACAGCAAAAAAAAAAATTGGACAAACAAAATATAGAATTCACAATCTAGGAAATGGAATGGTTCGTTTCTAATCCCACACACCGTACCTCAATTGCTAGTCGAATGTAAAGAAGATAAAAATCTAAAGTTGAAAGGGTCATTAGAGTTACTAAGGAAAGAGATATGATGCGGAGGGAATTATTGGATTTATCCTTTTTTCAATTTTCTTTCTACTATTAGGAACTTTTATCAGTTCAGTAGTCTAGAGTCTAGAATTTAAAAACATTAATTTCAGTAAGTTCAACTTTAGGAATTTAATTTTATCGCTTGCTATGAAATTGTTGAGAGAATAAGAGTGAGCTGCGAATGAGCCATTAGAACCCAATTCCTGCAGTGATGAATATGAGCTATTTGGATTCCTCAACATAAAGAAGATTCTTAGAATCTCCTCCAATTATTTTAGGTTGAGGGTTAGTATCCAATATATGATCTCTGAGCTTTTTGAGGCAGACTTTTGTCATTATTAAACGATAAAAAACATACTTTTGCTATTCCTCTTGGTAGTTGCCATAGATCAGCAAGACTCTAGGCCCTCTAGTCTTGGATTCTTCATGACCCCTTAAGCCTGAAGTATAAAAATGTCATAACAGAGAATCCCTTTCCATTTTTCTTTGCATATTAGATTATTACACTACATAAAAATTATAAAAGTTCATTAATGGCAATTTCATCACCAACATGATTAGCAAAAATTAAACTAACAGTTAAAATAGGTAAATAAGCAACCAGCATCGTTAGAGTTTAGAAATTGAAATACTTCTATATCATAAATGGTGGCTTCATTTAAACTTCAGGTAGATCACCTTGTCAACCTTTGTGAGCAACTCATCAACACATTGCTTGATATCATCCTCGTTGATGGCACCACCTTCTGTCTTTCCTTGTCCCACGTTTCCAATATCCATAGTGGATGCATTCACTGTCTGTATCCAATACATAAGGGACATGAAGAATCATTGTAACAGAAAAAATAATTAAGGTGTTGATGATAGAACTTCAAAAACGGCAAGAGAGGCAAGGTAGAAAAATAGTTACCAGGATCACATTCAATTACTAGTGCTAAAAAATTATCCCTTAGATTGATCAACACAGACTCTTGTAGCGTAACACATTTCTTTGGCAAATGAGTCAATCATAATTGGCAACAGAACAATACAGAATCACCCATCACATTCGCACACAAAATTTTAACAAAGCAAAATTAAATTCAAATGTCTCCATAAGGACACTACAGAACCGGTCAGTAATCCAAACCCGTAAAAATTCAACAATTCAAATTAAAAATCTATCGGTATGTCCTTACACTAGTCCAATTATTATTTCTTTTTTCTAGGCATTCAAAAACCAAAGTTCATGAAGAGTCAATAATTGAAGATCAGTTGTTCCAAACAAATTTTAGAAACCAGTTAGGGTTTGTAAGGGGCCTAACTTTTCCGTTATGCCTCCACAAATCAAACAAATATAGTGGAGGTTCATAACTTGCAAGAGTCCTAGAGTTTCTACAGGCCTTAATCCCACAGCATTTGTTCCAAACCACCACACGTCGAAGCTCGAAGCTCAAAGGCAATAAAAAAACAGGACAACAAACACTAATAATTGAGAAGTTCAGGGGGAAAAAACAAATACAGACATGATCAGAATTCATGCCAAATTCCATCATCTAGCTCGAAATAAAATAAAAGTAAAAAACGAGAAATTAAAAGTTTCGTAGACAATTTCATCAAAACAAACCACAAGACCAGCTTTGCGATCAATTTAAGTTGAACTTGTTTCGAGTAATGTAGAAAGTTCCATCCTAGTATGATTAATAGTGGAATAATAATAATAATAATAATAATAATATACAATTTAGCGTTCAATTAGTACCCGAGAAACATTTAATAAATCCCTAATCAGATATAATCAAGCATACTTGTTCGAGAGAGAGAGAGATACGTACCATACTACCCAAAGGAAAGTTTTGAAATGTTAGGTCAGTGCCGGAGGTACGTGGATGGCCGGAACCGAAGCAGTAAACAAATACTTTCACTTGGGCGGAGGAGTTTTGTATGGGCCAAGGAGAGTCTACATGGCAATTGAATGATGGGTAAGTAGACTGCGCTTGACAAATAAGCCCCATATCATTTCTAAAAAATTTCATAATTTTTTTTTATTTACTTACCACTTTAAATGGGTATTTTTTTTTTATTAAAGAGATATAATCTCTCTTTAAAAGTCTAACTCCTTAGATCAATGTATAATTTTACAAGTATATGATATAAAATTTTCAAAATAATATTACGTTATAATTAAGAGATAATAACTTTACTAATACGGATAACCCTTTTTTATTTATTCATGGTTTTTGTCACAATTCCACTTTTTTATTTGGATATTTATGGTTTTTGTTACAACAATATTTTATTTGCTACGGGAAAACAAAGAAAAAAAATATGTGATCAAATTTAATTATTCTCACTTGTTACTATTTATATCTAGTATGTTGTTTGTCGTATTTCTTAGAAAAAGTAAATTGTTGGTAGTTTCAGAATTCAAGTGTACGGCAAGCGAGGAGGTTAAAGAAACATCATAGTAAGCATAAATTACCAATTGTGAGAATTATTGAAGTTGGTCGCGATTGTTGTCCACGACAATAGAATTTCGTTTTTAGACATATACGTGCTAGTAATTGGAAAAAATTGGACAGATTGGTTAAATTGAAACAAATACAATAGTTTATAGGCTAAACTTCACACAATAAATAGTTTGAGAGCTAAATTGGCTAAAAGCTATAGTTTGAACTAAATTAATCCAACTTATGACATATTCCTTTCCATTTTCTTTTATAAATTTATCAGTGTGAGTAATTAATAATTGTTTATTATTTTTTCATGTTCTTTCGACCCATATAGGTGGTGTGAGGAGGCGCAATAATTATCCTCGCATTTTGAGTTGGTGTGCTTTCAATATGTTAATAGTTGTAATGGTAACAAGGTTGCGCATGTGTTAGCTAGGCACGCTAATTGTTTGGCTGAATCTAGAGTGTTATTTGATTTGTCTCCTATTTTTCTTACGAATGTACTTCTTTCTAATTTAAATGGAAATTAATCTAATCGTTTTGCTGCTCAAAAGAAAAATAGATGGTAGGGCCAAATTGATGCAGTTGATAGTTCAATAATTAAATTTACATAAAGGCAATGATTTAAGGTCTAATAGAAAATTATTCTAATAATTTGAGTTAAAATTGAACACCGAATATTTGGGGGAGTGGGGCTATTAATCTAATCATATAAGTAAAACTAGTTTTCTAATCACCGATGGCCGGGTGAGATGGATAAGTAAGCCTATCTAACTATGAACTACATAATTCGCTGACCAAAGAGATAGATAAGTAAGCTTTGCTTCGCGTCACCCTCATGAGAGTCTCCCAACCAAACTGAACCATACGAATCACACGAACCATATGCATCTCCAACCACCCACATAAGAGGTGGATATATCCAACCACCCACAAAGGGTGGACAAACCACTTTATTAAGTTCAAATACCACATCCATGAATTTCGAACATGTGACCTCTCTAATACAAGACTAGAGATGATGCCACTAGGCTACAAGGCCATTGGCAAATATAATTGGATTTCATTTATTATATATAAAAATTACATTTTATTTTACAGTGTTAAGTATATAATTCACGACTGGTGATATCCTTTCATAGCTTCAAGAGAATATAGTAAAACTATAAATAATTAAGTTTGTCCTAATGGTTAGAAAAGGGAAAGAATTTAAATTGTATTATTGTAATTCTAAAAAATAATAATTCGGGAGAAAAAAGGGTGACTTTTGTAATGAAAAAAACATAATACCCAATATAATTAGACATAAATATATAAAAATCTTTCTTCTTTTTTTTTTTGCTATAATATCGATAGCCACAATATTATTAGTCTTTCCACTATAAAAAACAAAAGCCCTGATCTTGCCATTAATTATAAGAGCGAGGTTTCAAGTTCGAAATACGGCACCCTCGTACAATCCGGCCGCCTCACCACGTGGTTCAAACCCCAAATGTATCCATGTATTGCTTATATATATGAAGAAAAAAAATCCCCAATGTAACCACAATACAAAAGTTTACACCCTGCCAAACAGCAAAGGGATAGTTCCCAATAGAAAAATGAAACATAATCAAACAAAAGAAACAATAAAAGTCATAGTACCAAATATTTCAAAAAAAATAAAAAATATTCGTAGTACCAAAAACATACACAAGGAGCATGGATATCAACTAAATGCATCATTCAAACTTCTAACAAACGGGATTACAATTAAAAGAGAGGGATGAAAAATCTAGGAAACTTTTTATAGGGAGATGTTTTATAGTATTGGATATAAAAGGGAGTAGAAAGAAATTCAAAATACGTATAATTAATAGAGAAGGGATTCAAAACAAAGAGAATTAATTAGAGATAATATATTTAAAGAGGAAATAGTGGAGGTGACTATTAACGGAAGGTGAAAGAAAAAAAAGGATTAAAATAGTAATTAAGGAATTAAATGCATCTTAGAAAGAACAGTAGATCGATAAGGAAGATAGAAAAGCACATCATTTTGAAATGGAAATTAACAAAGCACTAAAAAATTAAAATTTGCATTAAATTTCACATTTCTTCCATTTTACTATATATATATATATATATATGCCTAATCAGATCCTTTCAATTAAAAAAAGAAGTTTCTAAAAATAGAAATCTCAAAAAAAGTATAAAATAAAGAATCCAAAAAGAAAAGGACTAAATGGGCGGGAAAAAATTTTGAGGGACTGTTTTGTTTTAATATATATATATAGATATTATATTTCAACAGAAGCATGCCAACGTGTCCATAATTTATTAAATATATTTATATATTTTCAGTTGCCCACTCTTAATTTCATAGACTTTGAACTTCTTTATTCTCTGGATTGCTTCTCCTAATTTATTTAGCCAATGGTCATATATAAATATATTTAAAACTATTTATATTATTTATCATTATTATTATTATTATCTCTGTTGATAAAACCCCCTAATTCGTGGTTTAAAAAAAATTGCCCTTCAAATGGTCAGGTTCTCAAGTTTAAAAAAATGTAAAAGGATTATCTCTTCCACAATTAATCACAAAATATGAAGAAAAACAAAATTATATATATTGTACCCATCGTTTTTGAAAGACAACATTGCACTTTTGTGCTTGCAAAGTCTCTAGTCACTTGATTCTGAAAAACTAACATAATTTTTTTTATGATTATTCATAATTAGAAAAATTTATGTGCTACATTTTTTATAGCTAATCTATCGATAATAATAAAAAAAAATTAAAACATTGTGCATCGCTCAAATTGCATGCTTGTACAAATATTGTAAAAATTTGTGTGTGATTGCCAAATGTGAATATTTATTAGTGATGAGGGTGAATTTGAATTATGTTAGTCAACATGATTCCAATCGTACGTGGTGGACCACATTGGCAGAAGCAATGGGCCTTACTGATGACTCAATAGATTTAAGAGAAGTTAAAGATAGGACTACTAGCTCTTCAAGCGTGCTTCACATGTTTGTGAGACAATGTGGAACTTACTACATAGATTAGAATGGTATAATAGGCCTCTTGGAAGCCTGGAATAGAGTTACAGAAGGAGAAGGTAAATAAGCACTACCTTGATCTGACAACAAGCACAACTAACCACTAGTTCATTGCACTAACATTTAATGCCCTCCAACCATCATATTTAATGCGCTGAACTAAATATAAGAGACATTAAACTGTAAAGCTTGGATTTACGAGTTATATATGGCAGGAGTTTTGGTGCAAAGCAGCCTCAGTTTTGTGGTTTTAATCATGCTTAAGGCTCTCTACAAATAGAGAACATTTACTCTTTTAATAGGAAGCGAACAACAAAATAAAAGAAATGATCATCTTTGATAAGAGAGCAACAAATTACTCAAGAGCATTTAATAACTTGACTTGTGTAGAATATTGCGATCATGTGCTCATTATCCTATAATAAATTACTTAGTCTTGGCATAGTAAGATCATAAAATAATTGAGAGAATGCATTGTAGAGTGTAAACACTTATAACACTGTTCATATATATATAAAGGTCCCCTTGAGCCTAGAACTCATTATACAGAGTTAAAGTAAGACCATCTGCAGGATTGAACCACTTTCTATAATTCTTGTGTCTTTTCCCTCCTCTATTTAAACACTTTACCAAGTCACACACTAATAGCCAACTCAATATACAATACACCTAAGTCATTTTCTACCCCCAAAAAATTATATTGATTAGTTAAATAAGTCAAACCATATTTACACACCGTCACTTAAGATATTTATTATGTGTAATTGAACAGCTCTAGGTTTGTAATTAATGGTGATACTGCAGTCAAAACCTAGAGCTGTTCAATTTACAGTTTTAAAGAAAATAGATCATTGACAGTTCTATATTTATACAACATATTTGGCTAATTAATTATTGACGTTTTCTTCAGCACTTTTTGCATTCCTCTTTCTTAATCAAACATCAGACTTTCATGTTGGGTCTCCATTCGATGTAAGCCAACCACAAGGTAATTCACTCTTCCATTTTATTCATTATGAAGAGATTTTTTTTCAATTCCTTTTATATTATATTGTGCTTTTGTATATTGTATTTCGTGTCGAAAAACATATTTTTTTTGTTAAAGTAAATTCGAACAACAAACTCCATCTTACAGCTTACAAAGGGCCGTAAAACCCCATCCTTTGGAGAAATAAATTAGGGTGAATTGCATTTTGCCCTTTTCAACTATTGGATATTAGCATTTTATTATATGAACTACCAGAGTTAACAATTAATGCTACCAATTATTCAATTTATTACACTTAACCCATTTCGGCTAATGGAGTTAAAAAATTTAAACAGATTGAAGCCCAAATATAATTTTTGATAAATAAAGACAAGAAATATAACTTTTTTATTGTTGTCACCATTCTTGGTCATCATCTCAATCCCTCTTCTTCAAACTTAAACCCTTATTTAATCTCTCTAAATTTAGACTCACTTACATAGAGATAGAGATAACTTATCGTGATATCTGAGATAATGGCGAATCGCAAGGTTTTTTTTGATATGGACATCGGCCGTGCACCAGCCGGTAGGATCGCTATGGAGCTCTACGCGGACACCATTCCTCGTATCGTCGAGAACTTATGAGCTCTCTGCACCGGTGAGAAATGAGTTGGTAAGTCTAACAAGCAAAGCACTATAAAGGATCGTGCTTCCACAGCGTGATCCCTGGATTCATGTGCCAGGGAGGCGATTTCACCACCAGGAACAGCACCGAAGGAGAGTCGAGCTACTATGCAAAGTTCACCGACGAGAACTTCATCAAGAAGCACACCGGTCTAGGCGTTTTGTCATCGTGTTTGGACAAATTATTGAAGGAATAGATGTTGTGAAGAGTTTAATTGATTAAGAGTTAATTAAACATCTAATTTTAAGCTTTGGAATTGGACTTATTGTATTGTTATAGTTAAATTTTAAATTAATTGCTGGATCCAGTTCCATTTTTTAAGAGGTATATATAATGATAATTATCTTGGAAGAAAGGGGGAGATGATGTTGATGAGAGGAGAGACAAGGGGGTTAATGTTAGTGGAGATGAGAAAGAAAGAGGTGGACATGGTGGTAGCTGAGGTGACCAGAGATGGTGGGGTCAAAAATGATGACCCGAAATGGTGGAGTATTTAACCCATTTGAAACTTTAGGGCGCATTTGGTTAAACTTTTGAGTTAAGTTTTTAACTTGAGTGTTTGGTAAAAATTAAAGTAAGTTGAAAAGTGAATTTGATTTTTGTTTGAGTTTTTTTCAACAAATTAAAAAAAAAAACTTCATAATTTTTTTATAAAAAAAATAGTCACAATGGATTTTATTTTATAGATCTCGATAAGTAAGTTTTAAATATATATATATATATTTTTATCTCATTTCGATTTTTGAATTTAAAGTTATGGTGTTTTAAAAGTTTTTTTAGAAAGAGAAAGTAAAGTGAAATAAATTTTGAGAAATGTAAAAACAAAGTTGATTTTTAGTATAAATTTTAAAATCTAAATTTATAAATGCCAACCAAACATGGCCTAAAATTATTACAATTTTTCAATGCAGAACTCAAACAATTTTTTTGTTTAAAATGGGAACTTAAATTACGAAAAAGTGTCAATTTGAAAGTTCTGTTAAAGTCTGTTAATTAACTTAACGGATGAGGTTTCAAATTAAAATTTTTTCAAAACCTTGGCCTTCCCTTATTTTTTTTGCATCCAAGTTCATCCAAGGGAGTTTAGTTTGATATTTAAATGGATGGATTTTATCATGAAACTTAGTGGAGATGGTACTTGCAATGAATAGATCAATTTCAAAAAAATTCATCAAAAAATTCAAATGGAAAATAGTGAAAGTCAGACCAGAAATGCACTAAAATGTTATATATTATGTAAAAAGAATTGATTTTTTTTCTGGAAATATCTTAACCTAACATTGAAGTTATCCCTTTTAAGTAAATAAATAGCATTACGGAGAACTAAATTTGAAGATAAAACAAGATTTGGTTATAATGAATACATTAAGATGCACACACATGGGGTGCTAGTATAGTGGAAAAATGGGTGAATTTTCCCACCCCGCGCCCAGGTTTGAGCCACGGGAACTCCGTTTTTCTTCCCCCTCCCCCTTAGCCAATCACCATGTGTATCCTTCTAATGCTTATATTAAAAAAAAATACATTAAGTTTCACAAAGAACTGTTGATTGTTGGTGAACACACTTGGAAATTTTTCAATACATGCATTAAAACAACTTAAACAAGCTAGATTTTATAACCAATACAATTGTACAAGGCCAAGCCAGTTCAATTTCAGAAAATATGGTTTTATAATTAAAGAAGTTTAATAAAAAAATAATATACATAATTAGTAGCCTTCGAAATATCAATTTTTTTTTACATAATATATAACATTTTAGTACACTTTCGGTCTGAATTTTTTGATGATTTTTTTTTGAGATTGATCTAATCATTGCAAAGACCATCTCCACCAAGTTTCGTGAAAAAAAATCATCTATTTAAATTTTGAACTAAACTCCCTTAGATGGAGTTAGATGGAAGAAAAATGAGGGAATACTAAGGTTTTGAAGAAGTTTCAATTTGGAACCTCATCCGTTAAGTTATTTAATGTACGGATCTTCATGGAAGTTCCAAATTGATCGTTCTTTGTAATTTAAGTTCCAATTTGAAATAAAAGATTGTTTAAGTTCCACATTAAAAAATGCAATAGTTAAAGTTTCAAATGGGTTAAATACTCGAAATAGTGCGAAGAGATTAAAAATTACATTTATTGCTCTCATTTGTCCTAATTTATCGAAAATTATATTTGGATTCTAAATTCTTGTGAAAGAAGACCCTCTGCAAGATTGAACCACCTCTATAATTCTTGTGTCTTTTTCCTCTTTATTTGAACACTTTGCCAAGTCACACACTAATAGCCAACTCAATATACAATATACCTAAGTCATTTGCTACCCCAAAAAAAATATTGATTGGTTAAATAAGTCAAACCATATTTACACACCATCAATTAAGATATTTATTATGTGCAATTGAACAGCAGTAGGTTTGTAATTAATTGTGATACTGCAGTCCAAAGTTGGACCCCCTTTGAATTTCATTTACAGTTTTAAAAAAGGGGTAGTGTTAACATGTGTCTAACACCCCGTTCTTCCGTTTTCTTGAAGTTACCTTCATTCTTTTCGTAAATTTTACCTTAGGTGGTGAAATCTTGTATTGAGGAGTCTCGTAGTGTTCTAACATTCCGTATTAGTCATATCAGTCTACCTACACTTGTGTGACTGATCATTTAGTGATTCAGATGGTCCGAATCAATATCGGTTCTTAAATCATAAGTTTTGGTCTTTTGCGATTCCTTGTTTTTAGCCAACTTTGAGGCATCGTAACTTTCTCGTCTTTTATCCGATTTGGCTTCCATTTGTTCCTATTTCTAGGTTTTGTACCATTTGATAACTCTCTTTTGACCGAAATCCAATTCGCACTTCTCGTTGGTCAAAATAGGGCCCGAAGTAGGCCCATTGCTAAATTCTGTTCATTCGATAGCGCTTCGGCAGAGTGCTATCTTCTGCGATTTTTTGGGAACAATTTGTCCATAATTTAAGGAAAATTCCTTCTAGGAAGTTGTAGATCTTTGAATTAGCTTTTCATGGACATAAAGATCACTTTAATTAGATTTCCGAGCAAGAAGTTATGGCCTAATTATGAATAGTGCTCTGGATTCAGAATGCCTATGCAGGCAGTGGACTCCATGATCGATCATGAGGGAGACCATAATCATCATGGTATACCAAAAAGTCAGTTTTCACCATTTATACGCCATTTTAAGCCTCCTCTTTCCTCATTTTCAAGCCACAACTTTAGAGAGGGTTAGAGAGAGGTGAGAGCTCGTGGGAAAAAGTTCCTTGAGAGGTTTCTACTCATCTTTCATAACCCATCAAAGATTTAAGTTCCAAGTCACATAAACCCACTTCCAAGTTACTATTCATTATCTTCTTCCTTCATTGGAGCTTGTGCTTGGAGCTAGGGTTTGGCGATTAGACTTCCGCACACCATTAACTTCAAGATATAGCTTTTCTAAGGTGGGAACACTAGTACTAAAATTTGTTTTCACACATTGGATTTATGTAATGGAGATTTAAACTTTAAATTAGAGATTTTTCATCTAAATCTTGGGTTGTGGCTTTTCATGGGGTTTGGGTGATATTAGTCTTTGATTAGTGATGTATATTGATAAATTATTACTCCTATAACATGATTGATCCTCTAGTTCCACGATTTAGCATGCGTACCTAAAGATTTATGTGAAATCCCACTTCGTAGTTACCCGTATAACTTATAAATTGGGGTTTTAGGTTTTGTGCATATAAATGGATGATTATGGTTTATTAATGATAGTGATATACATTTATACCACTAGATGCGATCGTAGGGCATTATTTATGATATGTCTAGTGAGAACCCACTACGGCGGAGTGATAGGCTATAACGTACGGGTATAGTGTCTTGTGTGGAGCGTGCTAAGCACTAGTAACGAGAGTGTAACCCTGATACTCTTTAAGAACATGTAGAACGTAATTATTAGGGTGTGGATTGCCTCGGTCATGAACATGAACATCTAAGTAAGTTGTATTAATATGCCGGTTCGATTAGAGGCACACTAATCGATACATGGCTTAATGATATAGCTAGAGAATCATCATAAAACATTTACGGCCTTAGATTGATACACATGAAATGTATTGAGAGATACGACACTAATAATGAACTAGTTGGCCTTATAATGTGAATAACCACATGATGATAAACAAATGGATTATTAGCGTTATGACGACGCTTGCGAAGACAAATGTATAGTGGGTTGTGTTGTATTGTATATATATGTTGATTAGCCATATGTGTGATGAATGATTGATGATGATGATGATATTCATTATGGGAATAAATGAATGTGATGTTTGTTACTGCGATCACACACATGGGTTGGATATGATTGACGGAGCATCTGGTAACTCTCGGTAATTCGCAGATGGGCCGCCTATTTGCCGCCCCTAGGTGAAATTTCCTAAACCGTGCATGGAAAAAGCCGAAGGCGACTCTACCAGTGGTTGAAAGCCCACAAATGAAAGCTCACTCTATTCTATCTTGCCTTCCCGTTAAACTATGTGTTCTGAACTATGGAGTTTCCCCGGCTAGCGGAGCAGGTCCCATGTGCCATTACTTACCCAAATGGTGAGTCCCCGAGAAATAGTTGGGCTATTAACGGATATCATCCTGCTAGGGTGTCTCCTGGTGTAGTTCCTCTAGGGTGTCATGGAAGTTTGTATGGGTGTTCTCCTCATTAACTATTCGGAGTGTTATCCCCAAGAAAGTGACCATCGCGTGGGTTATCTCCAAATGACTTACCTGGAGAACCAAATCCCTGAGCCGCCACCCCACCTGGAGAAGACATGGATAAGAACCTTGGATCGTTCGGGACTCGCTGGATTCATTGTTCTAGGCCTGGTCAGACTGTGGGGTGAAACCGATGCATTATACAAGAGATACGATATGGATCAATGTGTTACGGATGTGTATTACTTATATTATCATTATTATTGTATTGTATCATACTTGTATGTCATGGTTGATTATATATTACCTCGGATGAGTATACCTTTAGTAAGAACAATGGGGGTACTATCATAAAGAATATAATATACTTAGGAAAGCGTTGGCTACTCATAATGTATGAACACGTAAATGGAAAGTATTATTACCTAATGGCCTTTAGAAACATGGTATACGAGCGTGAGAACGTGGCTTGGTAGGGAGGATGAGCTAGTGATAAAGCCTTGTAGATGGCCAAGTATGGAATCTATAACGTACTATAGCTAAAGAGAAAACAATGGATACTTGGCCAATAGTCACAACTTATAGTATAGGTATCGGATATCATAGTATAGCCTTGAGTTACACTTGAGAGCGAATTCAAGTAGCTTTATATCAACGATTCCCTAGTAATGCGAGATTTGACTTAGGGTATTCTATTGGAAGTCTAGAGACGGGATATGTTGATCGGATAGCTAGCTTCCGATGGCTAGGATAGGATTCCTAGTGGGTTTGCATGCACGTGTGTGTGAGTTGCATTGCACTGCACTGTTTTCTAATTATTGTATTAATGTAAAACAATTATTTTCTATATAAAACCTATATAGTTCTCACTGAGCCCGGATTTGGCTCATCCCGTTTTCTAAACAATTTTGCAGGTCAAGCATCGGGGATTGACGCGTGGTCTACTAGTCTAGTAGCCTCTAATGTTTATAGACTGTCTTTTGGGTCTTTTACGAAAAGGACCTTGTTGTATAAAGTGATTGGTTTCGTTATTTTGTATAAGCTTTGGTATTGGTTTTGATATATAAACCATCTTCGATGTAAACTTGTTAAGTAGATTTTTATATGTGGAGTGGTTTTAATGTGGATTGTTTGTGTTGGTACTTGTATGTCAATGGTTTTAATTTTTACAGGGTGGTTTGTTATCTGAACAAACTCCACATGCCGAAATTTTATAAAAAGGAATTTTATTCGGATTATGTTTATTTCAAGAAAAAGTTTTTAAATGCATGTGGTTTTATATATTTAAAACCCGCCATCACGCACGGCATCCGCTTTGATTAATCGAGTTCCGGAGGTGAAAATCTCAAAACGGGATTCGGGGCGTCACAGTTTGCCCTAAGGGCACATAATAAATATCTAAATATATAAAAAATAAAAGACCAACATGTATTTAATGCTACACTAATTTTCATATAAGACTTAGTTCTTTCTATTTATTGCACATGTTAACACTACTCTTAAAGAAGATAGATCATTGACAGTTTTATATTTATACAACATAATTGGCTAATTAATTATATTGACGTTTTCCTCACTTTTTGCATTCTTCTTTTACAATCAACCATGAGACGTTGATGTTGGGTCTCCATTCGATGCAAGCCAACCACAAAGTAAATTGGATCTTCCATTTTATTCATTATGAAGAGATTTTTCTTTTTAATTCCTCGTTTGTTATATTGTGCCTTTGTTTATTGTATTTCATGTTGGAAAACATATATTTTTTTTTGTTAAAGTAAATTCAAATAACAAACTCTAGCTTACAGCCTACAAGGGGGTTGATGTTGGTGGAGATGAGAGAAAAAGAAGTGGACATGGTGGTAGCCGAGGTAGCCAAGGTGACTGGAGATGGCGGGGTTAAAAATGATGACCGAAAATGGTACAAAGGGATTAAAAATTACATTTATTGCTCTCATTTGTCGTAATTATCGAAAATTATATTTAGGCCTCAAACTGTTTAAAATTTTTAATCTTGTTAGCCAAAATGGGTCAAGTGCAATAAATTGGATAGTTGATAGCATTAATTATTAATTTTGATAGTTGATATGGTAAAATGCTATTACCTCAAATAGTTAAGAGGGGTCAAGTGCAATTAACCCAATGAACTAATAGAGCTGATTTTAGCTGTGAGAATTTTTTTTATATTTTCCTTCCAACTTCAGACTTTTTAATTCGTGAAGAACAGTTGAATTCTGATAAACGTAAACGTAACATGCTTATTTAGTTAATTTTTCAACATAAATGTATTTTTTAACAAGAAAAAGTTTAACCTAGGTGGTTATTATAGAATTGTTGACAAATCCAATAATTAACGCATTGTTTCAAGCACTAATAGTGCACTCATTATAGGTCCACCATTATTATAATTAAAGATCTTAAGTTTTTTTCCTGGTTAGTACATTTAAACAAATTTTTATAATTGGGTGTACGTGCCATTCCGATAATGATTAAAACGTATATCATCAAAGCTACGCTATTTGTTGTTTCATTTATGATATTATTAATTGGAAGTATATAAATATGTATATACATATTTATATATCCATATATCAACGCCAAATTATTTGTTGGTTAACTTTTGATTATAATGCTGATGCAGATATTGCTATTCTCCATCCATATATCAAGATGAGTAATGCTTCGTTCACGCAAATTCTAATTTAGTCTCAATCAGTCCAGCAAGATGAATAAGACTTAGTTCGATCATGCATGTAATAGTCAACCGTGGTTATGGGAAATTTAATTTATATATATGGAGTAATTATATCTTCGATCTCTTCATTTTAGAATTATATATTATATTAATGAGAGAGAGAGAGAGAGTAAAAAAGGTGATTTGTACTTAGATACCCGAAATTTTATCATAATGGTATTTTGGTACCCAAAATTTTATATATTGGTATCTTGGTACCCATTTTCAATTTTATGGGTAGTTTGGTACCCATTTTTGATGGTTCCGTTATTTGGCCGTGAAGTACCCATGAAAATGACAAAAATACCCTTAATTATTTGTTCAGCCATTAGTCTTCTTTTTCCTTAAAAACACTTTCTTCCATTAAAACTTTACCAACACATTTCTTCTACTTTAGATAATGCAAACATATATTAATTTCTTCTTCCTCCACATTATAATGCAAACATACTCACATTTCTTCTCTTCTACCTTTTTTAATAAACAACCTTCCACAATTTATTTATTTTATCTAAAAGAGGAATAAGAAGTTGTGTAAAACTTCAAATAATTAAAATGCAAAGCAGAAGATATTTAGCCATGATAAAAAAAAAAGATCTAGATTTACAAATCTCTTCAAATCCTAGGATTAGATATTTAGATTAAATTATACTTTTCAAATCTTTAGGAGAGTTGTGTTATTTTTAGATCAGAGCCGGAAGATTAGAAATAAATTAATTTATAAAAATGTCTCAACGTAAATTCAAGATAATACAATTCCATTATATATAATTAATAAATAAAATAAAAACACTAAAATTTGATACAACACGATATTATCCCACTAGGTTCAACCTCCGCCTCATTGAGGATCTGCCCATCGGTGCCATAGGAAGCCTCCCCACTTTCCCCTTCATCACTTTCACCTTCCCCTTCCTCACATTTCTTCTTCAGATAATGGCAGAGGAAGAAGAATAAGAGGAGCAGAAGGTAAAAGAAAAAAAAGAAAACCCTAAATCATTTCAACTAGAAGAACTTAAGCCTAATTTCAATTTCTTTTACCAAATAGAGAGAAGTTAGCTCAGCAATTAAAATAAATCATTCTACTCCCTTCTTACGGTTCACGATCAAATGTTAATTACATGACATATTATAAACAGCGATCGGAGAGAACAAAGGCGGGTCAACATATATACAAGAATTGAAAATGCTTCATTAAAATAAACAGAAGGAAAGCTTGTATTAAACCTAGGGTTTTACTGTATGTATACATGTATGTGTATTGATAATTTATATAGAGAGAGAGAGTGTGTGAGATGAGAGAATGAGTACGGGGGGTGTTTGGTTTTGGATTATCGTCGTCAACCGGCGAACCAAGTTCCCACTAGTCGATTCATCACGGTGGGCATGGAAGTTCAGTTATTTTTTTTTTATTATTATTATTATTTTGGAGGAGAATGAACATGAATATGAGGAGTGGGTAATGAAATTGACCAAGATGATGAAGAAGACGAAGTGGTGGGGCGGGTGGATGGAGAGAGAAAAAGATTGGGGTATTTGGGACAAAAGGGATTTTTGATATAATAGTTATTTTTTTCTTTGACTTAACGGAATAAATTGGTCAACTAACAGAACCGTCAGAAATAGGTACCAAAATACCTATTAAACCGAAAATGGGTACAAGTACAATATATAAAATTTTGGTACCAAAATACCATTATGATAAAACTTTGGGTATCTAGACAAATCACCCATTGAAAAATGGATATACGTTGCGTAAAATAATGTGCTATTTTATATATGATTGGATGAAAAGTAGCCTTGTAATCTTGAAGTTTATTTATGCTCTTTCTTTAATTATAAAATATTAACTTACATTGTGTATAGGTTTTGGGCACATTTTTTTTTTTCTTTTCTCTAAGTATTACTACGAAGATAAATTATAAAACTATGGAAATTTAGGATTTCCTATTTTTCTTCTTTTCTAACCTTCCGGGTTAATATGACATTGTCGCCTAGTTGCTAATTGTCAATTTACTAAATCAGTTGTAAAATATCTATTATGATCGAGTACCTATTTATCTAATGAATTAACCAATCAGTTTCGACCAAATAAAAAATAAAAACAATCAGTTGAGAGGTTCAAGTAAATGTAGAACCTTTTCTTTTTCTTTTCCTTTTTCAAACCTAAACTCTAGCTTTTTTCGAAAAGAATTGACATCAAACTAGGTGGGCAGTCTGAAATCATTTCCTAAGAGCAGTTCCCTAGCATTTATTCGAAAGTTGCCCTTGCTCTGCTTTGATCAAGGAATGTGAAGGAAAAACTAAAATAATGTAAAGCAAAACAATTTTTGTGTTATCTTACTTGTAAAGCAAATTGTATCATAAAATTGGTTACTTCAAAATTTAATGCGATCATAAAATGATTATCGTTGGCAAATTTAGAATATTATGTATTTTCTCAAAATAAAAATAAAAATAACATCATAATTCTTACATGCATGTCCTCTACTTCATTTTTATGTCATCTAAATTTAAGTTGTGTATGAGATTAAGGGTAATCTGTGCCAAATACTATTTATAGAATTTATCTTTTTTACTTCTTTTCAAGGCTAGCCTTGAGTTTTTTTGGGAACTCCTGCGAGAAATTTTGTAAGGGCCCACTTGTAAATATTCATGTCAGAGTATACCAATAAATTTGTAATAATATATATATAGCAGTGACATTTCAAAATCTAAAAAAAGAGGAAAATTTATTAGTCTTACAAAAATTAGTTAAAACAAAAGCTAAACAATAATTTTTATTATTAATAATAATAATAATAATAAAACTTGTTAACAAAGATTTCGTAAAATAAATTAGTCTGATATCAATTAATGATAATTCACTTGGGCCAAAAAAATCAATTTAACATTAGAAGCTTTGGGAGGTCATAGAACGGTTTTTATTTAATGGACTTGGTCTATTTTTTTTTATTTTTTTTAACAGAAAAATAAGCCCAAAGGCCGAGACAAAGAAAGAACAAAACAAAAGGCCCAAGGCAAAACAAACAACGAGACTCTCACTAAACTATGGGGGTTTAAAGCCACAAAACAACGATGTCTTAAGCTCTTGCGCCAGATTCGAGATCCAAAATGGAGCCAGCCGACCCTTACTAGCCCAGGACACAACAAAATGAGCAGCCGAAATAAAATTAGCTAAAACTCTCCGGCTGGAGAAAAACTTACCTGCACTAAGTATACCACGTCAGCGATCCGACGTGGTATACCAAGCCAATCAAAATTCGCCACGTCGCCTCCTCTCACTCTCTCTCTCTCTGCCACGTCACTTTCCCCTCTCTCTTCCTCTCTCACCACCATCACCACTGTCGGCGACCTCCGGCCACCTTCACCTCCTCTCCGACACCGGAGCTCCATCCACCTCCAGCTTCTCTTCGGCCACCGGAGCTCGACCACCATCACTCTTCCGGCTCTCTCTTCCGGCGAGGCTCTCTCTCTCTTGCTCTCTCTATCTCTCTCACCACCATCACCACCTTCGGCGTGCTCTCCGGCGCCGGAGATATCGCCGGAGGTAGTGGTGGTGCTGAGAGAGAGAGGAGATCGTCGCCGGAAGAGAGAGAGAGTCGGAGGAGTGATGGTGGTCGCCGAAGATAGCCAGAGGTGGCCGGAGGTCGCCGGCAGTGGTGATGGTGGTGAGAGAGGAAAAGAGAGGGGAAATTGACGTGGCAGAGAGAGAGAGTGAGAGGAGGCGACGTGGCGAATTTTGATTGGCTTGGTATACCACGTCGGATCGCTGACGTGGTATACTTAGTGCAGGTAAGTTTTTCTCCTCCGGCTGCTAACAAAATTTTAATATCCAACACGACGGAGGCGATTTCCTAAAGGGATCCTTTCCGGAGTGACACAAGTCCATAATCTCCTTTCAGATCAACTTAAAAATTAGTAGAATTGGTTCTTATGCTGCCCATAGGATTTAAACTTGCTACTAAGTGGGGATTTGGATATTACTTTCATGCTTAAGAGTGTGATAATTCACATAGAACGCTATAGTTTAATTCCTCTTCCCTACCCTCTTTGTTAAGAAGCACCTAGATCTATTATTATTTATAACAAAAAATAAATAAAAATCACTAACGACCAAGGGTCAACTAAAAATATATTGTTCAAGCAACCGTCAACCGCTAAACCAAGTGGCGTAAAGATTGCTATATTCCAAAACTTAACAGTTAATATATATTGACCTAGAAAAATTGAGAGCACTACTATAACGAAATTGTTGCCTATATTCAGGACCGACCTTGCATCAGTGCATCTTTTATCTCAACTCTCGGACTAGTAGACATCTTTTATATTAACTCTCAACTCATATTTGATATATAACATTTAGAGATTTTTTTTTTGAAGATTATGTTGTATTTGAAAAATGTCTCGTATCAAATATGATAAGGTTGCTTATTGTTTCCCTCGATACACAAAGGGTCTGTTTGGTTCGACCTTTTTATGAATCTCGGAATCCTAGATAACATTTTAGATAGGATTTCGATGTTTGGTTAGAGTTTTAGGAGGGAATCCATGATTCCTAAGAAAGCTAAATTCCTCCGTTTCCTTAATTTTTATTCCATTCAATTTGGGAGAAAAGCTGAAGATTCCAAAGGAATCATCCTATTTTTTCGTCAAATGATAAATTTACCTTACCATAAAAACCAACATTTTTTTCTTATTCACCATTCGTCCAATGGCACCGATGAAGCCATTCTGTTTTTTCATGAACTTCATCTCCTCTGTCGCCAGCGAGATATATTCTTCATTTCCTCTGTCGCTGAGGAGATCTCCATCGCTCTCGGCTCTCCATCTCCTCCGCCGTCGCTTTTCATCTCCTCTGGCGAAATTTCCTTTATATATTGGGGGGAACTATTGGCACACACCAATTCACTCCCTAACACTCCGTTTCTCTCTAACACTTTATAAGTACAATTTATATCTTCTTAACACTCCATATTGAATTTTATGATTAATTAATACTAATATGAAAAACACTCCATTCCATTCCACTCTACTCTCTCACTCCACTCTCTTTCTCTCTACAATTCGAAAAAACAAATCACAACAATCACCCAACAAATCTCATCTTCAATCTTCTTTCCCAATCTAATCGTTCTCTTTCTTTTTATCTCGAACATTTTCATTATTGGTTAAAAAGAAAGTTCCACCAAGTGCTATTGACAAGAATCTATTAGATATGTTTTTTAGGAAGAATAAATAAGAGTTTTTGGTTTGGTTGGTGCACACACCACGTCAAACAAAGTTCCGCAATAGATGAAGGTTTACTTGTTCCTAGGAACCGAGTGTTGTTCATTATATTCAGCCCAAAGAAACCGAGTGTAATTGAAAAAATGACCCAAAGCCTAATTCAGTTTCTTAGAATCGAGTAATATGTATTTTAGTCGGTTTCTTTGCGCCGAGTATGATGTAATATAATGCAACAAGATATAAAAGATAGTAAAAAAAAAACATAGATTAGCAAATTATAGAGAAAAATTACTCTACAACTACGGCACCAACATGTCACATTTAAATGGAGCTCACAACCAATTAAAACACTGCCATTTAATTTTGTGGGCCACTAACTAAACCACACACTAACCCAACAATTAACGGAAAGAAGGAATGGCAAAGAGAGTTTAATTCATTATTATCTTTGGCTTAATGACATAATTGACCAACAATTTATCACTTTTTTTAATTTGGTCACTAATTTTATTTATTTTTTTGGTCTAAAATCTCATTGAATTTCCAATAATGTTTCTATTTAACTAAATCTTTTAAAACCGCTAATTAAAGTTAATGAAAAATGTGAGTTGGATATTAAGGAGTTCACGTATGTGGCATCCAGGTGGATAGATGAGATGGCAAAAATTATCACGACACACACGTGTAAGGTTCTCCTCCTTCAAATGAAGAGTTCTATTTTTATAAGGACTCTTCGGCCTTCTCCTCTCCGGCGAAAACCGCCTCGCTCCTTCTCCTCTCCGGCGCTCTCTACGTGGATTCTTTCCGCAAAACTCAACCGTCGTTCCTTTAATTTAAACCTTAAACTCACCTAAATCAAAATTTGCCGAAAAAGACGATCATCAACAAAACTCAAAAAAACATATTATAAGCAATCATGCATACCAATTTTGAGGAAGAATCAACAATTTTTAATTTACACAACTTTCTCCCAATTTTCGCTTGTATATCAAGACCTAATTCTACAATTGTAGCTGTTGAGCACATTAATTAAGGAGGAGAACCTCACACGTGGGTCTCACATGTCGATTTTTGCCATCTCATACGTGAACTCTTTAATGTTTAACTCAGATTTTCCGTTAACTCTAATTAACAGTGTTAAAGGGGTTGGTTAAATTGACACGTTATTGAAATTTTAATGAGTTTTTTTTTAAAACAAAAAGTTTAGTAACCAAATTGAAAAAAGTGATAAAATTTATTGATCAAATATGTCATTAAGTAATTTACATAGGAGTATTTTACGTAGTATCATAAAACATTATATTTACAAGTGTGAAGTGGTTCTTCATGGAAAAAAAATTACAATTTTTTTTTACACTTGATTTCTTCAGTTTCATGAAAACAAATTAAAAGACGAAAAAGTGATTCTTTGTTTAAAAAAGAAAAAGAAAAAGAAACTAAACTACAAAAATTAGCCCTTTTAACGGTGCCATTTTACGTGAAAAAGAAGAAAAATCAAACTACAATTTTTATTTTTATTTTTGCAATGATCCTCTTGGAATGAAAGAAATTTAAAAAGAAAAAGAGTAGAATAAATGAGTGAGAAGATTTTGGGAATTGAGAAACACACCTCCATTAATATATTTATGGAGCAACTATGATAATTAATGACTCAAAAAATGAAGTGGGTTAGTGAGCGGTTACTGTGTGATTTAGTTAGTAGCTCATAAAATTAAGAGTAATATTATACTTATTTACAATTTTTACAATATATTTTTACCAGTGCATTATATAAATTGTATTTTCATAAGATACAATAAAGGTACAATCTATTTAATGCATTTTGTAAAAATAGATCGTAAGATTTGTAAATAAGAAAAACATTTTCGATAATTAAATAACATATTTTGATTGGCTTTTAGTGACATGTAAATGCGTCATATTGGTGCATTTAGTGTTCGCGTAAGTATTGGCTTTGAGCAACGTATAAAGGTGCCACATTGGTGCATTAAGTGGATGATAGTTTCACTTATTGACCCACAAATTGAGGTGGGTAAGTGGGTTAGTGTGCGGGTAGTGTGTTGTTTAGTTAGCGGCCCATAGAATTAAATGGCATATTTTGATTGGCTTTGAGCACTATATAAATGTGTCATGTTGGTGTCTTGGCCCTGTTTGGTGGGTGTTTTTTTTTTTTTTTTCAAATTTTAAAAACTCAACTTAAAATTAATTTTATTTTTGTATTTCTCAAAATTTATTTCACTTTATTTTCTCTCTTTAAAAATGGTTTTAAAATATTATAACTTTAAATCCAAAAATCAAAATTAGATAAAAAATATATATTTGAAACCTATTCGTCGAGATTTATAAAATAAGATTCATTTTAACTATTTTTTTTTAATTTTTTTATGAGATTTTTTAGTTGGTTGAAAAAAACTAAAAAAAAAACCAAATTCACTTTTCAACATACTTCCAAATTTTAAAAACTCAACTCAAAATATCAACCAAACATCACCTTTTGTATTTTGATTGGCTTTGAACACCATATACGAGTGTAATATTTTTGCATTAAGTGTATGATACTTTTAGACCTTGTTTGGTTTGCAAATTTGAGGATTTAAGAAAAGAAAGTGATTACTTTGCTTTGTTCGGTAAGTAAAAACTCTAGAAATACTTTACTGAGAAAGTAGGGGAGAAAATCATTGCACTCAAACTTCATGAGATTGATTTTCCCCTTTGATTTCCCGGCATTTATTACAAAAGTTTTAGACAATAATACACCTACATAAATATGCAATTACCAAATTTACCCATTGTTCTTACTTTAAAATACAAGGGTATTATTGAAATATTGATATATTTTTACTTTTCTTTTTTGTACCAACCAAATGTTGGAAGGGAAATCAAATGATTTTTCCTGAATACTTTTCATACTTTACCAAACATAGGAAAGGAAATCTGACAGGAACTTTAATTTTCCATCCCCATAGCAAAGATAAGAGAATTGATTTTCCTTCCGTGAACCAAATTGAGGTGGTTTAGTGTGCGGTTAGCATGTGGTTTAGTTAGAGGCCCACAAAATTAAATGGTATATTTTGATTGGCTTTGGACACCATGTAAAAATGTCGTGTTGGTGCATCAAGTGTTTGTATTTTTATTGACTTTGAGCACCAAGTAAAGGTGCCATGTTAATGCATTAAGGCCTCGTTTAATTCAGGTATTAGGATCAGTGGGATTAATAATACCAGTATTAATAGTACTGGACTATTAATCTTGGTATTAATTAATACCAATGTCCTTTTTGATTCGTGCAATATTAATACTGGGATATCCCATACTGATGTTAATACCATGTTTGGTTCTGTAACTCGTATACGGGATTATCTTTTGGACGAAAGAAAAAATTTTAAAAAAAAATTTTTAAAAAATTTAATTTTTTTTATTTGTTAAAACTAAAACTAATAATAATAATAATGTAATAGTGGCATTTTTGAAAATATTATAGTAGTAATGGCATTTTTGAAAATATATGGTTCCTTTTTCTTAATCCTGAATAAGTAATACCACCTCCCTCTGGTATTAAATTATACCACAAAGAGTGGTATTAAGTTAGTACATGTATTAGTAATCCCAGCACATTTGTGCAAATCAAAGAAGGTATTATAAAAAAAGTAGTATTAATAATCCCATCCCACTTTTTAATACCCGAATCAAACGAGGCCTAAGTGTATTACTTTTTCTTCAAATTATAACCTAGTACATTAAATAATCCATAAAACTCGCATGTCAAACTAGAGACTTTTTCTTCAAAAGGTAAAAAATTTGATTAGGGCTGTCTATGAGTTCCATTGGAGAAAGAGGTGTGGGAAGAAAGGCAGAGAGGAATTGAGGAATTGAAGATTTTTTAGAAGAATAGGCGGCCAGTTGTTTTGTATACAACTATATATGATATGACTAACGCCAGCTTTCTAAATATACAGCTTCTCATAAATGGGGTAAAAAGGAAAGGGGCATTCCGAGAATTGAACTCGGGACCTCTCGCACCCTAAGCGAGAATCATACCACTAGACCAAATGCCCACTGATGCTAAGTTTTAAGAATCAATAATTATCAAACAAAACCGTCGGGTGTAAACTTCCTCCCGTTGGGTGTGAAATTCTTTAGTACAACATTTCTTCTACTCACCCAGGTTTCCGGCTGATTCGTATTAAACAAGGTTCTTCTTCACGTTTATGGTACGGCATTTTTTTTTAACAAAAAATACATACCATAATTTGCTTTTCAAGTCTAAAAGATTTTTATGTTTTGCACTTGTAATATATATGACTGTATATATTGCTTTTTATATAACTTCGGATTATTCGAGTTTTCTCGAAGTATTGCTAGTTTTTCCTATTTTAAACTCGTATTAGATTTTAGGAAATCAAACATTATATGGGTGAACTTGTAATCGTCTTGTTAGTGAAAGAGATTAAAACTCTAGCTATAAGGGACTTCTTGATGATAATGTCATTCCATGAGGAAGTGTCAGGTTTCAAACTTAAAGGAGTGATTTAAAGGAAAAGGCTCATGTACATTTTCAACATAATTTGTCAATCCCATCCCTCCCTCTTTTAATTAGAATCTTAATTTCTGATCATTATTTTGCTATTTCTTGCCCAATCTTTCAAGGCATCCATATTTCTCTTGTTGAAATTTGAGACAATTATTGGTATTTTTTTCGAACCTTATTTTCTGTGCTCTTAGACATCTCTTTCCACAAACTTGTAACAATTGCGAGGGGACTTGGGTTCCCTCCATTACCCTTTTCATACAATTTCGTCAATTGGGTCTAATTCAAGACTTAAAATGGATGAATTTTTTCACAAAACTTGGTAGAGACGATCTCTATAATGAGTAGACCACGTTCATAAAATTTCATTAAAAAAACTCAAACCGCAAGTATGTGTAATAAAAATTAGATACATATGTTTATATTCGACCATTAAAGTTTTAGAGGATCATTTCACTTGCTTCCGGTGTGATTTTTTTTAACGAAATTTTATGAAATTGTTCCCCTCATTATAAAGATCATCTCTACCAAGTTTCATGAAAAAAATCCATCTGTTTAAGTCTCGAACTAGACCATATTAAACAAAATAAGATGGAAGAACTCACAAAGGAGAGCCAAGTCCAAAGAGTGCATTGTTTGTAACAATTTTATGCATCTTTTTGTTCCCTAATTTGTAATATCGTAGGGTAACTAATAACAAAAGAAGAGTTTGAACAATTTTTTTGCCTTGTTGTCAATTATGCAAGTATGATTATTGTAAAAAATAATACAAATAAATAGTTCCATCAAAACTATTAAGCATTGTGCAATCCCAAAATTTACATATATTTTCATTTGCATCCTAACTAAAAACCCAAACCCAGCGTTATATTTTCTTGTTTAAAATTGTATGTCTCTTGGCAATAGCATGTAAAAAAATTTATTTTGACTAGTTGATCTTAAACCTTAAGTTTTCCCAAATTGAAAATTTAAACAATCTCTCAAATTGCTAAAACAACTATAACATATCTAGAGAGATGAAAAATGGCGAAAAAGATATATATGTATATATATATGTATGTAAATCCATTGGCTGCAACAAACAGTTGCCTCAATTTAAAAAGACCCTTAGAGAGAGTTGCCCTGCCAAACAGATTTATGTATTGCATTTATAGCCTTTCTGAATCTCTTTGAGTTTCGCACTAAAAACTTATCATCATAGCCTCATAATATATGTGGAGAGAGAAAAAATTGTTAGAATATATTAAGTTTCCTTATTATATTAGGTTTCCTTTCTTGAATAGGAGATTAGGGTTAATTAGTTTCATTTTTATGTTTCATTTAAACCTATATAAAATGTTCTTTTTATTAAGTTTATTAAGCAATCCAATACAGTTCATTCTCTTAAATTTTCTCTCTAGATTATTTGACTTGGTATCAGAGGGATAATCCTCGTTGTTAGGGTTCATAGAGATTGACTTCATTATAAAAACGACCCTATTTATTCTAATACTTATTCCCGTCAACTCGATCTATTTGTATGTCCTCTTCCACTTACGGATTTTCTTCTTAACTGTGAGATAGCTCTTCAAAATATGAATTCTCCCTCTAAAGAGCAAAATCAGGTGAGGAGAAATAGCTCTTGTTTTCAAAGAAAGTAATATCCATAGTGACATAATACTTTCGAATAGGTGGATGATAACACTTGTACACTTTTTGAGATCTTCTATAATCGAAAAACACACACTTAATCGCTTGGACATCTAACTTTGACCTATGATTTTTAAGGATATGAATAAAGGCAACACAACCAAAGACACGAGCCGGAAGATTATGAATTGAAGGTAACGACATATGAGATGCAAGCACTTTAAATGAAATTTCTCCTTGAAGGACAATGGACGAAAGATCATTAATAAGGTAAAATAAAGCTTATACAGCATCACCCCAAAGGAACATAGGCATATAAGCTGGAAAAAAAAAGGCACATGCTATATAAAGTAAGTGACGATTTTTTCTTTCAATAACTCAATTTTGTTCAGGTGTCTGTACGTAGTTTGATGAATAATGTCATGTATTTGAAGAAATTCGTTGAAGGTATTATTGACATACTTTCCCTCATTATCAAACCGAAGAATTTTAATGGTGCTATTATAATATGTGTGAATTAGATTGCGAAAAGTTTAAAAAGTTAAAAAGACTTCATCTTTATTTTTAAGAAAAACTACCCATGACAGTCTTGTACAACCCATCAATGGATAACACAAAGTACCGTATACCAGAAACAGTGGACTCTCTAGAGGGCCCCCAAACATCAGAATGAATCATTTTAAAAGGAAGAATACTTTTATTAAAAATATTGGAAGAATAAGTAGCATGATGGCTCTTAGCCAAAACACAAGTTTTACAACATAAAATTGACTAATCAACACCAATAAATAAAAGGAAGGCATAGTTTTTTTTTCATAATACTGTTAGATGGATGCCCTAGATGGCGATGCCACAACCAAGCTTCACTTAATTTCTTAAAATCCAAGATCAAAGCAGTGCGGGACGATGCTTTTAGTCTCTCCTCGACGTACATCTGATCCAGATGAAATAATTTTCCCCATAGATACACCATTCAAATTACTTCACTGGTTAGAAGATCATGAAAAAGTACATACATTGGATAAAAGATCACAGAACATTATGATTCAGTATTTAATTAGAGAATAGATAATAGATGACGGGATTAGGCAGGGACATATAAAACATGATGAAGTTCTAAAGTCAGGGTAATACAGATTAACCCTATTCTTAACACATGAAAAGTTTCACCATTTGCATTAGTAATGTAAGACACTGGCGAGGGAGACAACTCAACAAAATAAGATTTATCATAAGTCATATGACCAGATGCACCATAATCAATAATCCAAGTATCAGAATTAACAAAATGAGAAACCTTTAAAGTTATACCAAGTTTACCTTAATCAATTATAGATGCAGTGAGAGCAGCCCCTCTTGATTAAAGATGGTCATGTCTAATTATGCCATAGAAATTTGGTTCTAGAACCAATTGGGCAGCATCTACTATCCCCTTATTATAATAACTCTGCTTCTGAAGTTTAAGATGTGGATTCAACTTCCAACATGTTTCTCGAACATGCCCTAGATTATTGCAATAAGTACATTTTGGAAGATTGGAACTTAGTGGAGGGCATTGCTGATGAAGTGGAATTGACCCATGTTTTAGTAGGTTAGACTGAATAACCAGACTAGAAACTTTAACATGTGCTTGTTAGAGTCTATTTTGTTGGAATTTATCCTTGCAGATATATGCAAAGGCTGCAGGCAGGCTAGAAGGTTCGAGCATTCTGAGTAATTCCCCTTTAACATTGCTATGTTTAGCATTGAATCCTCCTAAGAAAACATGAGTCCACTCAAGTTCATTTCCTCTTTAGTACCATGCAATATCCTCGGAATTCTTGATTTTAGTGAAAACACTGACATTGGTTACATATTCCGTCGCATTCCGGCAGCTTTACACATTAATTCGTGAACATGTATGAAGTCAAACTCATTAGTGTAGAGGTCCGCTAATGTCCTCCATATGACTTCAGCGGTTTCACTCATCGACCATTTGTAACATGCCATCAATCATTGCTTTGAACAATATCGAAATCACATACGCATCATTATCTTCCTATTTAGGAAAAGCCTCATCATCTTCTTCACTGGGAGCCTTGATTATTCCAGTTACATACCCTATTTTATATTTTTATGTATCCAACGGAGAAAAACGGACATGATTTTCTTCCAATTGTAAAAATTAGTACCATTGAGTTTTGTACCGCTAAATGAGCATCCTTCTAAATTTCAAACAAACACCTCAACTTTTTGGATCGTTAATTCTCTTGCATCACCGATGATCATACGCAATGAGGGTAACTGTGAGTTATCTTAAAAAAATTTGGACTAATCTGCCGAAAATTGGAGGTTTTGGGTGTGTAAGAACCCTAAAATTATCGAAAAACACTTTTTGTGAGTCCGAGACCCACCCACTCACTAGAAACTGCTTCTGAAAGTTTGTTGTCCAAACAAACCTGTTTTTAGAAGGCATTGTCGCTCGACAAACCTTTTTATCGCACGGCATACCTTTTTGTCGCAAGGCAAACCTCCATATATTACGCGACAAGTTTCCTAAACATAGACCAACTTCTTGACAAATCAGTCTGTTAAATGTATCACTTCAGCCATTTGTCGTGCGACACATGACCAATTGTCGCACGACATTTCCATATTTTTGGGGAATGTCGCGCGAAAAAACTTCCAACACTATAAATAGGCCAACACCCCCAAAGGTTTGAAGACATCAACTTGGAAGTGAAAATTCTCTATTATTCTCTCTGATTTTCTAATCTTTGAAGCATTCTAAAGGGCCATCTATGATCATCTGATTTTTGAGGAATTGTCGAATCTATTCTCGACACTCGGTGTTTTACCTTCTATAGTCGAATTCTCGAAAATCTTTGGAGAGGAAAAGATAATACCTGCTGGATTATCTTCTGCCATATTATATTTTCTCTTTTTTTCTCATATATATCATCGGGAAGGTAACGAAAGTTTCTTCTAATCTTTAAATTATATATCTGTGTACTCGTTTTCATTTCTTATATCTGTTGTTTTGTCTAAATTCTAATTGAATAAACTTATTGTTAAGTTACAAATAGTCCACTATTTTTAAAACAAAACCCTGATAAAATTATTTATAAAACTAGAAAAAGTAAATACATTATAATCCGGATAAAACCAGGCTTTCAAAAACCCGGATCACTGAAACTTGCTGAGGAATTAAAATCGGGTATAGCCTTTCTTCCATATAGATTGTGATATATCTGATACATTCTCCTCAAGAGTTCAATTCTATATCAAATCAATTTCAACAAGATTCGACATTTTTCTTAAAATAAACCGAAATAAAGATAAAATCGATATCGTTATCTGAGGAAATAATACTGGAATATCTTCATAAATTTTAAAACCTATAAACTTTGTCATTTGTACTATGATTTCAAAACTAAAATATCGGATCACGAAATACAAAGTTTTTACCCATTCCTCCGTTTTTCCCAAAACAGGTTCTCTTTACAAGTTATTTTTGAAAACTGGTAGACTATTGGTAAAAGTATCCAAGTTTTTCAACATAGAATAAACATATAGAGCTACTAGAGACTGAAAAGGTGGAATGAGTGCTTAACACCTTCCCAAACCATAATATAATTTTCTAACCTGATAGAACATCGGTTTTGTAGATAATCGTGTAAGAGAAAGGCTTGCCTATAGCCTTTCCCCTTACACTATCCTTTTTGTCTGTTTTCTTGTAAACCGTACTTACGACTCTGAATGAACCCCTTTTGCATCTAAAAATAGAAGAATAAGAATGTATAAACACCTATAAGCAAATGGAATAAAGGAATCATTTTCAATATTTCAGACCCTCAAACTAGAGGTTGGGACCCTGGGTCGCATTTGCGGGATTCTTACATGGGGTTAGACAGAAATTTCTGGGGCAAATTGTAATAGACAAAAACTTTTTGGGTCAAAACGCAACTAACAAAAACTTTTTGGGGTCAAACTGTAAATAAACAAAACCTTTTAAAACTTTCTGGACCAAAATGCAAATAATCAAAACTTTTATGGTCAAAATACAAATAACCGAAACTTCTAGGGTCAAACTGTAATTAACCAAAACTTTTTAGACTAATGCCCTTAACAGTTATAGATTGCAAACATATTGACACTCCCATTGAACAGAATCATTGCTTAGCAGAATATTCGAACTAGATAGTACTGCTCGAGCTTGTTATTAGAGATTCGTTGGGTGTTTAATTTATTTGGTCCGTATTAGATTAGATGTAGCATATAATGTTAGTGCAATAAGTCAGTTCATGTACAATCTGAATAAGAGTCATATGGATACTGTAGTCAGAATTTTGAGATACTTGAAGTCGTCTCCTAGAAGAGGAGTGATGTTTTCTAAACACAACGACTGTCTCAAAGTTTGTGACTTCACAGATGCAGATTGGGCCGAGAGTATTATTGATAGAAGATCAATATTAAGGTACTTTACTTTTATAGGAAGTAATCTTGTTACTTGGAAGAATAATAAGCAAAAAGTTATGGGTAAATCGAGTGCTAATACTGAGTATAGAGGGATGGCTCACGGAATATGTGAATTGGTGTGGTTGAGAAATTTGATATGTGGTTTGGGTTTCGAACCTAAGAATTTTATGCAGTTGTACTGTGACAACAAGGCAGCTATTGATATATTGCAGAATGCCGTGCAGCATGATTGTACTAAGCATGTGGAGGTTGATCGTTATTTCATAAAAGATAAACTAGATGCCAACGTTATTAACTTTCCTTTTATCTCCATTGAAGAGCTGATTGCAGATATCTTCACAAAAGGGGTTTCTAGAAAAACGTTTTATGACTCACTAAGCAAGTTGGGCATGTTCCATATCTATGCACCAACTTGAGAGGGAGTGTTAGAATATATTAAGTTTCCTTATTGTATCAGGTTTTCTTACTTGAGTAGGAGATTATGGTTAATTAGTTTCTTTTTTGTGTTTCATTTAAACCCTATATAAAGGGTTCTCTTTATTAAGCAATCCAATACAATTCTTTCTCTCAAATTCTCTCTCTAGATTATTTGACTAAAATTTCACCTAAAAAATTTTATTCCATGGAAAATCCAAAAAGTAATGTAACATTTCATCGAATCACTCATCTCATTTTTCAACTTTTAAGAAAAATTAGGACTGTTTAGTTTTAATCATGTTCCAACTTTTTTTTTTGTCAACAGTACCCTAAAATTTCTATTTTTCGTCTGATTTTATGCCAAAAAATGCCAGAGAACAGGAAGTAATGATTTTGGAGAGAATTTTTTTTGACTGCTCTGAACCATTAGATACTTGACTCAGAGTAAAACAAGACCCTGAAAACTGCAAAATAAATAAAAAATCTATTTTGACAGCTCTCGGTCCAGGACCTTGTATCATGGTCTAATATAGAATTTACATCACCAACCCCTCGACTCCCCATTCTTAACCATAGCTATCCATGGCAATTTTTGTCACATTCTTTTCACTTCTCTCCATTACATTTACAATGTTCAACATCTTTCTTTCAACATTTTCTCTTGTAGAAGTAAAATGTTAATGGCGCTATCTTCCACCAATTTCGGCAAAGACGTAAACACCGTTGAAATTTAATATGAAGTCTGCGCATGTGGCAGTTAGTTATAAATTGTATAATCCGCTGACATGTGCAGCCTTGAATTAGGGCTCAATGTTGGTCCAAAATTTATAAATTTTGGACGAGAAAATAAAGGAACAAGAATTCACGTAAACAACACCTCATTCAATTCAATTCAATACTTATATGATTATTGTCCTATCAATTTTTTATTTTTTTTAAATTAAGTATTAATATTTTTAGGAATTTTAAGTTAAAATTTCATATTTTTTGGATATAATCAGTATTATATTATAAGATATGTGAAGATAGTGAACAAGCTAAGTTAATTTAATTTTAACTACTTTAAATGTAAAGAGATCGATTGGTTATTGTATTTTTTTTTGTACAAGCTAATAGTCCGGGTAGGGGAGGAGAATTGAATGCAATATATGTAAAATATATACCATACACTTAACTACTTTAACCAAAGCATACATATGATTATTGTATCTTAAAAAGACGGGGCAATTAAAAAAAAAGGGCTTATTAGAGAAAGATTTTCACACTAAAGCTAAGGAATAATTTTTTTAAAAATAAAGGGCCTATTTTTTATTTAATTGATAATATGACATGTGTCTTTTTTTTTTCATTATAAAATGACATCCCAACCCTTAAAATAAACTAAAAAATACCAATATGCATTAAAATATGGACTGCAATATGAACTTTGCAGTCTATATTTCATTGCAATATGAACTTTGCAGTTCATATTTCACTGCAATGTGAACTTTGCAGTCGATATTTTTAGTGCAAAGTTCATATTGCAGTCCATATTTTACTGCAATATGAACTTTGCAGTCCATATTTTTAGTGCAAAGTTCATATTGCAGTCCATATTTCACTGCAATATGAACTTTGCAGTCCATATTTCACTGCAATATGAACTTTGCAATCCATATTTTTTGTGTAAATTTCATAAAAAGGGGTAATTTACGCAATACATAACATGTTTTTATTAATTAAATGATATTTAAATTTATTCAAATACATTCATTTAAAATATAAAATAAAATAGGCCTCTTACACTAATTACCAATTAAAAATAGGCCCTTCATTCAAAAAAATATTATTCATTGGATTTTTGGTAAAAATCAATGTATAATAAGCCCTTCTACCTAATTTCTAGTAAAAAGACTGTCTTTCAATTAAATTTTTGTGCGTTGATCCCGCTAGTGTCGTGCCGCTTGTGCTACATTCATATTTTCCATCTAGTCTTGGAATAACCAGGGGCAGTATTTTGTAATAGCTTTACTTGAAATTCTGCCATAAGTAGTCTCTCTCTCTCTATATATATGTATAACAAATGTATAAGAGCATCTCCAATGCAACCATGAATTGGAGAAAAATGGAGTGCCACATAGGATATATAGACAATGAGTCAAAAAACCCATCTCCAATGCAACCATGTATAATGACCATGAAGGTGATGTGTCAAAAAGATGGGAAGACATTGTGAGGGTGACCCTCTACATCTAGAGGGTCTTCTAGACGATGTCTAGATGCCACGTCATCATTTTTACATTAATAATTTATTTTTAAAATTTTAAATTATTTTAACTTTTAATTTACAATTCTATATTCAATAAAATTTATATTGTTAAAAAATATTCTTCAAGATCTATCAAACAAAATCCATATACTTTATATTTTTTTATTAAAAAATTTGACGAATTATGTCAATAGCAATTTTATAGACAACACCATTGGAGATGATTTTTTTAGAGCTTGACCATCAACAATATTTTTAGTGCCACATAGGAACCATGTTTTTAAATATGCTTACATGTCCATATTTTTAGTACATCCAATCCATGTTAGCATTGGAGATGCTCTAAGATCGCCTTAATAAGGATGTTAACCTGCCTGCATGACACCTCTAATTGATGTATTGTAACACTTAAATTAGGAATCTTTTTTTACCTTACTTTGAAGTTACTATAATAGCAAGGAAGGGCTTATATAACCATGCTTGAAAGATAATTTTTGACCATCTTACCGTTAGTTCTTGACTCCGCAACTAAATTTTAGAGCATATATTTAAGATAAGTTGTAACAAATTTAGTAGATAAAATGTTACTTGGACAATAATTCAAGGGGTAAATTGCAATTTAATTAGCCTTTGTAAATTTCCAAATTTGCCCTAAAATTATGTCTGTTTTTTAACCCCGTTAGCAATTTTATGTAAAATATAACAAAATCAGTAGTTTATAGTAAAAATTATAAAAATTAGCAGATTGGTGGATAAAGTGTTACTTGAAAAATAGTTCAAGTGGGTAAAGTGAAATTTACCCTAGTTAATATATAGATATTATGAGGAAATTAAATATAATGATGATGACAAGTGCCATATGATGAGATGTAATAAAATCTTCTTAGTAGTATCAGTTGAAAGATTGGAAGAAATTAAAAAGACAAAATTTCCTTTGAAAAGTAGACAAAGAAAGGTTAACAAAAGTAGACAAAAATTCATGTAGCTGTCAACGTATGTTGAGGAAGTCCTCAATGAAATCTAATGTGAACCTCTGTTTGTGGCATGAATTGAGCCAATATTTTTCTTTTAATTGTAGGTGTGATCCTCCCAATTCTGTTATAAAGATTGCTTCTTAGAGAAGATTGCACTACGGTTAATCAAGGTACACATTAATCAAGGTTCCTCACATTTTTCTCTTGCATTCTGTTTGTTTTCAAAGGAAATTAGAGTTTCTAATTTGTCAATTGTTTTATAATTCTTGAAATTGATAAAATTACCGTAACAAAGCTAATGGGGGTTTTGTTTAAATACTCTATCAATATAATATTACTATAGAATTTTAGGCAGAAAATTGAAAAAACTGATAGATACAAGTTTTAAGTGTAGTTCTCCGTGAAGTCCTCTTTGCAAAATTCAAGTTATTTTGGTACAAGTGCTAAATTCCTTGATGTAGTAGAGTTTGTGAAAATGGTTGTCAAAGCTAAGAGAAAGCAAGTTAATAACTGTTCTCACATGAAATGAGCATTCCACTTCCAAGGGAACAAGGTTGAAGCGTGACTGTGAGTTTTCTGTTGGTACACAAACATAAATTGCAGCACATGAAGATGTAAATGAGGAAGAGTGATAGTTTCCTGGTTTGCTGTTCCTAAGTTTCCTTCAAGGGGTTTCATTTTATTAAATTGTTGTACTATAAGTTTATAAATGATTTTGACCATTGTTAATGGACTATTTTGTGGATTCCTTCTTGGGGATATTAAGATTGTGTTTATTTTAGTTTTTGCTTCTTCTGTACAGTTGTACCCTACCCTTCACTAAAAATTGTAGACTGCAAATGGAAAAGTTATACAGCTTAGAATTTATTGACGATGTTCTCCCTTATTTTTAGAGGGAATTTATTTAAAAATGTCATAATACAACCAAATGAGGCAAAAGGCGAACATTTGACATTTTTCAAATGAATTTTTTAGTAAGCAATGGTTACTATCTTGATTACCTCATTTTCCAGGAATTAAGGATTGAATCCTGGGTAAGTCTACAACTTTGACACATTATTTGGCCTCGTCGCTTTGAACAAGAGAAATGTTTCTCTTTGTTGGAAAATACTTATTTTTTATCATTTTTAGAGCAAATTTTTTTAAAACCAAATGACCAGTTTTGAAAGATTATTATGGATTCGTGTTTTCCTCCGCGAATATATCGAAATGGTATATTTATTTGCTCAAAATGGATATCAGGTGATCGAGAAATTTTTACCCAAAATGAGCTAATTGGAAAGAAAAATAAAGAGTTTAAGAATGAGAATTCTAATGTTCCACATTGGAACTTTGCGGGTTTATAAGGCATTATACTTTATAAGTCATAAAGTTCTCTTTGAACTAAAGGCTCAATCATCACGGTAATAATTATGCCAATTCTACATAAAAAGATATTCAGGTGATCAAAATTTCAGTAGATGGAAATGTTTCATCTCTACGCTTCTTTTCTCTGGCTTGCTCTGTAATCGGGATTTCATCTCCTAAATATGAAAACAAGAGATGTAAAGTTTTGTTTTAAATTCTGCGGAGATCTAGAAGCACTTCTGCAACTTTCTCTCTCCATTTCCCTAGTGCTTTTTTCTCTTTTGACTTCAGTGAATGAAGGCCTTCATTCTCAATAGTCACTCGATCGAAATGATATAACACATAATTCAATATTAATGCTCTTCATTTCTCTCCACATTATATAATTGGTTTCATTCCACACGAAATTCACTATCTTTTTTCAATTCCGGTGAGATTGTTTTCACACAGTTTTCAATTCGTAGCAAGTGACACCTTTGTGTTCGCATTTCTCTTCCTTTTTCCAATTCCGGTGAGATTGTTTTTAGTTCGTAGCAAGTGACACCTTTGTGCTCGCACTTTCTCTTCCTTTTTCCAATTCCAGTGAGATTGTTTTCAGGTCGTAGCAAGTGACACCTTTGTGCTCGTACTTTCTCTTCCTTTTTCCAATTCCGGTGAGATTGTTTTCACACAGTTTTCGGTTCGTACCGAGTGACACCTTTGTACTTGATGTAGACACTCTAAAGTCAATTCACCTGGGAAACAAATGCCATAACCAACTTCAAGCATTCCGGCGAGGCAACATAATTGTTTTGAAGAGATTACGTGAAACACAAGACTCGGCTTCGTTTCTTTACAATTTTGGTTAATTTTTCGGGAATATAAAATTGTTACAATTTTTCTAACATAGTCTTCCATTCACCACCACTATTCTAGTATGTGTTGGATTTTTCGCCTTATCGACCATCTTTTTTGTGATTCCGGTCTTTTTCCACGGCTTTAGGTCCTTGTGAATCCACTGGATATACTCCGGGAAAGTCTATAGTGATGAATCCGGATGTTTTTCTGGCCGAAAATTAGGTTTTAGGGCATGCTGATGAACAGTTGATTGCCAATTATTGGGAGCGTAAAATGTCTGCGATTTGAAATGAAGTCTCTGTAAAAATAATCTGAAAATATAGACCATTAGAATATATAAAAAGTGGATATATATACACACATATTTGAAATTAAAGCACTGTTACCCAGACCAACTTGAATAATTAAATTAATTGTCCGAACAATATGTCAAAGTGTATGATATCTATTTAAAATGTTGAGTGTTGTACTTTTATCACATTATTTGAGATATGAAATTGGTAAACTCATTTGGTATGTATATATATATATATATGTACATTATTATTACTCTTGAAACAATTTTTAATTACTAAGGCTCCGTTTGATAGCATCATAGAAAATGAAAATAAATATAACTAATTTAGGTGAAAAGATAGAAAATAAGTTGAGGGATGTAATGAGATTAACTCTTACTTTTTGCTTTTTTTCATGAAAAAATTCCTTTAGGTGATGGTGGAGAATTTTTTTTCAAGGAGGATGGAGGACATAAAGTCACAAAAATGAGTATGAGATGGAGAGCATCTCACCATATGCCTCAACTTATTTTCCATCTTCTTATTCAAATTAGTTGTTTATATTTTTATTTTTCATGTTACTATCAAACGGAGCTTAAGGGTCCGTTTGACCCATTTATGTTGTATCTTGTAAAGATCCTAGGTGAATAAGAATAAAATGTTATTTTTTTTTTACATACAAGTGATGAATTGATAGAGTACATTTAGGTAGCTTAAAGGGGTGATGCAGGGCAGGAATAGGGCTCCAACTTGGGAACTTCGTATAAATAAAATGTTTTCTTGAAGAAGCATTGGTGGTCTTGATGCATAGGTGTATGTGGAGGGGTTTGTGTACGCTTTAACGTACGAGTGAGGAACTAGAAATAAAGAAAAGATTTGATGCAAAATTTGATTAGCTTTTATTTTGGGGATTCAGTTTCCATTTAAAATATATAAAGGCTTCAAAGAAGGGAAAAATGCTCTTAATTATATTGAAAATTTTAGTACTCTCGTAAAACAAGGAGAGAAGTAACTATAACCTTATCATACTCTAAGATCAACTATTTTCTTCCCAAATTTTCGCTCCCTCTCTATTGTTCCACTAACGTATTTATCATACTATAAGATTGAACTATAGTCTTATATACTTGATAGCAATCATTCCCACTGTAAAATCAATTACTTATCACAATGAAAATAACTCAGTATTCAGTTTACCTGCCTATAATTATATATACGTGTACTATTTGCATATAATGAAGACTAATTCTAGATGGAAAAATTCATTTGACATAAAAGACTAACATATCTAATACAACTTTTATGTATTGGTTAAAATGTGGAGTCCATATGAAATTCATCCTTATCATAGTTTATTCCAACCCATGAGTAAGCCAAATTGGAGATATTCTCGAATGAGAATCTTTTGTGCTTAGTGGAGTAATAGTTGTATATGATATATTTGGAAGACCCTCCTTTTTATTTTTTAGTCGTATATGATATATTTGGAAGACGTTAATATATGCTTTTAAAATATTATAAATTGAAAATTAGTCTCTCTACGAGAATACATGTTTTATTTAAATTGAAAATTAGTCTCCCTATGAGAATACATGCTTTATATAATTTTTGTTAAGGGTGTATTCTCATGAATATCATGTTTTCAGGTTAAGTATGTGAAAATTGCATATTCTAGTGCGTTGTGGAGATATCTGCTTCAATTGTTTCATCTTTATTTAATCATGGCAACTTTATTTTTAACGCCAATGTTCACCAATAATTTATTATCAAGATTTTTATGGTAAATTTCACAAAACCTAAAATAACTTTAAAAGTCATGTTACGTTATCAATGGCTTAAGAATATTTGTGAGAATTCTAGAAAATTATATGTTTTTTGTAAGTGTCTTCGATCTTTTGAAAATACTACATAGCCTACAAGAAGAGTAATTCATTGAGCTAAAAGCTCATGAGCAAACAATTTTCAAATATCTTACAGTTGAAATGATATATTTATTTACTCAAAATGGATATCGGTTGAATGAAAAATTGTCACCCAAATTGAACCACCTAAAAGAAAAATGAAAAGTTTTAAGAATGAGAATTCTTATGTCCCACAATAAAGCTTTGTGAAAATTTTTTTAAGTTTGTAAGGCATTATACCTTATAAGTTAGCTATGCATTTTCACACTTCAGCTCCCTCCCTTGCGCACAAACACGGATCGAATAGCCGCGTACATGGTACACCTCCTTATCCCAACATCCCACATCAGCTTTCTCTCCTTTTCAACTTAGTATCCCATCCCAACATCCCACATCGACTTTCACTCTTTTCAACTTTGTATCCCAATATCCCATCCCACATCGACTCTTAACTAGGAAAACAGTTGCTTCATCTAATTTGCACCGGCTATAGTAATCCAACTGACCACAGGACGACGTGAATGGGCTATATCCACTCTAAGTGTGGTCGAGCCCAGGAAAGTCCCCGGGCCCTTAACCACAGAGATGTGGGCTCGGAAACGAGTAAGGCTTCGTCAGTTGGAGTCCCCCCATGGGCTGAGACAAGTGTGGAGCCTTTGGACTCTAACCGAAAGCCAATTGGCCGAACTTTAACAGTTATTCACGGTGTTCTTTGCACTAACTGAACGGGGCTTATGATCCTGTGGTCCATTCTCTTTTTTAAATAGATATAAAAATATTATATATATAAAAGTAGACTCAATGTCTTGTTTATAAAAACTCTCCATAAATCGGACCCCCTCTTTCTCTCTCCTCACACATATAATAAAAATAGGAAACTAGTAAAATCCTTTAGCATGTAAATAAAAAATATTTATATCTAATAGTATATATATAAAATGAAAAGAGTGAGAAAAATTTATTACATTAATTTTAACAAGGCTCTTTAGTTACTACGTGTATTTACATTTATTGCATTAATTTTAACAAAGCTCTAAAATTTTCTTTTTCTTTTACATGAATTTTGCATTCCTTAGTCCTCTCACTAAAATTATACATGTATCCTCATTTAATGCACTAAAATTTTAATGCTACTGTTTAGTAATAGTCCTTCAATCAATTTCCGTTGTTTCTATAAAACTCCTATAATTAAAAAGAATAGTTATATATTTCTAACTTAGAGTTCATTTAAAAAAAAGAAAAAGTAATTAAATATATATAAATTTATAAATGCGCTCGTGCATTGTATGAGTTAAAAAACTAGTATATATATATATATATATATATTAAGAAGCAATGCTTTTGATCAATAAATTAAATAAGCCCATACCTCCATGTAGTCAGGGCCGGTCCTGAATTTTGAGGGGCTCTAGGCGAATTTCAGTTTCGGAACCCTTTTGTATATTCATGTAACATAACTATATCAATAAATTTCAACAAATATATACATATATATATATATATATATATATGTATACAAATTATGAGATTTAAAAAGTAACACAAAGAGTAATTAAATTTCATATTCATATAGAATTTAGTTAAAACAAGAACTAAAAGATATCGTTTTATTTCAAGAACATGGAAAAAAACCCTCAAATAAACTCATCAATATATAAAGTCTAGGGTTATTTTATTGCATTTTTTTTTTAATTTTAGTTATATTGGGAACTTGGGCTTGTGTACTTATTAAAAAGAAGAAGAAGAAGAAGAAGAAGAAGAATCTCAATCCCGCCCATACCAAGATTCCGAACTCAAGAGTTAGAGATCTCGAGTTGCAAGACAAGCCCCATTACTCGCTAGAACTATTGTCCTGGCATTTGCTTTTATTTAGCTAAAAGTTATTTTAATTTTACCTACTATAACTTATGTATAAGAGAAAAAAAATTAGGGAACCCTATTATGTCAGGGGTCCTAAGCGACCGCATGAATCGTTTATACTCAGGGCCGACTCTACATGTAGTCTTGGCTTTATCTCATCACCCAATTTGCGTGTAGTAATTATGATATTACTTTGATCTCATCAACCCTTCACAGTTAAGAGTAATTAGTAATAAATATGAAATAATCGGGTGTGTGATGATGCCTATAAATGTATATGTATGTATATATATAAACAATAAGATCTTTATAAATCCAAAACTACACTGTGGATTTCTTAGAAGATGCCTTTTTAATTTTTTTCTCTTTTTTACTATTATTTTAACATATATTTTGTACTAAAAATAAATATAGTTTTTAACAAAGAAGTATTTGAATTTAGAAATCAAATTTTATATGTTGGCTAACCAAACATAATATTTTGAATTCTTGTAATTTTAAATACGTGATTTACTAATTGTAGTTATAGATCTGAAAGCCAATTTAAATTCTATGATCCAAAGACAATATTTCTTTCACTATAGGGGGGAGTTACTCAAATTTACGCCCTTTATTTAAAATTGAAAATATAACTTGAGATAAACCTAAATCACGTTGTTTTGTTTTATCATCTTCGTAATTTAACACTATCAGTTCCTTTGGTTGTTTCTTTTACGAAAAAAGTTATTGCACACTTTTTTCATCTTTAGGCCCCTCTTCTCTTTCACACGTGGAACCCTATTTGCTTTGCAACTTCCATATTTGACAATTTTATCTTTCAAAATCTGCTCTGGTCTCGACAAAGTTAAGAGCAGTGACTCATTTTTTAAGATATTATGGCGAATTAAATAATTTGTAATATTAAGGCTCCGTTTGATAGCAACATAGAAAATGAAAATAAAAACAACTAATTTGAGTGAGAGATAGAAAATAAGTTGAGGCATATGGTGAGATCTTTTCCATCTCATACTTATTTTTGTGAGTATATGTCCTCCATCATATCCTTCAATATTTTGTGGAAAAAATTTCTCTACCATCACTCAAAAAAAATTTTGTCATGGAAAAATGCAAAAAGCAAGAGTTAATCCCACCATATCCCTCAACTTAATTACTTTTCATCTTCTCACCTAAATTAATTATTTTTCTTTTCATTTCTATGTTTCTATCAAATGGAGCCTAATTAAGGGATCGTTTAGTTGTGTAAATTATCTTATTTACTACACTCATTTTCTTTTATTGTGCGAATTGAATGTTAATAGTAGAGTAGAAGAAGATACAGGTACGTATAATGGGTTGGGTGCTATATATTATGATTTATGAACAACCACGAACCATTAGTTGTTGTTGATTTATCAATCTACGTTAATTGTGACCACCTTTTTGGCCCTGCCTCCAGATGAATGTGTTCTAGCTTCACTATTGCGTCCCATTAATTCCTCCACCCCGTCCCACAAGTTCACTCACAGGTAGAGCCCAACCGCCAGTGGCTGCTAGCATGTTCCCTAGGGAGTTCTACATAGAACAAACTGCATTGTCGATCAAACTGCATTCGCAACGATTTTCTCCCTTCAGAACTATTATCATTTTTCAATGTTACAAATTTGAATCCCGAGTCATGTCTGTGTGACTCGGGATTGTGTCTCTACGTGGGTTCAATGAATCTAATTAAAACCACTACCACTACCACTACCACGTGACCTGTGGATATTGTGAGTCATGTTTGTGTAACTGATGGGGTTGTGTCTCTATGTGAGTTCAATGAATCTAAATTAATCTAAATTTCATTTTTTACTAGCCGTTTTGTGTGAAAATCTAGGTACTTACATATGGTATCAGAGCAAATCCAATACCACTATCACGTGACCTGTGGAGATTGTGGATCATGTTTGTGCGGCTTACAGTGTGTGACCTCGGCCTAACTAGAACGCTAAAGGTTGTGTTTGGTTGCTATTTCTGAACAAGATTTTAAAATTTTTTCTCAAAACATAATTTAAAATCAACTCTACTTTCACACTTCCCAAAATTTATTTCACTATACTTTCTCTTTCTAATTTTTTTTAAAACGCCATAACTTTAAATCCAAAAATCAAAAAATAATAAAAAATATATATTTGAAACCTACTTATTGAGATCTATAAAATAAGCTCCATTGTGACTATTTTTTGAAATTTTTATGCGTTTTTTTCATTAGTTGAAAAAAAGTCAGACAAAATCAAATTCACTTTTAAACATAAAAACTCTAACTCAAAACATTCAACCAAACACCAAATTTTTAAAAACTTGTCTAGAAACATTAACCAAACATCACCTTAAGGATTTAACGGGGGAGAATGTAATAACCCAAAATATCCCACATCGGTAGTATAATGAGAAAGTAATTGGTATATATGTAGGTGCAACGAAAGGCAAATAGTGTATGAGATACCAAAAAATAAAATAAAAACACTTTTCAACAGCAAAAATTGGTCGGAAGAAGGTGCGCCCAAAATATAATATATTGCCAGCTCTTGTTTTTAGCAAGGAGAGCTTGAAGGTGGAGTTTTTTTTTTTTTTGGTTCCTTTTACTTACCTTTTCTTACTTTACATTTACTTTCACCAATATTCATTAGTTTAGTGGATATTTTAACATTAAATTCCCATTTTTTGTTCCTTTTATTTTAACCTTTTCATACTTTACGTTTACTTTCACCAATGTATTATTTACAATTAGTTAATTAAAGTGCTTATAAAAAAGATTAGTTAATTAAAGTGGATATATTCATTAGTTTAGTGCATATTTTAACATTAAATTTCCACATTCGAAAGGTTGTTGTTGCTAAGCAAATTTGCGACTGGCTCCATCATAATGGCTCGTTTGGTTCAAGATTTAAACTATTCTGGGAATGCTAAATTCCATTCCGAAATAATTCCCGCGTTTAGTTCAAGTTTTAAGTCCGGAATAAATGATTCCAGGAACAAACATTTCCCCCCAAGTTCTCCCATTTAAATCATAAGGAATAAACCATTGCCAATGGGTATCTTTTTTAATTTTTCATGGTAGGACTAAAATAACACTCTTCCTTGTGAATAAATAATTCTTTTTCCATCCGTGTATGAAAATATTGTTTGAAACTTTTTTTTTAGTTAAGCTGCTACACAAAAATGAAAAAAAAATATTTGGAACCTTTTTTCTATTCTTTTTTCCTGTTGTAATTTTTTTTTAATTACAAAAATTGTAATTTTTGTAGGATAGTTATTAGCTAGGCATATGTAATTTTTGTAATTTATTATAGTAATTGTTTCTTTTGAAAAATTAGTAGGTGATGTTTTCTTATCTTATAAAAAGAAGGGAATTTTTGTAATTGATAATTTATTACATTCCTATTCTCGGTTGAACCAAATATCGGCATGACATCCTAGATGCCAGGAAAAAAAACTTTCCAAGAATCAAGTATGTCCATTCCATTTCTAAAACTCGAACCAAACGAGCCCTAAAAGTATACTAGAGGGGCCAAGATCAACTTTCACCTGACCACCAAAAAAAAAATTATCTTCGGTATCATTACTACTGTATAGTTACTAAGATCATAGCGTGTATCAAGTATAGAAAGGAGCTGAGATTGTTCCACGAAAGGTTATTTCTTGGAACTCGTGTTATGACTAATTCTGTTAAAATGCCTGATTCATGAGGTTACGAAAGATTTTTTTCTGAAATTGCTGTAACAAATCTACGGTAAAATCATTTACAATTAAAATTAGGTTTAAGCATTATTTTGACATTATTAGTAATTAAGAGGCGGTTAAGTATTATAATCTTTAACATATCCGTACCACAAAGATTGATGACTATAGATCAAAAAATGTTATTTTGAAAATTTGTATTCGATGAAGACGCCCCACATAGATATTAGTATAGAAATTTTAAATATGACTTTCTCTCATCTCTCATAGAATATATTTTTATTTTTTCTATTTTCCTTTTCCTTTTTTAACATAAAAATTTTCATGAATAGAATTGAGAGATAGTGGGTCTTCTTTGGCGAAAAAGCTTGATTGACTTGGTAAAGATTTTAATACTTTCTCTTGGTGGACTATCACGTTCAACTAAATATTTATTCACATGCTAAATATTTACACAAATGTAACTTTGTGTCTCTCTATTTTTCTATAACACTTCTCTCTCATCAATTCAAACAAAAAGTCAAATGCATAGAGACTTGATGTGCAATATTGATTGCTTCTATAAAAGGTTTTGGATTAGAATTATGAATTTAAATTGTACCACGCATCTACCAATATTTTAAGAGTAAATAACGCTTTTGTTCTTTTTTTACCTTGTGCTCGTCAGGTGACATGCCTCAACTGTAAGAAGAGGAACGGTGTTAGGGGTATGGGCCCATCCTACAAGGTTCGGAAAAAGAGAGAATTTGTGTTTATGGCTCGAGCACGTAGATGTAATATGGAATTTTCACTTACTGGTTAGTCTAATATTAGCTATAAACTTTCTTATATTTACTCATATGATGCAACATTTTGAGTAAATACTATCAATGGTTACTGAACTATTGGCTAATTTTATCAATAGTCACTGAACTAAATTTGTTACAATCGCATCACTAAACTTTTAAAAAGTGCTACCATTGGCCACTCCGTTAAATCCCACCGTTAATTTTTGACAAAACCGTTATCACGCGAAATTTCAAGGGCATTTTAGTCTTTTTCCTTTTTCTTTTTTTTTTCTCTTTTCTTTATTCCCTTTTTCCTTTTTCTTCTTCTTTTCTTTTCTTTCTTCATCTTCTTCCTCTAACTTCCGCCATTTTCTTCTTCTTCTTCTTCTTCCGAGCTTCTTCTACCATTCTTCTTCTTCTTCTTCTTCTTCTTCTTATTCTTCTTCCATCCCCACCTCTCATCTCCGCCACTACTGACGACGCACCTCCACCCCTCACCCTCATCGCCAACGCGGCTGCCACCATCGCGATGAGAGGTGCGCAGCAGCCAACACACAGCGTGCCCTAGAATTTCTCTCTCTCTCTCTCTCTCTCTCTCTCTCTCTCTCTCTCTCTTACCTTGAGAGAGAGTTTTGGTTAGCTTTTTATTGATCTTCATGTAAATTCGTCGTTGGGATTTTGTAATCAAAATTTGGGGTTTTTGGAAGTCAAGATCGGAGGTATTTGATCAATGGTTGCTGTGTGATTTTGACATACTCTGTTTCAAATTTGTTGTGCACACTCGGTAGTGTTGTACTCGGAGTATTATTGCTGTTTTTTCGATCTATTATTGCTGTTAATTTCGATCTATTATTTGCTGTTTTTTCTGGGTGAATTTGCGAATTTGTTATTGCTGCTACATAAATCTGTTTTGAATTTGTTGTTGTTGTTGCGGCGATGAGGGGCGGGGACGGAACTAGAAGAAGAAGAAGAAGAAAAAGAATGGTGGAAGAAGAAGAAGAAGAATGGCGGAAGTTAGAGGAAGAAGATGAAAAAAGAAAGGAAAATAAAAAGAAAAGGAAAAAGGGAATAAAGAAAAGAGAAAAAAAAAAGAAAAAAGAAAAAGACTAAAATGCCCTTGAAATTTCGCGTGATAACGGTTTTGTCAAAAATTAACAGTGGGATTTAACGGAGTGGCCAATGGTAGCACTTTTTAAAAGTTTAGTGATGCGATTGTAACAAAATTTAGTTCAGTGACTATTGATAAAATTAGCCAATAGTTCAGTGGCCATTGATAATATTTACTCCAACATTTTCAATATATGCCATGGGTTTAAAATATCCTTTTTCAAACGTGACTTGACTTGAAGCAAATTTTACATTAAAAAATTCAAACCTGTTACACTTGCTAGTATACTTAAATCCAAACTCGTTGGACTACGGTGTAATTATAGGATACTAAAAGTAAGAAAAAAAAAAAGAAGAAGAAGAAAAAAACACTATACTCAATTTGGTCTTGAAATACCTGAACCAATATGCTTTGGGGAATTACACGTCAGTAATTCCAGCTCAACAAGTATGCGTAGTGTCCTGCTAGCTGGACTCGGTGGAGTCTATACTAGAGTTAGACTCGGAGAAGTCGGGGTTGAAGTCGCTATAACCTACGTCCATCCGAGTTACTATCAAGAGAGTTATGCAGGTTCCTCAAGTAAAGTAAAATATATAGGGTGTACCTTGAGATGTGCATTGATCTACCAATCAAAGGTGGACGATCTTGCGGATAATGTCGAGTGGTGACTATATGGACGTTCAAAGGTGGAGCCAGGTGGACTAACCGGTATTAGTTTAAAGTGGAGCCAAAGGTGGACTGATTTGATCTAAGGTGGAGACTTTTAGAATGATTGGCTCAAATCATTGATCCCACATGAAAAAATTGAGGAACTCAACATGGATATATGTTTAAGGCTAATAGTTATGTCTTGCCTTAAAATTAAACATGCAATTTTAAGAATAATAGTTACGAATTGCCTAAAATTGTTACTTGTTGAACCTTGGAAGTATGTTTAGTTTTAAGATTAAATATGTGATTTTATTTTAAATAACTTAAAGTATTAACTCTTAATTAAAATTTTCTTTTGGAATTATAACTGAATCAATAGCAATAAAATTGAACTTTACTACCTTTTATATATGAAAATATTACACTAGAGCTAGCAAAACCCTAATAATATTATTGTATGGTGATTATTTACAAATTTGGTGATAGATCCCATTTGCATCCTACAAAAAAAAAGAAGAAGGTAATAAGGCTTTGTTTGATAAAAATATAAAAAATGATAAGAAGAACACTTGATTTGTATAAGAAGTTGGAAAATAAATTGAGATATTTAATGATACGCTTACCATCTCATGCTTATTTTGATAAGTAGACGTACTCTATATTTTATTATTTTTTGTAGAAAATTTTTCTTCCTCGACTATCAAAGAAATTTTTTTTATAAAAAAAGTTACAAATTAAAAAGACATCTAATTTGGGACGAAGAAAATAAATGCCTTTACAATGTAGTATAGCTAAAACCAAATGCTAATGCAGTTACTCCTAGCGGTGAGAAGCTAGTAATTAAGTTTTACAAAAAGTTGACTTGGTACGTATCTCCTTAACCAACAAGTATACTGGATTATGTGGGATAATAAAGGTTCCCCTATTTGTTGATAATGAAAATCGCCCGTTTGAAATGGATTAGAAAAAAGAACTTCCTTGATCGAGAATGAAATTGTGCTCCCTTTCACATGAGCGGGATTGATGAATTCGCGTACGTACTTATTAGAGATCTCTCGAGACATTTTATTATTTTTTATTGAGGATCTCTCAAAAAAAAAAAAAATGGCTCACCTTTAAATGTACTCAATGTGTTTCACGTGCTATGTACGTGCACATATATAACCAACCAAATATTTGTAAATAATCAATTTAAATTACAAATAACATTAATGATTCTGGTAAGTTATCCGATATCAAGAGATTTTCCTAGCTCATGGAAATGTTATGAATCATATGAGATTAGGTGGTTTGTTTTTCTAACGTTGGAATGTGTTAGAAACTTTATATGATGCAAATTTAATTCTGTATTCCGAATTGATAATAATCAAAATTAAATCGACACTAAAACCGAGTCCTGTGATATCCACAGTCTCCTTAAAACAGTTACGCCGCTCCTCGGTAGTACTTGGAGGCTGCCGGACGACGTCTGTTTCCCAGGATGAAACGGTACTTCAGTGTTACTTAAGCACCTCGGCACACTGAACGAACTGAAGATGTTAGAATCTTACCACCGGAGAAAAAAACCTACAAGCTAGAACAAAAGCGAAGGAGGTTCAATGGAAAGGAAAAGAGTATATAATCTAGGAATAGTATATAAATTTGGGAATAGTATATAAAACTCAGTAGTTCTACATGGAGAAAAGAGTAAATCTGGGAATAGTATATAAATTCTATGGGCACCTTTCCCTGCAAGCTGGTTTTCAAGGGCAAGTTCTATCAATTGGTTTGTAACAAACACTATATGTCAAAATCTAAACCATCAAATTGTAAATGAACAATCTACACTAAATCATTATGTACTGTTCTATTTTAGCCAAGAATATATGAGATATAGTGTTTCATAGAACTTACCCGTAATTTGTGATTGAAGTTGCTTTTTTTTATTATTTAACCCCAAATTTGGGGTAGAGGGATTACATTTTTTAAGGCCCATACAGTGAGCGGTATTGTTTGGATATAACTGATACTTTTATTTTCACTTTTGATGTTAATAAATAATCTTCGATTATTTTGCAAGCAAGTTTGTTTTTGTGCATCGTACATAAAATTCACTTACTTAATTATGTTGTTTATTAAAATACCGAATTGAATTAATAGATTTAAAAATTAAAATGGGTTTGTACAAAATTGAACTCTGTACTGCAGGCACGGGAAGAATGAAAGTTTATTAGTTAATTTAAAAATTAAAATAAAATACTAATTATTGCATTACATTTTTTAGAGGATAATGTGTTAATATAATGAGTTGTGTAACACTTTTTATATACAAAAATACGCCAAAATTACATTAACTCACCTAAAATAAATTTCCGACTCTGCCCCAAGTTACAACTACACGTGAAACAGGGGGAGGGGAATTGATGATACGCCTATATTGATGTGGATGCAGATAGTAAGGAAACACATGATAGCTTGTGGTCTAATGGATGATGTTGCTCTAGACAAAAGTAGGCTCGCCTTTTTTCCAGGTATCCTAATGGTATTTACATAACATGTGCATGGGTCATATAATCATAACGAATGTGAGACACCATCGAACAAAAAGATTGGGAAGGTATATGCAACTTAATGCAATTATCAATGTTCTAAAAGTTACAGAAGACAACGCGTTAGGTGCTCAAAATAATATGTATTATTGTATTGTAATACGAATCTCTTTATTTTATCATAAACGTTTTGTCTTTATTTCAAGTGTGTGTGGACAAACTTATTATATATTTTGTGTAGTCTTAGCACCCCGACACAAAATTGTATAAAAATAAGAGTTCACGTAATGTTATTAACACTCTACATAAGTCTTTTAGCACTTTAATATGATATTTAGAAATATCTTCATTATTTAAACTTGTGATAAATATATAGTGAAATGCTAGAAAATTAATGTAGATAATATATTAATAGTCATACCTACGAAATGGAAAGGAAACATACTCGGTTTAATAGGACCGAGTAAATGTTCACACACTCAATTCTATAGGATTGAAGTAATGTACACATACTCGGTACAAATAGAACCGAGTAAATGAGATAGAATATTATCGAGTAAAGTGGTGTGTAGTTAGTGCCTATCTATCTATCTATTTATTATTATTATTATTATTATTATTATTATTATTATTATTATTATTATTATTATTATTATTATTATTTACGGTATATATATATATATATATAATAACTAATTAAAGTCCAAAAAGATCGTTGATATATCCTCGAGTAATCTCCGTAGAAGCTTCATGAAAAAAGCTTAATTTGTTCATGATGATAAAATTCATTTATGGTAGAGTTAATGTTCAAAATATAATTAATGGATATATATATATATATATATATTCTTTGTTTAATTGTTGACAAAACTATAATATAATATTAATATGATATAAAATAATCATCCGCAAGTTAAAAGCAAAGCTAGGCAGCTGGTACGATTTCATATTTTATCAGTTGGTATAATGTTAACTCCTGTTAATTAATTAAGTACAATCTAAAAGACTAAATGATGAAAGGATACATGTTAGGCTGCGTTTGATTGCAAACATGGAATTTATATGGAAAGAAAATAAGTTCCAGCTAATTGAATTGCCTAGAATTGAGTTGCATGAAAAATGTAATTAAATATGTTTGATTGCCTTAATTTTCTACCCGAAAAATATTAGTTGTATTGTGGCATTTTATAGTCATGATGGATCTTGTTTAATTGATCTTGATTAGTAGATTTTAAATATTAAATTTTTATTAAATTTTGAATTTTGTAGCTTAAGTTATAGCATTTTTAATGTAGGAAATGAGTAAAATTTTGTCTCGAAAAATGTGCAATTGCCTGGAAAATAAATACAAGCCCCCCCCCCCCCCCCCCAAGAAAATATTTTCCTTGTTTACAAGAAAAAGTACATGAATAGTGTCAAAAGTGGGAGTTTTACTACCAGAAAAATATTGGCAATCAAACAGCACAAAAGTGGCAACTTGGTTGGAAAAGCTAGGGCTGGCCACGGTTCGGTTACCGAACCGAATTGATCGGTTTTATACCGAACCGACCAATGTCGGTATACTCAAAATGAAAACCGTTACCGAACCGAATGGGTCGGTAAACCGACCTTCGGTTTTACCGATTTTATCGATCGGTTCGGTTTTTATAATGTTATAAACCGACCAAACACGAAAATTACATAGCAACTCAGCAACAAGCCAACGATGCACAACAATTATTGGTAATAAATTTTATTGTGCTTGGGTATTTCACAAGAGCTAAAGAAAACATAAATTACACAGCATCTTCAATCCATTCTCTAAGATCGCCATCGACGACAACCTCTCCGGCAATGTGAGGGGAGAGATATATCTCGTGTGAGAGATGAGAGAGGGGATATGAGATTTAGAGCTCGTTATTTTTGAGGGGAAGAGAGAGATAAAAGAGATGAGAGAGACAGGAGGTGTGGTTTTTTTTTTGTGGAGAGAGGAAAGAGCTTGCGTGTGAGAAATGAAATAGCCACAGAGCTGCAAGTTATTTTTGAGAGATGAGAGAGGTGAGAGGAGGATATTCAAAGCTTGCCATTATTTAGGGGAAGAGAAAGAGAAAGATGAGAGAGACAGGAGGTATGGGGGTTGTGCTGTTGTGGAGAGAAGAGAGAGCTTGCATGTGAGAGAGCCACAGAAGCCTACAGCTTTTTCTTTTCTTGGGATGGATTTTACTATTTTTTATTTTGACAGTACATAATTTATTTGGTCGGTCGGTTAAAATCGAAAAGGTAAAAATAAGAAACCGTTACCGGTACCGCTTTTGGTCGGTAACCGACTAATCGATAACCGACCAAAATTTATCGGTTCGGTTACCATTTATTTTATTTCGGTTCGATCGGTAATCAGTCAGTTTTCGATTTTCGGTCTAAAAAATCCACCCCTAGGAAAAGCCATATTTTCCATGAAAAATATAGCCAATCAAACACACCCTTAGATCTTGATGGTTCTAAATAACTATAAACTCTATGATTATTCATGTTGTATCACTAAGAATTAATAAACTAATATGCGGAAGCGTACCTGAATCCATAGCGTGTATTTGTAATCGAGTTATTGGCCTTCCAGATCTACACTTATTTCTTTAGAGAATCTTTTATGCCTTCTCATTACTCTCCGTAATGATGGGGGCTCAATAGGGATAAGATACGTACGTGTGATCTGGGAACCATAAGTACAATATATATATAGATAGTAAACCCTACTATCTATTTAGTATTTCCTTTTTAGCCCATCATAAAAATAGAATTACTCTTAAGTATCTACACATTAAAGGCTCACACCCTATTACATACATTTAAGCTCAAATAACTTAAACCTTATTTGATCACTTTTAAAGTGGGTTTAACTATTTGACAGTCCACAACACATAATTATTTCACATATAAGCCCAATGTTGGATTAAGGATCCAACAATCTCCCACTTGGGCTATATGTGTAACCTTATAATTAAGTATTGTAAATAGAGTTCATCTTTGCTGTCATTACTTCAATGCATCTACATCCAATCCAATCCATCAATCATATCAACATAGGATCAAAGCGGCCTTTGTTATACTTGACGTAACTCGACCCATCAATGGTCACACATGTCGATCTAACTGAATGACATAGATTATGATGTGGATGTCTAGCATGAAAATTACGTGCAATGTGATTTTAACATGCCTATTTCCAACTAGTCCTCCTGAAACTTTAGTGAGATCAAACCATATCCAAAATCAGAGTGTAAATAAACCAAACTTTACTTCTGCAGAAAATAACTTTAAATATCATTAAACCGAGACAACCGAAATATGTCTATATCATAGAAATACTAAAATTACAAACTCCCACTAAAACTGAATTTCCTTAAAATAATTGACACCCATACAATTAATGTGCTCATAAAACACTTTAAATGGCAATCCCTTAGTAAGCGGATCCGTAACTATAGAATTTGTACCAATGTGTTTTATAGACATTTGTCCACCCTGAACTCTTTCCTTAACAACTAAAAAAACTTGATGTCTATATATTTAGACTTCATCAAGTTTATGTTGTCAGTGGAATACAAGATAGATTTAATACTATTTTTGCACCCAGCAAAATCGGAGACAGTATACCCAACGATCTCAAGCTGATCTAATATTCGATATATGAGCATGTTATTATTTTATTTTCTATAAGTACCATAAGACCTATTTTGTTGCTTTCAAATGGTCTATTCTTGAATTGCTTAAATACCTGCCTAGCTTTCCAACAATGTACGCAATATGCAAACGCATACATATCTGAGTATACATTAGACTCCATACTGTTGATGCATAAGAAAACTTTTGCATTTTATTTTCCAAAAAATCATTCTTAGTGTACTGAATAAGATTAACCTTATCTCTCTTAACCATAGGGGTATCACATGATTTACAATCCTACATGCCATATCTCTTGAGAACCTTTTTGATATAGCTCTTTTATGATGATCCTAAAATACCCCGAGAGCGATCTCAGTGTATCTGTATGCTTAACACAAAAGAAATGTCACCAAGATCTTTCATTTCAAATTCTTAATCAGAAATCTCTTGGTTTCATGCAATATGCATACATCGTTGCTAGCAAGCAAAATATCATCGATATATAAAATTAGAAAAATATACTTACTCCCACAGAACTTATGGTATATGTAGTTATCGACCAAATTCATCTCAAAACCAAATGAGATGATTACTTGATGAAATTTGAAATACTATTGTCGAGATTCTTGCTTGAGCCTATAGATGAATTTCTTAAGTTTGCAAACCATATATTTTGAGTCTCCCACCACAAAGTTTTCTGGCTGCTCCATATAGACCGCCTCATCAATGTTACCATTGAGAAATATCGTCTTTATATCCATCTGATGTAACTCAAGATCAAAATGCACCACGAATACCATTATAGTCTTAAAACAATATTTTAAATAAACTGGATAATAATTTTCTTTATAGTCGATGCCTTCCTTTTGTGTAAAGCCCCTTTACGACAAAACAAGCTTTGTACCTCTCTACATCGTCTTTTAAATCCCTCTTGGTCTTAAATATCCATTTACAACTAATGAGTTTCGCACATTTTGTCAATGAGATAAGATCAAATACGTCATTGTTTCTTCATGGGTTTAATCTCCTCATTTATGGCATCAATCCATTTCTAAGAATCAGAACATTCCATGGTTGATGGAAGTTGATCAGATCATCTTCCATCATTACAATGTCAATCTTATGTTCTTGGAGAAATACTATTTAGTCATCTGGCACCGCACTTCTCCTTTCTTTAGTGGATCTCCTTAATGTCATAGGTTCTTGAGGTGGTAGAGTTTGTTCTTTTGGAACAATTTTTTGAATGGGAGGTTCTCTGACATTATCTTGATTTGTGTCTTAAACCAAGTTAGGAATAAAAACCTGATCAATGCTAATGACACCCGTGGGAATATCAATATATTCCTCTTCAAGGACAAAATCTCTGGCTATATCTCTCCCCGCAAACTCTACATCCTCAAAGAACCGGGCATTTTTCCATTCGAAAATCGACTTATTCGTGGGATCAAAAAACTTGTACCCCCTGGATCTTTCAGAGTATCCTACAAAATAGTACCATCTTCTGCCTTAACACAACCGAATTCTCAGTGTTTAATTTTATTTTTACACCGTATGCACTTAATTGCAGGGATTCATTAAATAAACCAATTGTATCGACTGGAATAAAGATTATTGTAATCTAACAAAGAATCAGAACCAATCACTTTTTCAATCATGCAACAAATTAAAAAAAAAATTATTCCCGAAAGAACAAAAATCTGTAGATTTATCCAAAACATAAATTGAAATCAAATTACGTATAAAATACGGTATAATAAATGTCTCATTGAGATTCAAATAAAATACAATATTTAATAATAATCTAAACCTTTTCAATTGCTTCAACTTGAACCATTTTACCATTGCCTAAATAGATGTGTCTTTCACTATCATTTGGTTTTCGGCAATTAAGGTAACCCCTTCTTATCACGCCATACGTGAAAGTTGGTATAGTACTTCTTTATGTGTTCTTCAGCTCTACAAAAGTAACATTAATATCTTCCGATTTGTCCAATTTCTTCTCTTATTTCTTTTGTGATACTGTATCTGTAACTTCCTTTTTTTTTTCTTTCTTTTCTTTCCCTTGTCCTTACTTTTAGAGGTTGAGACAATTAAAAAGTTTCTACCTTATCTTGCTTCAACTTTCCATCTTCCTGAACACAGTATGAGATGAACTCATTTAGAGACTAAGTCTCTTTCTGACAATTACAATTCACATTAAACCGGCTAAACTGTGTTGAAAGAGATATCAAAACTAGATGCACCAGCAAGTCCTCATAAAGTTCTAGCTTAAGTGCTCTTAGCTTAAAAGCAAGATGAGACATTTTCACATGTACTCCTTGACATTGCCTTTGCCCCTATTCCCCATTAAAATTAAGCATGTCAAGAGCGTAACTGTTTTAGCCTTCTCATTTTTGACAAACTTCTTGTCAATGTCTGCAAGGAATTCTTTAACCGTAGTTATCTTTTTAGATATTGTAACCCTAATGTTTTTAGAATGGCATTCTTCATAATCATGACATACATGCGATTTGATTCAATTCAATTCCACTTCTCTTTATCTTTTCCTCATTAAGAGTATATTTTTTTTATCCATAAAAGATTGGGAATGATCAACCCTTAACGCAAAGTCAAGACCCATGACTTCAAGAATTATCAAGAAGCTCTCTTGACATGATATGAAGTTTGTGTCATTTAGCACATGAATGCAGTTGATGCTAGCAGTATTATTACTTAAAGTCTTTATAATTAAATTCATAGAAAACAACAGTAATTAGACAAAACAAGCTCATATAAGTCTTAAAACAAATACAATGAATTCAAATAAAGGTAATTCCCATCTCAAGATACCGGGTGCTCCGTTAATATTTCATCTTTGGACAAAATACTAACTTGCAAATGATATCTTGTTATAGTAATCAAACACTGATAATAAGGGTATGTCGAATAATAAATCTTCCTTTGAGCCAATTTATTGTTCACATAAAATAAACTGAATAATTATCACGTGTTTATTACCATAGGTGTACATGCAATTCTCTTAAAAGTCAACATTCCTTTGAGCCGGTCAAAATTCACATAAATTACAAATACACAACTGTTTATATTTTAAAACAAAATAATTTTCACGAAAGATGTCACTTTGGCGACATGTCGTTTCAATTAATTTGTCTCTAAATATATATATACTTAATTATACCAATATTTGAATTTAATCTGGTTGGATCAAAACTTATTGGGTTATATACCCATATCCATATCTTGACCCAAATAACTTAATTCATTCACCCAAAACTTAGGCCTTAAAATTTATGTGTCCACGCGTACCGGTATAACACGTAAAATCCATTTCGATACGCAAACTAATTTATATTTATATATGTGTATACGCAATCAGCAGCATTAATATATTTATAAAATCCTAACATACACACACACATATATATATAGACATATAAACATAACATGGTGCAATCAACAAAAAATATATATATACATAAAGCATTCCGCAGTTTATATAAATGTATCCTTATATATATAAATGAATCATGCATGGTAGATTACCACATATTACATCGCAATCCCTTGGCAGAATCTTTTACTTAAATCAATACATACATGCATCCTTACATAGTATATATATAGCGTGTACCTCATATATCCTTTCATATATTTACACATCTACTTATATATATAACCTTACTGTCACCAAAAATATATATATAACCTTACATGTGGATACACATCTCCTTATATATATATATATATATATCGTAAACCGTATATATATATAAGCACATAATCTGCAGGAGAAAACAAATTCTGCCCAAAAAAATCGATATATATATCAATTTTTACTTTTTATTTATTTATATAAAATATAAGGCAACAAGCAACAGTTCCATAATCTTAATATAAATAAAGTACACATATATATTTATATATAAAGTATAAAACATGTTGCTTTAAAGTAGATGCATATATATATATATATATATATTAAAGTACACAAATATTTAGAGTGATGTTATATGCACCCTTATTTTGTAGTCAAAACACCACATAATTAGGGTGTTGACGGTGTTGTGACTACATAATTAGAGGACATTTGATTCGGTGGCAAGTTGCCGACTTAAAGGTTTACATTCGATGACAGTTTACCGAGTTAGTAATAAAAATTCAGCCAAAAGTTGCCGTTTAGGTCAAGTCGGTAAAATGTTACCGAATCACATGTTCAATTTTGCCAATGAGTCACCGACTCGGTATTTAAATTTTGAGTGTCATTTGTGATATCTTAACTATAAAATAGGGGTGCATATTTATATAATCCGAATGCGAGGTGTATATATATGCACGATTGACTTACAATATACATACACGTACGATTTGACCAAATATATATATATATATATATATTTACGATTAGACCTCTCATACAAATACTTCATCTATTATATATATATCCGATTAATATAAAAAAAAATCGTACATAAAAATCTAATTTGACCGAATATATGTATATAAAACAAAAGATCTGAATATTAGTTATATATATAACTAATTAAAGCCCATAAAGATCGTTGATATATCCTCGAGTAATCTCCGTAGAAGCTTCATGAAAAAAGCTTAATTTGTTCACGATGTGGAAGTCTTAATTTGATCACGAGTACTTTAAAATTCCACCGAAGGCAGACCAAGAAAATTCCACAGAAGCTTTTATTAGAGTACATCATGAAAGAATCCATTTTGTTCATGATGATAAAATTCATTTATGGTAGAGTTAATGTTCAAAATATAATAAATGGATATATATATATATTCTTTGTTTAATTGTTGACAAAACTATAATATAATATTAATATGATATAATATAATCATCTGCAAATTAAAAGCAAAGCTAGGCAGCTGGTACGATTTCACATTTTATCAGTTGGTATAATGTTAACTCTTGATAATTAATTAAGTACAATCTAATAGACTAAATGATGAAAGGATACATGTTAGATCTTGATGGTTCTAAATAATCATAAACTTTATGATCATTCATGTCGTATCACCAAGAATTAATAAACTAATATGCGGAAACGTACTTGAATCCATAACGTATGTTTGTAATCAAGTGGTTGGCCTTCCAAATCTACAGGTATTTCTTTAGAGAATCTTTTATGCCTTCTCACTGCTCTATGTGATGATGGGGGCTCAACAGGGATAAGATATCCCCAGAACCACAATATATATATATATAGTAAACCCTACTATCTATTTAATATTTCCATTTTAGCCCATCATAAAAATAGAATTATTCTTAAGTATCTACGCATTAAAGGCCCACACCCTATAACATACATTTAAGCCCAAATAACTTAAACCTTATTTAATCACTTTTAAAGTGGGCTTAACTATTTGACAGTCCACAACACATAATTATTTCACATATAAGCTCATTGTTGAATTAAGGATCCAACAATAAATACAAAGTTCTATCAATTGCAAAATGTATGAAGCACAAAACATTATGTTAAAAGAAATGATATGTCGTTATAATTCTTAAAATGTTATTGGCACCATAACTAATTCAATACAGCACAAGATTACAAAATAGGTACGTGGTCTAATGTGGGCACCAAAATCAACCCTCAAAATTTTGCCAAAACTTACTAAAACAAATAGATATTACACCGATCTATTTGACACAATCAAAAACATTTTGCGTTTTTCATTGATTAATTGAGTAATCCAATCCAATACGAAAGCAACAACTACTACTTCCCCAAAAGTGAAGGTGGGTAGAAAGCATGGTTTTGCGCAATCTCAATCCTATCTCGCGGATCATCCACTGTTTCATCCCTCAATGCCTGAAGAATTGCCTGTGATGGATGCTGCCTGAAAATTTTTTAAATCGTGAAGACCATAATAAGATTACACCGTTTTTGAGACTGGTTAATTTACATTGCATTAATGAGGTACAAATTATTATCAGTTCACATTTTAAAGAGCTCACGTGTTCAATTTCTTAGCTAAACAGGTTTTGGGGGCGGGGGAGATTTTATGGAAATTCCATGGTTAAATGGAAATATGCAAGGTATTGCGACGTGTTTTGTGTATATGGTGATATTTGTACTAAATTATGAAAATTTAAAGTGAAAATTTGACAAGTGTGATAGAGATAATATTAAAAAAATTGAGATAAATTTATCCATAAATTAAAATGTATAGTCTAAAGCCATTTATAAGTTTCTAAAACTGATCTAGTGGTTTTTGAATATTAAATTGCCTTGCCTTTGTATAATTAACCATGTGTATTAATCTTAAAGGTTATTCTTAGATGCTACTTTTGTTGTTTAAGTAAATCTAAAGATTCATTTCAAATATTGTTGATTTACTAATCCATTTATGGCTAATTGTTAACATTTAGGTTATGCTTTCATGGTCTTATATTAGTTTGCTATTTCAAATTTGACTTTGGTAAAAGAAATAACTTTAAAAAGATTAAACAAATACTGAAAAACCGAAATAAGTAGACATATAATGAAAACCCGAATATATAATACGGGGAAAACTAAACATACAGGGAACCACTTGGTTCCAGTGATGGATCTAGGGGGGGCGTGCGGGGGCGGTCGCCACCCCAAATTCTTTTAAAAATAAATTAGATATAATAGTAATTTTGTATTTATAAAAAAATATAAAAGCTCGTCCCCTCAAATTATTTTGAAAAGATTAAGTATGCCTCCTCAAATTATTTTGAAAAGATTAAGTATCGTTCCCTCAAATTATTTTGAAAAAATTAAGTAAGTCAATGTGTTTAATGTAACTTACTCACATGGGTAATCATATGTATATATATATATATGTGTGTGTATTTTTTGCAATTGTATATATATTGACATATTATATATGTTATATTTTTGCGTTAACTTGCTTTATTATTTTATGGTAAAATTTAGGTTGAATAATTTTTGTAATAATTATTTCTTGCTGTTGATTCATTTATATTCTCGTCCCCCCAAACCTAAAATCCTGGCTCCGTCCCTGCTCGGTTTAATCTTGGTTTCATGTTTTCAGAAACCTAACTTACCTTACACAAATCTTTCTAACTTTCAAATATTCGTCGCTAAATATTAATATATATAGTAGTAATAATTATCAAATTTTTAGAATGTGGGTGGGTGTTTAGGGGTATGAGGGGGGCAAGTGCCTCCTTCTCATTCCAACTAAGTCCATCTTGCTGTAATATATTCATATCTGTAGATATATGACTCCGATTTTTTTTTTCTTCTGTGGATGTTGTTGGAGATTTTATATATTTGAAAAAATGGTAGAAGAAAACAAAAACAAAGCAAGCACCAAAGTAAGATTTTTTTTTGTTTTCCTAAGTCCCAGGAGAGAAATAAAACCTTTTATGGGGTTTTATAAGAAAGAATTTGGTTAAAAGCTTATGATTTGCAGAGTGTGATTCACCACTCGCGTGCACCAAACCCAGGCATGCGTAAGAATAATGACCATTTACTGTGCATTTTATCTATTTTGAAATTGATCACTCGATCTGCCACTTGTTTTTTTTATATTTTCATTTGAATTATAACTCATTTGGGTTCACAAAAAGTGACATTGGTGTTTGCCTTGCTATTGATAATGCTGAAGTTAGCAAGTCTGAGGACTTAAGCTGGCTGATATTTTGCAGTCGGATAATCTTCAGAATGTGCAGGTGAGTAATCTTTCAATCTTTTTGCCGTGAAATTAAGAAACTTTCGCATTTAAGTTACTTATATTTGATGATCTCAGACTATATGGGCCATGGTAATAAGGGAGTTGCCAATGTGTTGCTCGTTAAACATTTTATTAACATTTAAGCTTTCCTTCTTTGTTTCATTAGTAGTAATTGATCTTGTCCCTTTTTTTATTTTTTATTTTTTTTTGGAGAAAACTAATGTTATTACAAACAAGAGAGAAGGGCAGCAAGTGCGCTAGCCTAATTAGGAGAGGCAACCATCTGAATATGAGACTTTTTCCTTATTCTAAAAGAAAAGAAAAGAAAAAAAGTTTGTTCCCCCTAGAAAAATTCTCCATTTTTATGCACAAGAAAACAATATATTTCCAAACACTACTAAGATTTTCAGTTTTTCATTGATATTTTGGTTGTATAGTAGTGTTGCGGATTATTTACATATATCCAGATTTGACTAGATTGCCCAGATTTAACCAGGAAGTAAAGTAAAAGAAACAAACAATAACACCAAAAAATAACATGATTCGGCCTAAAAAGTACCTACTCCATAGTCACTTTATTCTTTCTTTTAGGGGTGCTCTACAAAAATGGGGATAAATGTTTTAGTAGGGTTCCTAGGATGGATTTCAATGATCTCGGGTTGAGGATGTGAATGGCCTTTATATAGTTAGATCAACTCGAAAAAAATATGTTCAAGATTGGCTCAACGGAGTTTTTCCTGACACAAGCTTCACTTGAATAAATAACCGGGCCATTAGCAAGCTTAGGGCTCGTTTGGTTCGAGTTTTGGGAATGGAATGGGCATGGAATGGGAATACTTGATTCCTGGAAAGTTATTTTCCTGGCATCTAGGATGCCATGCCAATGTTTGGTTCAACCGGGAATAGGAATGGAATAAAGTATCAATTACAAAAATACCATTCTTTTTAAAAGATAAGAAAATATCACCTACTAATTTTTCAAAAGAGACAATTACTATAATAAATTACAAAAATTACACATGCTTAGCTAATAACTATCCTACAAAAATTACAATTATTTTTAATTAAAAAAAATTACAACAAGAAAAAAGAAAAAAAAAGTTCCAAATAATTTTTTTTTCATTTTTGTGCAGCAGCGTAATTAAAAAAAAAAGTTCCAAACAATATTTTCATACACTGATGGAAAAAAATTTATTTATTCATAAGGAAGAGTGTTATTTTAGTCCTAACATGAAAAAATTAAAAAAAATGCCCATTGGTAATGGTTTATTCCTTATGATTTAAATGGGAGAACTTTGGGGGAAAGGTTTGTTCCTGGAATCATTTATTCCGGACTTAAAACTTGAACCAAACGCGGGAATTGTTTTGGAATGGAATGTAGCATTCCTGGAATGGTTTAAATCTTGAACCAAACGAGCCATTAATGTCACGATACAAAGTCCCACATGCATGGAATAAATACAAAGATTTGGGTGTGGTGTATGAGCCCTGGGTAATTTTGTTTTTATTCACTTTAAAATGTAAGTTCATACTCCTTTGATCAAAATATGAGTTAATCTATATTTTCTTTTCAGTTTATCCATTTATTGGGTTTAACTTACAAAAAAATTAATATTTTCTTAATTTATTTTATGTTTTAATATGTATTAAAGGGATTTTATAAATACTTCCCAAACTGTCATTACACCCTTCTTTTAAAAAAAAAAAAAAACCTTACCTAGAGTACAACATACAAATCTTTTTGAGAATTCTTATAAACTTGTAAATTTATAATGGCTACGGAAATAAAAATTAGGAAATAATTGAACCACAATATTTGTCATGTATTCATATTTTTACAAATAAACTCATAATTTTCGTTTTGCTGTTAAACTTGTAAATTTAACTACAATATTTTTTGAAAACTTGAATTTTGACATAAAGTTTTCTTCTTCTTCTTCTTCTTCTTCTTCTTCTTCTTCTTCTTCTTTTGTATTGAAGTTTGAAAATTTTTAACAAAAAAAATCTTGCAAATTTACTGTGAAATTTATGCTATTAATATGTTCTAATTTTCTTCATAGAAAGAAAGAAAAAGAAAAATAAACCCAACCCATTTAAGTAGGTTTGCTTATTAAATTTTTGTATTTGTGTGCATATGCCATATGTATGTGACTCAAATATTTGTAATATAAAAAAAGAAAGTTCAAAAATCAATAAGTAGCATAGTGATTAAAAGTTATATTGTAACAACAAGAATTCGACTGTTTTTTTGTTTTTTTTTTTGGTCTATGCACTGTTTATACAATATATATATATATATATATATAAATTGTGGAATAAAAGGATGCATGGAAAAAATTGAAAAACAAAATTTAATATGACACAACTTCGAACTGGTAAATATAAATAATATATATTTATGTAACAATTGACATAGAATTGAAATGGAATGAGCAACGTTATTTTTAGAAGAAAATAAGAAGAATGTTTTACTAAACAAGTCAAGTATTTAAAAACATTTATAAAAGACACGCATATGTTAGGGATAGGAGGAGGTGGGGGGCGGAAGGTGAGGGGAGCAAAGGGGAGGCAATTGAAACCAAACCAAACCCAACCCAACCCTCCCACCCCCCACCACTCCGGTTACTTTGCAAAATATCCAAGTTATACCTATTGCAGTATTGCCTATAACATTACCCAAATAGAATTTCAAAGTATTTAATTTTACTAAATGATAATTTCTGGAAGATTCTTTTTAAATACACTCGCCAAAACTTGCTTCTCACCCCAATTTTAAGAAACTTGCAACTCAAACTTAATCATTTTTAAGAGACCTAGTTTCTCAATGAGAACCAACATTTGGCATGGCCTGAGTTACACATCAAAAGATCGTTTTTATATTCCCTCGTTCTCAAAACGATAGTCCCAATCTCACAAGTTACTAAATTTCATAAGTCACAATAGAAATTGAGTTTATTTTCTTGACCGCTGAATTGGTTGAAAGTAGTTTTTCCTTAAAAAGTATCAAAGTTAAAGTGGGATTATGTTTTTTTGAGAGGGACGGAGTAATTTATATAAAAATATTGCAAGGAAAAATAATCTAAGACGAACCAAATCTAGTACAATAATTAAGAAGAGACTAGTACATTTCTTTTGTATATCACAAATATGACCGTGACATCGTATTAATTATTTTTGTCTAAAACAAATACGACATGACAGACACAATTATATTTCACAACCTAATAGACATGATAAAACATAAGTAAAATCTTATATTTTTATGTCATTTAGATGCGGCTGACATGGCAAAACCCGACTAACACGATATAACGCAAACTAGGTGTGCATTATGTGTCAAAATTATAACACGAGCTCAACATAATTTGTGTTAAAAATTCACTACACAAGATTGCATGTCAATTTCATGTTAATTTTGTTTCACGCTATTGTGTTGTTTCTAAAATTGTGGTCTTTGGGAACTCGGGCACCACATGGACCGACCACCAATTTCCTATTTATAAACTTATAATATGAATTTGTCAAGTTTTTACAAGCTTCAGTTCAACATTCGAGCCTCCTTGTGAGAAATTATACTGTTCATATATAAAAACAAAAGAAGTAAATTTAACATATAGATTTAATTTTATTATTTTTGAAAAAAAAAACATGGGCTAAAAAGGTTAATTAGCCTCTAGTGTACCTCAACTGGACTATTTCAAGCCCAGCTATACAGTCTATGAGAAGTCAGAATTATGATCCAGTTTCAAACTAGATTGGGCTGGGTTCATAAAAAATTAAAAATAAAATATCACCCACACCCCACATACAATATGGCGTTACCTAGCTAGATCATAGAGCCTTCATCATCAGATTAATAGTTATATTTATTTTTCTTGGATAAATTAATGTCAAAAATAAGTTCTCACTTTTATCATTAGTTACGTTTTTTAAAAACATTTGTTATTAATTAAGTTAAAATAAGTATTTTTTTAACAAGTAAAAATAGAGAATAGATGGAATTTTACGTCACACATTGGCCTCCAAAAAAATTATAAATTTTTTAAGTAGAAATAGTATTTCTTTTTCTCTCTAAGCTACCTATCTCTCTCTATGTATGTGTATGTATATGTGTATATATATACTTGTTATAAATGGTAAATAAATTAGATTCATAACTTGCAGTCTCACAATTAAAAGGGTTGATGTAAGTTTGTTTCGATGTTTAAATATAACTTTGAATAATATATCTCCCAACCCTCCCCTTCATATGCCAAATTTATCCATCTTAATGTTAAGGAGGGGAAAAAGAGTAGAAAATCAAATTAAACGAGTTACATGTATAGTGGTAAATACTATAAGATAGAGAAAGAGAGAATCATAAGCGAGAGTGTAACCAAATATTTTGTGGGGTGAAAACATCACCTTCCTTAATTTTTACCTGAATTTGAAAAAAGATACAAGTGATTTGATAAGATTTTTTTGTCTTTTTCTTATTTTTTATATATATAAAAAATCTTACTCATCCTTAAAAAAAATTATATTGCATCAAAAATCCAAAAAAAAAGTAAAAGAAAATTTCACCAATTGTTCATTCTATTTTTTCAACTTTTGACAAAAATTAGTAATATTCTATGGAAATGATTTTAAATTCGAAAATAAGGTATAAAAAATGGGTTAATTGAGAGAAACGATTTTGGATTTGTAAATCGGGTGCCAAAATGGGTTTATTGTTAGAAATGATTTTGGATTCAATAATGAGGTATCAAAATGGGTTAATTGATAGAAACGATTTTGGATTTGTAAATTGGGTGCCAAAATGGGTTTATTGTTTGAAACGATTTTGAATTCAACAATGAGGTATCAAAATTTGTTTATCTCTAAAGGATTGATTGAGTTTTAGATAGAGAGGGGGATATATTTTTTGTAAGTTTAGAGAGAGAAAGTAAATGTTAGGATTTTTTGAAGAAGAAGATGAATAATAGTAAGGGGCAAAATGGTCATTCTCGCAAAAAATTAGACGGAGTTAGAGGACCGTTAAAACCCAGGGGGTAAGTCAAAGGATTATTGAAATAGGGGAATATCTTGAGTTTAGTATTAATAATAGGGGCAAATTCAAAAAAGCCCTATTAAAAAAGCAAAAAAAAAAAGAAAAAGAAGAAGAAGAAGAAAGAAAGAAAGAAAAAGCCACATTTGAAGTATGAATTTGGATTAAACCCAGTTGGGCAAACTAAATTGTAAGGTTCTTCGTCGAAAATCAAGAGATCTCGAGTTCAAATCCTAGCGCCTCTATCCCTTCTCCTCCCCTAAAGATCGAGCATAACTACATGTATCCATGACCATTTATAAGGAAAAAAAAGTACGAATTTGAATAAACTAAATTTCGGAGATTGCAACTATAAAGCACGGGCATTTTTCTGGAGGCCACGTATCACTCTTGACACTGGACACACTCCAATACGTGGGCGACACACGAGCCTCAGAGACAGTATCGTATTTTTTTTATTATTTATAAATTTTAATAGCTAGCTGACACGTCCCGATACATAAAACTGATACGTTGGGCGTGTTTTAAATTTTAAAACTTAGAAATGGGTCAAATCTGAAATATGCTAATATTAGTTTTGTTTTTGGTACACGTGGAAATTTAATTTTTATTTTTTTGTTATAAATTGCATTAAAAAATTACCGATAATTACAACAAGAGATCGTGTGTGTGTGTATATGTGTGGTCTATTGGAAAGGATAGTATAACATTATACCTGTGCTATATGCTGATAATGCAACATTATACTTAGGCTATATGTTGTATGAAGAAGGAGAAGAATAAAGAGAAGAAGACACGAATTTGGCTAGTACGATAAAAAAAAAAAAAAAAAAAAACCTTTATTACTCTTGAACTTTTATTTTAAGAAAAATACCTCTATTTCGGCTTCAGCATCCGAAGAAGAGGACTCGGCTTCAGCATCCGAAGAAGAAGACTTACTCAAGTTGTCATCATCAGAAGAATCGCTTTCAGAGTCCAAATCCTTTTTGGGCGATGTTTTAAATTTTCTTGAAGATTCTTGATTAGTTAATACTTTTGGGTAGACTCTTTGAGGAAAAAAATATGGGAACTTATATAAGCTTTTTCCTCTGCTAGTGTGTAATTCAACTGACTTTGAACATATATATCACTCTATTAGACAATTATTTATAAGCAATGGATAAATATTACATTATGGTTAAATCATTATATACCATATATGTATTAACATCTACGGACAGGGGCATTTTCATTCATGCAACTTACGCAATTCCGATTGTTGTAATTTTCATCTCTAATTCAAATTATGATAAACGAATTGTAGAATTCAATAGTCATCAATATAATATTTATTTTATTGCGTGTAAAAGATTATGCTTTCATTTGTAATTAATACATTACAAATTTTTGGGGATCTCATGTTAAAAATAGATAGTTAGCATTAACAATTGATTTCAAGCTTAAAATTTTAAAATATTATTCCTCATTGGCTGATACTATGCTAATTTTAAGATTTCTGGAAGATGACACTTACTGTTATTATAATCGTTCATTTTTAAGCTAGAAAATTAGTATTTATGTCAATTCAACAATAATATTAAGTTGTGTAAACTTTTTCATGTGTCATTTGATATTTTTTAAGTATATGTACATAATTAATTCAACAAACTGAAAAATCTATATATATATATAAACCCACGAAGTTATTAAATGTGTAGTGGGGGTTATATATAGGAAAACTAGTTTGTAACTCATGCGATGCATGGGCGTATTAAGATAAAATAGTTAATTACGAAATTAAAAACACACGTCAACTTTCTTTCTGCATATTAAAAGGTGCAGAAGAAAAACTTTTATCATCTCTTTTACCATTGATTTCACAATTTCCTTTAAAACAAAAATCGGAATGTGGATTGCATTGGAAATAGATTAAAAATTTAATCGGATTGCAGATTACATTGGAAATAAATTAACTTATGTGTGAGAGAAATGAATTTGGGTTCTAATTAAAGACGGTGTAAATACACATAAAACGAAAAAAAAATATAAGTCAACTATAATTAAAAAATAAAGAAATGTTTTAAAATGAGAGAATAAAGAGGGAGTAAATGCAATACACATGACAGCCTAACAAAAAAACCTTCTCACTCCTCCCATTTTATATATATACTATTAGATAGTTGTGTGTAGAAGAATAGAGTACTCAATTAATACTATTAAATAGCAAGTGGTGGGAAGTTGGTCCAAATTAGTTCCAGCCTGAGAATAGTACTTTGGCGAAGGTTTTTTTTGAGATTTTGTAATTTGTTTTGAGTTATTTATTTTGTCAAGTAGGGTTAACAATATTGAAAAGTTACGGGTCTCTAAAACTTAAAATTTCAAATGTTAGGTACCTAAAATTAAAGGTCCCATTACTAAGATGCTACGTGTTACATTACCGCAATTTAAAACACTGCTCTTACCCCACGACAGGCAAATGAAAACGAAAGTGCATTGCACTAGAGCAGCTGAGCGAACGAAGGTACACCCCTTCATGCATATAACAAAATGTAAATCTAACTCATGACATTTTTGTCATACTCCATTTTTCAAGCTTCGATCATTGTTCATGGTCTAAAGTTGGGCAAGAGCTGTGGTTTTTTCATGGCTGAGTTCAAAGTGGGATACCTTTATGAGGATATTTCAGGCTGAAGAAGAAGGACCGTCCCAATAATATTAAATTAACTCAAATAGAGATTGCGGACTAAAAGTCTAGGATTCTTCTCTCCTTTCTTTACCGGTAATTATCCTCCAATGATATTTGTAAATGCGACTCAACTTAAAAAACCGGTTGAATTATGCGTTTGCTTTTATAATACTAGATACATATAGGGCTGTTTTTGGTTGGTGTACCGAACCGGTGCGCCTTTGCCTACCACTGTCGGTTGACAAATTTCATTATCAGTAGTCGACTGAGCTTGTTGGTTTAACCGACCTTCGATTTGCAGACCAGCTCAGCAATTTGATCGAAATGGGGCAGGGGGTTGACTTGGTAGTGGTAATGGAGGTGGCGAAGATGGTGGGGGTGGGAGGGAGGGAGGGGGTTAAAGGTGATGGTGGAGTGAGAGGAAAGTGCTTGTAGACAGGGGTAGAGGCACGAGAGGGCATGGGTTTTTTGTAAATTTTTAAAAAGTATAGGGATTTGTGCATGAGAAGGGAAAGGTTAGGTGCCATTATGTGATTTTAGGTAAGGGTGTTACGTGCAATTAAGGTTATAAGTTTAGGGTAGGTGTTGTAACATAGGTCAAGTAAGGTCAGGGGGGTGGTTTGTGTTTTTTTTTTGTTTGTTTTTTGGGTGGGGGGTTGTTTGTGTAAGTAGCTTTATAGGTTTAGGGCATAGATGCGTAATATATATTAGGTTATATGTTATAAGTTAAACGATATGAAGGAAACCTACAGCCGTTTCTCCCCTTTCTTCTTCAGTTTTCACTGTTGTTCGTTTTTTTTTTTTTTTTAAAACACATCCTCCATTTTATTTTGGTAGTAGCTCCTTTTTTCATCTTCATTCTTCATTTGTTCCGGTATTTTAGGTTAGATTTCTTTTTTATAATCTTATACATTTTGTTTAAAAATTTTGAATATTAAGAATTAGGTGTTTTAATGTTGATTTGTTTCTTAAATTGTTAATATATTTGTTTGTTGGTTATTATTTATTAATATTGATTTGCTTCTTAAATTGTTAAATATTGATATTAAATTTGATTATTGAGGTTGATTTGCTTATTAGATTGTTATTTGATAAATTAATATTTAGATTAATATATGTGTTTGTTGGTTATAGTAAGTTGAATATTAAGTTGATAAAAATATTTCAAAATATATAATTAATTTTAGTATATCATTTTTGACTTTTCCAAAATATCGAAATAGAATGGAAAAATATTTTAGTAAAAACTTAGCCTAGAAACATAATTATTGAGTTTGATTTGGCTTAAAAAAAAATTGGCCCCACCTGGAATTTATTCCTGGCTCCGCCACTGCTTGTAGAGAAGAGTGAACGAGGCGGCAGTGACGATGGTGAGTGGATGAAGAAGATGACAGTGATGGTGACGATGGAGTAATGTTGAGTTATGATTAAAAAAAAAAATTGATCCATATCGTTAGTAAAAAAAAATTTGAACCAATTTTCTTAAAAATATAATAATAATAAACTAACCATTTTTTGTTAAACCAACTTGAAAAATATTTAATTAAAATGACAAAAATGTCTCCCGGAATTGGCCTTTGGGGGTGCGAAAATATATTTACTTGTATTACAAAAAAAGTTGATTATTGTGGTGATACATTGTGTCTACAAACAATTTAGCAGTGAATTTTTTTTTTTTTTTTCATGTCATCGTTCAAGGTTTATTTTATACAATGATACATTCAATGAGTGAAACCATGCCGAAAAGGAGCTGGAAGTTTGAACTCTGACCTGAGAAGGTATTTGTAAACGGTAACAAAGCTCAAAATTTCTATTTAAACAGCGAGAATATATAGTTTTATTTTAAATTTATCATCTACCTATTAAAATCTTCTGTTGCCATAATATATATATATATATAAGGTCAAGCCACCTAAGTTTTATTTTCTTTTTCATTTTTTATTTAGTAAACATTAGGTGAAATTTTGGGTCTGGGGGTCTTGTTTTAATATCTCTCATGCATTCATTAGCTCTTGACTAATATCAAAGGCCTCAGTTAGAGTACCAACGCAACGTAACCGAATAGGAATTTTCAGAAAAGTGTCGTTTATTTTTTGGCACCCATTTTGACACAAACCATTAAGTCAACTGGTCAATCTGTTAATTAACTCCCTTAAAAAAAGATGTTTTGTGCCTTTGTGCCAAAAATACCTCTGAATTATTGTTACTGTTGGATGCAACTACATAAACACGGCAATATTGAAGATCAAAATTGAATTTGTAGAGTAAGGGGAAAGATGAGAGAAAATAACTGTAGAATTGGAGGAATAGGAAGGATCTCGCTCTTCCCTACTCCTTTATCTCTCTTCTGTCGATCTTTGTATATATATATATTGAAATCATATTCATCAAAAATTAGAAGAATAGATATGTGATTTGAAGTTTTTCGCATTTGGGAATTTTTTTGGGTTTTTCTATTTGATCATGTGAAATGAAGATCACAATTAAGAACAAGTTTGGATGTTAATTAATGAAAATTTTGAGTGTTAAAAAGGGAATACGACTAAATAATTCTCGACACTCTAGAGTAGGATCTACTTCCAAACTTACTGAAAGCCCGGATCACATCATGAAAAAAAACAAGAGGAAGTAAATCAACAAAATATTAATACGAAAAACCTAGGCAGCTAGCACAGGAACAGACACTCCTGATGCTGCTTATGTAAAATTCAAATTTATAACTCCAGTTTAACAATAATAAAAGAAAAACCCAGCAGAAGATGAAGACTAACAATAGACTTGCCACCGCCTGTCCAGAACCCAGTTCTGGGACCAGGTACCAGACAAATGTTCAAACATAAAGCTAGACACGACAAAACAACCACCTAAAAACTGAATAGAGAAACAATCCTCTAAAACCATGTCTTTACGATGACAGCCCCTACCTGAAGAGGGACAAACCTGCTCGATTCACTTCCCAGACTTCTTGGCAGCAGCTTTTGTAACTTTAGCACCAGTAGGTTCCTTCTTCTCGACATTCTTGATGACTCCAACAGCAACAGTTTGTCTCATGTCCCTTACCGCAAATCGGCCAAGTGGGGGATACTCAGAGAAAGTCTCTACCACCATGGGCTTTGTGGGAACCATCTTAATCATTCCAGCATCACCATTCTTCAAGAACTTCGGCTCCTTCTCGAGCTCCTTACCAGACCGCCTGTCAATCTTGGTCAGGAGCTGAGCAAACTTGACTGCGATGTGAGAAGTGTGGCAATCAAGAACAGGAGCATATCCATTTCCAATCTGACCGGGATGGTTCATGATAATAACTTGGGAAGTGAAATTGGCAGCCTCCTTGGCTGGATCGTCTTTGGAATTAGACGCAACATAACCACGCTTGAGATCCTTAACGGCAACATTCTTCACATTGAATCCCACATTGTCACCGGGTAGAGCCTCCACAAGAGACTCATGGTGCATCTCAACAGACTTGACTTCAGTGGTCAGGCCAGAAGGGCCAAAAGTGACTACCATACCAGGCTTGAGGGTACCGGTTTCAACACGACCCACAGGAACAGTTCCAATGCCTCCAATCTTGTATACGTCCTGAAGAGGGAGTCGGAGTGGTTTGTCAGAGGGTCTCTTTGGCTCGTTGATGAGATCGAGGGCCTCAAGAAGGGTAGGACCCTTGTACCAGTCGAGGTTGGTGGATCTCTCAATCATGTTGTCACCTTCAAATCCAGAGATGGGGACAAATGGGATCTTGTCCGGGTTGTACCCAACCTTCTTCAGGTAAGAAGACACCTCCTTTACAATTTCATCATACCTTGCCTTCGAATACTTGGGAGTTGTGGCATCCATCTACAAAAGATTATAACATGTAACATTATCTAAATATCTAAATCTACATTATCTAATAAAACATGAATCCAATAATAATAGTATTAATGAGAAAGAGAGAGAGAGGGAGAGAATTATATTGCTAATAAAACCAAAGGGAGTAACAAGTAACAATCGTTATTTATGAAAACTAACCTTGTTGCAGCAACAGATCATCTGCTTGACACCAAGAGTGAAAGCAAGCAGGGCATGTTCACGGGTCTGACCATCCTTGGAAATACCAGCTTCAAAGCCTCCAGTGGTGGAGTCAATGATAAGGACAGCACAATCTGCCTGGGATGTTCCAGTAATCATGTTCTTGATAAAGTCACGGTGTCCAGGAGCATCAATGACAGTGCAATAATACTTGGTTGTTTCGAACTTCCACAAGGCAATGTCAATGGTGATTCCACGCTCACGCTCAGCCTTGAGCTTGTCTAGCACCCATGCATACTTGAATGACCTTTTGTTCATCTCAGCCGCTTCCTTCTCAAACCTCTCTATCACACGCTTATCAATACCTCCTAGCTTGTAGATGAGATGGCCAGTAGTGGTTGACTTGCCAGAATCGACATGGCCAATGACAACAATGTTGATGTGAAACTTCTCCTTACCCATGATGACTGGTTACCTGTAAAATGAAACAAATACAAACGTCTCGGTTATTCTGATTTAAAAGTCCAAGTAGCAAGCTGCCAGACAAAAACCATACCAAAATTGCCTTCTTAAAGGACTCAGTAAAGGAGCAGGAGAACTGTGATCTCTAGAGGCATTTCATGCACAATTTACATGATGCGGATAATCTAGTTTGAATTACTTCAAGTGATATATCACAAATAACATCAATGCATGATTGAATACATGAAACCAAAGCAGTTTTAAGGGAAGAAAATAAGACCTACAGAAATATTACGAGCAAGATGGGCTGATAGAAATTACGGCAAGGATAACAGACGGGCCACCTACCCATGGACCTTTGGAAAAACCAAACTGTGTACTGTACAATAAATAGTTCAGTAAATTATTTGTATATTTTTATATTTGTGATGGTGATCTAATTTTATTTTAAACAAAACTATTTAATAAGTTTGCATGAATATCTATGTAAAAAAGGTAACCAACCTTATTATAATGCTCAGCCCTCAGGCCTCACACTAGTGTACCAGATCTCTGTAATATTATTTACGAGGAAAAAAGCCTATACTTCAAAAGTTCATAAAAAATCGCTTTTAATATGAGACTTAGAAAAATCTTTTTGTGTACCAAAAAAAATCTTGTGCACCGAGCTATTACACATTAGCTATTGAATTGCCTAATATAATCAGAGAAGCTTGTGAATAATATATACTTATTAATCTATTCAAATGGGATCTATAACAAATGAAACAGGAATTACAAAAAATCCAATGACAATGAATTTTTTGATGAAATCTCTAAAAACAAATAATAAATGTAAAAATAACTATATATAATAGTCTAATAAGGATGGGCGAAATAAGATCGTAAGTAATTAACGACAAAATACAAGATGAAAACAGCGATTTTACAATGATTTTTAAAATGCTTCTGTGATCGACTTAGATCCAAAGGAAAAAATGAACGAACCACCGAAACTCATATAAAAGCTAGTATATATTACATATATAAACATGTTTACATTATAATTAATTAATATTAATATTCATATTCATATCAAAAAATAAGGTAAGCTAGAAATACATGATATACAATAAATCTTAATGGAAGCTTACAATATGTTCATTCGTTAAGTAACAAATATTAATGAGAACATATGCAGGAGGAGGCAACGAATGTACACGGATAAAAAAGATAACACAGATCCTCGTGCGATGTTAAACAAAATTAAAAGTATGAATAGAATCATCTGCATGACAGATCAAAAACAGATTAAGCAGATACGCAAACGAAACTGATCAGATCACAAATCATAAAACAAATATAAGTGAGAGAACCAATTATATTCACAGAGGGAAAGAAAGAAAGAAAAAAAGAAGATCTGACCTGCGAATGCTATGGAATCCTTTGTAGAGAGAAGAGAGGGGGGCAAAAGGAACGTAGAGGCTGACATAGGGATGCGGAAACAACTATTTATAAGAAAAGTTTGTCCGGATTAATTGTCCAAAATGCCCTTGAGAAAATAATTATATTACTACATTCTCCTTCCGTGTGGATTTGAGTCAAATGATTGGCAGATATTTATCAAAACTCTCGTAAATTCTGGTAACGTATGGATTTGTTTAATTTAATAGCCAGTGATAATTATCATAAGTTTGCGTTTAATTTTTCATCAATCATCTTTTGAAACGAATTTTAGCTAAATGCTTGACTTTCAATGCCACGAATAACGGAGACTATTTTTTTTTTCTTTCCTTTTTATAAGGTTAATTATTTTATTTTTGACATATATGCAAATTTTAAATTAGTAGACATTAGACGCTTATAACATCACCAATAATAGTGTAAAAATTAAAGTATGTATCAATCAACTTTTACATAAAATATGAAGTTTGAAAAAAATATTTTCCAATAGCACTTTTATAACTTCTTTTGTAAATTTTGAAATAACTAATAAAATAGAAACACATATTATATGTTATTTTATAAAATTTAACATTTTTTTCCTTTATTTTTTTTAAACATAATCTTATAGTCACAAAAGATCTTGATTTATAGCTCTTGATGTGTATATTTTAAATATATAATTTTTATTAAAATATATATTTTAAATTAAAAGTTATTACATTTTAAAGTTTTAGTAAAAAAATAGAGAAATAAAAAGCTGACATGGCAGTGTATTTTACACATTCAATTTACACAAAATCCATTTTTAAAAGACCTTAGGAGACAAAAAAAAATTACAAGTATTATAAATTTTACACAAAACAGAAATATAAAAAACTATTGGAGATACTCTTAAACTCCATTTCATGCACCGAATATAACATAAAATGTTAGATTAAACAATCACATCTTGAAAGTTGGATTATTTAATATGATATTTTGTAGGATAAGCCATCAAGTTCTGATAATTTATTTGGTGATTTATCCTCTCCAAAGTTGCAACAAACATGAGATAAAAATATTTAATAATATACCGTCTCTTAACCCGACATGCCAAACATAGTCTTAAGTACACAGATACATTTGGGATTTTCTTTTCTTTGTACACATAAGCTATATCTTATTTAAAATGCAAGAAATAAATGATAAAAGATAAAATAAATAGTAGTTCATTGTTTAAAACAAAAAAGAAAGGAAAGAAATTAACAGTTGATAAGAAACTTATTATTTCTTTTTTCTGGATAAGAAATTAACTGTTGATAAATAAAATTTAATGTTTTCTTGTTTTTAATATTTCAGAAACTGTAATTGTGCGTATATGCGACAGTTTAAAGATTTAACAAAGTTCATAAAAAAAAATAGCTGATACTATTTACGTTTCAAATTCGTAGGATAAGGATAGTTGATATGGCGGGATAATCATTAACTATCGCAATGAAATCTAAACTCCCAAAAGTGGCTTCCCACCCCGCCCTAATAACTTAAGGGAATATTCTCTGATGCTAAGGGTCTGATTAATTAACTGCGCACCACTGCGAAAACAGACTGCTAGATATAGTAATTCTTGGTGATCAGGCGACATGAAGATGCCACAAAAGAGAGAATCGTTTAATCGACATGGAGTGCAAATCAGATTTATTCGGACCATTTCCGGTAAAAAAAAAAAAATCAAGCTGAGTTTCATATTTTACTGTGCAAGCACGAGAACCATATCACCTATTCTTACTTTTCATAATCTTTTAATCTCTCTGTTTAAAGTCAGGATAGGCTGGATATATAAAGAAAACAAAGTAAATGGCTGGATTTATAAAGAAAACAAAGTAAATGAATATTAATTTTCTTTAAATCAATTCTCTCTTAAGAAGTCTCTTTTTCTTATATTTGTCAAGGATGAAAAATGAAAAATATTAAATAGACATATATATGCAACGAAACAAACGCGAGAAATATATAATATAAATATATACGGACCAAGATAATTAATTTAGTTACTAATAAAAGAGAAACTAAAACCATGTCATATCCCAATTATGCGTTCCTCGGGGCATGTTATTAAATACTCCTTCCGTCCCACAAAGATAGACCCCAATTTTTATTTTTTTCACATAAATTAAGAAACTTCATTTAATGTAATTGGAACCATAATTTTTTTTCACATTTTTCCTATTATACCCTCATTTATTCTATTATAATAAATATATTGAATTAGAAGATGAACATACATTTTTTATCTTTCCTATGGGAGATGGGTCTTTACTAGGTAAAGTTAATTATTTTAGAGTTGATAACAATGTAATTAAATAAGGGTACATTATGGAAAAAAAAAATTAGTTCATTCTTTAAAAGACAAGTAGACTATAATTTACGACAAACAAAAAAAGAATAGTACACTATCTTTGCGAGACGGAGGAAGTCTATTTTGAATCCTCTTTTCTGGTGAGAACTTTGTTAAATATATTAATCACAAAATAAGGTGACACTTTGAGCGAAGGGTCTCAACAAATTTGGACTTCATAATCTGCAGCAGGCAACCAATTTCCCGAGATAAATAGCACCCAACTAGTTCGTTAAGTCACTGTGAGAGACTACTTATTTTCTAAAAAAAAAAAACAGTGCACACTGACTTCAAATAATATCAAAAAATAATACCGATACGAGTCACTTCATACAATATTCCAATACAAAACCTAGTCACCATAGGGAACCAAACTAAGACACCTCGGCTCAGATAACAGCCTCGCCACCGTCGGTCAAGCACCCAGTTCTGGGACCAAGAACCTAACCAAGGCAAAAACGAAAACATAAAACCGAAAAAGCAACCACCTAAATATCCATAAAACACACCATTATAGAAATCAAAGTCTTTACTATGAATATAATATAAGCCCCCAGCTGACAAAGGCTGAACCCGTACGGTTCATTTGCCGGTCTTCTTTGCAGCAGCCTTGGTTACCTTGGCTCCGGAGGGTTCTTTCTTATCAACACTCTTGATGACTCCCACAGCCACAGTCTGCCTCATGTCCCTAACTGCAAATCGACCAAGTGGTGGATACTCGGAGAAAGTCTCGACCACCATGGGCTTGGTGGGGATCATTTTCACAAACCCGGCATCACCGTTCTTCAAAAATTTCGGCTCCTTCTCAAGCTCCTTGCCAGACCGCCGGTCAATCTTGGTCAGAATCTCGGCAAATTTAACAGCAATGTGGGAGGTGTGGCAATCGAGGACCGGGGCATAACCATTTCCAATCTGACCAGGGTGGTTCATGATAATAACTTGGGAAGTGAAATTGGCAGCCTCCTTGGCTGGATCGTCCTTCGAATTAGACGCAACATAACCACGCTTGAGATCCTTAACGGCAACATTCTTCACATTGAATCCCACATTGTCTCCAGGTAGAGCCTCCTGGAGAGCCTCGTGGTGCATCTCAACAGATTTGACTTCGGTGGTTAGGCCAGTTGGGCCAAAAGTTACGACCATACCGGGCTTTATGGTACCGGTTTCAACCCGCCCAACTGGGACAGTTCCAATCCCTCCAATCTTGTACACATCCTGTAGAGGGAGACGGAGGGGCTTGTCTGAAGGTCTCTTGGGCTCTTGGAGCTGGTCAAGGGACTCGAGAAGGGTGGGGCCCTTGTACCAGTCAAGGTTTGTAGACCTCTCGATCATGTTGTCACCTTCGAATCCTGATATGGGAACAAATGGGATCTTGTCAGGGTTATATCCCACCTTCTTCAGGTACGACGACACCTCCTTGACAATTTCATCATACCTTGCCTTGGAATACTTCGGGGTTGTAGCATCCATCTGTAACCAAAAGAGGATAAATCAAACATCGATCACAAGCAATAACTGATAATTTTTCCTGGCCCTATGAAACTCGGGCAATTGAGAATTTATATTTGAAAACAATAATGAAAACAGAATTCTAGCAACTTCTCTTTACTTCGGATTACTAAACCCTTTACCCCTTGTTCATATGTCAAGGTTTTGCATTTATCAAGAATCAGAAGTTAGTAATTTCTCCAAAGTTTGAGATTTAACGAACACATTCTTATTGACGATAGAAACGGTTGAGATGTTTAACGGATATGGATTCCCTTGGGGTAACAACTCTGGAGTATAGTGAATCTAGATCATTCATTTAACATTGGATGTCTTAGATTTTGACAGATAGTTTTTACCTTTGGCAACGACTATTAAGACAGAAACTACATGTTAAAATCTCAAACATCTAATTTTAAACTGAAGATCGAGATTTCTTCAACTATCTTCTATAGCAAAGATTTTCATCACTCTGAGGAGCCTACTTTATATGTTAAATTACCAATTTAAGAGTACTGAAAGGGCAAAAACTTGTACAACGCTGTCAAGAAAAAAAAATGACCTTGTTGCAGCAACAAATCATCTGCCTGACACCAAGTGTGAAGGCAAGCAAGGCGTGCTCACGGGTTTGACCATCCCTCGAAATACCAGCTTCGAAACCTCCAGTGGTGGAGTCAATGATGAGGATAGCGCAATCTGCCTGAGAAGTTCCGGTGATCATGTTCTTGATAAAGTCTCGGTGACCAGGAGCATCAATGACTGTGCAGTAGTATTTGGTGGTCTCAAATTTCCATAGCGCAATGTCGATGGTGATACCACGCTCACGCTCAGCCTTGAGCTTGTCAAGCACCCAGGCATACTTGAATGAACGCTTGTTCATCTCAGCGGCCTCCTTCTCAAACCTCTCGATCACACGCTTGTCAATACCTCCAAGCTTGTAGATGAGATGACCTGTCGTGGTTGACTTGCCAGAGTCGACATGACCTATGACGACAATGTTAATGTGAAATTTCTCCTTGCCCATTATGAATAGCTAGAACCTGTCCAACCAAGGGGAGTAAAACTTCTTAGATTTCAGACAAGTACATACCAATAGCAGGTGATTAATGTAGTATGATAGCAAAAACGAAAGAAATTAGTCATGCCAAACATCCATCAAACAGAACTACAATGGGGTCGTCATCCGGAACTACTCCACCATAGCATGTCTTACTGAATCATAGTTGAATGACAATTTTACAAACACATTTTAGTGTTGGGCTAATATCTCAGCCGCACTGGTTGACACAAAAGGGCTAGAAGAGATCATACAAAGAAGGAGATATATATTGCAGAAGCTATCCTACAATCTTGGGAGAAAGAAAAAGTCAGTATTGAAAAATCCATGCATTGTAATTTTTTTATATATCGAATCTAACACAATTACACAATAAAAAGGAATCGACACCGATTTTCAAAGTCGTTACCTCTAGCTCGTTTAGAACTTTTTTTGAAGTTAGTGTGTTTTCCTCGAGACTATAAGTAATATACATCACAACTATCCCATTCCTAAAAGGCTAATCCAAAAATCAAACACAGAATTTAAAAAAAAAATGAACAATAGTGCAGAGTAAATTTGTTTAATAAATTCGGATACTGAATCAAGCAATCAAGTTAACTATTCTGGCAAGAAAATTATACACAGCTATATCTGTATTGATTCCTATCACTTACCTAAGAAGATTTACACTAAATAAAATAAATTATTTACCAACCTATAAAACTAGTTAGGAACAATAATAATAGAGGCACACAAAAAATGGATTCAACTCACAACATACTGATTCGAAAACTAGCGGAAATAAAAATTCAAACCAAATAATTGAAAGGTCAAAGCAAAGACACAAAACAGAACTGATTCGCATAACTTAAACAAATAATTGAAGTACTCTAAAAATTAATTGTACGATAGGGAAATAGACGTAGATAGTGCATAATAGCTTTCACTCGTATATACATAGAGTGGAAGATTGAAGATCTGACCCGAGGAGAAAACCTTTTGCCACAAAACCCTAGCCGCGAGGGAGAAGGGAAGCCAAGTAATGGAGTTTGTGCGATAGGGTTTTGTAAATATTTCTCTTTGGTTTTATGTTGAAGGTTGCCAAACTTTATTGGATAATTAATTTTTAATTTTTTTTTTAACAATTAGGGTAATTTTATTTGCAATAGTTAAAGAGCCCAATAAATAAGAAATGATTTTTGCTAACTTTTTTAATGCCTACTTGTTGTCGCGTATGTAAATTCACTTGGCTTTCCTTTTGCTCTCAATTTAACGGAACATTTGAGTTGTTGATAGGTTGTTTCTAAAAAAAAAAAAAAACCAATTTTTTTTACTTTAAAAAAAATAAAATCACGTATTTTCTAGACAAGGAGCCACCTATCTAAGTGAATGCGAACTTGGTAAGACACATCTTAAAAGGAATTTGAAAATTATCAAGATACAGATTTATACTTTATTGGGAAGAGATAGCTTTATCAATAACTAACTTTAAATCAAGCTCCTTTAAAATTAATTATGATGGTGCTATCATATCTAATATTTATATTGGATATGTTGCTTTTGTTGTTAAGGATTTGGATGGATACTTTTGTGAAGGAGGTTATGATTCATTTCTTTGTCGTACTTCGTGTATGGTAAAGACTAGGGCGAGGACCGGTTCAATTCTTAGCCAATTTTGGAAGACCCGTTAACCAAACCGTTTGTATCATAACGGTTCGGTACTAAGTATGAAAAAGTGAAGAACTGTATAAGAATTGAACCGGTCCTAACGGTTCAGTTCCTCTGATTTATCAGTTAACCGTTAACAAAAAAAAACTAAAATATTAATGGTTATTCGATTCTTTCGGTTTATTAGTTAACCGTTAACAAGAGAAAAATCAAAATATTAACGGTTATTGTAAAGAAATAACAATTCTAACGGTTCGGTTCCTAAGCATTGGAATAGAGTTTAGAAGAAAAAATTCAATAACGATTCCTTAACGGTTATTGGAAAGAAATTATACTAAGAACCGTTAACCGAACCGTTAACAAATAAACAAGAACCGAACCGTTAAAAAAAATAGCAAATTTCGAAGAACCGAACCGAACTGGTTCCCGGTTCTATTTTCCCAGCCCTAGCAAAGATTATGGCTATTTTTTTTTCTTTTTGGTGAAATAGACTATTAAATTGGCTTTGGATTATGATGTTTGTTCTTATTCAGCTATGTGCGCATTCAAATTGAATTAGATAGTAAAGTCCTTGTGGAAGCCTTCGCAACCCTTTAAAACTCATTCACTGGGAAAGTTTTGATTTGTTGGTGGATATTACTAGGACTTATCTTCATTAGAGCTCGTTGATATATCTTGGGTTCCCAAATATACCAATATGGTTGCTCATTGGATTAATGGTGCAAAAAAATAAGCGTCAATTATAAGATATTGGCCTATTTCGCCCCTTAAGAATTTGTTAATTTTTTGCCTTTTGATTTTTATGAAGTTGGTGTAGGTTAATTGTACATGGGCATAAATCCATCTTAAAGTGTCTCCCCGTCGAACCTGGGGTTTTTTATGCGTACAAGTCTTATTGTTTTCTATGTTAGTATCAGGTTGCCTTTGGTTTATTTTAATATATTTTTTGTTGGACAAAATTGGCGTGATTTGATTTTGTTGAAAATGAATTAGTAATAAATAAAACAATTAAAATTATGAATCAGGAGAATAAGGACATAGATAAATTTAAAGATAAAAAGCATCTCAGATTTTAAAATCGAAGCTAGTGTTGCACATTATGTCCTTAAGACAGTTTCACTCTTGTTACAGTGCAGATGGCCTCATGGATGCTGTTTCCCAGATAAAACAATTGCCGCGTAGTTAAGTTGCACTCTAATAAGCAATCTTTAGCGAATTGATGATTATTACACTCTTATATTGGTCTCGAAGAGCAAATTTACTGAACTTGTAAAATAGTAAGTTTTTGTCAATAATGTTTTTTTTATAAAAATTCGATCTATAAATGTAGCGAATAGAGGTTTATATGGAAAGTAATGAGATTTTTCATAAATGTTGTGACCTTTTATAAAGAATATGACTCTTCATTGTGATTCTTCAAAAAAGATATGAGTTTTGGAATGAACATGAATTTTTAAGCCAAAATGCATATATATTTCAATAGACATGTGCTAAAGAAATGGCACAACCATTAACATTAAAATTAATTTTCACTCATATATAAATTATTAATCTTAATTAATAATTCTAACATTTTTGACAAAAAAAATCTCTAAATATACAACTTTACTCAAAATAAACAAAAATAAGATGTAGAGTGAAACCCATGTAAAGTGGTGTTCTAAAAAATAAATTAGTAAAGGTAAAGTTATTGCTGGCTAATAGTAAGATTATATATATATATATATATATAATAGACCACATGCACATGAGATGCGCTGATGCGTATGCAACTCGTATGTATTCAATTTAAGGAGTAATATTTAACAAAAGAAAAATATGGTCTAATAGTTAGAAAGCGAGTTAGCTTGTTAAAAGTTAGCAATTCAATTTTTATTGGTGGTTAAATTAAGGCTTGCTTTTATAACATAGAATATAAAATTATACTATTACATATTTTTAATTTAAATGAGATTCAAACTCGAGTACTATTATATGGCTTTTCTCGACATTAGCATAATGTCGCTATAAGTAGTACAAAATGCCGTTAAAACTTTTAATGGCATTAGTTTAAGTACCTTAAAAGCCAATGTCATAAAAAAATTGTCATTTTTACAAGTGCTGAGAACATTAGTGCCATTTATGCCAAACTTGTGTAAAATACTGACAAAATTTCTTTTATGGCATTTACATAAATGCCGACAAACTCTATAATAACCAAAATATTAAATTCCACAAGTTTTGCCATACTTATTTGTTGGTTGAAGAATAACTATAGAGGGGGTGAATAGAGTTTTTAACATTAATTGTGGAATTAATAAATTATTAAAAATTATATGGAGAACAAATGCTTAACTATATATTGAATAAGCTATCAAACTAAACAAGCTTAATATTTAATAGCGAGTATAAACAACAGTAAATATAGATATTGAGTTAAGAAAAGAAAAAATTGAATGAATCAACGATGTTTTATTTACGCGATTCGGTTGTTTAGACCATACGTCCGCACCTGAGTAGTTCTCCCGAGAAATTACACAAAAGATTTCCTTACAGGTGAAAATAAAAGGTTCATACAAAGTGTAATCTTTCTAACTACACTTCTCACAAGAAAACTCTTGCTCTAACAATTAGAAAAAACCTCTCAAATGAATAATGAGATTATTTGGTAAGACACGCCAATGAAGTTTACTAACTCGATCAAAATGTTTGCAAAGATACAATGTTAAAACTTACTTCTAGAGTTAGAAAAATTTGATCAAAGGATAAGAAAATTAATTACTCAAATCAAATGCTTAATATTGCTTTTTGAAATCAATATTAAAAATGATGCTCAAGATTAAAATGAAGTTCAAGATTGATTTATAGAGATGAATTACTGGATTTGAGATTGTTTTTCAAGTGTATATATATATCCTAAAGAGAGATTATAACCATTTGAAATAAGATGTATCCGTTTTAAAATAGAATGAAAAATACATAATATCGTTATGCCATGCTCCAACAGTCGACTATCGCCTATTGTTGCTTGTGCTGGCCTAGCGAAATAGCTTTTTGACCCTATATTGAACCAACCCTTATAATCTAATTAATGCATGATGTAACTTGTAAAAGATAGTCTTCTATCCTTAATTAGGTTAAGTAGAAAAACATGATGGATAAAGCAACCATTTTGGGAATAGTGCATAAATTCAAAAACCATTTTTAATAATTACAGAAGGGTCGTGAGATGAAAGAATTATTTTTAAATATTGAGATATAATTTTAAAAATATTTTGAATAAATTTGAGCAATTTTCTTATGATCAAATATCAATAACTTAACAATAAATTCTTAATCACTCACACATATTTTCTTCACTTGAATTTTCTTGAAACTGTTGAATGTGTTGAGATAAAGCCTTTGAGTATTCATTTTTTAGGCTAACTATGATGCCATATCACTTTGAGATATATTTTGAAAGTCTACGTGGCATTCTTGAATCTAATGCTTTAATAAAAACAATCGCAATATTGTATAGTTTATCCATGTTAGATTTATTCAATTGAATTCAATAATCAAAATCAAATAGTCAACATAAACAACATTACCTCAATAACATAATTTATCCATTACCTATTAACTGCTACACTAAAATACTTAGTTGTTATTTAATTGTAAAGTTCTTCTTTTTATAACAAATTTCTTCTTTTAATAAATAATTTCTCTATATATATATGCAACATATATTGAAAATCCAAAGAGAAATATGAACCATTGGCACCATTCATAAAAAGCTGGACCGAAATATACATAAAGTTCTTTGTTGATTAAGTCTTTTACATTGTTTTTTTTTGTATTTATTTCAATTGTGTGATGGTTTTTATTTATTTTTCTATATTATTTAGACTTCAATTTAATTCAAATACATATAATTGAAAATTTGATTTAAATAAACAAGATTATCAATATGTTGAACTATTTTTTTTTCGACACAATTAATGCACAAGATGTGCAAGGATACACACACATATATAGTAAACTTTTATTTTGTTCATGCTAAAATACCATAAATTCTCGGCATTTTGTACAAAATGCCGAGAAAAGTATTAACATTGTCGGCACTTATTGGAGAATGCCCCAAATTTGTGGCATTTGTTATGAAATGCCATAAATTACCGGCTTTTTATACAACATGTTATAAATTCACTGCATTTTGTAAAAAAGTGCCGAGATTTTTTTTTCTCGACATTTATTTATAGTGCACCTAAATAAATGCCGTAAAAACCCAATTTTCTCATAGTTAGAGAATTCTATTACATATTATGTAAAATAATAGTTGTTGACCTTAAAGTCAATTAATCTTATTTTGATAATTATAATAAGTTAATAAAGTGTTATTTAACTCAGTTGTTCCAATGGTGATAGCCATTTTAACCGATATATCTTCCGACCAAGTGTAACTTCAAACCGAAGCAAATCTCACACAAGCTTTACAAACGCCTCTACTCACAAGAAATGAACTCAAGTGATATACATGTGCTATACAAAGCCAAGAAAAGATCTAGATTGTCAAGCAAGTGAAGATATGCACAAGAATGATCTCCACATGTTCTACAAGTTATCAAAACCAAGAAAAGATCAAGAACATCAAACAACTAAAGATACGCACAAGAAAATCAAGCATCACGAAGACTCGAATTATCATTAAATGGAGTGAGTGCTTAGATTTTATGTAAAGATACTTTATTGATCAAATCCCTATAGCTCAAACATATTCTTGCATCTTTTAAAGATTGATTCAAACTAGCTTGAAATTGAATTTATTTGAAAAACATCATTTTACAAAAACCGAATTTCAAATTAAATTCATATTAATTTTAAATGATCATATTTTAAGCTATAATAAAAATAGGTATCTTAGAAACATATCTTTGAGGTTCAAAAAATCATTAGAATTTTATTTGGAATTAAATTGTTAAATTGCAAAAATATTTTTATTTTACATTTAAAATTCGCTCAATTTTTGTCCAGTTTTGATCTAACGGTAAGATGGAGGTCTTCCCGAACACCGATCATTTTGAAATTTTTACAATAGTTAGACAACATCTCCTGGCAATTTTGACTAAAATTTGAGCATGATCCAACGGTCTAATTGAGAGAAATTAACAAAACAAGTTTGAATTTTTTTGTCAAAACTAGCTGTTGGAAAGTTTGAAAATGTATACCTTGGAGCCAAAACCTCTCTTAATCATCCCCAACGGCCATATGATTTTGTAAGCTATAAATATGATGTCTTAGACATGTTTTAACACACTTGAATCATTCTACAAACTCATTTTACATATATACAAAGTTATTCAAGTATTCAATTCATTTAATTGATCAATCTTTCATTTTTGAGCTATATACTTTGATCAATTTTGATATCTCTTAGTGTGAGCTTCATTTGTATTTTGTTATACACAAGAGAGATATTGTACATTGGTGTTAGCCACCAAAACTTATTCAAATCATATTTGTGAGAGGTGTATCTCATAGGTTAGCAAGAGGGTATCTTGTGAGAGTATTGTGGTGTAGCAATACTTGTAGAGTGTGTAAGAAGAATACACTTGTAGTGGTTTGATCTTCACCCGAAAGGAGATCGGTTTTAGTGGAAGTTCTCGGGAAACTAACCGAGCGCGGAGTAGGGGGAACAAGCCGAACCGTGTGGACAAAAAATTTTCGACTTCAAATTGGTTCAATCTTTCTTACTCAATCTCTTTATTTATTTGTTATATTAATTGATTGAAGTTGCTTATATTATTGCTTACTCTTGGGATTAATTATTTAATTGATTGTTTTCCTTGATAAACTTATTTAACTAAGTTGCTTTGCTTAAATATTTTAAAAACGTTTTAATTCCGCATTAAGTTTTTAAAACCCTATTCACCCCCCCCCCCCTCTAGGGTATTTTCCGACCTACAATAGTTACACCAAGAGAGAATATATATTGTAGCGTAAAGAGAACCTTCCATTTTGAGAGGTAATGTAAAATAATGTGCATCTAGCTCGCATGGAATCACTATACACTTTTTACACGAATATGCATTGTTCAACCCTCATCAGCGGCAATTTGACGAAATAGTTGATTAATCCCTCGAGTGATGGTGATGCAAGTATTGCGAATTCAAAACGAAAGTAAGTTTTCAAATAAGAGCTTGAGGACTACATGATAGTGATGGGGCTATGTTAGAAGTAGAGCGAAATTAAGTTTTTGGAGAATAGCTCGAAGGTAGTGGAGATACCGACTTAAAACCCTATTATGGACAAATTCAAATCCCTTTAAGGAACAATTTAATTGGGATAATTACGCCCATTAACTTGTGTAATTCATTACGATTTCTAAATAAAATTTTACTCTAATCTTTTGCTATATTTAAAATAAAATAATATATATATATATATAATTTCTTGCATTCCAAACATGCCTCTTTACTGATAACTAAATTAATAAGCATGCACAAAACAAGAATAATTTAGAATTTTCTAACAAATATTACTTCATTTGCAAAATGCTAATCCTCTATTATTTCTTTTAATGTCATTTTCTTGCAAAATTTTAAACTTAATTAGTAAGGTTTTGTCAATTTTACCCTTGGAAATATTTTCATGCAGTCAAGCATAATTATATAATTAACATTCTACAATTTATATAAGAACGAATGATGATCTTTTAACCCCTCAAATTAGTTTAATGGCTAGATCTCACTTTCAACTTGCGAGAGGTATTAAGTTCAAATCTCGTATTAATGTACTAAAAAAAGAATACTCTTTTAATTTGAAAAATATATTAGAAATAAAGAATCTAGATATCAAATATCTTTAAAAAGTTAAGATAAATTAAGAGTAATTATATATATATAATAATATCAATTTAAATAACAAAATTAATACGTCACATGGTATGTCAAAAAATGTTTCTATATTCATAAATGAACCCATAGACCAAGGTACAAATATATTCTACTAGTCGGGTCATAAGAAGTGAAGAACGAGGCAAGAAAAAAAACGAGTGGGACCCAAATCTAGAATTAACCCAAAGTTCCACACAGCTAGAGCAAAAATCAAAGTTTGGCCTTACAAAGAAGATTTTTTTTTCAAAATAATGTTTTCAAAAATTTTATGTCTTAAAATAATACTCTCTTTATCTTTATTCTTAGCATAATGTGTTTTTAAAAGTGGTAATAGTAATGCCAATTTTATAATTAAAAACAGTATTAGCAATACCAATATCAGTAATGAAAACGTTGCCAATTTTAAAAATAAACATTTTAGTTACTAAAATTGGTATTGCTGATACTGTTTTTAATTATACAATTGACATTACTGATATAACTTTCAAAGACACATATTATATTAAGAACAAAGATGGAAAGGGTATTATTTTAGAACATAAGATTTTTAAAGGGTGTTCTTAAATGCACCCATAAAATCAGTCTTCTCACTCCAGTGTGAGAATACTTTCTTCTCACTCTATCAAATCTTTAAAAAATCTTGCACTTCACCCCAGTAGTGGGGTGAGTTTACTGAATTAATATAGGGACGATAAAATTTCGTAGCTAAAAGTAAAAATATTAAATAATATTAAATTTTTCATTAAGATAAAACATAATAAAAAAATTTACATCGTTCTTAATAAATTTTATTAAAAATTTCATCTAAATAGTACCTCCAAGATACAAAATATTAATTGTCATAAATAAGTTTTAGTAATTATATGATATTTTATATAATCTTTTCTTAAATGTTTATTATTCATATTTCAAATTTATTTACAAATTTTATTTTTATCTTTATCAAATAAGTAAATATAATACTTAATTCACTACTTCAAAAATATTAAAAGATCAATTTGTTGTTTGAAAATATATGTTAGCTTTTGTGAAAATGGAAAAAATTAATTGGAAAAATAAAATAGTTTTCATAAAAATAAATCATTTATTAACATATTTTGTTACTTTCGATTTCTATGATATTTAATTTTTCGGAGATTCAAGAAAACGATTTCTTTACAAAATATTAAAATGATAGAGATTTTCTCACCAAACTATATCCTTTTTCAATATTTTTTTATGATTAATTTTAAGAAATTAAATATTAAAACAATAAAAACACAACATACAATACATATATATATATATTTATGACATATTAGACACGCGTTAACACTACATTTTTTTTAACTTTAACATTAGATAACTTAACATGAGTTTTATTGAATTTTGCTTGCATGCATGCTCAAATAAAAGGATTGAATAAATTAAGAAAAACATCATTGAAAATGTTATTGTGCCGGTGCAAATAAAAATAAAAATAAAAGTCTAGTAATCTATATAAAATTATGAGAATACTTATTATAAGCATATATTTATGAGATGTATGTAATTAAGTGAAAATAATAAATGTTTGTTTGTTGGAAATAATGTAATTTTTTATTAATTTTTAATTTTTAAAACTTTAAATGGGTGATAAGATAAATTAGTGGCGATTTTTTCAAAATATAGAAAGCGGGGTGAGAAGAAATGGTTTTACGCTATTTTTTAAGTTAAGATTAACGTAACTTTGACTTTTAGTAGGGTGAGAAGACGGATTATGTGGGCGTATTTAAGAACACCCTTTTTAAAAACATTATTTTAGAAAAAAAGTTTTACAAAGAAGGCAGAGCTGTAAAGACATTATCCCCTGTTTCCTCCTCTTGCGTGCTTAATTCTCTTCTGACGTTCATTCAAAGCTCTCTCTAAAATAAGTATTTCAACAACGCGTAATCTCTGAAGAAAAAGAAAAAAAAACAAAAAGCTCTCTCCAAATTTCACTTTCCAGAAAAATTTGAAAGTTTCACTTTCCAGAAAAGTTTGAAACGTCCCAGTGGGACTTAATTCTATCTCAGTAAACAACTCCAGTCTCCATCAATTTGTAAGTAACTTCAACATAGTAGGTACCCATCTTAATTAATTGTGGGACCATTTGATTAAGAAAATGTTTGTCTTATTAACAAACAAACTTCTAGAAACTCCAACATAAGGGTGGGAAACTATACCACTTATATCGTACCAATCCATACCAAATCGAACCATTACTAAAATATACCGAAATTTGGTAATGGTGCATTATCAATCGGTATTGTACCATACTGAATTATTTTGACACAGTACCGGTACCTAAACTCATTATCAACGATATACTGTAGCAAAATTTTAGTATTACCATGGTATACCGTACCAAATCGTACCAATTGTGCCATTATATAAAATACTGAAAGAATACCAAAATTTATATATTTATGTGTGTGTATATATAAATTTATATATCTATCTATTTATATATCTGGGTATAGATTGTTAGAGTATGAAAAGAAATGAAAAATAATTAACAATTTGTCAGTAATAATGATAAAATTATTTAGGACTTGAATTGAACATATATACTTTTAGAATATATATATATATACTTTTGCTATGTGTATTTATATATATGTATATATATTTATATATCAGTTCATGGTTTGCTTAAGATTATACTGCAATTATTTTTTTGTATTATCCAAGTTCATGGATGACCTTTTAAAAGTCACACGTTTCCTCTAAAGTTGTTCCTTTTTTTTTTGGATTGTGTCTCTGTGTATGTAAACAACAGCTTTCCTCTTGGTTGCCTTGTAAGTGTACAATTTTATTTTAACAAGTCTATCAGCTACTTGCTTTTAGTAATTTCAGTTTTTTTTCTATTTTTATATGTATTTATATATCTGTGTATTTATATAGATTGTTAAAGTATGAAAAGAAATGAAAAATAATTAACAATTTGTTAATAACAATTTTCATCATACTTTTACTCTTTTTCATCGAAGTGAAACCATCCACCGTATTTTGTTTCCATCATTTTATTTTTCAATGTGTTTTTAATGGAATCAGTCCTTTAAATTGATTTCCTAGGAAATTTTCTGCTGTTTGTGTTCGAACTTTTCTTGAAACTCAATGAAGTATGCTAAGTTAGTAACAATGATATTTTTTTTGGTAATGTACCGTACCATGGTTTATAATATAACAATATTTATAAATGATTTAGTGTTTTTGGAACAATTGATTGCCACAACTTAATTAAAGGTAAGTAAAAATAACTTAATTGTTTTATTTTAGCCAAAAATACTCACTTTTGACAGTCAACTTTCAGGTTTTTTTTTTTTTCTTTATGATTTATTTTTTGGTAATGTATCATACCACACCGTTCCATACCAATATTTTGGTTTACCGAACTTCAGTGTACTAAAAATTTGGTATAGCAATGGTAATGAATTTGGTGTACCAAATTTTCGGTACGGTACATGATATACTCGGTATGGTATAGTATTATACCAAAGCCACCCCTACTCTCGCACACACACAAAAAAAAAATGTAAAAATGTTTCATACAATTTATCAACATATTTAGCTCTACTCTTTGCATAAATACAAGTTCAATAGTTTAAGGCCTTCTGAATATTAAGTAATCCCTCTTACTCAATTAAGGTGCCATTTACTATCATAACTAAGAATTAAAGGTCGAATTGATTGTTAATTTGAGATAAAATATTTACATTATGCAAAAAAAATATTTCCAGTTCGTTTCATGTTAGAGTGAAACCTTTAATTGATTTCTTACTAGTTGAGAGTTACGACTGTGAACTTGACTAGTACTAATTGATTAATTCTTAATCTCTTAACGTTGCACTTATATAATTACTAAAACACTTAGGGCTCGTTTGGTTAGAATTTTTGAATTAAAATTTAAAATTTATTTTGAAGTTGATTTTTTAAAATAAGGTTTTTAAATTCGATTTGTGTTCGGTACAAAAAACTAAAACTCATGAAAAAAAAACTAATAAAATAATCATAATGGATCTTATTTTATAGATCTCAAAGTGAATGTTTCAAATATATATATTATCTAATTTCAATTTTTGTATTTAAAGTTATTGTGTGAAATGAGATTTTAAATTTGGTTTTTAAAACAAGTACCAAACAAGATTTTTTAAAAAAAAAAAACTTAGAAAGTGTTTTTAAATGAGGCTCAACCAAACAGGGCTAAGGGTGCTTTGGGTATTCGGTTTTAGAATTCTATTAGAATTGTAATTATATGGAATTGCAATTCTTGAAATTGTAATGCCATAGAATTATAATACCATTGTTTGGATTGTATGTAATTTTCATTCATAATTCTAAATTAAAATTTTTGTTTGTCTAATTTGTAAAATTTATTTAAAATTCTAAAGAGATAATTGAGTTTTAAAAAATTCGCTATCACTGCCCACGGCCGGAGCTCCGACAATGATGGGTGGGATCGACAGTTGTGCAATTGTTTTTTTAATATATTTATACACACACTATATACATTTATGAAATATATATACAGTCATATTTACTGTGTGTTCTTTTTAGTGTGTGACGAGGCAAGAGGAGGGTGTTGGTTCGGAAAAATTTGTTGTTACATTGATCGAATCAGAAGGGGCAGAAGACGAGGGGGAGGGGGTGTGTGTTACATACAGGAACAAAAAGGCTGCTTTGGTGGTGGATTTTTTTTTTCTCCCAAATCTAGACCCTAATGTGATATTCAAATAATAGAATTGCAAAACCAAGTCCCAATTATAATTTTATAGTATAGAATTGGGGTTTCCAAATACACCCCAACTCTTTTACCTACTAAAAAAATTATTAAGCACACAACGCTAAAATAATGTAGGGTGCTAAGATCACCACATGGCTTCATTTTAATATCTCTTGCATGCATAGTGGCATTTATATTTTATTTTTTTGGTCTAGATATAAATTATTAAGTACACAAAGCTAAAATAATGTGAGGGTGCTAAGATCACCGCATGGCTTTATCCCAATATCTCTTGCCTACATAGTGTCATTTATATTTTATTTTTTGGTCAAAATATTTTATGGTACCACAAGGTGTCCAAACTAAATTTGGTGAACCTCGACTAGTCCTTGTTCTCAAAACAGTGACTAACCGTTAGTCACCAAATATTTGAACAGCTATTAAGATTTGATCTGGGGAGGTTTCTGTTGTAGCTAATATTAATCTCAATATACTACTACTGGATTACATACCGGTGATTCATGGTAGCATTTCTACGAATCTTCAACATTTACTCCAATGCACGCAATAAATGTATATAATATATATATATGTCTTATTCCCGCTAGACAACTCTGTGGAATATTGTTAAACGTTTTGCCCCTCGAATCAAATTTAAAACTCATAATTAAAAATCTTCAACTACGCATCTAGAAGCCATATGTACCAGTCAACCACCAGCCCTTACTACCTTGAGAACATTCCTTTGAGCCTTTCTCTTTAATCCTTTTCCATATAAATATACACCCAACCCCCATATCTATTACTCAATTTAACAAACACCTCTTTCATTTAATTCCTCTACCTCTAAAATAATTTCCACCACCACCTAATTATGGAAATTGCCAGTGACCCTTATCAACAACACCCAAAAATGGACGACCCAGAAGAAACAGAGGACGCGCTCTCTTTCTGTGATCTCCCAATTTACAGCAACCCCGAGGATTGGGAATCCTTCTCCAAAGAATATCCAAGCGATCAAGAAGATGACTGTTTCGAGTTCTTCAGTGAAGAGTTCAGCGGCAGTATTTCTAGTACTGCATCGAGTAGAACCTCTATTCAGCCTGATAACATTATGTTTTGCGGAAAGCTCATTCCTTACAAACACCAAGAACCCATATCCAATAATAAATGCAAATCAAATACTAAAAAGGTTTCGGCTTCCAATTCTAGGAGGTGGTATTTGTTTATGTTTGGATTGGGTAGTTTTCCGGTGGAGATGGATCTAAGTGATATGAGGAGACGGCAGAGCCGGAGGGTTCCGGCCGCGGTGGTACGGTCTGAAGGTAGCGGTTGTGACGAGGTGGGGGTTTGCCGGAGGAGAGGGAAGGGGTTGTGGAGGATGATTAGATTATACTTGGGTTGTGGTAGTGGCCGCCAAGCAGACGCCGTCGTAAAGGCGTCCTATTGGTGCATGCCACGTGTGTGAACCGGTATGGCCTGCAATGTCGACCCAGAGTCCAGATTTGACTGCTACGTGTCCCCCAAGTTTGACGAGATTTGACTACGAGTTTACAGAGCAGCGTCTGTCTTGTTATTTCCACCCACATTTTTGAAGTCGTGGTGTCACGCATCGTAAAATTAGTCCCTTCTTTTTCTTTTTTTTCTTTTTCTTTTTCTTTTTTTTTTTATAAGCAGTGGTAGATCTGGGGTTAGATGAGGGGAAGGGATTCAGATCTTGGTTGTCTGTGTGACTTTGTGAATTGCTACAATTTTAATTTATCACTCAGGCTAAACAACGAATCGTATTGAAAAATTAGTCGTTATGAATAATATAATTAGTTCTTTATGCAGATGGATGTATGTCTTGCATGTATACATATTAAAAATTTATAGATTTATATGTCCTTAGTGTTTTTCAAGAATATTACTTTTGCATGAGAGTATAACTATATTGCTTAACTTGTTCAATAAGATTTTTAAAGAAAAAATTTGCAAAAATAAATTCGGAATCAACAAAATATGAAACTGTCTAACTCCAATGGATCAACAAAATAGATAAAAAAGGCATTTCGAAAATCTAATACAATTTTACTGACAATTGAAATCCAACTAACTTTATTATAATATAGTGTAGATATAATACCATAATTAATTTCTTTGTTTTATAGGTCTTGGGGTGTGCTTTTTTAAAAGAGATAATGGGTTATAAGGTCTCGCTCCGTAATGTGTTATAACTCTAAGGACGGATTCATGTTTAATAAAGGGAAGTAGTACTAATTTCATAATTTGGTTTTACAATAAGGACACTTTTCATAATATTAATTTATTTTAAGGAAAATGATAAATGTTGATGGACAAAACTACCCTACTATATCATTTATTCTAATTATACAAAAGACATATTATTCTCTCTTACATACACATAGTTTAGAGAGAGAAAACAAAAAACAAGAGGAAAGAGAAGTTGTCTCACCACCACCACCACCACCTTACTCTCCGATCGTATCTCCGAGAGGATCATCGTTCTCATCATCATTGTTCTCATCATCATCTTCTTCTTCTTCTTCTTCTTCTTCTTCTTTTCTAGATCTGCAATCGTAAAACATATATAATTTTTGATCGAACCGTTGGATTTGGCTGATTTTTGGATATGTTGTTCGGAAGACAAAGCTACTAATATTGCGCGAAAAATTAAGACGATCAGAAGTCGTTTTGCTATCGGAATCGATCAATTTTGACAGCCCAGCAGGATTTGAAAAAAAAATATGATTGTAACTTTTTTTTTTTTTTTTTTTTACGAACCCTACGTCGATCCATATCTATATACATATAAATAAATTGAGTGGATGTTGATCTCATCAATTTTGTTGTTCTCTATTTTGTAATGGTGCTAAAATTATTTTAGCACCTTCTGATTTGTTGTTCAAGTGGTGTTATCTTATGGTTGTTGTTCAGAAGGTGCTAAATGCATTTAGCGCCTTCTGGTTGTTGTCTAGATGGTGCTAAATGCATGTAGCACCCTTTGGTTACTGTCCAGAGGGTGCTAAATGCATTTAGCACCTTCTGGTTGTGGTGCTTAATGTATTTAGCACCTTCTGGTTGCTGTCCAGAGGGTGCTAAATGCATTTAGCACCTTCTGGTTGCTCTCTAGGGGGTGCTAAATGCATTTAATACCTTTTGGTTGTGGCGCTAAATGCATTTAGCACCTTATCGTTGCTGTCTAGCAAGTGCTAAATGCATTTAGCACCTTCTGGTTGTGGTGCTAAATACATTTAGCACCCTCTGGTTGCTGTCCAGGGGGTGCTAAATGCATTTACCACCTTCTGGTTGCTGTCCAGTGGGTGCTAAATGTATTTAGCACCTTCTGGTTGTGGTGCTAAACGCATTTAACACCTTCTGGTTGCTGTCCAGGGGGTGCTAAACGCATTTAGCACCATCTGGTTGCTGTCCAGAGGGTGCTAAATGCATTTAGCACCTTCTGGTACCTTTTGGTTGTAGTGCTAAATGTATTTAGCACCATCTGGTTGCTGTGCAGTGGATGCTAAATGCATTTATCACCTTTTGGTTGCTGTTGGTGTTATAATGAGACGATATTATAAGGAAGGGGTATTAGTGTCTTTTTTGTATAGTGTCCTTAATTTACACAGCTAATTTTTAAATGTCCTTTATAATTATATTATTATTATAATGAGCCCTTATACCTAATTGCCTCATTTTTAAAATGCAAATTTAATATATTAATATTGATTTGTAAAATAAACAGTACGTTACTAGAAAGTGTGAAAATATTAAAGATTAGAAAAAATATGAAGTGTCATAATATCAACGTGCCACATTATATCTATTACTATATCGAGAATAATTGATCAGATTCCTCTTGAGTGACTAGAATTACTCTAGAATAAAGTAGTATCTATGTACGATTAAAATTAGACCAATAAATTTTAAATTAACGATCAAAAAGTTTTCAACTATTTATCCTTCAGAGTAGGCTTTATCACCTTAGAAGAATTTGGTAGGAGTGTGTAATAGAGAATGTGGATATGATTACGTACACTTTCCATGTCACAGGCAAATTAACCATTGAAAAGTGATTCTTGGCTTATTAGTTGTCCGTCTTCTACAATTTCTTTCACAAACAAGCAGTGGGAGATGTCTTCAATTTGAATGCCTAGTTAAGCATATCTTTCTTAAGCAAAACCTCTTGATGGTTAAATCTGAAAAAAGTATCTACAAGTAATGGCGTTATATATGTATATATATACATACATATGGTACGTTAAGGACATTCCACACATGCAAACAATTAAATTTTTGATCAAACAAGGAAGAAGAGCTGAAGCAAACAACTCATTTTTTACATTCCTCTCTACGCAGCTCACGCCAGGTCTCTCTCTCTAGTTCTCTCCGCAGCTCTCCCTCAACGCACCTCTCCTCTCTCCGAAGCTCAATTCAAGTTTTCAATAATTCATAATACAAGCTCGTAAACCTTATATGCAGCCAACCCAAATCCCCATTCTTAATTTGTTTGTTAAAAATGGGACTTTCTTTGTAAAAAAACTGAAGAAACAAAACTTAGCATGGTCCCAGGAATCCAACCTTATACGCAGCCAACCCAAATCCATGGCAATCCTGCGAAAAAGAAGGGGCATTGAGATTCATTAAAAAAAAATAGATTGTAATAGAAAATTGGATAACTCATCGAAGTCAAGACTGCTGCCATTGGAAGGGCGAGTTAAGGAACAAAAATCGTGAGAAACGGTGTTCGGGTTTGATTAGTTTTCCACGTCTCATTCCACAGCAGAACTTGGTTTACAGTAGTTAGTGATTTTGTCAAGGAAGGTATGATTAAATTGGTTTTGATACCAAAAGTAAGAACAAAACGGAGGCATGATGTAGATTAAAGAAAAAACTGCACGAACTTTGAAGTCGTTTTAAAGCAATTTACTATAATCAATTTCAATTTAATTTAATTTAATTTAGAAGTCCAAACAAATTTGTTTTTTTTTTCGGGTGTAATGTAAAATCCAGTGTTTCAATTAGTGAATCCAATTTTAGGATGACAAAATGGAAACATATCAACTTTCAGATGGATAAAACTATAAAAGTTTTAGGGGTAGTAGATTTGTCATTTAGAAGAGTATGTATAAAAAGGTTAAGGTTTCAACCTCATTGATAACCTCAAAGAGAAGATGGAAAAAGGAAATTTCAAGCAAAGAAAGAAAGAAAGAAAGAAAGAAAGGGGTAATGCAGTGCATTTATTTGTAGTCAATAAGGTGAGAAAGAAGTTGTTAGAGAGAGATGAGAAAGAAGAAGATACGTGAAGTCGTTAAGATGAATAATAGATCAAGGCCATCAAGTTAAGTTAGTGGAATCGAGGTGGCACTATATCAATGGTTACAAGTTTAATTGTTTACTTGTGAAGAATGTGGGATCAAGAAAGTGACGAATCCACAAGGATTGATCCTTACCTGAAACATATTGTATATATAAATTTACTATCTTACACAATCTTAAAAAAGTTACTCCGTATAAAATTGCAAAACAAATACTGTTTGGTAAGTCTTAAATGACACTTTTAATCTAAATTTTTAATGTAATCAAAATTTGGGGACAGGCTAACCAATCGATCACTTTACCCATTTCAAGTACAAACTTATGTAGATATTAATGTTGTCAACTAAAAAAAGGTGACACTATTATCAGAATAATTTATAATATTAAAATATACTTTACACTTTTTAAAAAAATATTATCAAAAAGATAATTATTTTGAGATTATAAATATTTTTTTTTAAAAAAAAAAAAACACCTACAGACAAATAATAATGAAGCTCCACTAATTCTTGGCAGATAATTCTAATTATAAATGGGTGTATTATTATTATTATTATTATGGTCTCAGTTTTCAATACGAGTCGAGTTGAATTGAAAGGACCACGTTGAAATCTTCTTCTCTATATTTTAATATATATATATATATATATATTTATAGCCGGCCCCATCTTCTAGATGTGATGAACGAGGTATATGAATTAATGCATGTCATGAATAGGACCTGAAATCTTGGAAGAGGCAAATACTTGCTGACCAACTAAAAAAACAAAAAAATGAGAGACTAATTTTGATTCAACAATAACGCCACATATGGCAGTTTAGGTACACTTCACTCTCAAAAATCAAAGATTCTTACAATTAATTTTGCTTCAACCGACTTGCTTCTTTTTCAAAACGTGGTGTCTACAACAAATAATTTTATTTCCTTCTTTTTCATCTTATTTTATTTAAAAAGGGAAAAAAACAAAATAAATAATCCAAAACTGAAAAGAATAAATTTATTTTATTTAATATACCGATTTAAACTAAAGACATGATATAGAAAAGTTTTTTTTTCTTTTCTTCACATAACAAAACTTGTATGCTACGCAAGTTCTATACAAAATACAATTGGAGAACGTTATCTTTCACATTTTTTCTAAAAAAAATATAGCAAATAACTAGAGTTGAAATTTTATTAAGAAATTGCAATAGTTAGACAAATGAGTACAACTCTTCTCAATCAAATTGTCCCCGAAGAGATTTGAAATTATCTTTAATGGGGTTTGAGTTTGCATTACCACAGCCTTCAAACTCTTCTTCGAAAACTTGCTTCCATCAACATCTTGTTACCCTCTCTTCTCATTGGTTTAACCATTATTCCATCACCATTATGCCATTTCATCAAATTGACTTTAATGAAATTCGAGTGTGAAAAATAGACGATCATACCATATGAGTTAGAATTCGTTAATATTTTCACATTTAGCAGCCTCAATGTACATAGGAAACATTATAGTTAAAAAAGAAGTATAGAAAAGATATTTAAAAGCTATCCGACAAATAAACTTTGGATTAGAGAATTCAATAATAGATTATAGATGACATGTTGCTGTAAGATTATCAGACCACCTTTATTTACCGAAATTTAGGTTCGATACTTGAACCGATTCCAAATGTAATAATCCTAACACACAACTGATTAAAAAAAAAATCAGTTATCGAATCGATGAATAATTAATTGATTTTCAACTATTAGTAAACCAGCCCACCAATAGAGTATATTTTGTCGTCTAATATTTTTTCTGTGCTATTCCGCCCGGCCGAGGATATCGTTGCTTGTGACTATTTTAATATCAACAGTAGCCAATGCTTTAAAAAATGCACTCTCTATCAATATAATTAAATAAATAATATTTTGTCTTTTATTTTAAAATAAGAATACTTTTTTTTTCTTATCAAAAATACCCTCTTTTTTTATAATTTTTTTCTAAAAAAATTATTTTTATCACCACCGATTACTGGACCTTTAGCGATCACTATTAGAATTCTGGCAATCTCATTAAGACTCTAAGAACAAATAACTTTAACTTTATCGGAACTCTAGAGACTACCATCGAAGTACTGATAGCTCATCGGAGCTCCGTCGCATGTATTGCAAATATCTATTTGTACTAAATCCGCAAGCAACTAACGATATATATTTTAGTACAAATATATTTTTGCACTAACCCACAAGCAAGTAATGATATATATTTTGGTGCAAATTTATTTTTGCACTAAATCTAGAACCAACTAATATTATAAATTTTAGTGTAAATATGTTTTTCCACTAAATCCATAGATAACTCGAGATATAAAATTTATTGCAAATATGTTTTTACATTAAATTTGCAAATAATGAAAGATACAAATTTTAGTGTAAATTTGTTTTTTCACTTTATAGAAATTCTAGTTGAAGTTCCGGCACAAGTTGCCGAGCTACGGTGGATGATAAGTGGCAAATGTGGTTGCATGGTGAGCCTTTAACAACCACCTGATAATAAAAAAGAAATACAAAATTATGGTAAGAATATAATTGCTCTTTTAAAAAAAGGTTCATCTTGTTACTGAACAAAAATAAAAATTATATGTACCGTTAAAATAAATTGTGAATGAAATCATTTGATGCACTGCGAATTAAGATTGTCCATAATTTAAACATAATTATAGATGAGGCACTTGCAACTAATTTGTTCATCAGGAAGCCCCGAGTGGGACCCTGTTCTAGAATCGTAAAGTTACTAGGGCCCATACATCTGGAGCCGTTGACTCGTGGAGGTTTTGAAAACAGGTGGAGCCCAACCGGCGGCCCAAAAGAAACCGACAGAAGTAACTCTTGAAAAGAAATTGCCGAACCCCACCAAGAAAAAGGAGATCCTCATCATATGTCAATCATGACAAGAGCTCTTTTGTTTTTCTCACAATATTGGGTTATTTATATCATGTCAAACATAATATTAATATTTAATAATATTGCATTCTCTAGCAAATTAAGTGAATAAGATGAATTTTGGTGCCATTGGTCGGCTTGATACAATTTGTTTCAGCATTTTAAAACTAATAAACTCCACTAAAATAATCTTTAATAGTTAACTCAGACTCTCAGATAAATATATGAAGAAAATTTTAAATTTTTGTTTAACATTGACTATTTGAAAATTGGGTAACATATTCTTGAAGAAAAATAATGTAACGTGATTCATGTACCACATTTATAGTGAGAGAAAAAGTTATTGACCACATTTATATCGTAATAACCTACAATAATAATAGTGTAATTGGAACAACGTTGGCTTATTAATGAATTTATTGAAATGAAAAAATTAAATGTCGTAAGAGTAAAAGATCCCCCCCTATGTGTAAAATAGCCTTCCTAAAAAGATAGGACTTGCCTTCTCTTCATTACTCTTCAATCCAATTTTATCTAATGGAATCTAATTTGAGAAGTAAACGGGAGAATTTTTTCATGAGACTCCACAAAATTTCATTAGAGGATTCAACTAAAAATGGGTGAGATAATCATTTAAAATTTTAATGATTGAAAATGAACATATGTATCATATCAAATTTTTATTACACTCACTTCTAATTTGAATTTTTGATGAAATTTTGTAGAAATGATCTAGTTATTATAGAGATCATTGCCACCAATTTTATTTTTTTAAAATATTTATTTAGGCTCTGTTTGATAATAACATGAAAAAAAATTAAAAAAAAAATTATTTGAATAAGAAGATGGAAAATAAATTAAAGCATGTGATGAGATGTTCTCCATTTCATGCTTAATTATTTTTATGACTAGATGTCTTTAATCCTTCATTATTTTTTATCGAAATTTTTTCTTCCTAAACTACCAAAAAAAAATCTTCTTAGAAAAAGTCATAAAGTAAGAAGACAAACACAATCTTAGTGAGAGCTTTTTTTCATACCTCGTAGAGGTGGAGGCCCTTTACCTCAAGAAACCATTTGACCCGCCGACTCCTCCAAATTTGGATTTCTAACCCAGAGAGGTTATTACCTATAGCCCTTTCTGTCTATTTCGAGGAGGTAAGGTAAGAACTTGGAAAAGGCACAACTTAGAAAGGGTCATCTTCAAATTATTGATAGAAAAGGGAATATAAATTATTGTCCTAACTTATTTCCTTATAAAAAAGGGACTCTTTTCAAACTAAACCTCCATTAAATAAAAATAAATTAGAAAAGTAATCCAGAGAAATCAAGTCACAAGCGGGCAATAGTTATGGAGGGTGCTCTTTCTTATCATTTTCCCATTTATTTTTGTTGTTTACTATTAGGGTGTGTTTGTCGCGCGGGATTAGAAACAGGATTATTTCTTTAGTGTTTGGTGTCAGAAAGGATAGTATTAAATCATCCCGCGTTTGGCGCAAGGGTGGATAGGATAAAAATCAATTACTTTTGCACTTGTTTTTATTTTTCCCTTAGAACCGGATTATATACCACCCTTATAGGTGGTAAACAGACTCAAAATGAATATAAAATTATTTTTTAATTTTTCTTTTTTTTAATCTTTTTCTTTAACTAAACCTCCATTAAATAAAAATAAATTAAAAAAGTAATCCAGAGAAATCAAGAATTTTTTACGAAACTAATTTATAAACGAAAAATTGCATTAGTTAAAAAAAATTGTGGACAACAATTAAAATTGCAATAAAAGAAAAGCAAGTTATGGAAACTCCATCAAAGGTTTATTAATCTTTATCCGTGTCCTTATCCTCTTTCTTATCATCCGACTTTCCCATCCTTCCCACATACTTTTCCGACTCTTATCATATCCGGCCTTTATCCTATCATATCCTACCTCCTTATCCGGCGCGCCAAACGCACCCTTATTATTAGTACTGTATTCTTTAGCTGACGCCTCTAGAAGCCGCCACATCTTGGACTTTGGTAACGTGCATCTCTGTATCTCTCTATTGTCTCGCGTATAAATACATACACACCTACCTTATAAACAGATATCTCTCACACCTCCTCCTTAACCTTTGGTCTTGCTCAACTAACTATTCTTCTTCAAATTTATTAATTACCCTTTTCTTCTTGTATCTCCTAAGCTCGATAGGCATATATATATATATATATATATAGCTATGGCTAATGTACAAGATGAAAACCACAATCTGCACCAGCAGCAGCAGCAGGACATAGACGATACAGAGGAAGAGGATAGACTCTCTTTCTGCGATCTTCCTCTATACGGTGATGCCGCTATTTGGGAAGAATTCTCTAGAGAATTACATCATCAAACCTCCTCCTCTTCTTCTTCTTCTTCTTCTTCTTCATCCTCTCGCTCTGAGGACCAACAACAATATTTCGAGTTCTTCACTGAAGAATGGAACAGCCCTGACACAAACATCATCTTCTGTGGTAAACTCATTCCCTATAAACAAGTACCTCTCCAAATCAATTCTAATCCTTCGGACGATTCATTTTCATCTAAATCCAATGTTAAGGGGACGAAATTTGCTCACAAGTATGATTTTCCTGTAAGGAAAGTGTCGATGCTGACATCAACTGCGAAGAAGTCGAGGTGGTACTTATTAATGTTTGGATTGGCTAGGTTTCCGATGGATAATATGGAGTTGAGAGATATGAGGAGAAGGCAGAACCGCAAAATTACCAAGTCCCCCGGGGGAGAGAAGAGTAATGGGTTGACTAGAGGGAAGGGGGGTTTGTGGAGGATGCTTAGAGCTTTGGGATGTAGCGGCCAAAACCACACCACCGCCGCCGTGAAGGCCGCATATGGTTGCGCTCCTCAATTGGCCGGTGAATAGTTGGCACACGCACGCGGTGAGAGAAGGATGGTTAGGGTAACTGCCCGAGTGACGAAATCCCCACCCGACATATTAGTTTATATCTGTTGGTGTAATGGGGGATTTTTTAACTGAGTGCCAGTGGTTGTCCCATAGAAGTGTATTTGTGAACCAAGGTTCCTTGACATTTACCGTTCTATGATTTCATTATACTCCAAAATTACTCTCCAATGTCTAATCTATATATACATCAATTGGAAAGGCAATAATTTGGTTATGACAATAATATTTTTTATAATTTTGTTCTTATTGCTATTAATTTTTAAAGATCATTGTAAAGTCAAGATTTGAATCAAATATGCGCAAAAACCTACGGAGATTTGTAGCATCATTCAAGTAAAATACATATTGAGATCCTATTCATGTGACTAACCAAATATCTGTAGGTCCCTTATTCTGTGAGCCAACAGATCTAAATGCCCGACTGCAAACATTATTAATAAAACTAGTTTATAGTCCCGTGTGATGCACTGGCATTTTATACAAATTACATAAAAGATAAAAAAAACTGAAAAGGTTAAATAAATGACTGTTATAACAATCTAGAAATCTGGCTTTTACGTACGGACATTCCAATAGTGAAAACCAGATGGCCATCCGTGATACTTATGAATTCATCCCAAATTGACTACTCTGATACACAATCATGTAAATTGACGATGGAGAGCCTCAAAAGTGTATACATAATGTATTAATGCCTAGTAATCCACTTCGAAAAGCTACCCTCTATTAGGGGTGACTTTGATACAATATCGTACCATATCGAGTGTACCGTACCGAAAATTTAGTACACCAAAATTCATTACCATTGTCATATCAAAAATTCATTACCATTGCCATACCAAATTTTCGGTATACTAAAGTTTAGTATACCAAAATATCGGTACGGTACAATACATTACCAAAAAATTAATCCTTAAAAAAAATATTAAAACTAGATAGTCAAAAGTGAGCATTTTTGACTAAAACAAAATAATTAAGTTACTTTTACTTTCCTTTAATTAAGTTTTTACAATCGATTGTTCTAAGACCACTAAACCATATATAAATATTGTTGTATTATAAATTATAATCAACACATACACATCTATCAAATACTTAAAAGCAGAAGAATTGAAATTTAATATGATTAGAAAAAAATGAAGATAAATATTTGAACTGGTCCAAAGGGCTGGGATGGCGGTGGTGTAGTGGCCGAGGCAGTGATGCGGTGGGAGTGTATGTGGCGTATCAGATTTGAGAAAAATAAAGAGAAAGAGCTGAAGATGAGTAGAAGAGAGAGAGAGAACGGCAGTGAATATGTGGTGAAAGTGAAACTTAAATTATAATATTAGATTAACAGATAAAAGGAATTAACAGATCCACGCCGTTCATCTTGTTTCGTTTAATGGGGTATTGGTAATTTGGTATCATTTTATTATTTGGTATAATGGCATAATTTGTATGGTATGGTATGGTATGGTATACCGTGGATAATACCAAAATTTCGGTACGGTACAGTATACCGTCGATAATAAGTTTAAGTACCGGTGCTATGTGCCAAAATAATTTGATATAGTACAATATCGATTGGTATTATACCATTACCAAATTTCGGTATATTTTGATAATTATTTGGTTTGGTACAGATTGGTACGACAAAAATAGTATATTTTCCAACCCCTACTCAATACTTGTGCATGCGAAGCTACTGAATGGTGTTCATTTCCTTTTGAAGCTTACCACATGTTAATTGCTAATAATACATTGGACCCATAATTTCCTAGAAGATATACACGTTATTTGTTGTAGCAAAGGAAAAAGGTTCATATAAAAATGTATTTTTTTCTATATAGCTGTACAAGTACCTTTTGTTATTTTTAATAATTTACAAATACTTTATTATAATTTGAAGAATCTAAAATATTTCCGTGAACACTATAGCTGTATGAATCATGAGCATGTTTAACTGATAAGTGTAACTTGAATAATATAATCATATGAATATCATTTAATCACGGCAATGACAAAATAATATTATAAGCAGCCAAATCATCTGCTGAGTGAAGATGACAATTTGAATCAAAACAATCTTCAAAAAAGAAAATTAAATTGGACATAAATTCATTAGACAAGGGTAACATAGGTTTTTACAATTATTTTTTATTTAGACATTTGATTGAACACCAAATGGTTCCATAATGGGAAAAAGAGAAAGAATTGTACATTGTATTCTTATAACTTTTTTTTTGGGATCTCCAAAGCAAGATTTTCAAACTACAATCACAATAGTATATATAAGCATCAATCATGCTGAGAAAGCAATGGACTAGAAGCTAAATAATAACAACAAAATCCATTGAAAAATTAAGAAAAGTAAAATCTACTGAATGTGAAGGAAGTTAATATTACCAATTTTCTTTAAGTAAGAAGGAGTATGATACACACACACATATATATAAGATATCAAAAGGAAACATAAGAAATTTGTTGCTATAAAATAGTAGAGATATTTTATACTTTTTTTTACATTCATTGAACAGACAAAGATTCTAATTGTAAGCAAAAAATAGTTGATATTGAGATTTTAAAAGAAAGAAGGCATAAAATACATTTTAAAACATACAAATGCTTAATTCATTCGGAACGATAGAAGATCAAGTTAAATGAATATTCCATTCTCAAATCTCACCATGACTTTGGTATTCTTTAAGAAAATAATAATTTCAATATAACTAATGGTCAATGATACTACTCATTTTATATTAGATAATAGAATTATCAATTTGAGATATACCGAAAAGGAAAGCAGAAGAAAGAAGGATAATTTTGAACATCCAAACACGCCTGAATTTATAAAACTCAAAAGGACCACTTGTGTATTACCCCATTAAAAGATAGGACATTGCATCTTGGTTATTGCTAACATGAATATTTACTAATGATCTGATAAAAGAAAGAAACAATAAAAACAATAAAGGAAGGGGCTGTTTGATATGTAAAACCTTATAGTACACAAACTAATATACCAATACTAACTAATAATTATCAGAATATTGATTAGTTTAGAGAGAAAAAAATTCCAATAAGGAGGAGTTTGTGGAAAAATATGAGAAATAGTAATATATAAAAAAGGACATGGTAACCTAAAAAACAAATTTCTTTACAGGAGGAAAGCAAATTTGATATAAATTAAAAAATTCATGTTAATAAGCAGGAATTAAGATAGAAAAACCTTGTGCAAGTGGGTAGCCGAGTTGGGAAAAACACTCACCTGAACTTGGGAAGATCCTGGTTTCGAGTCACACACGGGAAGGAAGGGGGGGTTTAGTTATTGACTTATTATAGTTTAAAGGAAGAGACTTAGACCTCCTTTTTTTGTTTAAAAAAAATGGATAGAAAAAACCTTCCTTTAACTTCTATAGTTTAGTTTATTGGTCGGATTTTAACCCTAGAGGAGGGGGGTGAATAGGGTTTATAAAGCTTAATGCGGAATTAAAAACTTTTCAAAAAAGTTTAAGCAAAACAACTTAGTTAAATAAATGTATCAAGGAAATGATAATTCTAATAAGTAAACTCAAGAGCAAACTAAACACAAGCAATGATATAGAAATAAAGTAAAGAGTTTAGAGTTAGAAAGATTAAACCAATTGAAGTCCAAGACTTGTTGTTTATATGGTTCGATTTGTTAGACCATACATCCCTGCTCGGTTAATCCCCCGCGAATTTTCACTAAAATCAATCTTCTTCCAGGTGAAGATCAAACATTTACAAGTATTGTTGTCTCACACACTCTTACAAATATTTCTTTACCACAATATTCACACAAGATATACCTCTTACTAACTTGTGAGATTTACCTCTTACAATCACTAAACAAGAATTAACCTTCTTGTTATCCTATTAGATTGACCTCTCACAAATGTATATTCTAATTGTTTGGTGATGCACACTAATGAACAATAACTCTCAAGTGTTTAAGAAATACAACTGAAGCTCACACTATAGTTACTTGTTTGATCAAGATTTATAGCTCAAATAAAGAATGATTGATCAAAACAATTCTTGAATCTTTGAATGATGAAAATAAATGAAAAATATGTTTGTATAGTGATTCAAGCATGCCAAAATATGTCTTAGATAGTGTATATATAGTCCCAAAAATAATATAGTCATTTGTGAGGTTTGGTATAAATTTGGTACCAAAACTAGTAAAAAATCAGAAATCCAACGGTTATATTCTGGGCCATCAGTCGATTAAGCAAGGCTCATCAGTCGACTGAGTGGGCCTTAGTCAACTGAGCACAAGCCATCAATCGACTGATGGACCATGCTGTCCATCAGGTCAAAAGGCTAAAAATTTCAATTTTTGCACTTTTGCATTTTATCTCCAAAATCAATTCTAATGTTTTAGGGACCTTAAAAATAAGTTCCTAAGACACCTATTTTCAGAAAAACTCAAAATATGATCATTTTAATTTAATATGAATTTTATTTCAAAACCTATTTTTTTGCAAGAATAATGTTTTAAAATGATTTTGATTCAAACTTGGTTTTGATCAATCTAAGAATGTTGTAATAAGTATGTAAGCTATAATAATCATCAAATAAGAAACTTTACAAATAATCCATAAGCATTCACTCAAATGTCGAATAGACGAGTCTTTGAATGCTTCAATTTGTTTCTTCAATTTGAACTTCACTTGAAGCTTTAGCCTTGAAGTTTTTGCATATGATCCTTGATCTTCATCTTCATGAATAACATTGTGATGAGATTGATCTTCTTTGACTTGTCCAAAGCTTGTAGAGGAATGATCTCGGTTTGGATTGATCGGTTTTGGTCCATGTATGATGATCATTGAAATGTGGCTATAATTACTTCAACACACATGTTAATTTCAACACACATGTTGAAATTATGATACCGATCTTTTGCTATTTAATATTGCAAATTATTAATCCAATTTGTCCCGTCGATCACGAGCTGACACGTGGCCGTCCATGTCAGCAATCAGGCTTGCCTCAACAGGAGAAGCTCGGAGGAGCCCTATTAAGTCACTATATGAATGATAGAGCTCCTCAAGAATTAGGCATTTGCTCGAGAGTTAATTACGAACAACAAATTGCGGGACTTCGGGCTCTAGAGCTTTTTCGGCGAGCTCTAGAGCTCCCCCTCACCTAACCACTCTGCTATAGTGGTTGGCAGAAGCATGGGCGACTGTCACCTGCCCTGCAGAGCGAGTGGAACTCCTTTCACCTTCATTAAATGCACGCCAATGGTATTTAATGCATCAAAATTCATGGAGAAACAAGGTTACAGTTGGTGATGATCAAAGCATGACACTAGACATGCTCTGGAGAACTCTGGCCACACGTTTCCTCCCAGTCATATATATACAAAAAGCATTTACTTCTTTAAAGAAAGTTCAACCAACCTAGCAATCAAGTAATAACTTTGAACGACCAAGGACAAGAGAGAAGTAGTAGCTCAGAGCATTCAATAGAGCTCTTAGAATAGATAAGTCAGAACTCGAGTAGCCTGAAAACACTCTTATTGTGATAATAAAATAATTAAAGAGGTTTTTGTGAGTTTGTAATACTTGTTTGCCTATCATCAATACAAAGTTAACCATGCTCCTAAGCTCTATTTCACAGAGGAAGACTAACCTGTATCTTTATACAAAATCGACCATCCTCTATACATCCTTAACTCATTTTATTTGTTGCATTTATTGTATCAATCATTTGATTCCGATCATTTGATTGTGTGGTCTAAAATACCCCTTCAACTTTTAGCACCAACACTATTTATGTAATAATCCCAAAAATATCATTTTAAACAAATAATATATGGACGGAGATAGGAATTGATGGAGAATTTCGCCAAATAACTTGGTGGAAGTCAAAGTGTTGGTGGTAGTGTGGGATTTAATTTTAGAGAGAGAAATATATAGAGCAATGTTGAATTTTCCAGTGGTCTTAAAAAGTTTCGCCTTTTTTATATTTCTTGGTGAATTTTTTATCTAAATTTGATTATGTACCAATTATGTACGTGTATGTACCAATTTTGTACAAATACATGCCAATTAATATACAAAGCGTCAAGAGAGATCAAAATTCATTTAAAATTATCAAAATCATTTGTTTCTCTCTTAAATCTATTGCCTTACTAAATCGATGCAAAGGATGGACGCATTGAAAGCGAAGTTTGCTAGGCAATTAGGTAGGAGTAAAAGTGGTGGTGGGTTTGGGATTCAATCTTAAAGGGGATAAAACAATTAATCAATGGAGGTTTATAGTAAATAAGGGGTGTAAGTCAATATTAAAGTGGACATTTTGCAAAGGAGTAGAAGGGCAATTGTGTCAAAACCAATTACGAACAGTGAAATCTGTCACTTTTGTAATTAGTTCGGATGGGTTGCTGTACTATGTAATTTAGGGAAAAAAAACTCACTTTTGTAAATATTGGGGGATACTCTTTTCATTGTTGTAATCAAATTCCAATTATCAAGTTGAAACATACTACTCATAACTAAGGTCGGCCCTGACTATAAGCAACCCAGGCGGTCCCCTAAGGCCTCCGTTATAATAGGCCCCCAATCATCGAGGTGTTATATATATATATGAATGTGTATGGATTTTGAATAGATATATTAAAGAGAGTACATACAATAAACAATAGAGAGGCTTGGCCTAGCAGTGGTTTGTATAGTTTGTAACTACTATTTTCGATTGATCACATGTTTAATTTATTTAATTTTTTGTTTTATTATATATATATATATATATTATTTCCCTCAAATGAGCTTAAGCTTTTTTACTTTTTGAATACCAAACCTTTTTTTAAACCATTAGCTTAATTTTTATTTAAAATATTAGTGACCTTACTAATTAAATTTCTCCAATACACTAGTTGTTTTTGTGTTTGTGTGTGTGTGTGTGTGTTTTTATTATTATTATTATTTCCTTCAAATGAGCTTAAGCTGTTTAACTTTTTAAATACCAAACTTTTTCTAAACCATTATTAGCTTAATTTTTATTCAAAATTTTAGTGACCTTACTAATTAAATTTCTTGCACCACCTTTGTTAACAATATAATTTGTAACTTAACTTCTTCACTAACTAAACCCCCACTAATATAAATTTCTTGCCATTGACACTCATTTTTTATATGGTCCAATGAGCTTGAACTTTTTCACTTTTTGAATACCAAACTTTTTCTAATTTTTATTCAAAATATTAGTGACCTTGCTAATTAAATTTCTTGCACCATCTTTGTTAAAAGTATAATTTGTAACTTAATTTCTTCACTAACTAAACCTCCACTAATATAATTTTTTACCTTTGGCACTCCTTTTTTATTATGGTCCAATGTAAATTAGTAAAATGAAGACACATGTGGACTTATTTTTTTCTTAAAAAAAAATTAAACAAATTCACTCAATTGAAAAGTTAGGCCCACATATTAATAAGAATATATTGAAATAACATTTCTTTTAAGGTAAATAGTTCATGCACATTTTTTAGGTTTTGTTTTAACTTAAACACTATTTCCTGTGAAGTACAAAGACCAAATTTATTTATTTATTTATTTATTTTAAATTTGCAATATCATTGTTGATTGTTAATGTGATTGAATTATGCATTTATTTTATTTTATTTTTTGCAATATTTTGTTGTATATGGATAAGCTCTTTAGCGACAAAAAATTTGATGCAAAAATTATTTTTAGGAATAAAATTTTTTTGTTAAAAATTGATCCTTATACGGCTCGTTCATAAAGTACCAAATTCTTTATACAAAAAGATACCAAAAAAAAAGTTCATCTAAAACTTTTCAAAACTCAGGGCTGACCCTGCTCTTAACTGTTAAATTGCCTTCTCTTGAGAGGCATACCACTGTCCTGTACATAAAGTCAAACTAGCCAATCAAATTTTCAAACGAAATCTGAAATTTCCATACCTTCGGATATTTGGTGCCAGATCGTCGTCTACCGACTAATATTTATGTTGCACTTTTATTATAAATGATCGTAACTGTCGAGTTACTTCCTTTGCTGTTTTTCTTTTTAATTCTATGTTAAATATATTGTAAAAATTAAGTTTGTACATATTTAGGACATTCAAAAAATAATATACGTGATGTTTGAAAGTAATTATAATGTGCAAGTTACATCTATAGTGATATTCTAGCACGCAATCTTTCTTGTAAGAATGTATAGAAAATGTTATCTAAAAAAAGAATAATATAATTGGAACAAAATTTGTAACTCTTATTTTTTATAAAATGTGATACAATAATTATAATCATTTTATATTTGTTTTTCTCTTTTCCAATGTGTTAGAAATATGTAACACTTTTTAAGCATAACTTCAGAAGTAAGTCTAAAAATGCTTGTCCTTTCAAAAGTCTTATATAGAATAAATTTGTAGAGAACTTTTTCTTTCAAAAGTCATAAATTAAAAATGCTTTTGTCCTTTCAAACGTCATACATAGAATAAATTTGTAAAAAACTTTTTCTATCAAAAGTCATAAATTAAAAATGCTTTTGTCCTTTCAAAAGTCATAAAAAGAATAAATTTGTAGAAAACTTTTTCTTTCAAAAGTCATAAATTATCAAAAACCAAATTTGCCTATGAAAAATATGTAGTTTAATTTTATATGTTCATGAATAAAATATGATTCTATTGAGAGTGAACTACAAGTTATATACGAGTCAGACTGTTTTTTGTAACCATGTAATTATCTTATTAAATACATTTTTATATGACAATATATTTTTTTAATATATATATGAAAAACAATATTCAATACGTACATTTCGGGATATAAAAAAAAATCGTGGTACCAAACTCTTTTGTTATATTTTTCAGCCAAAATATTTATATTCATATTGACAAGGGTTCATAAATATGAGTGAATACAGCTTCACCAACCAACGATGAGACGCTTCCTTACGAAGAGGCCGCCAACAAAAAGGAAAGACAGGAGCTTTTAGTGGGACCCAGATCTAGAAGAAATTCCACGTATATTAATTAAATAAATGCCCACGTAATTGACGCATACACGAGGGCTACACTACTACCTAAAGAAGTGAAAACCACCAACCACCTCCATCCCTTCTGGAGTTGATAATAATAATAATAATGTAATGTGACTGACCTGTGATTCTAGAAAAAAACGATGTTAATAATACTCTTCGTCTCTTCTTCTAGTTCTAGCATCCAATATACTACTACTATATATATATTACAATATTATTCCTCTAGAAGAGGCAAATTTTGGACTTTGGTAACATGCATATCTACCTCCCTCTCTCTTTCTCTAAAATATCTGTCTTATGTTGTATGTATAAATAAATATATAAAAGCAGCCATAAGTATCTCATTAAGTTTTCATCTTCCAAAATAACTCTTAAATCATTCCTCGATCTCCCTCTTCCAATTCAGTGATGGTTACCCAAAATTTTGACCAACGACACCTACCAGAATTTCAAAACCCCAATATGGAGCTGCAGGCCGTAGACGATACAGAGGAAGAGGATTCCCTCTCTCTCTCTGCAATCTTCCTATCTACGGTGATGCTCTCGACTCGGAAGATTTCTCTAGAGAATTACATCATCAAACTTCTTCTTCTCTCATCACTCTCACTCTCACTCTCACTCTGAGGACCAACAATACTTTGCCTTCTTCTGTGAAGAATGGAGTAAAAGCCCTACTACTAAATCTCACCAACCTGATGAAAACATATTCTTCTGTGGAAAGCTTATTCCCTACAAACAACCACCTCTCATCCATTACAATCACAACCCCCAACATGACAAAGTTCTCCGATGGAACTCCAAGTCTTCCGAGGAATCAATTTCCTCTAAATCAAACAATTCAAAGTCTACATCTGTGCAATTTCCAGTCCGTAATGATGAGAAATTGGACTACAAGTTTGATTTTCCGGTACGGAAAGTCTCGATACAGGCATCTCCGGCAAAGTCACGGTGGTATTTGTTTGTGTTTGGGTTGGCTAGGTTTCCGGTGGAAACGGAATTGAGGGATATAAGGAGAAGGCAGAGTCGCAAAACTATCAAGTCCAACGACAAGAGTTATACAAATAGAGGGAAGGGGGGATTGTGGAGGATTATTAGGTCTCTGGGCTGTGGTGGTCAGCACCACTCAAACGCCTCCGTTGAGGTTGCTTACAGTTGCGCTCCCCAAGTTGTCTGGTGAATATTTTGCATTGTTTCACAAACTTTGAACATACCAGATTGACATGCCAAAGCACATTTGAATTCTGGTTTTGCGGCTCACACATGCCCTAGGTTTAAATCTTATTAATCTCCCTCGCTCATTGTACAATTTTTTGTTCTATTCATATCAAAACTTTTTACTAAATTAGATAATGTTGCGTTACTCATGCCTAAATAAGACATTTCTAATCATATTTACTCGTATAGTCTGTGTCTCAAGTAATACAGAGGATTCTGTGTTGTGTTGAACATACAAAAAAAAGAGAGCATTACTCAAAAAATGTAAATTGCTGAGACTGATCTCTCACCCTACCAAGCAACTCGAAACAAAATTATCTCAATACAATCTGCAAAACTGACATCTGCCAATCAGTCACTAACCGCTGCAACTTGGTCCATACGGTTGCTTAATTACTTGAACAATGATTTTCAAAGAAACGAGGAGACATTTTCTCGAGCTCAAATGAACAGAAAGAGACAAACATTATGACAAATATGCATTGTTATACTTTCAAAGCTCTTCTCTTTTTCCCCATAGAATCAGCCTTTGTACCTCCAACTGAATCATTATCGCCTGGGAGCTGTCCTCTTTTCCTTTTTGATTCCTTCTGCTCTAGGAAGCTGCAAGTTTATAAAAACAGTACGGTACATAAAGAGATACTAAGAAATCCAAGTTCAGGGAGAGGAGCGTTCAAATATTTTTGGTTTATGACAAAGACACAAGGATGAAAAACTAATTCTCCCTGCATACATGGCAACTAAACCTAAACACACAAGGATCCGTGTGCGAATCATAGGGTTGTGTTTCTTAATTATTCCTGTAACAATTTCATTTTGACTTTATTTCCTTATTAATTGATTGCTAGATGTTTTTAATTTTAAATGCGTCCGTAAAATTTAAAGGTTTTACACCCAGATATTGAACATATAATATATACAAACATATTTGCGGGCATATACCATGAAGGCACGCCTTCACTCAGCAATATACTTTCTATACAAATGAAAATTCACTGACCAATAAAGGCACTCCTATCATGCCACAAGACTTATAGGGTCATCCTCCTTGTGCTTCACAGTAATTTTTTTATCACATAATAACTTTAAATAGCCAACTCAATCAAAACGAAGGAAAGTAGAAAATTCGGATAGGCGGAGTGTACCTTAGATTTTCATTCATTTGCCGATTCCTCGCAGAAGCCTTTTCCATGACACTTTTATAATATTGAGTAAATGGGGCATTGATACCCTTTTCAAGCTGCAGATCAAACAATTATAGCTCAAATAAATTAAATTCACCAATGGAAAAATGGATTGTTGGCAACCAAGAAATTATAAAGCAAACCTGAAGAAATGATTCAACAGCTTGATGATCTTTAGGTGAAAAGGCCACCTCATCTCTTTTTCTTCTGCACGAACTCAACATTATGCTCCACCTGATCAATAAGACGCTTCACCACACGACGTAAACTTTCAATGGTTGTCACTTCATGAAACTTTTTAAGCCGGCTGAGGGGAATAGTTGCAAGATCGGGGAAGGAAATGTGGTAGCTCCACTGGGAAAAGTGCAGTGAAAGCATCTCAATGGCTGAGAAAACACATTCCTCTCGAAACTTTTGAGACTTCAACCAATGTTTTGGCAACTGCATCACATATACAACTTATATTTATTACTTAAGATCGATTGAGAAATTGGAAAAATTGGTAGGACAATCATGGTAAACAAAATGCAAGTGTATTTTTTTTATAACCTTTAAGAGTGATGGGAAGTTTATCGATTTTCCGGGTTTTCCATCCTCCTTGCCAATTTTATATTCCAAAAGATCCAGGACAAATGAAGTGACAGGGATGAAAATCCCACTAGAACTGGAAAGTTTATTTAGCCACTGAATGCACCTCAGTCTTAAAGGGAAATATCTTGGCCCGGGAAACAAGTTAGCCACTCCGTTAATAAGCTGAATTGCCATATGGCATAAAGGCTGAATATCATAATCACGTATATTAGCTGTGATGAACATGACCCATAGATCAATGCAGTTAGCATACTCCCAACTACATATCTTTTTAATGGCATCCTGCACACGAGAGAGAGAGAGAGAGAGAGAGAGAGCATGAGAAAAGCTTTTCAAGTAAACAAGGATTTGCTGCACTCAATTTTTTATTTTTCTTTTTGATAAAAAAAGAATTGTCATTGCCACTTCAAAAGAAAGAAAGATTTGTTGCACTCAATTAAAACAAACAAAATATTTCTTAAAAATCAAATGCTCATTGCTTACCTCCTGTCCTTGTAGCCCCTGCTGGAGTATCTTGGCAAGTTGCTGAATAGAGACAAGGGCCATGCCACTTGATTTGTGTACATCTATGGAGCATAGCTCAACAAAGGAATTCCTGAGGAATTCTATAGGTCTGATATTCACAATTTCCAAAACTTTGCATCGAGCAATATAAGCTTTGTAGGTTTTCATCAAGCAGGTGTCAAAGCTAAACACATCAGCCACATCCCGGATGATAAGGAAGGAACACTGCGATAGAGCCCCTCCACCTGTTGCCCACAGATGAACTGTAATCTGCACCAAACATTGGAGTGTAAAAGAAGAGATAAACTAAGAATATCAGGCCATTTAAAGTCATAGGTAATATTATAACTTTGAACCAATATTATTAACTTTACACAAAGCCAAGATAATCAACCTGAGGGATGAAAAGTAGCTCTTCTTTTAACATTACTTGACAAACTTTTCTTTTGCTATTTTGATTCAGATAAAACAATTTCCAACTTCAAACAAACTTGAATTTGTTTGGCATGGATACCATATCGCATTAATGACAACCACCCATATAGCTCGTTCAACTATCTTGTCATTAAAACTAACCTTAATGAGTCTGCGAAGTAGAGATGGAAAAGCAGCAAAAAATATTATCGAAGCTTTGAGTTGGATCAAAAAGAAAGTCAGTATCTCTGAGTCAGTGACTTGATTCAACAGGAATAACGTACTTCTCAGATAAGACTTCACAAGTGGTTTCAATTTTTTCCATTTCGAAGTATTCTTCAGTTCAAGTATGGTCTCTTTCTTGCAATTGGAGGGTGATACTTTCAATAGCCCCCGAAATATATTATCAGCCTCACTAATCACGAAGGTCAATATGTTGCAGAAAGTATCGCTATTTTGAATCCTAGGGCACGAGGCATCATCTGTTGATTTAGTTCCATAGTGACATGCAGCCCGATAGGCATTTAAAAAGCTGATAAGAGCAGGGTCATTATAGTCCTCCGTAAGTATTTTAGACCAAGAACTGATAAGAGAACTAGTCAACAATTTGGCATTGTTTTGCGCAGAGACAGCTCCATCCTGCATCTCATGGTTGATTGTCTCATCGTCGTCAGAGTACTGTCAGAAAGAAAACACGGTGGAAATTATTATCATTGAGAGTATAAACTTGCACCCAAAAGAAAGGAAAAAAAAAGGAATTACTAAAAATGCATATGCCTACATAACGAAATTCATATCAAAATCCAAACAACCAACTAAAATATCTCCAACTAATTAGCTTACCAGCTCCTCATTTTGAAATAGCACATCCTTGTTGCAGCTTTCTAAGTATTTACCAAAACCGGGGTCCTGAAACTTTTCCGAGTCAGGCAGTTCTAATAGATAAATTTGCAAAAAAAATATGAAATCATAAAAAGCTTCGTCCAGAGAGAGAGAGACTCCCATAACATTTTAAGACTCATATCTCTTCACAAACTCTGCTTCTTGAGTTAAACAAATTAAATTGATGTTAGAAAGACAGATGTGAATAGCTGTTCTAACTTCAAAGGTGAGAGTTCCTACGGTGCCTGAGCATTGTCCTACTAATCTACTATGGAGAGTGCAATTTGAAGAGGTGATCATTATAGACAGTTACTGGACAACACATTTTCGAAGGCATGGGCATTATATATTCCCAGACCTCATTAACTACAGTTCTTCATTAGTACGAGAAAATCACGCATCAAATTTCAAACAACCAAGTGAAAAGAATATGCAAGATCTCCAGCAAAAGTATCATTATATTCTAAATGGGAATAGACAACACCTTTTTCTTCAACCTCTCTAATTTTTTCCTTTGCATGGTAAGGTCTGCGTGAATTTCTCTGTTGTGCATGGATAGGGTGCTAATGCCATTGGCGTCTGCATCTTTATTAATCAGTTTAGAGACAAACAAAAGGGTGAGAATGGGGGATAAAAAAACAGATGCATAATAAAATCCGGAAAGAAAATTAAGGTAGGTGAATAAACATGGGACACAAAACGCAGTTTGAAAGGCATCAAAAAAAAGATCTTACCCTCTAAGTCATTCCCGTGCCCATTTTCCGTAACATGCTGGCAGCTCAAGTCCTGATTATACAATCACAGAATCAATTAAAGAAGCCTGGCTGATCATGGCTCAAAGACAAGGCTTCAGCAATAGACTTAGTCATCTATTTTTTGACTCAGTGTCGATTTCGGTTTTGGGTGAGACAAAACAATACATATTTCTTTCAAGAAACGAATTAATAATTCATAAAAGGATGGAGTACATGAAGAAACAATGCATTATTGAAAAGGTTTAAAAAGTCGAGGGAAAAGTTGTAGGATTCGGCGAGTAGCTGAGATTAATCCATTTTCAAAATTTCTGCCACTCATTATGAGTCTATATTGTTTCATTAGTATATAGATACAGGTAACAATTTCAGATCGAAGGGCACTGAAACGAAGTCCACTCGCCCGTTTCAAATCGGCTTTGGCCTTGACTTTGAACAATGTGTTGAAGAAAGCAAATGAAGTCCTAAATAAAATGTTGCATAGTCTAGTTCACAACCTCTGAAAGATATCCATCACTGTCAGAAGCATCTGCAACCACGTCGCTGTCATCTTCCGTGAATATGGCCTCAAGAGAAGTATCTTGGACATCTTCACCCCTAATTTGTCTGAAAATCATTATGATATATTCAAGAACAAGATCAATTTATGTTCATCTTCTGTATAATTCTCCAAAAGCATAGATTGCATGAGTGCATAATACTGATATCATCATTAACCAAAACAATGATGATGAAAATGGCAGAAGAGAGTAAGAAATAATGTAAATGATATTATAATATTTAAAGAAATAACGATGGTTAGACCACAGAAGGGAATCCATTTTAAGATTTCACCATAATAATAACATTGATAATAACGGTATAATATATCCATGATAAGCTCTAACTAAAATACGACAACAACCACATCTAAAGCCTTTAAATGAGGCAATCACCTTGAATATAAAGCAGGTTTAGGTAGAGTTATAAGATGAAGTATTTGTGAAATATGTCGAGCTTATCAAAACGGTAGAGCAATATAGATTATAGATGCATCAAATTCACCTTTTTACCTTCCATTTGAGACCTCTTCTGCATTCACCACGTGGTTTTCAATAGTATCATGTCCACCTTCTACAAAAAAAAAAATTAAAGCGTGGCATAAAAGAGTCTGTGAGTCTCTATATTCGGCTAACTAACAAGGGCAGCCTTGAAATTAAATAATATTATGCTAGTTAAAAAGCGAAAAGATTAAGAATAATATAAATAACTAAATAAACCCTCCAACAAGAAAAATCTCTTCAAAAGCTTCCCAAAGGCACCAAGGTTAAACACCAGAGCGACTGCCTGATGCTAGTCAACCTCCATTCTTTTTTGATAACCATGGATATTGGACTATCGGAGCCCCACCCTCACTAATCCCATGAGACCTTGGTTGCTCGACCGGGAGACACCCCCAGTGGCCCAAGAAAGGTTTCACGCAACGAGGAATCGAACCTGAGACCATGCGCCTACTCACATAGTCCCAAATTCGCCCTTACCACTGTGGCAACCCCTTGGGTTAACCTCCATTCATAATTCAACATGCAATGCAGAAATGCAGCCTCAAAGTTCCCAAGAAAACATGTTGGGGAGCAGAATATGAGTGTTCATTTGGTTCGAGATATTATTCGATCATAGAATCCAAAATGGTAATGTTACACAGAAAGTTTAAGTTTCATCAACTTATAATTCAACCTTTTCACATGAACTGTAAGAGACTCTTAGTGTGAATTTACCAATTCAGGATTCCAAGAACGAACAAAAAGTCAAACCAAACGAGCACTAAGCATTTAGAAGTCAGCCCACATGGATTCTAGAGATTTAAATTAATAAATAATACTACCATAATTCTTCTTCATTTGATAGTTGACTGTTACTTATGGAATAGTCGATGATAACAACAAATGCAGTAAGAATATACAGTTGAAAATTCCTTGGAACTATGGTATCCATTGTTTTTACATTTAAACTCTTGAATCGGAGGTAAAAATTGTGTCTGTTTTTTTGAATGATATACCTCGGAGTGGTTTCAACCAGAAAGAGGGAAAGAAAAGAAAAAAAAAAAAACCAACTCTTCTCTTTCGTAATTGATCCCAGATAAAGAAACCACTCCCTATTTGATATCTCCTATCCTTCAACTCACTATATCCCATAGGTAAAAACACTAACTACTAATAATTAAAGTTGCAGTTTACTTGATCGTAGTACTACTAAAACCATCTAATATTAGTTCCTCACGACAACTGCTTTATAGCCCTAGCCTCTAGGTTAGAAATTAGATGTCTTGTGTATCTCTTAAGTTTATCACGCAACTTATATAAGTTCTTCGTTTTCAGACATACGTGAAGCCGGATTTAAACGTGTTTAACGGTATTCTGCTAATAGAGTGTGTCGATGCGTATATCTATCTATGAATATAAAGAGTGATTAAGATGAACAGGAGCAGGGAAGTAGTAGAATTATTTCTTACTCTTAGAAGAAGATTTCCTTTTGAAGGAAGCATTGGTCTTTCGCTTTTGTCGAAGCACAGATTGGAGATTCTTCTTTGCAAATTTCCTCGCCTTCTTCCCCAGCTTCCCCATTTGTTAGTCTAGGATACAAGAAAAATCAATAGAGAGATGGAAATTAGGGTTTGCGGCGGAGAAGATAATACAAGCAGAGCAGGAGAATGAAATTTAGCGGGTTAAAAATGGTTGATGCCTCCTTGAGTAGGGTTTTTCCCCAACTATATTGGTTCAAAAAAAAATTAATTATTTGAGTCAAACAAACAAATAATAAATTTATTTCCCTTTTCTTTTATAAAAAAAGAATATTTTCTCTTTACACCACCTTCCAATTTATCCTAATCGGATAGTTGTTGTTCAGTTAAAACATGTTATCTTGCTAGCTTTGAGATAAAATTTGCTGGTATAATCGTATAAGTAGTTCTAAAAATTAAATGGATTCTTTTCGGAAGAGTTTGTGAAGTACAAAATTATTGCGTAAGATATTGTTCTTTGTTTAGAGAGCTATTCATTCGGTTGTTCCGGTTGGTGCTTATTTAGCGCGTAAAAGGATTCCGGTTTTAAATTAGTGCAAACGGTATAACAAGGTGGTGTTATAGGACTCGAATCGTGTTTTCTTCGGGTGTTCTAGGGCATTGGAGGTTTGGAAAAATTCAAGTTTACATGAGTACATCAAAAATATAACTTTTCTTAGTACGTGGAATGCTATTGTGTACTTTTCGAAATTCAAATGGGAAGTTTTGTTTAAATTGTTTATCGTTATGTATTGGTTTTCTATGGTGGGATACGAACCAATGAAAGTTCAAATCTGTTTATTTAGACGCTTCGCTCGTAGCCGTGAAACTAGTTGCCTTCCTCTCTAGCCTAATTTGATTTCAGTTCAGTTTTGATTTCTAAATCTTCCAAACTCATACCCGAATTAAAATTTTTGGTTCAGTTTCATATATAATTTTCTTAAAAAATATAATTCCTCACTTGTCCGCTATAAACTGCCATAGTTTAGTGGTACAATTAGACCTCTTGATTTTAGAATGACCGCACAAAACCAAGAAATAATTCTTCACGTGTCTGCTATAAACTGCCTTTTGCTAGTTAATAAGCCCGATAACCACTTGTTTTTTTTTTCTCTCGTTCTCCCAGGAGAATAAGAGTGTCAAATACCAACTCCAATGAGGAAGTTAAGATGAAGACCACAAAAAGAAAGTAGCACACAAACTTACAACGAGACACATGTTGATATCTATTAGAATTATGCGCGGATCTAGCACGAGGCCGACACATAATGATGTTGCAATAAACTAATTTTCACCCCCACCAATCACTACAAAGTCTACAACATAATAAAGACCATCCCTGAAACACGTACAACTTGGTTAAAGAAGAAGAAGAAGAAAAAACAAGAACAACAAAATCCACCATTGATTATCTCTTCTCCATTTCCGGTCCCCCCTAAAAAATCCCATTCTTCTTGTCTTCTCTTATCCATTTAAACCTTCATTTAACATCATTTTCTCATTGTCCATGTTTAAACTCTCTCTTACGCGTCAACTGAATGCCGCCTCCGGCTGGAGGAAGAGCCGGAGAGCCAGAACCGCTTCTTGCCAGAACCTGATGGTTTTTCCGGCCCAGGGCCAATGGTTTTCATACCCAATGGGCTAGGCATACGCGTCGTCCGAGACTTTGCCAATGGCATGTTAAACGTGTGACTTGGAGATGTAGGCGGAGTAGTGAAGTTATCGTCGTCACTCACCAACGACTCGGCAATGCTGTGCCGGCGGGACCCTTCTGACATGATGCTAAGCGGGCTCCTCAAGTCACCATCCCCACCACAACTAATTGACCTCCGGCTCCTTGACCTCTGTTGAGCAACTGCTGATGGAGAGGCCGGTGAATTGATAGAACGAGGAGAAGAACGGGGAGATGAGATTGAATGGCGAGTGGGAGGGCGGCCCGATTTTGGGGAGGATTGCGGACTTTTTCTATCTAGGAGTTTGAGGTCACGGCGAGAATTGACTTTACTGGGTTCTCTTTCAAGTGAAGTGGTGCGGCTCAAAGTGCTCTTTACAGACATGTGATCACTAATGTTGAGATCTTTGTCGGGTGCAGTTTTGCTCTCCCATGGACGCGCTGCCATCCATCTCTCTAACCAACTCCATCCCCATTGAGGATTGTTGGGGTCCATCAATGTTGGATTTGTAGTTTTTGATGAATTCTTCCATGCTTGCTGTTGTTTCGAAAATATTTAAAATGCAAAATTAGTAACTTCATGATTGAACGAGAAAATCCTCCACAGTAGCAATGTTATGCACTATTTGAAGAGAATAATTGAATAATCAATGGGTACCTATTGTTCTTAAATGATCCAATTTCCCTTGGAGTTTGAGTTGTGTTGAAAACTTTATTTTTTTCGAATTATTACTCCCTCTTTCCCCTAATTAAGAGTCCATGTTGCCTTCACATGTTTTAAGAATGCATTGATTTCATTATAATCAATGGCTTAGAACAAAACTTTTTTTTTCCATATCACAAGTTTTGGTACATGGATTATATTCTAAAAGGGAAAGTGGGATCCTAATTTGGTACGTCCTAAAAAAGAATAGCAGACCCTAAATATGGGATGGAAGGAGTATCATTAACTTTTAATTACTTAAAACATTGGACAAATTGAGTTGCTTGGTGTGTTGAAATAAAGTGACTAAGAGAGAGATGTAGAGAAAAAATAAGCGCCACATTACCAATGAAGCTATAAGATAATAATGGGATTATAATACCTGCTGCGAGTATGCATAAGCCATTGCCCTTTCTCTTCTTATAGCAGCGTCTTGCTTGTACTGTAGGTTTGCTTTGACTTTTTCCATTGATTGAGCACTATTTTCCCAATTCTCTCCCATCTAAAGCCAATTTTTTTTTAACATGTTAGTCCCTAGTAATCAACAGCCATACTATAAAATAAAAAGAATTATAAATAAGTTTATTCTTTGTATCTACATGAATGCCCCCATGGGATGTTTGAGCTTAAAGCATCTGGGAAAGAGTTTGTTGAGTGAATGCTTGTCGTAAAGGAAAAATATCTTACATGAACCGGAGTCCAAGTTGCAAGTGAAACATTAGTCCCCCTCCCCAATGTAACAACAAGGTTTGCTCATAAAACATAAACCATACATAGACAAATCTAAAGGGGTCTTGGGCTTGAGTCTCAACAGCTGCAAGTGCAGCATTAGTCCCCCTCCTCTCCCTAATGTAATAATGTAGGTATGCTCATAGGACATAAACTATCCTCAAATAAATCTAAAAGGTTAATAGAAAGAGAACTTACAGCTACTCGAAGCTTCTCAATATCTTTTTCGCGCTTTTGTTCGATCTGTCTCTGGAGAGCCTGGTTTTCTTCTTGCAATCTAATCCTCCTAGCACGAATCTGAGATTGGACACGAGCAAGAGTTTGCATGCACCGTAAGGTGGTGGTTGCTTGGCGTTGCACGGATTTTCCTCGTATTAATAATCTCAGCCTCATAAGCCCTCTCAAAGCCCTCGATGCCCTCCTCGCCTACATCACAAAAATGTTATATATACAATCATTTGCTCTCTTAATGTACAATTTTACATATATTTTCGAGACATGGAAAGTGAGTGACATCTTTCACAATTCTGAAAGAATTTCAATTGTATTATAATGGGCACCATATCAACATAAAACAATACAAAACCATAAATCTATTGTACATGTATAAATATTCAATGTAGTCTCCTAAAAGGACAAATTATTGCATTTTGCCTTAATCTGTATTATGTATAAGGTGGGAGGCACTTAACGGTTACATTTGAACCTGTAACCTTTAATCAAAACAACAAACAACTTAACCACTTGTTCAAACATTATCACATTGCCTTAAAATATTCTAAAAGAACAATTAAAGTATCAAGAATTACCCGGTTGCACATGCAACAAGCGTGCCACACGTTTTGATAATGAATTAACAAAGGGAAATTCATATAGAGCTTCCAAGTAGCCATAAATGAGAACAATCACAACATGCATTTGACATAAATATGTACATAAAGAAAAAATTAAAAAGTTTGATATCATATGAATGTTTAATGGTTATTACCAAAAACCCTCGACAAACTGCTTGGATCTTGATTGCTGCAATTTCTTCTGTCGATTTGCCATGGTAACGGGCTGCATGAAGGAATCGAAAAACCTCAGCAGCGGCGGCATTTGCCACTGCAACTGCAGCTTCTGCAGCCGACACCATAGAATTTGCGCGTTTGGTCTGCTCATGATCGTCAGCTTCTTTCAATTTCACATCTTCTAAAGGAGGAGCAGAAGTAGACTCAAGTACAGCCAGTGCAGGTAAAAACTCCTCATCCACACTCTTCTGTTTCCCAAACCATCTTCTCTTTGATTTTTGGGGTTTCTGATAGTGTAAATTTTCAATATATTAACACATTTTGATCGAAGAATGATGATTAGGATTGAACTTGTAAATTATTATTACCTTTTCTTTCTTCTCCTTGGGGTCGGGACTCAAAGCTTTTCTCACTATGGAGAACCAACTCCCTTTCTTCCCCATTTCCTACTCAATCATCTTGTAAGAAAAGAAAAAAAAAAAGGGAAACAAAATTGAATAGATATAATTACAACATGGAATGCATATAATTACAAACCAAAATGAGATCAAATAAACAAAAATTGCGAAAAATGTGATGTTTGTTTCTACCTCTTAATGCTGAATGTTTAATGGAGTTTTATTCAGCGGTAAGAATTGATGTTTGCTCTCTCATCTCCTAATATTGAATTTGATTAAAATTATGCATTCAACGTTAAAAGACAATCTTCCTACTGAATTACAAAAATGTAATGGATACAATTACGACCCATATGAGATCAAATAAGCAAAATTTATGGAAATTACTAACATTTCCAATACATATATGACCAATAAATTTCATTATTTAACAAGTGATTGTGGTGTATTCAGCGTTGAAAGGTAGAATTGATATTTTCCAGATACGTAAGAAAAAAAAAAGATTACACAAGTGCCAATGGTTATCAATTTGAACCAAAAAATTCAAATGAAACATGAAAACCAACCCAGCCTAAATTTATTAATATGGAAAATAATGAAAATAATCCACAAAGGATAACAGAGAGAGATGGATTAACATTTTGTTGCAAAATTCAAAGCAATGATAGAAACAAGTACCTGTAATGTAAGTTTGAGAGATCTCTATAAATTTCGAAGAACATGCAAAACTGTGGAAAAAAAAATATTTTTAACGTTGGAAATTGGTGAAGGCAATGATTAAGAAACAGGGGAGATTTGGGGTTATTTTGTGTTAGCAAGGAGTTTAGAATGGGATTGGGGTGGCGTCTTGAAGAGAGAGAGAGAGAGGGACCTACTTTTTTATTTTTCTAAGGGCAGAGGACATCTAACAAACTCTGTTGTATTTCCGTTTTGGGGAATTTTTTCCCTTTTTTCTGATTCACCCCTGAATTAATTTTTTTTATACCAGCAATACTTTACTAAAGGGAGTCTATATGCTACATTTGACGCGCATAAAATCATAGAATATGATAACTTTATTTTATTTGATATTTGGTAGTTGTTGGGATTGAATATTCAGGCGGATTATTTATCCTACTAAACATTCTTATCTCATTGAGAAAGGAATTAACTAATCCCACCTAAGAGGTGGGATTATTTTATCATGTCCAGATGGAATTAAAAATTCATATCCAACTCTTTAATTCAGCACGTCAAACACACAGTGTACATTTCAATTTGGTTCGTTGTTGTCATGCTCCCACATGTACTATCAACAAAGGGTATTTGTCAATAAAATCTATAATTTTCTTTTTATAAGAATAAAGAAAATGCAAATTAAAATAAAAAACGTCTGCATTTAAACTAATTAATTGAAATTAAACTTAGTATAATGTGAATTTACTTTTTTATTTTTTCTAAAAGAATTGTTGTAATGTAAATTTGATGAGTTAGGAACTTAATTAAAAAATTAGAGAATATAGATGATGATAGTAAAAAAAATAAAAAATAAAAAAACAATGTGGATTCCTAAAAATTTAGGTCTTTTGACAAAGTAAGTTCTAGGCAATATCAATAGAAACTGACATCGTGTGTAGATATTATATTCCCTTAAAATATAGAGTTCGAGTGAAGTTCAAGAATTTGGCAATTTCAAATCTTATTTCAAATGACTTAATTTGACTTTTCATGAATCAACTTGAATTGTCAAATTTACAATTATTCAATTTTCCTAACCAAGCACAAATAAATATAAAAATTATAAATTGCCTAACTATAAATTGTTTAATTCATAATTTGAAGGACAACCAAACGGAGCCTTATTATATGAAAAACGAACTCTTTAGTAAATAAATAGATTTACGTAAATGGCCTTTTCGATAAATTTTGTGTACATTGTGGATTACAGAAAGCAAAACCTAATTATTTAGCAAAGTTAAAGTGTTCATTAACATGTGTGAATTGTGTCTTGTCATCTTAATTTGGGTCTTATCATGTCTAAATTAGAGAAAACCCTTAAAGTGTTCATTATCATGTTTATTAGGACTTTACGTTGTATTAATCATGTTAATTGAGTCTTATCATTTATAATTAGAGAAAATCCTTGTTTCTACTTGTGTTATAATATGTGAACCCAAAACATGTAATTATGTCTACCTTCTCGTGTTGTGAATTCGGTGGGTTGTGTTCGTATTTCGTAGAAATAACACAACTTCATTTTATATAGTTTTAGGCCCAAACACGACAAAAAACATGAATTGCCATTCTTACTTGGACTCGAATTTGTCTCGATTTGAATTAATCCGATCTAACCCGTTGTAACTATATGATATTATAAGAGTATATATTTAAAGAAAAATAAATTTACTAAATTATTTTTTATGAGAAAAATGGAAAAATAATGGGGAGGGCATTATAATAATTAAATAGAGACACCGAAAAAAGAGTTTGTTCAAGTGATAACACCTTTAAGATAAATGATTGTGTTTGATCAAGTGATAAAGTGCATTTCCTTTATGTGTGTGTTTACAAGTTCAAATCCCTTAATTGAATTTTCTTTGTTTTCTTATCATAGAGGGGTATTTTGGTAATTCAATTGAGACACTAAAAATCTTACTCACACTTTATTAATAGTATAGACAAAGGTGAAAAACCAGTAGTTGATAGTAATGCAAGACTGAATAAGCCACATCATAGAAACTGCGTAGAAACTTATGTTGCCAAAGTCCTTGAAAAATGGCTTGCATTCCTTGATGTTATAACTTTTCCTTTCGTTTACAAATATATGTATTTGTTATTCCATTAAAAAAAATGTCAATTCCAGGCATCCGATAATGCCTCACTAATACCATGTTTAAGAAGCACGCTTCTTAACCAAGTGCCCTCCAAAATGCCCCACATATTTTAGTTTGGAATTGTCAAAAATTAATATTCGCTATATTTAGTTCCGGTCACTGAGAAAGTTTGTAAGATTGGCTTTCTGTAAACGGCAATTTAGTACTTTCAGGCTTTAGCCTATGAATAACAGAATAATGCAGATAAAATAATACTTCACTTGCTTGACGCCAAACCAAAAGAACTATACGAAGTAAGAGGGACAACGGATACATTCTCAAATGATTTCGAGTGAGCTTGCACTTACGTATATAACTAATTAGGGATTGTTCTCTCGTGAGTAATGACTAGTGAGACCAATCAACATGCTCGTATGTAAGGGAGCTAACCAGATTTTTCTAGTTATTTTGTGGGACATTTTTTGGTGCTTTTAGTAGCCACCTTAAATAAAAGAGACTTTGACTTTCATATTTTTTTAGAATACACTAATTTCTTCACAATCAACAGTGGAGAATAAAAATTATTTCCTATCGTGTGTTTTGGTACATTAATTATGTTTTGAAATAGAAAGTGGACTTTAAATTTGGGACACCCAAAAAGGAACGGTGCACGTACTCCTAATTTAACGCAGATAGAGTATGTTACCGTCTACAGTCCACTGATGATTTTGCTGCTAGAATTCTCGCTAATTGAACTTTGATCACTACATTGAAATTATCTTGGTCAAAAAGTTAACGAGCTTGTAAATGCAAATCAGGGCACACCGTTTCTGGGCTTGTAATAGCTGCTGCGGCTCTTGCTGATAGATATGGAGTCCAGGCTTGGCAGTTATTGAAGACACACCATCCAAAACCTAGAATGCGCAAATTTTATGAAGGTGGTTTCTAACCTAAGATGACGAAAAGGAAGGCAACTTTTATCCTTGGCGTTAGGTAACCATTTAATTAAGTTTTATATGGCTTCTGGAAAATTAGAAATCATAATTATTGCTGTCCTTTTTTTTAACGTTTCCTCCATTTATTTTCTTCAAATCAACTAATCAAGCAAAAGGAAAACTTTTATTTGGGTATTACGTTATTTTATCATCAAGATATTCTTAATAGTGTATCTGACTTTGTTTCTAGTGAAACACTTTGGTCGTATGATTGACCTTTTGATGGCAAAGTCTAATACTTTGTACTGCTTAAAATTAAAACGGAATTAGATGACATGTATGGTCACCTGACCGGAGTTTTTGCAGTGGATTTTGTTTATCCTTCTTCTTCTTCTTCTTCATGGCCTATCAACCAGCTTAATTATTACATGTGAGGAACCAAAAGGTTTTCCTACACTACAAGAAAAAAGGCCAAATATGTCGCTTTTATTATTTAAAATATGTCGCTCAAGTCAAGAATGACATAAAAACTTAAATAGTGCCACATTTGTGTCGCTTTTTAAGAGTTTATAGTTCTTGTGTCAGTTTAATTGAAAGCGACATAAATAATGAACAATTATGTCATTTTCTAAGTGACATATTTATTTATGACAATTATTAAGTAAAATGTATGATGCTTATTAAAAGTTTATAATTATTATATCATTTTTACAGTAACTGACATTAATACGGATTAACTATGTTGATTTTTAAGGAGACTTATTTCTTTATGACAATATATGATGGTCATTCAAAAAAGCGACATAACAAAACTCATTTTTAATTCCTATGCCAAATATAAAATACGTGTGCAACCTTTTGAAATCCTAAACATTTTAGAAATTTTCTAAAATATTAATATAAAACCAAAAGCCCTAAATACAACACATAATTAATTAACATTATTGAAAGATACTTAATCTTCGCAAATATATGCAATATTATACTTATCTTGGTGATTTTGAGTGCTTTTTGTAGAAATGAGATTGATTTTTTGTTGCTAGATATGAGATTAATTCATTTATGGATATTAGGAATAGAAAGGTTTGGTTTTATATGTTACATATAATGGTGGAGGCATATTTATTGTATTATATAACGGAATGGTACATATTATATTTTAAAGAAAGAATTTTATCACATTCATGTCTTAGCCTAACTGGTAGAATAATAGTGTTGCCACACTGGACACCAGGGTTCGAATCTCGTTCACAACACTTACAAAATATATTATCAATTGTTCAATTTTAAAAAGGAGAAAAGAAAAAAAATAAGAAATAATAAAATATATTTTTTCTTTATGTAAAACATATGATATATAATATAATAAATTCTTTAAAAATATGACGCTTTTGTATAGAACCGTCATACTTGAGGCTACATTTATGTTAGTTTTATGAACATATATGACACCCTCAATTATGTCTCTTTGTTAGTCGTAAAAAAATGACATAAATAGCGATAAATGTCACTTAAAAATGACATATAAAGCCTTTTTTCTTGTAGTGCTATAACTGTTTTACTTACAACTCAACCTAATCGGTTCATCCAAAAGGTTGTACTCTAACGATTTTATTTATAAGTGAAACCCGACCACTCTATAAAAAAGGTAGTAGTTTTAATGGGTTTACTCAAACGGGGCTTCTACGATGCTTCTAAAGCATCTTGTTGGTTGTGTCACTAGTCTGTGTGATGACCTCTTGATAGACCCAGGATTGGTCCCAATATATAAGGCACTGTACAGTAATTGAAATCAGGGTCCTTTTTCCATATGCATCAAACTTTTTGAACTCTTATTCTAATAGATTGTACATTATATTGGCTCCCTCACATAAGTTATGAATAATTTTATTTTAACTAAGGTCCCGTGTGTCATCCACCCTTCACAACCTTAGGGCCGGCTGTAGATATTAGATAAACCCGATCAGTTTTTGGTATCTAAGTATCTCTTTCCTGTAATATTCGATGAATTAAGTTTTGTTTAACAAGGAGAATGCAAGTCCAAACAAGGTGAAGGAAGCACACATGAGGGTAATGGTAGCGAACTAGCCGGATGCTGGTGGTAGCCATTACCTTACTTCGAAAATCAATGAAGCTAAATACGTGATGCTTGGGAAGAGCAAGAGTAATGGATATGCCTTCTGATAGTTTTTATTTTCGGTTTGTTCTTAAAAAATTCGGGTCTTAACAGTGAGAATCAAAGCTACAGTTTATAGCATGTGAAGCTTTGACAGTGACTTTAAGTTCCTAACTTCATGAAGAAGGGTAGAAGGCTATGAAATTTAAGAACCGTCAGCAGCTAAAGCTTTGGTGATTGTCCATAATTTTCCTCAAGTATTGAAATTGAAATTAAAATTCTTTTTTCGCATACTAAAAGGTATGACTATTGGGCACTTTACACAAATCTTTGTAGCACTTCAAATTTTGTCATTAATATAAATAGAGTATTTAGAAAAATACAAAAAAAGAAGAAGAAGGTATTTTTAAGGGTGCTATTATTTACACCCCTCAATTTTGTCATAAACACCACCATCTCTAAGATAAAACTTATTTTTCAACACTCCATTTAAATTGCATTACTTAACTTATTTATTCAAGCTTAAAACATTAACCTATCTATTTATTCATTTTTTAATAAACTAATCAAACATTAACCCACATAAATAACATTTTCGCAATGACTCACTTTTTTATCATGCTCTCAAAATCAAGAAATCACAATCAAATTAAACAATTTGAAAGGAAATTTGATTTCATGAGATGGTGGAGAAATAAGAAGTCAAAACAAAGTTGGTTGAAATCCAAAATGAAGCCAAAGAAATTAAAATTAATGTATTAAGAGCTTTCAAAATTAAATTTAAAATTAAAATACGGTTCTGTCCATACTCGCTTTATATGGAAGACAATAAATAGTCTTGATACAACACAAAAGGTATGAATCCACTCACTATTGGGCTAATTTAAAAATACTTTACACAACTCCATCTTTATATTAGGTGTCAGTAACACTTCAAATTTTGTCATCACCTAATATGAGAGACGAGCGGGAATAAGGTGAGAAATCTTCTCTCTCTATTTTTTTATTTTTAATTAGGTTTGTATTAACTTTTAATTGGGTGGTGAGTGTTTGTACTAAAAAAAAAGGGGGTGTTTATGGCAATGGAAGAAGTGACACAAATAAGGTATTTTTAAAGATTACTTTAAAGTGGTGGAGAATATTTTTTGAATGCTAATGATAGTAGCCTTAATAAATCATCAGAAACTGAACCTACTTCCTGCCTTTAAAACTATTGGCTGTCAATCTCATCCATCCGCAGCGCGACGTGTCATGCAAACAGGAATTATACATGTCCATCTCTTAGAAAAACACACCTGTTCCTGTTGGGAATTATTGTTAATAATTGGTTCAAAGTCATACAGCTCTTGGCTTTGGAAGATATAAATGTTTAACATTAATTAATTAATGAAATTGATGGATCGGATCTATTAATTAATATTAAGGTTTTTTAAAATAAAATCTCACAATTACAGGCGAAAGGTGGTTAAGTTTATCTCACTTAATTTTTGTGTAATTATAATTTACTTAGACGTATTGTTAATACGATTCACAAGGGCCCAATAACACTGATCATTTAAAATTTATTTATGTCACTTGTCCTTCCCATTTTTCCTTTTGAATTCACAACCATACTTTCTGCGACATTTTTTCTTCTACTCTAAAATGTAATTATAAGAAACATAACTTTTATTTTTAATTTAACAGGGTAATGATTCTTAAATGGGGAAGGGGAAATCATTCAAATGAATCTGATGGCCCAGGTGATCGATCATATAGCCAAATACTCGAATATATATATATATATATAGGAAAGGATCTTAAGAGGACCTAATATTTTGATCCATAAATGCGGACCAATTATTTTGAGAGGGTAAATAAATGAATTTTTTGATGAATTTCGGTGAAAATGATATTCATGATTAATAGATCACCTCCACTAAATTTCATCAAAAAAATCAATCGGAAAGAGAGTTTACTAAAAAATTAATATATATGTGCATTTATGACCGTTAAAATTTAAGATGTTTAGTTAACTCACTTCCCGGTTGAATATTTTGATGAAATTTGGTGGAGATGATCTACTTATCATGGAGATCATCCTCACCAAGTTTCATAAAAAAAATCATTCGCTTACTCTCTCAAAATAATTAGTCTGCATTTAAGGATCAAATAAATTGTCCTCTTTAGATTCTTCCTCTATATATATATATATAATTTTTTTTTTTTGAGCAAGTCAAATACTCGAATCAGAATATACACTTTTTAAAAAGTAAATATTTAAAATTCATGAAATGTCTAATAACATAATTATTTAAAATCTCTTATAAAATACCAGGGTCCTGTTTGGTGGGAGTTTTTTTTTTTTTTAAATTTTAAAAACTCAACTTAAAATTAACTTTACTTTGACCCTTCCTAAGACCATCTGCAATGCTTAAGTTAAAAGTGTAAGTTAAAAGTGTTTATTTAGCCTATCAATTGAGAATAAAATGCAGCGGAAAAAGTGTAAAAAAGCCTCCCACGATACATCATGTATCGGGAGAGAAAAAAAATGTATTAAACGACACATCAAGTGTCGTGCAACACCCCAAACAAAAAAGTGTACATTCTCACGACATATCATATGTCGTGGTAGGGCATAAATCTTTACCCACGACATATGATATGTCATGGAAGTGTTATTTGTTTCCTCCGATAGATCATCTATCGTGCGAGCTAAAATTTTGTCGGCCTCTAAATTTAGCTTGCCTTTACCTTTTTTTAACTTAATATACACTTTTGGCCTGCGCAATGGGCCATATGCAAATGCATATTTGGCTTTTTAGCCTATGCAGTACAGATGGTCTAAAATTTATTTCACTTACTTTCTCTCTCTCAAAAAACTTTTAAAGTACCATAATTTTAAATTCAAAAATCAAAATTAGATAAAAATTATATATTTGAAACCTACTCGTGGAGATCTATAAAATAAGATCCATTGTGAATACTTTTTGAAATTTTTTTATGAGAATTTTTAGTTGGTTGAAAAAAACTCAAACAAAATTCAAATTCACTTTTTAACATATTTCCAAATTATACTAAATAGCAAATTTTAAAAACTCAACTCAAAATATCAATCAAACATCACCTAGAGTATCTTATCATGTTTTGTGGTCCAAGGATGTGCAAATTTATGATTTGACTTTCTTATTTCACACAATAAATGTGTACAAAAGAAGAAATCAAAAATATTCTCCTGAAAAGAGAAATGAAAGTTTCAAACTAGGCGGTTAGTATAAACATATTTATTCATAATTTCAATCTTTATTTGTAAGAAGGCTAGCAACACCTACGGTGGGTATTGTAATAATTGAGCTAGAATTTCACATTTATAATTAAACTTTTAAAGAATTAAGTCATAATAATGGAAAGCGAGAATATATAAAAAAAAAAAGCGTTAAATTGTAAAATGATTTTTTTTTATTTCATAAAGAAATTAAAGCTAAACTAAAAATAAAGCAAAATGGCCCAATTTAAAAATAAAAGTAAAAACGTGTTAGTATTTAATATAATCCTAGTATCACCTCGAAGAAAATATCATTTCGTACTCGTAGTCGAAGCCTTCTCGTTAAAAAGACAAAGTGGGGAATATTTTCTCTTTATCTCTTCGCATTCTCTGGCTTTGCAACTGAAAAAAGTGTTAATACCAATTTTTCTCTTCCTGCACAACATTTTCCATCCAAACATACATTAAAGACAAATTTACATTGAACTTTCTCTCTTTGTAAAAATCAAGAAAGTAGAAAAATAAAATCAATATTTTAGACAGACTTTATATTACTTTATCAGAGTAATTAACTTATTAAGCATAAATATTCTACATAGATTTTTGTATAAAATTTGTTAATATTATGCTTAATATGTGGCCAAATTAACATTTACTTTATAGTTAGATTTTTATGGGATGAGATTTAATGCAAGTAAGCAGCGTTTTACAAGAGATAAGGATTGGATGAGATTTAATACAAAGGGTAGTGACTGTAAGGATGTATCGTGTTTTTATTTTTATCCAAAACCTACAAAACGAACCCAAAATATTCTCCGTCCTACGAGGATTGTTGTCACTTTTTTTTTTTTTTTAATATCTCTTCTCATCTCCTCCTTATCCAAAAATGTCAAAACTCTTTTTATTTATTTATTTATAAATTAAAATTATTTTACTTTTTCCAAAACAAAAATAGAAAAAAATAAAATTGGAGAGCCTCTTCTTCATATATATATATATTCTGTTTCTTATGTCACCACCACCGCTATTATCTCCGGAGCCTCTTCAAATTAATCTCTAAATAGTCTCTTAAATCTCCCACCTCTAAATTTACAAGGTACAAAGATCAGATTGAGATATATGTATATGTATGTAGATATACACGCACTCAACTACACTGTATAGTTCTCTTTCCAATTTTGTATCTATACAGGAGGCACTTCAAACTTCACAGATTTGATTCTCTCTCATGGATTGCTCTTGATTCTGTATTTCCATCCAAGTATTTTTTTTTTAATTAATGGTTTTGGAATCGTTTGTTGCGTTGTGTTGTTTGAGGAATCTCTTGGTTTGATTTGATTGCTTTTGGCGTTCGTTGTCCATTTCTGTGGAGTTGTGTTGATCTGTTGTAGGGCATGCTTGTTTACAAGGATAAGAATTTGAGATTTAGATTTGATACCTATAAAATTATTATATATTGGAGTGATTGAGCTAGGGTTTTAGTGATGGTATCTGCAAATGACCCCGTGGAGTCCTTCTTTAATTCTATTCAACATTTTAAGAATGTGATTGCACCACTTGAATTCGGTATTAGGAAAGCTGCTAAGGACTTCGAGCATTGTTGGCCTGGTTCTAAAAATGGGGTTAACAGCCTTGAACTTGTTATGGGACAAGTGAATGTTGTTGGTCATAGGAATGGTAGTAAGGTTCAGACATGTTCTGCGAAGAAAAAGAATAGACAGTGCGTGGTTAGTGATGAGAGAAAGAAGGGTTTGTGGAAAAAGGTACCAATCAAAACATTTTTGGGGATGTTCTCGCAAAATTGTGTGAACAACGGACACAAAGTTGAATTGTTGAAAAAAGGATCTGAGGACAGGGATTGTGTTAAAGAGGAGGGGACTTGCACGAATTGCTTACAATTTGCAGTCACTTGGTCGCTTTTGTTTAATGGTTTTGTTCAGGCTTTTCCAAGTCCTTTCAAGACTGGGAAAAGGTGGTTCCAGAAAATGACTAATGAGGATAAAGCTTGTGTGCATTCTTGCGCTGATGCGTCTAACCCAAGAGTTTCACGTGGTATAAAGCGAAAGGAGTCGAATGGTCAGCCTGTTACGGTATTTCTTGACGAGCTTCTAAAGGATAAAGATGGAAAGAATTTGTCACTTGAATGCTTCATTGGATTTGTGTTCGATCATATAACTCAAAATCTTCAGATGTTTGATCTGGGTGCCGAAGAAAGTGAATTAAAGAGTTCTGATTCATTCCCCCTTTTTCCACCCTTCAACCATTTTGATCATTTTAAGTCGGTTAGTAGTATTTGGGAAGGTAAAAAAGGAGATGTCAATGGAATTTTGGGGAACTTTAAGTTTGCAAGAGTGGGAGGTGTTCCGTCTAGCATGGTTGGGGTAACTTCTCCTGTCAATGAAGACACCAATGATGTCACAACTGCCAGCCATGAAGAAAGTGGAGGCAATTCAACCCAAAAGTTGGCAAATGGGTTACTTAGTATTCCTTTATCCAATGTCGAGCGTTTGAGATCTACTCTGTCGACTGTTTCATTGACAGAACTGATTGAGCTTGTACCACATTTAGGGCGTTCGTCCAAAGACTATCCTGACAAGAAGAAACTATTTTCGGTCCAGGATTTTTTCAGATACACGGAGACTGAAGGTACGTGTCTTAGATTTCTGGGAAACCTATTTAACATTTTTTCAATTTTGTGGACACTGCAGAGCATTACATTATTTATCTGGTAGAATTTTAATCTTCATATTTAGGTTCCTCTATTTTACCACTAAAATTTGTGGTATTTACTCATTAATTTTATGTAGTACCTTCAGACACAGAAGCCAAGTTACATTTGAATGTTAGATAGGATTATGTGCTTTTTATGAATGATTGAATAGTATCAGTTGCAGAACAGCTGTTTTTTTTCGTGGTTAGAATATTGCATTATTGTAGGAGACCACATTTGATGCCTTTCCGATTGGTTGGCTACCACAACCACACTAACAAAAATAAAATAAACTCTCCCTCCCCATTCCCCTCGCTCTCACACAAACACCGACAGCCACACACATAAACTACTTAACATTTTCAGGATGCAATTTTTGTGTTGTGATCTTTGTTCTTGTACTTATTTTATTTTCTACCAAAATGGCATTCTTGATTTTGAGACGAAAGTACAAGTATGTTCGCTGAGTTTATATGTACAGAGATAACATCGTGATACATGTAGCACTTTTGATTTATCTGAACAAAAACTTAAAACCGTGTTGGAATGCTAATGCTGTAAATTGCTAGAAAAAACATCAATAATTGTTGATTCGATTTGGCAACTTCACCGCACATTTTTAATGTGATCATAAAGGATAGTTGTGCTGCCTCTTAAGAAATCTTAGAAGTTCCTGCTGTTCAAGTGCTGTGGACATTAATATTTGGAATGAAACAAGTTACAGATTTGCGGGCATCTGAATGCTAAAGAAGGGACTCACAAGAAAAAGTGTCAAATAGGTTCTCTAGCATAAGAAAATGTTAAACCTTCAGGATACTCAAGGGACCCTCCCCAATGGTGTGCTCTAAATGGCTTTTTAAGTGTGAAAACATCCATAATGTTGATGTTGAAGCCACTTTTGGACTGATTTCTGATGATGACGAATCTTTTCTTGCCATTTTAAAAATTTGTTCTTGATTGCAATCTGCAACCTTGCATTTATTTAGGAAGGAGGTTCTTTGAAGAGTTGGATAGAGATGGCGATGGCCAAGTCAATTTGGAAGATCTGGAAGTTGCTATGAGAAAGAGAAAATTACCTCGGAGATATGCTAATGAATTTATGCGTCGAACAAGAAGGCATTTGTTTTCGAAATCAATTGGCTGGAAACAGTTCTTGTCCTTGATGGAACAGAAAGAACCAACCATTCTTCGAGCTTATACTAGTCTCTGTTTGAGCAAGTCTGGGACACTCCAGAAGAGTCAAATCTTAGCATCGCTAAAAAATGCAGGGCTTCCAGCAAATGAAGACAATGCTGTTGCCATGATGCGGTTTTTGAATGCAGACACAGAAGAATCTATTTCTTATGGACATTTCCGAAATTTTATGCTTTTGCTCCCATCTGATCGACTTCAAGAAGATCCTCGGTAAGATGAATTTATTTTCTTGATTAGGGTGATTCATATTTGACAGCCCTGGTCAAGATTTTGTTTTTAGTTCAACTGAACCATAAATAGGTGTTTTAACTTTATAAAGTGGTTAGGACTAATGATATATATTTTAGTTAGAATGGAAAGCTAATTTTTGGTTGTTACCTACTGGGCGTTTTTGGTGCTTTGCTGATTTTAAAATCTGGCACTAAAAGGTTTTCTATTAGATTAGCTGCAGCTTCTAGGTTGTTGATGCAAAGTAATCAAATTCAGTAATGCAATAGATAATGGGTTCACATGGAGTATTATGTTTGAGGTACAGCGAACAGCTTAGCTGTGGCCTGTGGGACAAACCAGCCCTTTAGTTGATTATTGATGGGAACTTTTGTCTGTGTACCCTCACATTTATGAAAATATGATTACGAGAGTGAATATTGTGTTCCATGTACACAACATGCATGTGAGAAGGGTATGTTTTATAGAAAATATTTAGAATCTGCATAACATAACTTAAAATGTTTTGAAATTGTCTCTCCCGTGTACTTGAGTTGTGGTCCTGATTCACCCAAAATCCCAAAAATCATTACAAACCCACGCGTAGTTTTTCATAAATGCCGCAGTTTGTTTATTTTCGTGTAGGTTGTTTGTTAAACTTGTACATTAAGAAAGAGCTTTATGAGGTCTTCCAAGCGTGACTGATTAGTTATCAAGATAAAAAATAATAAGAAAAAACTTTGTTTTAGCTCCGAAATCGTGTTAGATATATGGTACAAGTATGATAACACATATCAGAAACATGCAACAGACATGTTGATATTATACCTATGAAGCATAGACCCAACACGCGACACACAATTTTTTCAAAATGTAGGACACAACATGTGGGGGGGACAAGTTCTTAATTAATTAATTATATTTCTGCAATAAACATTATAAATATTTAAGAATTCAATAAAATGAAACCAGACTGCATTAATAACCCAAATACTCAAAACACGATCACTAAATTGTTCCATAATTAAAGCATCAAGAAGCATCCATAGACTAAATTGTTCCATAAAATGATAGAAAACAAAAGGGGAATATAAAAAGTGGCTTAGTTGCCTCATCCTCAGTTAATGTTGCAATGAAGAAACACTAGGAGTAGTAGCCATCTAAATCAATTATCAAGTGTTAGAGACTATAATTAAATCCAAGTGTCAGAGTGTCCGACAAGTGTCGGGCCCAACACGTGGCCTCCAAGAGAGTGTCCATGCTTCATAGTGTAATACTCATGACAGGCAGGAATTGAGTAGCATTAAAAGGTGAAATTAATTATCTTAGTTACAAGTACCGCTGTTGCCACCTGTATTTCGCTAGTAATGGTGTACAATAACTAAGACTTGGTTTGAAAATGCCTTGACTTCCACAGATCAGTTTTAACAGTTGAGATTGTCCCACATTTTGGGCCAATATCCACGATCATTTTCTTGTCTTCTATTTTTTCAGTTACCCAAATTTCAAACGAGAATAATGATGAATATATAATTTTAAAATAGAAAAAAACTGTTGTATTGAATTTTTTTTACCTGTCATGCCAAAAGCAAGTGGTGGAAGAGATACGGAGCATGCATGCCAAAGGCATACAAACAAATGTATCAAAAGCACCGGATGTACAAGCAAAAGTCATGTTAATTTCTGTTTTGGGTCAGTATTTCATTTCACTATTACATTTAGAAGTGGGAAAGAGAATCTAGCTATCACAATTGAAATTACTACCAGCACATATATTTGTAGGAAACAACAGTGCATTTTATCATTTAGTTTCTACCAAAAATTTGGTGTGTTTTGCCTCATCCGTTTCCATTTGAATGTAAACAATTGTCGGCACAAAGCATACAATTGATCAACCTTAGATCTTTCCACAGATTGTTCTACACAAGGCAATGTACTTAGTAAAACATCTTCATTTTACAAAATACTTTTAGCAACTTGTTTTATGTAAAATTACAGGAATATCTGGTTTGAAGCTGCTACTGTTGTCGCTGTTGCACCGCCTGTGGAAATACCCACTGGAAGTGTTCTGAAATCTGCTTTAGCAGGAGGCCTGTCTTCTGCCTTGTCTACATCTTTAATGTACCCCCTCGATACGATAAAGGCAAGTCCTTGTACTTCCAAATTTATCATATATTTAAAAAGAAAGGAACAAATTATATATCTCACATTTCACTTGTATTTTAATGCCTTCACCTCTCATTCGCAGTACAATGCTAATTATTTAGCTAGGTTGTAATGCAGTCATGTATATAAATTAAATAATCACTTAGAAAGATACGTCAACAGATGTCCACTTCAAATGCTCAAAACAGTTTTGTTATGTTTTCTCATAACTCGGGGCTCAAAATTGGTCCCATTGGTTTGTGATTGTTGTGTTGGTAATAAAATGTAGGAACCTTTTGGTAATTCTCATTTATATGCTAGGCGCACCAGAATATAGCAAGACAACATATTGTTTATAAGCAGTTAAACGTATCATGTATTGTCTTAAGGGCCTTTGATTATTTTTCTGAAACATTTGATCATATGGAATCAGGGGTATATTCTGGGAATTCTGAATGTTGGCCTTTGTAGCCCACATTAGCTGATCCCCACTATATAAGGTTATTATTTTGAGAAACTAGTCATACAATTTCTGACCTAATTTAGGCAGTATTTTACATGGATCAGATCTGAATGGATCTCAACCCTGGTGCATCTCCATCCAATTTTACTTACAAGAATTTACACACGTGCTTGTAATTTTATTTTTCAATCAACAAAATTAAGAAATAAATTTTCATTAAATTAAAATTTATTTAAGTTTGATAAACCTGTGCTTATTGAATACACTTTCAAGTGTAGAAAGGTTAAAATATTCCAAAAAGACAGAGATAAAACAGTGAAGAATGGATGTCAAATTGGTTAGGTGGGGATGAGGTGGTGGTGAAAGTAGCCCTTGCATTTAGTTTCCACGTATCTCTCATACGCAATTTACATAACTGTCTGCTGATCATTTATTTAAGCAATACAACTGAGTACCACAATTATATTTAGAAGGGTATTCAATAGAATGTAAGTTATTTGGTGTCATAAATGAAAACCAGCACTTCTGGTTTATAATAGTATAGATGTGGCCTTGCGAGTGGGATGGTTTTCATCTAGGATTTAGATAATAATAATAGAATGAATAATGTGTGTAGAAGGGAATTGGTGTTGTGCATTGGTTTTCACATTCTTTGCATTTACCATTTTCCCATGAGGTCATTTGATAACGGTTAATTGGTTAACAGACTCGAGTACAAGCATCAACACATTCTTTTCCAGAAATTATCTCAAAGCTTCCGCAAGTTGGAGTCCAGGGACTATACAGAGGCTCCATTCCGGCAGTTCTTGGACAATTTTCGAGGTTTTTTTTTCTTTTCAAAATCATAATTATTATTGTTGTTGTATTTCCCTCTTTTTCGGCGTGTTTATTTTCTTTTACACTCGTTTCTTTTGGTTTAATTTGTTTACGAGTTATCTTATATTGCAGCCATGGCTTGCGAACTGGGATTTTTGAAGCAACTAAGCTTGTGCTGATAAATTTTGCTCCAACACTTCCAGAAATACAGGTGGGCTACACTGTGACAACATTTGATGGTCATTTTGGCCTTCTATTATATGAAGTGTTCAATCTAACACGAGTCTACTTTTGCATAACTCAATAATATTTTAGTTCGTTTTGTTCTTGTCAGAGTATATATATAATTTTGAGAATTGCTGTTTATATATAATTTGTCAAATGCTAGTTTGAAGGGTGATGATATTAACTCCGTCAAGATGCTTTCGAGTAAAATAGTAGAATAGTATTTGAAGAACTGAGAAAGCTGTTTCTATTGGCCATTGCACTTAGGTTCAATCTGTAGCTTCATTCTGCAGTACTGTCTTGGGGACAGCAGTGAGAATACCTTGTGAAGTATTAAAGCAAAGGTTGCAAGCTGGCATATTCAACAATGCAGGGGAGGCTATAATTGGTACTTGGCATCAAGATGGCCTCAAAGGTTTTTTCCGGGGGACAGGTGCTACCCTCTGCCGGGAGGTTCCTTTTTATGTTGCGGGCATGGGCCTTTATGCTGAAGCCAAAAAGGTATCGAATTTTCTTCCACACAAACCAATAAATTGTTTTTCTCAAAAGGATTAATCCAGTTAAAAAATACATGACAAAGTGACACGATTAGAAATGTAAATTTTTTCTCCTATTAGACACAAGAATACATCTGTGATGTGGAAAGACATGACATTATTCTCACAATTGAAATTTGACATGAACTGGAACAACATCGTGTCAAAAGTTATATACTCCAACATGGAATTTCGTGCCAATTTCCTTTTTCTTTGTGCTTTGCTTCATGCCAAGTGCCACCCCTAGAAATAGCACGACTTTCTTTGTTTCATAATTTGGTATTGAGAAAACAAATGAGTGCTTGAACAGCCATCTCCACTGGACCTATTCCCCGGAGTACCCTCAAAAAAGGAACCCTCTCAAATACACATTAAGAAGTTGGCCCGTTTTTCGTTTCAGTAAATAGAATAGGGGTTTGAAGTCCTTTGAAGTTTGAATCATCAGGACCATTGGCTGCTGACTGCTGTAAAAAGAAAGGGGCGGCTATCTAGCGTGAATGACCATTTTAGAAAAGTTAGAATAGGCCATGACTGATTCTCGATTGTGTTCTCTCACTATCAGTTGACGAGGTTGAAGTTATTCAGTTAGCAACTTTTGAGTTTAGTTGAGAGAGAAAGGGCATCAGTCCTGTATTCTTTTGTGAATGGGTTATTCATGTAAACCTGAATAAGAGACATTTAGACAAGTTGCGTTAGTGTTAAGACTGTCTGACATGTTTAATTAAGCAGATTGAGTGACTTCACACAAACATGAAAGGAAACGACCCAAACATGATCCGACATGCCCGAATTATCACCCACTAACCCTTAGTGTACACTTCCGCAGAATAAATAAATTTGTTGCAACTAGAGCAAACGAGATAGGTAATGATTTGCAAAGACTAATTTTGTTGAAAAAAAAACAGTAAATGTGTAACCTTCTTTTGTTAGTGGTATATGCCTACTTTTAATTTATAATGATCATTGGTGCAAAAAATTTAGTGCTTGAAGGAAGAATGCCCTTCAATGAACTTTGGAGATGATCCACAGTCCTCATTTTCCATTTTGAGGATGTTTTTAATTTTTATTAGTGATGCACTTCACTTATAAATTATCATTACGTGGACACCCATAATCACTTATCTATGCTTTTATTTGTACTTTTCTTTCAAGTTTAAGCTTTCACCCTGCATTCTTTAGATTTTATGAATCAATAATGCGAAATTGTACGTTTGGAATTGCTTGATTCACACATGAATTCAGTATATGTATCCCTTACTATATATTAATTGAGAGGACCACTTTCCTTGTGTACTTGAGAAGTTGAGATTATGAAAGTTCCCTTCCTTAATTTAGAAAAATAACTAATAATTTCAACATATTTGAACCAGTGTACTGTAAACAACCTGCAACTTATCCACTCGATCAAACACGACCACATTATCTGTAGAGGTTTTAAAAACAATTCAACTATCAAGAATTACCAGATACAATAGTGCACATGCATTGAGTGTGCCACATGTTCAAGTGTATTTTGTCTCTATTGACTATATATATCCATCATGTGCACCATTTTCAGGGGGCCCAACATGTTTTAGGGCGGGAACTGGAAGCCTGGGAAACAATTGCCGTTGGGGCTTTATCTGGAGGTTTAGCCGCGGTTGTAACAACACCCTTTGATGTGATGAAAACTAGGATGATGACTGCACCCCAGGGCCGGCCCGTGTCAATGTCTATTGTAGCCTTTTCTATTCTCCGTCGTGAGGGTCCTCTTGGATTATTCAAAGGTGCCTTGCCAAGGTTCTTCTGGATTGCTCCACTTGGTGCTATGAACTTTGCTGGTTATGAACTTGCACGCAAAGCTATGGTGAAAAACGAGGAGCAAAATGCTGAGCAGATCGCTCTTAAAAGGTAGTAACTTACGGGAAAATTTATTTCAGGTTCAAATTATAGTATCTGGGATTTTGTTTAGTAATTATAGCATGCGAATGCTGCAGGAAAGTTTTGAACATTTTTTCCTAATTTAGTAGCACCGCGTGCTTCGAATTTCATCTGTCGACGTCTCTTGCAAGTGTAGTCTCTTTTTCAGATTTTCATTTTCAATTTTACAAGTTTCCAATTTCCGTGAATTGCCTCCGGGCGTGAACATATGTTCTTTTGATTAGATATGTAATCTATTTACATTTATGTGCAGTTAACTGTATATTTGCTTTTTGCGATTTATGCCTCTTCTACTATTTACTCATGTCAATTGAATGACAATTGGGATTAAGCTTTAAACTAATAGAAGTTTTAGCCTCAAAGTCCAAGAAATCAAAATATGATATTATGTTCTTGATTTGTTAGGGAGGTTTATAATAATTGTCTCCACCTTTCTCTCTCTCTCTAGATATTCTTCTCAAACATTGTTTATTGGTCTATGTGGGTTCTCGTCGATTATATATAATCTTCTGCTCATTCTTGTTAGGTTGCTATTTGCATCACAGCTTGGACCAATACAAAAATGGGCAACTACTTTCACGAATTGACATTTTGCTAATGCAGATTGTCAATGGCTAGGAAAAGAAGAATATGATAAAATAATATATTTGTCTCTGTCGATCCGTCTGCATACACTTGGCACAAGAACATTAGTTAATTAACGGTCATTATCACGCATTGGATGTTAAAAAAATTTCTTTCCTTTTTCTCGTACACCCAAAATCAATTGATAATGTTTTATCAAGCCAATCAGCATAGTGAAAAAAAAAAAAAAAACTCTAGCAACTAGATGTAAACATACATGTATGTACATAATACATTAGATTTTTGTGCACATATATATAAATTAAAGATGAAATGCTTTAAAAATAGTAATTGGCTTAGTGCTCCTGAACCATATTTCTCTCGCTGTCAACGAGTGTTTGAATTCTTTTGCTTACACTAAGATTGATTTTTTCGTGTGTGTGAAATAAATGTTTGCGAGGGTAAAACCGAAAAATCAAAAATTGAACGTGCTATCAACAATGGATAAATCTATCCTAGAATTCGGCTATTCATCATCAGGCGCTCGAGGCCCAGAAATATATTATTATCATATGTACTTGGGTATAAATTTTAACTACAATACAATAATAAATTATGTATGCCTCTTTTATTGAATGAGTAGATTAAGTTATTATTTGTTTCCTCCATTATACTCCTATAGACAGATGCCTTTTGCTTCATAATCATTCATTCTACAGCAACTACTCCCACCACGCACATTTGGTGGTTCAAAGTTTTCACACGAAGCTTGTTTCCTGCAAAGATCTCTGCATTTTCTTGTCTTCAATATTAGAATATTCAATCTCTCTCCAAAAAAAAAATATTCAAAATATTTTTATTTTATTTTATTGCAAGAATCAACTTGCATGTCAAAGGCAACCGGGAGAGTGACCAATAAAGAATTAAGCTTGAAATTTTGCACACAAACTATATTCAAATCATTCTAGAAAAAAAAAGAAAATAAACTGACTAGCTTTGCATTATTGTTATATAATAAATGTTACACCTTATAAGAAAATTTGTTACACCTAATCTCTCTCTCTCTCTCTCTTTCTCTGTACAATGTGTGGTCTTCTTCAGTCCTACGGTCATATTTGGGCCCCCACTGTTGACTGCTTAAGTACTACTGATACTAAAAAAAGTTGGGTTTGAAGCAGTCCCATCTATTGTTTATGTTTGAAGAAACTAAATCGTAACTACTATTTGCCCCTCAAATTATTTTCTTCTTCTCAAGGAATCATATTCTTCCAATTAAACACATTTTTTTCAATTTTAACTAAGTTTTCGGTGTCTCCATTTTCCGACATTAATGTTACCACTTTGACTACGCTCATTGTAACCAAGAAAAGTGACTATATATGCTCATATCCAATAAGAAAAATATATAATTGTCTAATTTAATGCTTTTTTTTACGGTTAAAAACATGCGATTACGTACTTATTTCATTTTATAGGCCCCTACTAAAATGCAGTTTAACTTAATAAGAGATTTATATATCTATTTAGCAAAAAATATTGGTTTGATAGACTAGTCTCAAACAAAGTATTTCTAATGATGTTATTTTTATCTTACTTTCTAATCTTAGTTGGCACGTATGTAATTAATTTGATTGGCTAAGAAGGTGTGGGATTTATTTAAGCATTTCTACATTTAGAAATGGTAATACAAATTTCCTTGTAGTTCACTTGCTATATCACTTGAAAATTCTTATAGAAACTCCCATTAGAGAGAGTTTTTATCAATTTGAATTTCTATTAAAAAAATTGTATTGATAGAAATGACCATTATAGAAGATTTTAACTTCTTTTTCAGTTTTAAGCAAAAACAATTCTATAAGTATTTTATTAATGTAACCATATTGATTGTAATTAAAGAGAGCAACCATTTGTTCAAGAAAAAGAAAGACCGTTCTTCTTAAAAGGTAAACGTATGAAATTTTATTTTTTGTCAAAGAAAATTAATCTAAAAGTGGGTGTAGTGAGGAATTTTATGGTGCATGCCACCACGTACCTTTTCTTCCTCCTACATTCCTCCCAAGTAAGAAAGCACAAACAAGTCAACATAATAAAAGGCTGCGCGTCTATATATATATATATATATTATTGTCGATCCAAACGTACCTAAAGTGTGGACAAAGGATTTAAAGCCCAGAAAGATTTTGATATGTGGGTCCAAGAAATGTTTAATTTTAGATGGTCGATCGACGGAGGAGCTTGCTAGGCTCTCTCAGTACGTACTATTGAAAACACAAGAGTCTCTTTGTTCCCATTACAAACCCTTTTCAATATGTACGCCTTTTAATTATATAGCTAAGACTAACTCTACCTGTTACTAATATATACAATTACCCTCATTCTCTTTAATTATTTAAACTCTTTCTTCTTTCTTCTTCTTTTTTTTTTTTTAAATAATAGAAAATTCATTAATTCCACAATATATAGTGGCGGTATCCTTTTGTTATAAGCTTGTTCTATGAAATAAATCGTTAGGTAAGTTCTTAGATTGACCCTAATTAACCAACAGTGGCCCATCAACGTCCTATGAGATTTTTTCGATCGATTCCTATAAATTAACTTTAATATATATGATCGAGCTAGTAATATTAGATATGAGGTATTAAAACTAATTAAGGTCAATGTTTAACCGTTGAATACTGTGCGCCCTCCTCGTTACTTTTATCTTAACAGAAATTTTGGCTCGTAGGAACCCATCAATTCAATCGAACCTATTCAATATATATTAAAGCAACATTGTTACATGAGCTTCACGCACATAAATTTAATTTGTCCCTGTAGTCACACACAATTGCTGCTATTAATCTAATTGAAGCTTCGCTAGCTACTAGCTAGACTGGAGTACTCAGACATGATACTTCAAAAGTATTAAATACTCGTGGGCGGGTGATAAGTTAAATGCATCAACATTGTGAGATGTAAAGAGATCACAAAAAAAAATCTCGTTTAATTTATATTATAAGTTTTTTTTCCCTTTTTCTCTTTAGAAACAATATATTAAATTTAATGGCATGATTTCTAGCTTATAATATTTTTAATTATATCTCTAATTACATGATAAAAAAAAAGAGAGTACCATGCATGCATGTGATAAAAAATTTAATGAAATAATTTTTAGTTATCTCTGCATATTAAATTAACGAGACAAGATACTAATAAGCAAAATTAAGTGAAACATATATCAACCTACTAAGTGTAGCTTTGTGTTAATAATAGTACTTGTGCGTACTTTTTCAAAAAAAAGTTCCATATATATGTTTGAAAAGAGGAAAGCATCAGTCTACATCTGACGACTTAGAAAGTATGTAGAAAATTATACAAACATACATATAAGAAAAATTAAAGGTTTAACTTTGTAAGAATTTAATTAGTCATCACCAAGTTTGACAAGCAAACCATGAAAAGATAAAACACTCTTGAAAAGATGGAATTAGGTCACCCAAAAGTTATTTTTAGTGCTACAACTGGTTAATTAATTAAGAATCTTAGAACCAGTCCAAAATTTCAAACGCTTGCATCCCCCATCTATTTAAAATTTTTATCTTATACAATAGTGTATGTATTAATTCTTCAACATGTACATGCATTTGGATATTTGTTGAAGACTCTCACTCCTTAATATGACAATCGATTCGAGATTATTACAATTATAGATCTCTTCTTTGATCTACACTCATTGACCGGAGGACAAGAATTCGAACTTCACTATATATTATCTTATAATAAAAGAAATAAGCGTCTCATTTTCTTATCCACGCTTGTAGAAAGTGACTTAATCATAATTATTTTTCGAGGATTTCTTATTCATGTCCAGAGGGGTTCATCCCAACCACTTCCTAAATTTCCATCATCCGGGAAGAAATTTAGGTTTTCAAATGGTTGCGGTGAAATAGGTCCTTGCTCAGGTTGCGACATTTCCATGCAAATTAAGGCCACCAAATTGGCTTGCTGGGATTGCATGTTGACGAGCAATGCATTTGCTCTAGCTAATTCTGATTGCAGCTCGCTAATTTGTTTCTGAAGATTACAAATTGCACCTGCACAGCCATAAACTGGATCTCTGATCCTTGCATTCGCTTCGTAAACCATGCTGCTTACTGCATCTGCTCGCTGAGACTCTGGAAGTTCCTGTAAACATAGTGATGATACAATTATGCTATGTTTTAGATGTTGTAAAATTGCAAAGTAATGGTAAACTTTGGTTATGCTATTTTGTATTATTAATTTCTCTTCTTTTAGATTTTGTTTCGCTCCATATATTTTTTTTTTCCTAAATTTGAGGTAAAATATTGAAAGGGACTAAAGAGAAGAAAATAGGAAGGTGCACGTGCTTTGAAGTGCTAAGTCCGTCTATAGACGTTCTAGGAAAATTCATTTCTTTGGTAGTGATCGAAGGGCAATGTCAACTTTTCGAGCACTATGTTCAAGCGGTGGAGCCCGGCCGTAACTAAATTTATATACAGATCCAAATTGTACGTTTTTGAAAAATTACCAAGAAAGCCCAATTCAAATGTACGTAAGTATTTGTCACTTCTTTTAATTTATTGGGAAATTACATAATATAAAAATAGGGGAAATCAACAGTATTATTATTTTTATTTTTATTTTCAATAACAGGGTATTTTGGTCAGTTCATGAAACTGAAGTAAAACTTCTACTCAGGAAGTAGTCATCTTAGCTTTCTTTTCTTTCATTTTTTCCCTTTATTTTTTGGTCTTTAGCTAGCAAAAATCACATATCTCAAAATTGGAAAATTTATGATATGTTACTTGTGGCGGCTTGGCCCTTAATAGATTGGATTCTCACTGAAGGTTGGTTGTCGATATATATAATTGGATAGACGTTAATGCAACTTACTTACAAGAAGTGTGCCCTACGTACCTTTAATTTGTATATCATGAATAATCACTGAATTGAACTAGTTATATAACATATATATGCATCTTAATAATTAATTACATTCGAGATAATTAATTAACTTAATTAATTTGTGTATGTATTATATAATATATATATATATATGCTAGCTAGTCATACTAAAACACATCAAAATATATATGACAGAAGGAGAGTTAATTAATTAATGAAGATGTACCTGCAACAACTTGATGATGTTGCTAGCACCAAAGATCCGGTGGGCAATGGTGAACTTGAGTGGCTCAGTAGGGGGAAAGTAGGGAGCTAACACGCATTTCTCTACACATCGCCGGCGAAGTATTTTGCAGGCGGCACAAGGGCTCATTATCATAGGCAGCGGAGTAGGGGGTGGAGGAGATGCTGAAAAAGATGGTGAGTTTGAGATTATTGGTGTGGAAACATCACTTAATGGAGTTCTGCTCTTGTTGTTAATGTTGCTGCACTCCATTTTTAGAGAGAGAGAGAGAGAGAAATGAGTTGTTTTAAGGCTAGCTAGCTAGTGGTGCTTAACTTACTTGAAGCATATCATATATATATAGTGAGGGGAAGCCCGGGAAGAGGGAGATGAGTAACCTACGTCATCATACGTATTCAAACCAATATGTTTGGTTTTTATGGTAAAAAGTTTAATTTTTCTTGTACCTGTTAGCTAGTAAGTTGGTATTGATCGACCAAAAATTATCATTAATTTCGTATGTGTAATTCATTTTTATTAAAAATAATTTAATCGCTATATTCATAGATAATCAAACAGTAGCTTACATGACTTTATTAATTTTAAATTAGATCGAATTGTATCCTTTTCTAATTAAGTGAGTTGTTTTTTTTCTTCATAATTATCAATTATTATTTTAACGAATAATCCAATTTAAAATGGAAAGAGAATAAAAAAAATGAAAAGAACAGAGAAGATACATATAAGTCGTTAATTATGTGAGAATTATATACACAGTCAACTCAGACAATGTCACTGCAACTGGATTTAAATTCATCCAAATTTTAGAAGGAAAAAAAAAATTATTGAAGAGACTGAAAAACGCAACGGATTGCCTCTGGATCTGTCATATTTATTGCAATACAATTATAAATACATACATATATATATTTATAATTATTATTATTTCTAACTTCTCACTCCTTTTCTAAATTTAGAAATAAAGTTTGAAATTAAGAAAACACATTAGGGCCGGGGTTTGATTTATTATGTACACATCGGGGTTGATATAAAGAAGATACCGACAAGTCCAAAAGTTGGACTCATATTTACGTCCTCAATTCATATTTATTTATAGAGTAAAACATGCAAACGGTGCTTAAACTATGAGGTCAATTCTATTTTGGCCCCTTATAAAATGTTGTTTAACTACTCAAATTATCAATCCAGTTCCATTTTGGTAGTTAAAGTTGAAGAACATATATATGGCCATTTTTAAGGATCAAATATGTTAATTTTTAATATTTCGACCGACGTACTTTAAAAATAGTCATGTGTGATATACATAATAATTTTCAGTCAACTTTTAAGTAAAAGAGAGGGTCAAAGTGAAATTCAATTAATAATTTGAGGGATTAAACAATCTTTTTAAGATAATGGGCTGGGGTAGAATTGGACCCATAGTTTAGGGGCATTAATTTGCATTTTTACTTTTATTTGTACGTTTTGTAGCTCACAAACAAGCATCTACACAAACCGAGTTTCTTAGATCAGTCATCAGTATGTAAAATGGGACCCAGCATATTTACATTTGTCAATAATGTATTCTCGTTTTTCTTCTTCTTATTATTCTTCTTAATTTGTCATGTTGTTTACCATATTTTTATCATGTGTTGTTGGGGTTATTGACTTAATAGAGTTTTTATGATGGTTAATGCATGTCGAATAAATAGGGTAAATTTATTTTATGGGAGCTCATAATAATTAAGTAAAGTAGGATAAAATACTATTCTATAATATAAAAAAAATGATAAAATTTAGTTTAATCATAATGTGCCATCTAAGAGCTCTATAATTTTCCCACAAAACTCTACTATGTTAACCAAGGGTGGTGAGACGCCACAATGTTGGCCGTCCACCACCCAAAAGTCACAATTAATGTTTTCCCTTTCTTTTTGAACAATTATTTCAGTACTATACCTTATTTACCATACTCCTAAATTTACCGTTGGGGATATTTTTATTGCTGATTTTTAACTTTAATTTTGAAAATAATAATATAATAATTAAAAAGAAACCAATACTATATATATAATGATTTTCAATATTCTATTATTAATTATATCCTCAATTTTTTGCTAATTTATTTCTTTGTAAAACTCTATTAAAAAAGTTTATTTTATCCTATAGTGCTCACATGTAACAACAAAGTCTATTGCTCACATGTAACAACAAAGTCTATCGTTTGTGTTAAAAAGAAAAACGTGACGGACATAACAAAAAAAAAAAAAACGATGCACACATTACTTTATCTGTTTTAAGTGCTGAATATAAAAGGGTTTATTTAAGCTAGCTAGCTTAATCAGTAGAATGTTAATCACAAGGTAGAAGAAGAAGAATATTAATTAGTGCAACCAAACTTGCTGGACCTGTACATACATATATAGCTTTCTTTTGGGAACGAAGAATGCCACCTGGACGATTTAACCACCCGATATAAACTCGGTTGGGTGCCGACTTTTTACCGAGGAATACGACTGTCTGACCACAATAGTATTAATTCTTATTATTCCAACTACTATTTAGCCCAACTTTTTTGTTTTTAATGACGTGGCGATTAATTGATAATGACACCCCGCCCCTGTTATTAATATTAAAACATTGATTAAAACTGTAGTAGCAAAGGTGGGGCATTAGTTCGGTAAGGAACCGCTGAGGCTTTCTTTGCTCGTGTGGAACGAGAATGGGACACCCCCCGGGGGGAGACTTACTAATATTTGAAGTCCTGGCTAAATTAATTAATGATGGATACCCTTTAAAAAGGGATACTTGGAGCCTTATCAATTATACCCTTAAAATGTGGGGGGGTTTCCTCTGTAATTATTTTTCTCTTTTCTAGGTCTTAAGAAATTAAGTGGTAAATTGGAGGTCTGGTTAAATAGTAAATACGTATATAAAAATATTGAGTAGAATTGTTGTACAAATAATATAGTGTAATAAATTAGACAACAATCGCAAAGTCACAAGTTCAACTATCTCCTTCCTCAAACATTGAACATCACTTAGGTCTATCGGATACTAGATTGATGCATATATAAAATGCAAAAGTAACAAGAAAAAACAAGAGGTCGGAATTTTTCTTTGTTTCAATATATCCTTTCTCAATCTATTTGTTAAGGATACTCTTTATTAATACACACTAATATCAATGCATGTATATTATGTGAATTGAGATAAGAGTAGCAACATCAAGAGCATACTGTGGTTCAAATTTGAGTAATTTATTTTGTAATTCACTATTTATTCAAAATTCAAGTATTATATTAATTTTTGGAAGATAACTTGATTGATCTGAATAAAAATGTAACAATTGAAACTATAAAAAGGTTAAAGTTAATCATGTCTTTCAAAAATAGTAAATATATCCCAAGAAAGAATGATGGTTTTATTGTAAGAATAATAGAATATAGTAGTAAAAAATTCACAAAAAAAATATACTCTACTTAAACAATAATGCTTTGATAATTGAGTTAAAAAAAAAAAGCTCTCTCCCTTCCTCTCTATTAAATTGTCGTTTGATATTTAAGGGAGTCCCAGTTTTGGTTGTTTTTGGGCCTTTTGGCCTGAACTAGATGCTCCGACAGCAAAGAAAGTTTAATAAATTCCACCAGTGCACCCTAAAGTAATAAAATGTTTCATCTTGTACCCTTGTCAATTTTTTAAGACAAATTGCACCCCGGACATTCAATTTGTTGCAATCAAATCCAAATTAACATTTCTAGCCAAATAACTCATCAGCGTCCAGAACAAGCAACTCACATGGTACCTTTTCAAAGGTATATAAATTTATCAAGAGCAAAAAATCGATTTCTTTGTGTAGAAGAGAATTGTGCAATTGATAATTTAGTTGATCCCTTAGTAATTAGTCTTTAAGAAATGTTTAGGTACAAGTTGAAATCTTGTACGCGCGGAGTATTAGTTTGAAGTGCTTTGGTATAATTTAGTACAGAAAGTTATATGTGCCAAGTTGGTGCATGCAAAGGGTGACATGACACTGCAGCATCAAAACTTTATAGAAATTACTACATGAAAATCACTTTATTACTCAATTTTGAAATAAAATATTCAACTTTTTATAAGAAAACTCCATTTTTTTAACCTATTATTATCAAATCCATTTTACAATAAACTAATCCCTCCATTCCAATTATCATTATTTGATATAAATAAATGTGAAGGAAAGTAGGAAAAATGTAATTAAAGGTCAATAATTTAGTTCATTTACTAATTAGATAGATTAAAATATATACTCCCAAAAGAAAATGGTTTTAATCATATTCGTTTCGAAAAACAAAATATACCTTTGATTTAGAATTACAAGAGTATTTTAAATCGTTGTTATGTCATCCAAAAAAGTTTAGTAGATTATACCTTCTTTATTTTTTTAGGGACAAATTGTTATTCAAAAAATTTGGTAGAGATGCACTATTGATTCGTTGCGATTGTTAAACTAATAAATCAACACACAGACCTTTCAGAATTAAAATATATATGATTTGAACAAATATTTGTTATAATTAATTAAAATATTGCATTTAATATCTTCTATTGAGAAGCACACTATTATCCCTCATTCAGTACACACTAATTTGTCTCGCTTTAGTACGCACTTCTTTTTCTTCTTTTGCGTGTGGACCTAACTCTATTTATTTTGTTGGTAGATAGATGTAAATCACCGAAACTATAAAGAAGAAAAGGAAGATAAAGTAGGGACCTCTTCTTTTACCTTTTCTTTTCCTTTTTTTTTAACTCCACGTACCATTCATTACCCATGTTTTAATTTTTGATTGGAGTAAAAATTAATCAACTTAGAAGCTATCCACTTCACATTAAATAAATTATAGTAAGTAAGATTCGAACTTCGAATTAAGTGGTTAAGTGTATGGTATCTTACACAGGATGTTATGGTTCAATCTCTTCCTTTTTTATTTCTCAAAAAGTTGTCCAGATTTATAATCGTTTATAAAAAAAAATATAAATAAATAATTATAACTAGTATGTAACTAATGTCATTATCATTACATGACGTACTAATACTGTAGATCTTAAACCATCCTATGCCCTTAGAGTCAAAATGATCACTATAAAATATGCTTGACAATTGAAAATTTTCAACTAATTAATTTACAGATTTCAACGAAAGAACATGAACAAATAATGATGGTTTTGAGAAAGTTATTGACAATGCGCGTCCTATCTTTTTGGAAATAAATAGGGATGGACTAATGCATTCCATAGATTTGTTTTAAGTGACTAGATATATCCTAATGGTATAAGCTCTAAATTTAGAATTTTTAAGTTTGAATCTCACTAATTGCAAGAGCACATAAAAATAGAATCAGAAGGAGCATGAATCAGAGCATAACAAAGCAAATGATAAAACCATTACTATATATATCTGTCAAAGATTAATAAAAAAAAAGTCACTTTTATACTTTTTTAAAAAAATTATATCAATTTGAACTTAATGAGTGGTAAAAAATAATATAAAATTTATTTTTTACTGTGAAAGCAACTGAAACATTGATCATGCTCTCCAATAAATAAAAATTTAAGTTAGTTAAAATAAAACTATTATTTTGAGATCGGAAAAAAATATCTAAATGAATATGAGTCTGGCCAAACAATGCCCGTAAAATTAGAGAAAGTCAACCCCACGTAGGTAATTTTCTTTCGACGTCAATAAAAAAGGTGAGCCACTTCAATGCAATAATAGAAGGGAGTTTTTATAATCTTTATGTGTACATGATATGAAGACCAGGTAGTTGATAATTTAACGTACATTTGATACCATTCCTCAACTTTATCCGACAGCACAAACCAACTTTTGTTTATCAGTTGCATCAAACTAAGCGCTTAGATTTCTTGCAACGTAAACAAACACTGTGTGTGTGAAAGATTGATTTTTTTAACGTAGAAGGAGATAAGTAGTTAAGAGCATCTTCAATAGTTGCGTAAAAATATTAAGGTGTAAATTTAATGTGTTAACTCAATTTTATATAAAATTTGAAGTGTAAAAAATTTGTGTTATACCAGTAGTTTTTCAAACTCGTGTTAAATTTGAAATAACCAATAAGATACTAACACATGTTAAATTTCTATTTACGCAATTTAATATTATTGTTTCTTGAAGTTTCCTATACATAATTTTATCATAACAATGGATCTTGTTTTGTATGTTTTAATGAGTAAATTTCAAATATAAATTTTTTAGTAAAATATATATTTTATATTAAAATTATTACATTTTGCAGTTTTATAAAATATCTGAGGATATAGAATGTTGATGTGGCAATGCAAATTCAAAATGTATTTAACACAATTGTTTTATAGAAATGCAAAATTAAAAGATTGCTAGAGATAAAATATTTTACAAATTATGTAAATTTTAGACAAAACAAAATTATAAAAGTCTGTCATAGATGCTCTAAGTGCAATACGTTAGTTTTGAAATGTATATGATTATTGTGTAAAAAACAAATAAAGAATTATTTACATATTAGACCGTTTTAAAAATTGTAGGGCATTTTTCTAATCAGTATTAAAAATATTAGGTCCTTTATATAAATTATAAAGGGCGGTGTTATATATAACCCTAATGTTTGTCATAAACACCCCCTTGTTACAAACACCCTTCAAAAGTAAATTTATTATCACTAACCCCCCCCCCCCCCCCCCCAAGTTTCGCCTAATGAAAAGTGAGTGAAGTCACATACATTCAGTCAACTCAAGGAATGCTTTTTGGTAAGAGCTCACCTAATATCAGGCAATGGAGTGTGGAGTGTTATAGTATTTTTCCAATAAGACCAACATAATGAGAGATGAGTGCACTTATATAAACTCGCATCAAATGATTAAATATGTTATTAAGCACTCACTTAACATCAGAAAATGATCGGAATGAGGTGTTTGTGATAAATAAAGAAGTGTTAAAATATATTTTTAATTAAATTCTAAAAGGGTGTTTATTACAAATTTAGAAGTGTAAATAGTAGCGCCCATTATAAAGGCCTTTAAAGTAATAAGGCCATTGTTTGATTGCCCACGTTGTAAAACCGGCATTAACTAGGCGTAAAAAAAATAGTAAAATACCTCTTGAATTTATAATAGTGAAATGACTTTGCACAAAATTTCTTACCAATAATTAAATAATCAAAATGTACATATATACAAGCAAGCTTTAACAGTCTCTCTTTAAGGGAAAAAAAAACACTCATTTCAAAAATTAAATAGACAAATATTTTCATAAAATGTGATGAAAATGATTTAATCTTTATAAAAATTATTTTCACAAAAATTCACAGAAAAAATGAATTTAAAAGTGGGTGTCATAAAAAGTTGATATATATATATGTTAAAATTTCAAAATATAATCTTATTAACTTTCAAAATTGACGTACATATATGCATATAAAAAATTGTGTATCATATACGCATTAAGAAATCAAAATAATAACTTGTAAGCATGATGGGATTTGGAGGGAAGTACTTCAATCAACATCTTCCAATTAATCAAATTTTAAACTGTAAAGTTGAATTGATTAAATAGCACACCTAATTAATGATCGATCGAGTGCAGGCAAGCTAAATGGTACGTAATGATTATATACCTTAATTGGCATGAAACGCGTCACACTTGAATACTGGGAGGCACTACGAAAATGATTGAATCTTCCCGTTTCAATTTCCTAGCTATATATATATATATATTATTTCTTTTTTAAACTGATGTCTGGGACCCTAAAGCATTCACTTAATTGTTACGTCAACGCGTATAAATATTGTTTACACGAGTAACGTGTGAAATGCATTAAGCTCTATTTAATTATTATGCGTAAATAAAATTTTAATGTGTTTCAGTAAAATTTAAATTATAATTAAATACTACAAAATCATGCAATTAATTTTTATCGTCTTCTGATACCAACCAAACACGCCACAAATGTTTCATTTCGATGAATAATAAATCTTTACGTACTTTGAAAGCATTTTTTGCTTTATTGTGCGGGATGATTCAAATGACAATAATGTATTAGTAAGCCAAATTAAGAATTAGGATATACCATATGATTGCATTTAATTTGAAATATATATAATTGCAAATGTTGATGAGAAATTGATGTTGTTCTAATTTTTCTTTTATGTTGGGAAAGGAAAAAAAAAACATTAAAGTACGTTGTTTTTACTACTCATTATATTATTTATTTAATTATACCTAGCTAGGTAAATGAGAACAAGTCATTAATTTCATTAGATTAATTAGCTCTGATTTCAGTAAATTATATTTATGATTTATGAATTAAAAGAGCGATTAATTATTGTTTAAGATATTTAAATTAAATGTGAATGCGCGGATATATATTGCATATGTAGTCATGTATTATGTATTACGTGTTAAGAATTACGTACAGAGAGAGAAAAGTTGGATGCCACTTCTCCTACCCCAACTATACACGATCATGGGGTGAAAACGTACTGAATCAACTTGCATGTCAAGTTGATCGCGCGCATATGTATATATATTTCTTTAATTTCTTAGGAAAACCTTCATATATATATATATATGGCTTTTCATACTAAGAATGAATGCAAATGAAAGTTGTATATCTATCTCTATATATAATAACAAAAAAAAAAGTAGGTTACATTTAAAAACACCGAAGAGAGAAGTTTTTTCTTCTTTTAAATAGAAAACAAAGAAAAAGTAGGTCACAGTGGACATATATACTAGAAATTAGGTAGAAGGGCTTATTATACATTGATTTTTACCAAAAATCCAATGAATAATATTTTTTTGAATGAAGGGCCTATTTTTAATTGGTAATTTGAATGAAGGGCCTATTTTTAATTGATAATTAGTGTAAGAGGCCTATTTTGTTTTATATTTTAAATGAATGTATTTGAATAAATTTAAATATCATTTAATTAATAAAAGCATGTTATGTATTACCTAAATTACTCATTTTTATGAAATTTTCACAAAAAATATGGACTGCAAAGTTCATATTGCAATAAAATATGAACTGCAAAGTTCATATTGCAGTGAAATATGTACTGCAATATGAACTTTGCACTAAAAATATGGACTGCAAAGTTCACATTGCAGTAAAATATGGACTGCAATATGAACTTTGCACTAAAAATATCGACTGCAAAGTTCACATTGCAGTAAAATATGGACTGCAAAGTTCATATTGCAGTGAAATATAGACTGCAAAGTTCATATTGCAGTCCATATTTTAATGCATATTGATATTTTTTTAGTTTATTTTAAGGGTTGGGATGTCATTTTATAATGAAAAAAAAAGACACATGTCATATTATCAATAAAATAAAAAATAGGCCCTTTATTTAAAAAAAAAAATTTCATTGGCCTTAGTGTGAAAATCTTTCTCCAATAAGCCCTTTTTTTTAATTGCCCCACATATATAACTTGAAAAGGGAAAAAAAACGCTTCCAATAAAAGAAAGTCTATACTTTTAAGTGATGACTTCGGCAAAAAAAACAAGGCGGCAGGTTGTATTGCTCTTAACAAAAGCCTATATACATACAGTTAATTCTGAAGTATATACATATTGGATTTCCTACCTATACATGTTCGATTAGTTAATATACCAATATGGTAAGGATCTAAAGATGATTCCTTAGATGTGGACTAATTATTTTGAGGAGATAAACGGATGAACTTTTTTTTATCAAATGTGGTAGAGATGATCGTCAAAAAAAATTCATTTATGACCATTGAAATTTTAGATTTTTATTAACCCACTTTTCGGTTAAATTTTTTGATTAAATTTAGTATAAATGATCTATTAATCATGTAGATCATTTCCACTAAATTTCATCAAAAAATTCATCCGTTTACTCTCGAAATATTTGGTTTGCATTTAATTACCAAAATGTTGGTCTTCTTTAAATCCTTCCCCTAACCCTACGGGAGGACACATATTTGCAGTGGTAGAACCAAGAATATCATTCAGGTGAGGCCAAATCAAAGCCGACCTGGCTCTAGGCCAAATTTTTTTTGGGGTCCTTTCGTATTCGTATAAATTCATATATCTTTTTTAAAGCATATAATTTTATTTTTGTATATTATAATGTGAAAAAGAGTCGAAACAAATAAAGAACGAAAATAAAAAGTGCTGTTGTATTACAACTGGAAAAAAAAAATAAGAAGCTGCAGCTGAGGGAAAAAAACAAGGACAGCTGCCTCCTTTGTTCCTTTTACACTTGACCTAGATAAAATTACAAAACTTGGCCCCTGAACTTATATATCTCATCTCACAAAGGTTCCTCAAACCCTAACTTTTACACTGACACACAAAGACCTATATACTCCGTAAAATTTTACCAAAAGTTCAGGTGGGCCCATAGCCCCCCTAGCCTCCATGTCACTCAGCCCCTGCATGTTTGACATATATAAAAGACTAGCTGATATATATATATATATAATGTTACTACGATATATTAGTTATTATATTGTGAGGTCTTTATTAAATTTATTATTATCAAAATCCATTATAATTATAAATAACTGGACGTTCTCTCAAAAAAAAAAAAAAACTGTTAGATTGATGTTATTATTGTATATATATAAGATAAATATATCGGAATAGAAGACTTAATGTAGGGCTACGTACATGCATCTGTCTTAATTATATGTATATATAATTTATGTATTTGATTCAAACGTCGGAACTAGTCTAATCTAGAGTAATTCTTGTTTTAACTTGGCCCAAGCTATAATGTAGAATTATTGACTTCATATAATATTATATATACTTTACCTGAATTGAACTGCATGCCCCTTGTGTTGCATGGATGGGCCACTCCATACATATTCTTCTACAAAAATAATTGGAGGGCTGAAAAAACAGGAACTGAAGTCATACGAATCATGCGTTTAATATTCATAATCTTTCAAAAGGTCTATGAGTTATAAAAGAAAAAAGCACCCAGAGCCAACCACCAACGCACTAGAAATTCCACAACGTACGCTTTTTATTCTTAACCGATATTATTAATATTATATTTGATAACAAAGATTTTGACAAAACCTCAATTATAAACTTGTTTACTATCATCTTAAATTTTACGTGCATCTTTCAAAACTTTTATTTAAAATATTCTAAGCAATAGCAATACACTCTTAATTTCGCTTGGAAAGTTTCTTTTACCATTATTAGTGTTAAAAAATTGTAACATTGGAGCATGATAAGAAATTATGTTTGGCTAGGTAAGAGTTATTTTATCTCTTGTGCACCTTGAAAACTTAAAATTTTGAATCTAAATTGAATTTCATGGTGAAAAACATGCTTTAAATGTAATCACAAAGTATTATAATAGTCGGCAAGCTAGATAATTGTTTGCCCCCACAATTTTCCCATAACTTCTGGTTCACGTACTATAATATTTAGTAGTTCTTGATATTATGTAGAGTTTTAAACATTTTAAAGATATGTTATAACGTTTGGTTATGGGTTCAAATACTTAATTAAGTTGGATTTTGTTTTCTAAAGGGTATTTTAGTAATTTACTACACACCCAACTTTCAATGCGTTTGATATAATAGATAGATATAGACAAACATGAAATTTTGAAATGAAGACGATAATCTATTGTGTCAAAAAACTACACGAATACTTCAAATGAATCCACTATTACATAACATAACATTACAGCAGAGAACGTGGAATTACAAAAGCCACTAGGCGCTATATTACCTACTATGTGTAGATTGAAATCTACAACACACATCTAACATCGCATCATAATTTTGAAGCTAAATCTGATCTGCTTCAGCTTAAGCGGTCCACTCAGCTCAACTTCAACTTCCTCTTGTAATTCTCAATCTTTTTGCATCCTAAAATTCTGCCAATAACGGGACTCTGGTCCACGGCTACCAACAGTTAACCATTTCCCAGCTCACCTCGGCAGATAAGCACATAAAAGGACGTTTTACTTCTTTGTTTTTTATGAGCAAGGTCCACGATTATCCACCGAATCTGTCACATTGGAACAAAGCTCAAGCTTACTGCAAGGACAAAACTCACATGGGACATATTTGACCACTTCAATGCACACCAGCTGCACTTACAATCTCAAAAAGGATATATTTGTTCCATCCGCCAATCTCTTCCTATCCCCGTGGGTGATGTTGCCACCATTGATGCAACTGAAATATGATTTCAAAGACAACATAAAAAGATCAGTAACAGTTTCAATTTCAAGATTGAAGAATAAAGCAGAGTGTCGAAAATGATTGTCTAAATGTGCCATCAAATTATCTCTCGGTTGTGCTCAAAAAAAAATCTCTCTCGGTTCTGCTCCAGGTCCATTTCTTATTTCCAAGGAACTACCCAGCAGATGCTATGGACTTTTCATAACGCTCATGAATGTAGTCTATATGTACCATGGAACCTTCTCAGTTGACAGCCAAGAGCCCAATAAATAAATGAAAACTAACAAGAAAGATCGACATGGTAGCTGTTATATACAATGAGCCCTTGGCTTTGAACTCTAAAATTTAAACATAGTTCACAGATGACAAATGCACTTAACAATTACATAAGCGGGAATTAAAAATGTAGGAAAAATTATATTCCTGAGGTGAATTTTAGTAATATACTAGGCTTTTCTATAAGTATAACCCTCCTAAATTAGTCCCCTGTATCTTTACTTCCTCATGCTTCTAGTTCTTTATTGGACGTGAAAACTAGTACACTAGTACTATTATTAAACCGATATGGCTTTTCTTAAAGTATTACGAAGTGGAAGCAAATTGCTGCAAAATTCCAAAGCAAGACATGCTTTGGCATGGCCAAATTTATTTTGGTAGAAATTAAATCTGCTTTGGCAAAACCAATAGCCTTTCTTTATTATATTGCCTCGAGATTTAAAGCAGTGATGAAACTTCTCAGATAATATTTGGCTAGTTGTGTTTCGGTTGATGGATTGATGATAGATTTATAACAAAACACTAACTCTGATGTATGTAATGTATTCAATGGTCAAGAAAAAAATTATTTACTACCCTGAGATTTGGTGACTCCTAGTTTAGGACTTCCCAGAAAAATAAACCATAACCCTTAATTTCGGACAGATGGTGTATGTATATTTATATATTTTATATATGCATGTCTGTATGTAAATAAAAACATGCATCACTATCCTCACCTATGCTAGAATGCAATACTTCATTGTTGTACCAGTGCCTTTTTCCCAGACCAATGTATCCACATATGAGAGGTGTCGCATGAGGAGATCTTATCCTTAAGAGAAAGGACCACAAAAATAGTATGAAATATTATCCAGTTAAAAATTGTAGATGGAAATTCTAATGTCAAGGAACATATTCAAATAAACAACCCCTACTTGAAGCCAATTTCAAGGAAATGAAATGAAATACAAAGGAGCTGTTTTAATCTTTAGTAATTCACATACAGCATTTCATCAGGGGGAAGAAAGAAATAATGAAAATGATAACCCCAACTATTACAGTGACAATGTATTCAAATGGTATAAGAAAATGGAAATGCAATTAATCTCTTGCAAGTTCCAAGGCGTACCTGAATTTCCTGCCTGGTTGACTTGTTTAGTGACACAACCAGTTAATCGTCCACTTGGCATTGTCAGTGTATCTATTGGAGCCAATATAATCAACCTGCCTTTGGTTTACTTATTTTCCTCTTCACAAGTCCATTCATCAATCTGATATATGCTGATTTATTTAAACTAATCCCCTTATCTGTAACTTGTCCAAATATACGCATTGCATCCTTGTACTTCCCCTCAGTACAAAGTTCATTGATCTGTTCAGAATAAGCCACAGAAGCTGAATCTAATTCACTAGGAGTTTCACCAGCTTCAACATTTTGCCCCGTATCCATTTTTAAGGACTGGTTGGTCATCTTTCCTGTTTCAAAAACTTTTGACATCAACTCCTCTGCTTCTTTAATCTTCCCTGTATCAGTAAGTGCACCAAGGATGGCGTTATATGTATATTGATCAGGCCCTAGTTTCTTTGCCTCCATTTCAGAAACTAGGTCACAGGCATCCTCAAGTCTACCTTCTTTGCATAGAGCTGTAATCAATGTGTTGTAGGTTACTGCATCAATGCTTTTCCCTTTTGAAACCCATGTGTTGAAGAGCTTAAGGGCTTTTTCTAGCATCCCTTCTCTGCAAAGGCCACGAAGAAGAATGTTACATGTAAATACATCAGGCTTAAACGAATTCTCAACCATTTTGTTGTGAAACTGAAACGCTTTCTCAACATTTCCCTCCCAGCAGTAACCATGAATTAGCGTGTTATATGTGGTCTCATCAGGAACCAACCCATTTTCCAAAAGTTCATTCAACTTAGTAATTGCATCTTCCATTTTGCCCGACTTGCAGAGTACTCCAATAATACAGTTATATGTGATAACACTAGGAATAATATCTTTCTCCTTCATCTCATCCCAAAGCTTCATAGCTCTGTCCACCTTATCATCCTTGAAGTACCCTACAATCAGAGTTCCATAGCTTACTGCATCAGCAATATAACCTTGCTTGGTAGCACTAGTAAGTAACTGATATGCCTCATCGAGCTTCCTCTCTCCACAGAGTGCATGAAGAACGGTATTGAAGGTTACAATATCCATCTTCAGGCCTTTGCCACCCATTTCACTCATCAGCTTCAAGGCTTCCCCCAATTTTTCAGCTTTACAGTACCCACTTATCAAAGTATTGTAAGTAACACAACTTGGACAAATCCCACTCGCTTCCATCTTCCGGATAGTATCACTAGCTTCATCCATCTTTCCCTCTTTACAATACCACTTAATCACTATATTGTGTGTTACCTCATTTGTTTGCACTCCTTTCTCACTCATTTCATCAAGCAGCTTGAATGCCTCTGCACTACCTTTCCACTCGAAACAACCATTGATCAATGTATTATAAGTAACCACATCCGGCATCAATTTCAAATTTTCCATCTCATCTCGAAGTCTAAAAGCCTCTTCAATCTTCCCCTCATTACACAACCCACTGATCAACATGTTGTAAGTCCAAGTATTTGGGGAGAGATTGTTCTGCGTCATCAACTCAATAACCTGAGCAGCTTCCTTCAACCACCCCAATTTACAATACCCACAAACTAAAATATTATATGTGTTCTTATTTGGCAATAATCCTTTGTTCTTCATATCTGATAACAAATCCCTAACCTCAACCAACCTACCCTTCTTGCACAGGGCATCCAGGATCGTATTATAAGTCACATTATCAGGCACACAATCAAATTCACTCATTTGGTTCAAAACCTCCGTAGCATCCTTAAACCTATTCTCCAAACAATACACATTAATCAAAATGTTAAAGGTACTCGTATTGACTTGCACACCCAACTTAGCAGCATCATTAAAAATCTCTCTACAACACAAAACAGAACGCGAGGACGGGAATCTTACGAAGGAATTAAGGAGATTATTGAAGGTGATTAGATTGAGGCGGTAACGGAGCCTTTTCATCCTCTTGAAAATGGATAGGGCGAGATTAGGGCGGCCCGATTGGACGTAGGCACCGAGGGCGGTGTCGAGAAGGGCTTTGGAGGGGCGGGGGAGGGAGCGGGGAGGGTTGAGGAGGGAGCGGTGGAGGTCGTGACGGTGATCGGTGGCGATGAAATTGAGGAGGAGTGATCTGGCATCGGAGAATTTGTTGTGGCTGAAGAGGGAGGAGAGGAGAGTGAGAAGAGAGGGTAGGGTTTGAGTGGGGGAGAGATTAGATTGGGTGAATTTGAAGAAGGAGATGAGGGTGGTGGGGCGGGATGCTAGGGCTTTGGAGGAGAGGATGGAGAAGATGATGGGTGGAGTGAGGTGGGGGATGAGTGGGGTAAGGAGGGAATGAATGTCTGGGGTTTGATTGTTGTTGGAGGTGGAGGTGGAGGTGGAGGTGGAGGTGGAGGTGAGGATGGTGGTGATGGTGTCGGTGATTTCAGGTGGGGTTAATGGTGGTTTTGGTGGGTATAGGGGGGATTGTGGGGGGTTCATCTCTCAATGTGTTAGGGTTTTGACATGGGAGGTGAAACGCAGGAGTGTAGTACTTGGTGTGTCCTTGTTTTCAACGGAACGATGGTGGAGAGAGAGGGAAACACAGAGGCTAAGGACGGCCCGGCGGGATTGCTACCCGAATCAACTATGCCAGGTATGGGGCGGGCTTTTGCAATTGCGTCGGGTATGGGCATAAGCCAGGCACGCGGCTGGAGTTGGGGTTCGTGTTGATTCGACGACTTTCAGAATTTAAGAAATGAAAAGTTTTTATTTTTATTTTTTTGAATTTTTTTTTTTTAATAAAAGAAAAAGTAGGAAGTAAAATTATTTTTCTCAAAACTTATGAAATTGAGTTACTCTTGTGATTTTCTAGCATTTATTACAAAAAAATTAGACAATAATACTCATACCTAAATAGTTTACCTATTTTATCAAAAAAAAAATGACAGGAATTTTAATTTCTCACTCTCTTGAGAAAGATAAAAAAATTGATTTTCTTTCCGTAAACTAAACGAGGCCCAAGAATATCAATTTAGGGGAGTGCTAAAGCAAAACTCTAACTTAATTGGCACATGTAGGTAGGGGTGGATTTGGTACAATACCATACCATACCGACTATACTGAGTACCGTACCAAAATTTTGGTACACCAAAATTCATTACTATTACCATACCAAACTTTCGGTATACCGAATTTTGGTATACCAAAATATCGGTATGGTACGGGTTGGTACGGTACATTACCAAAAAATCAATCATGTAAATAAAAAATATTTTTTTTAATTTAAATGAATTTTTTGAATTTAATTGATTTACAAAATAATTGATTATTATTAATTAACGTAAAACATAGGCCAACTTAGCTCAAATCTAAATTTAACTAAAATTTTTTGAAAAAGAATTATACATGATTTGTTAATATTTACATATTTACACTTTATTGCCTAAAAAAATATACTAGATCACTAAACATATAAGAATGTGTTATTGTTATGATGGCTCATATTTATCATAATGCAAACCGATTAAGTAAATTGAGTCATTATAATTCAAATGTATTAAATGAATTGGAACAATTTTTGTAGAATTAAAAGGAGGATAAAAACTTAGAACACCTACAACTAAGCAGAATTGCAGAATATATACATACATGCATATCTATAATTTATATATCTTAGTTTCACTCAACCAACTAGGTTCCCAAATTCAGAATAAAACTTATGATGCTGTAATTTATTTCTTTTACTTGACATCATCTGTTGAGATTATAGACTGTCATGGCCTATTGTGAAAGAAAACAAAACCAACATCTTCTCATCATCGATAGATATTATATATGTCAAAGTTCGAGTGCATACTCAGTGAAATGACTAAATGAACTGAACAATATTAAAATGAACCGACAAAATTTGTTGCAATAGAATATTTATATGGAACGAGAATTGTTACTTGATTTAGAGCTGAAATAGGTCTAAAGAAAGAATGAGATTGTTGATAATCTGGACCGTTCATCTAACTTCATCTATATCTAATTGTGAAATATTGGTAATTTAGTATTTATTTAATATTTGGTATAATGGCACATTTGGTATGGGTATGGTACGGTATACCATACCGTACCAAAAAATCGGTACGGTACGGTATACCATCGGTAACGAATATGAATACCAGTGCCGTACCAAAGTAATTCGGTATTGTACCATTACAATTTGGTATTGGTTCGGTTTGGTACGGATTGGTACGGTACAAATGGTATTTTTTCCCACCCCTACATATAGGGATGGATATAAAATTTAACCCGATAAGTTTTGACTCAATTTGTCCTAAATGGAGTGGGTTCGGGACATGTTTTCCTAACACCAAATTGGGTTCAAGTTTTAAAATAAAAAATCGGTGCATGTTTGGGTCGGGTTTTGCAAAAAAATAAATAATTAAAAAAAAGAATAAGATGTAGGTTCGGATTTGCACAAATTTAACTCGTTTGACCCACCCTAAGTTGAAATTATATTTTATTCCTTAAATACCCTTGTAATGTAGTATAACTAAAGTATGCCCGTGCTACCCGGCACAATTAAACGAAAAAAATATCTACGATGATTTAGGCACATTTATTATTATTATATTTTTGTAAGAATGGTGACTAAAATTTAAAAACTGAGTATATTTAAAGTGACTAAATTGGGAGCAATTAGGCACAAGGGCCAATTCCAATAATAATATAATTGTAAAGGACACTTATGAATTAGAAGTGTAAATTAAGGATACTTATAAATTAGCAGTATAAATTAAGGACACTATACAAAAAATACACTAATGCCCTTTTTTTAGTATCATAAGTCTCTTATTTTAGTACATCCACCTCTTCATCCTTAACTCAAACCACTGATCAATTACTGATGCTATTGTGTGTGACTTATTGAAATTTTTAATTAAAATCAAGCCATATATATATACAGAAAATTTCCTATGCGGATTACTGTTCACGGATTGCCCGTACAGATTGGCCCATTTAGCATGCTTCCCGATGGAATTTTTTGATGAAATATGGTAGGGATGTTCTTCATCGTGTGTAGAACATCTCCACCAAATTTCATCAAAACATTCAACCAGGAAGTGAGTTAACTACATGATTGAAAAATATTGGTCCAGAAACAGATATATAAAATCCAATATTTTTCAATCATGTAGTTAACCCACTTCCCGGTTGAATTTTTTGATGAAATTTGGTGGAGATGTTTTACACACGATGAAGAAGATCCCCCACCAAATTTCATCAAAAAATTCCATCCGAAAGCGTGCCAAATGGGCCAATCCATACGGAAAATCCGTGAACAGTAATCCGTACCAGAAATGGACTCTATATATATATATGAATCAGGGCAAATGTTTAAATTAAAAATGAGTGGGAATTATATTATACGAAACTACGTACGTGCATATAATCCAGTAAGACATTTTGTTTTAATTTTGTTCATGTTAAAGCGAAAAACCATGAACAAGCCTTGAAATTAGCACAATCTTTTTCCAAATTAACTAATTACATGGTGTTAAAACAGTTTTAACACCAATTATCCAACACTAGAATGGTGTAAAAAATGGTTTAGCACCACATGTGAACACATATAACTAAACTAAAAGTGCTAAACAGTTTTAGCATCCTATCCAATTCTACACATCAAGGTGCTAAAACAGATTTATCACCATTTTTGTCGAAAGTAACTAATCACATGGTGCTAAAATAGTTTTAGCACAAATTGTTCAACACTAGAATGGTGCTAAAAAGGTTTTAATACCACGTGTGAACACATATAACTAAATTGAATGTGTTAAACAATTTTAACACCCCATCCAATTCTACATATCAATGTGCTAAAACGGATTTAACACCATATTTGTCTAAAGTAACTAATCATATGGTGCTAAAATAGTTTGAGCACTAATTGTCTAACATTAGAATGGTGCTAAAAAGGTTTTAGCACTACATGTGAACACATATAATTAAATTAAAGGTGCTAAACAGTTTTAGCATCTCATCCAATTCTACACATCAAGGTGTTAAAACAGATTTAACACCATTTTTATCTAAAGTAACTAATCACATGTTGCTAAAACAGTTGTGGCAACAATTGTCCAACACTATAATGGTGGTAAAAAGGTTTTAACACCACAGATGAACACATATAACTAAACTGAAGGTGCTAAACAATTATAGCACCCCATCAAATTCTACACATCAAGGTGCTAAAACATATTTAGCATAATTTGTGTCCAAAGTAACTAATCACATGGTGCTAAAATAGTTTGAACACCAATTGTCCAATACTAAAATTATGCTAAAAAGGTTTTAGCATCACATGTGAACACATATAACGAAATTGAAAGTGCTAAATAGTTTTAGCATCTCATCCAATTCTACACATCAAGGTGCTGAAATATATTTAGCACAGTTTTTATTCAAAGTAACTACTCACATGGTGCTAAAATAGTTTTAGCACCAATTTTCAATACTAGAATGGTGCATAATCTTTGATTTAGGATTTGTCAAAAAAAAAGAGTTACGATCATTTTTTTTTTCAAATCCTGTTGGACTGTCGAAATTGGTTGATTTCGATAACAAAAAGACCTCCAATCATCTTGATTTTACGCGTAATTATAGTAACTGTAACGATTCGATCCCACCTTAGTACGATATTGTCCGCTCTGGGTAGCGTCCAGCCAGGCCTCAGCCCCGAAACATCTACCCTTACAGCGGTCCCACCTTAGTACGATATTATCCGCTCTGGATAGCGTCCAGCCAGGCCTCAGTCCCGAAACATCTACCCTCACGGCTTTGTTTCAGGGAGCTCACAACCAGCTTTCCAGGGGGTCACCTATCATGGGATTGCTCTAGTCCATTACTCGCTTAACTTCGGAGTTTTTATGGGATTCGAAGACAGTGAGCCCCCAAAAGGTCTTGTACTTAATTAGTGACCATTTCTTACTTATATGGATCTCCAAGGATCTCCCATCTTTTGATGTGGGATGACCCCTTTGAACTACAATTCCTCTTCACAAGGGAGTACTCCTCGCTCGCAGGGCGTCACAGCGACTTTATCTTCCAAACAATATATTCAAAAATCAGTTAAATTCAACGGTTCGATCAAAAGTTACATATCTTTGATTTATCGTAAAAAAAAAGAGTTACGATCAGTTTTTTTTACAAATCCCACTGAGCTATTGAAATTTGTCAATTTCAATAGCAAAATGACCTTTGATCATTTGATTTTTTGCGAAATTATTATAACTTTGTCTTTTGAACAACATATCCAAAAATCAGCCCAATCCAACGATTCAATCAAAAGTTATATCCATTTTACGATTGCACCTGCAAAAAACAAAAAAAAAGATGAGAACAGCGCTCCTCTCGGAAATATGATCGAAGAGTCGAGTGGTGATGGTGGGGGAAGAGGTGAATCATTGGTAAGGAGATTGGAGAACGAGGTGATGGACAGATCTAGCACCAATAGAGTTAAAATCGGTATAATACAACTGTTTAAGGGCTAAGAGATAGGGGGTATTGTTTAGGGTATTTTTGTCCATTAACATTTATCATTTTCCTTAAAATAAATTAATATTATGAAAAGTATCCTTATTGTAAAACCAAATAATGAAATTAGTTCTACTTTCTTTTACTAAACATGAATATATTCTTAGAGTTATAAAACATTACGAAGCGAGTCCTTATAACTCATTATCTCACTAAATTGTCATAAATATCTTAAATAATACTCCCTTTTTTATATATAAATATTTATTTTTTTTCTTATTTGTCTCTCAAAATCTTTCTCATTTCTTCCCATTTCTTTATTATATCTTTCTTTATTTTTTTCCCTCATTGAACTTTGACTTTTACTCTTACATCTAGGGTAAGATTATCTTCTCAATTGTTTAGAAGAAAAAAACTTTTATGTTTTAAACAAGTGGATAAACCGCAAATCATCAAGATAAGAAGAGAGTGATGTAGGCTTGTCTGTTCGAAAATTAGTTGGTTTCTAACCAAGTCAGGGAAAATAATATAAGGGAATTTCATGTCAAATAAAGTAGTTTAGGGGGGATTCGTTAACCCGACAAACCACGGAAGGTTTAATGTATTGTCCCAAAAATAGTTTATTTTCGAGGTAGTTGAATTTTCCTTTAATACTCGTCTAGTTAGGATTTTTCGTTTTTAACATAATCAATGTGAAAATTTATATTAATCTTATTATCACTTATTTTTTCTATTTACACTGCGATAAGTTTAACCGAAAATCTTAAATTAAAACTAATAAAGTATAGTACACACTTGCATCAATTTTTCTAATTAAGTAGTGTATAGTTTTTCATTAAAACAAATCATAATATTTCTATTTACAATACAACGTCTTATATATTTTCCCCAGAAAATAAATTGTCATATATTCCATATTAGCATTTAACATTTACATATTCTTCTTCTTCTTATTTTTCTCTAAGAAATTAATATCTATAGCACATGAATTTGTTTAAAATTTGATATTATGAACCAATAAATGTGCTTAAATTATCACTGATAATTTTTTCATTTAATCTTGTCGGAAGGAACAAATATACCCTAGTGTTAAAAATCCAATAGTTTTTAATCGGATCAGGATAAAGTGAAAAGCCACAATAGTTAGTCGAGTTTAAGGGCGGCTCGTTAACTGGATAATCAGAAAAAGATTTAATATATTTTCCTAACTACATTTACCATTACTCCAAATATATTGTAGTACCCAAAAAAATAAATGAGTGAATGGGAAACTTTTGATGCACTAATAACTATTTTGAAACACTAATTGGTATACCAAAAAATATAAAAAGAAATGAGGATTTTTGTTATTTTAATTATACTGAAAAATATAAATGAATGAGTGACTAATATAGTTGGAAAAGACACTCGAAAATCGGATACTCTATACAATTTATTTATGGCGAAGAGAAAGGAAAATGTTAAGTTTAATTAAAAAAATAAGAAGATAAAAATAGTAAAGAGAGAGAGAGAGGAGGGAGTGAATGGGTTAATGGGGCTGTAATACAATAAAAATTAAAAGCAAATGTAAAAACTCTCATGTTATCTTTTCGCCATTGGATTCATTATTGTCATTCTCGTTCATCCGATTTTATTTTTAGTGGTCAATTCATGAAAATAAATTATGCTCTGATTTATACCAAAGAAGATTATCGCAGGTCAAAGTGGGTTGGGTCAGGTATGGGTTTATACACACGTTTTTTATGACAAGTTCGGGTTCTAAAATATAAAACCCACATTGGGTTGGGTCATATTGGATTCGGGTCGATTGAGTTTATAAGTGGGTCGAGTTCAAGTTTGACCAACCTGCCCCAAACCCAACCATTGTCATCCCTAAGCGTATATCTAGTGAATAAACACATACTTATTTAGCACTCATACGACAATTGAATAATCGCATTTTTGTTGCATATGCGGAAACTCAATGTTAAGTATCAAAAAAATAAAAAATATAAATTTGGTACATATGAAGTGAATATATACCTAATCATTTATTACATATACACGAATGTAGAACTAAGTAAATAAGTGTGTGTATTTAGAGCCAGCCAAATTTAGCACATTTGACCCGAATTGTTGCAAATATAATAGTTGGGTGCTATTTAAATCGACCTCATTACTTGGTTATATTCCCCTAATCTAGTTTTTACTTATTAACACTCCCAAGTGATCACGCCCGATTACTAAATTGGTACGGGCATTCAAGCTTGTAGTTACTAGTTAGGGATGGCAAAATGGCCGAATCAAATGAATTTTTAACCTTGATCTAAATGGATTAGGTTCAAGTCTAATTTTTTCTAATTAGATTGGATTTGCTAAATTAAAACTTGCACCAGGTTTGGTCGTGTCAGTTTCGGGTATAGGTAAAAAAAAAGACCCAACCCTCCCCAAATATAGTATTTTTTACCTTAAATACCCTTTTAATACTATATAATTACACCGGGCCGAGTCAATGCGGGTTGGATTGGGTTCAGGTCGAAGTACACTAATAAGCGGTTCGGGCTTTTCAATATAAAACCTATCACAAGTTCGGATTTGGCCGATCCATTTCAAACCCAACTCGTTACAATCCCTGCTTGTAGTTATATAAATATAATTAATCTAATATTCAAAAAACAAAATTCAAATATATTGCATAACGAATAAAAAAAATAAGAAATCGTTGAAGAAAAAAAATTCTTTATATCCTTATGTGCTATAGTTCATCGTTAAAGAAGTAGAAAAATGAAACTCATAATTGAACTCTGTTGTTTAAATTGACTTCACTCGCTCTCCAAGTAAAATCCATCTCCATTTGAATTGGGCTTCAAGCCCTTGATGTCCAATGACTATCAGCCCCATCATCTTATATGTTGTACTGCAAATATATGTGTAATGTCAAGTAAATAAGCGTACACTAACTTAGTGCCGGCCCTAAGTTTTAAGGGGCCCTAGGCGAATTTTGTTTTGGAGCCCTTTATATTTTTATATATTCATATATTATAAGTACATCTATAAACGCGTAATAATATATATATATATATATATATCATTATAGCAATGACATTTGAAAAATTATAAAAAGAGTAATTAAATTTTTTTCAGTCGTATAGAATTTAGTCAAAACTACAACTAAAAGATAAAGTGTTATATATATACAACTTCAAATTAACTAATTATAGAGAGAAATTACTGTGAATCAAAATAATATAAAGTGTTATGTTAAATAATATGAAGACTTTATTACAAAAAAAAAGGGAACAAATTGAAGACCTTGTTTAAGAAAAAGCCAATAAATTATTTTATTTTTGGACTCTTTCGTATTTTTGTATATTCATGTAATAAATAGAAATTTTGGGAAGTGATCTTAAAATTAAGAGCATGAAGATATATACATATATATATATAACATTAAAGAGGGTCCATAATTTTATTTTCTTATGAATTTTTAAAATTTATTTAACTTGAAGAGGGAGAAAGAAAGATGAGATGTTCAAAGAGATGTCTAGATTTTATTTTATTTTTCACATGAATTGTTTGTTAAGATGGTTTAACTTAAAAAGCGGGGTGAGTTGAATTTTATGTGAGTATGAACAAGAACACTTTAAATTTTTAGTCAAAACAAAAGCACTGCCATTTAAAAGGAAAAAAAAAATTAACAAAACATCTTCCATTGCCGAGGCTTGAACACTTGAGCCCCCACTTCAAATGTGTTTCAAACAAAGAATATTCTCACTGGGCTAAAGAGCACACTTATTATTTGTGTAGGTCGGAAAATACCCTAGATGGGGGTGAATAGGGATTTTGAAACTTAATCAAATTTTTTAAAAACAATTTAAAAATATTATGTCTATATTTATCAAGCAATCAACAATAAAGATAATTCCAAGCACAATGAACAAATAGCACAATGAACAAATAGCACAATATAATAGAGCAAGAGATAGAAAGATAGAACCGATCAAAGTCGAAGATTTTTTGTCCACACGGTTCGGCTTGTTCCCCCTACTCCGCGCTCGGTTAGTTCCCCGAGAATTTTTACTATAACCGATCTCTTTCTGGGTGAAGATCAAACCTCTATAAGTGTATTCTTCTCACACAGTCTTACAAGTATTGAAACACCCTCAATACTCTCACAAGAAATCCCTCTTGCTATTCTATGAGATACACCTCTCACAAATATTATTTGAACAAGTTTTGGTGACAAACACCAATATACAATAGCTTTCGTGTATAACAAATTTCAAATGAAGCTCACACTAAGAGATATCAAAGTTGATCAATGAATATAAGCTCAAAGAAAGAAAAGATTGATTAATGCCTTAGCTTTCAAACTTTAAATAATGTGAATATGTGAATTGTGGGTTTGTAAGATCATTCAAGTAGTTAAAAATGAGTCTTAGAACTCATATATATAGGTAGCAAAAGTTTATAGCCGTTTGGGGTGAAAAACATAAATTAATGGGGCAAAAGTGCACTTTAGAAAAAGTTTCAATGGCTATATTTTGCAGTGTAGTCGACTACCCAGAGCACCATGTAGTCGACTACATGGTGTAGTCGACTCCCCTATAAACCATGTAGTCGACTACATGCTTCTGGAGGGGGGAGGTTTTGTGCATTTTTCGACTTTTGCATTTTGACTCCGAAATTGATTTTAATGCTTGGAGAATGTCAAAAAAGGTTTTCTAAGACTTCTAAAATAGTTTTTGTATCAAAATTCATTCATATGAATTTATAGTGAATTTTTCAAGATGACTAGTTTTCGGTAAAAATTGTTTTCAAAGTTAAAACTTGTTTTGATCAATCTTGTCATGGTTAAAACATTGTATGAGCTATATAGATGATCAATGACATCTTTTACATAAAATCTAAGCACTTACTCAATTTTATAAATGCTTCGAGTCTTCGTGATGCTTGATTTTCTTGAGCTTTACTTCACTTGATTGATGTTCTTGATTCTTTCATGGGTTGAATAGCGCATGTAGATCATTTGAGTTTGTTCTTTGTTAGTTGAAGCACTTGTGAATCTTGTATGAGAGTTTGTCTATTTTGGTTTAAAGTTTACACTTGATTGGAAGATGTATCGGTTATGGTGGCTATCATCATTGGAATAACTGAGTTAGATAACACATTATTAACCTATTGTAATTATCAAAATAAGATTAATTGACTTTAAGGTCAACAATTTGTTCTCAAAGCGAAATGTTATAAACGTTACACATATGCATATATATATATATGTATATAAAAGGTTCAAAAAAATCTGGGACCCTAGCACGTCGGGGGCCCGAGGTGGCGGCTTGGGCCGCCTATGCCTAGGACCGGCCCTGCATTTACTTTTTTTATGTCCTGCGAGTACCATCGTTAATGCTTTATAACTCAAAGTTACACTCAACCCATGTTAAGCTAGTAGTTATAAACTAACTCCGCATATGTCCAACAAGCACATGCTGTCATTAATATATATCTTTGTTTAGGACAAGTGCATACATGTATGAGATATGTCATGTAGTAAGTTTAAAAACACAATGTAGTATGAAAAGAAGCACACTAATTCTCTATGCACTCCAGTTTGTGCGGTACGGTTCTCTTCATTTTTTAACTTTTATTTTATCACTTCTTCTCTCTCACTACCTGCGATGGATAAGATTTTTGCTTTGGTTTCTAAAAGAACCAACGATGCAAATGTTGTTTTCTTGCTTTGCGTTGAATCAATGGAGTTCTTGGTGGTATTTGGAAGGAAAAAAAGGAGAAAGTAGGTCATCTCTTGGTTGAAGTAAAGTGGAGCGTGTGATTTAGCACTGTGATAGATTTTGAGGGCTGGATTGTTCCTTGTTACGTTGTTTTTGCGAATATCTAATTATTAAGTTGAAGGTAGCGATGGAGATTGAAAGTAAATGTCCGGCTAAATAAACTAGAGTCTTCCTGCTCAGCTATTGTCACATGATCGAGCAAATGCATTGCAGGGACATTTATGGATAAACTTGGCAAGAAGATTTCAAAGCGATTAAAATAAAGAAAAAATAATTATTCAAAACAAGAATAGGTACACCAAATCACATAATTCTAAGGATTTGCAGGAGATAATTCCGGCCTAACTTATAAGTTATCCTTTTATACATTTTTATTTTATATAAGTTTATTTTATAATCAAATACCTACCCTATTTGTCTCGTAAACCATAATACTAACACCATTACAAAGAATCCCAATTCACATATTTCACACGCCATAGCTACAATTTTAAATAACACTGTTATTGAGAAAAAGACACCATCGAATAGCGGGTAATATGAATTGGCTAAAAGAATCATCCTATGAATAAAATTGTCTTCTTGTGTGTGTTATCAGCTCTCTATTATTCGATTTCAATAAAATCAATTGCTCTTTAACAGCAACATCATATTATGAGTAGTACAAGGATCAGTTGACCTTACAAATAGATTAACTACTTAGGGCCTGTTTGGTAAGGTTTTTTTTTTTCAAATTTTAAAAACTCAACTCAAAATTAACTATATTTTTACACTTCCCAAAATTTATTTCACTTTACTTTCTCTCTCTAAAAAAAATTTAAAACACCATAACTTTAAATTCAAAAATCAAAATTAGACAAAAAATATATATTTGAAACCCACTCGGCGAGATCTATAAAATAAGTTTCAATGTGACTATTTTTTGAAATTTTTTTTATGAGAATTTTTAGTTGGTTGAAAAAAATTCAAATAAAAACCAAATTCACTTTCAACATATTTCTAAATTCCACCAAATACCATATTTTAAAAACTCAACTCAAAACATTAACCAAACATCACCTTCTTGTTTTTTTAACATTTAATTGTTGGGTAAAAAGTGATTAAATGTATTGTGTATATTAGGATAAATAATGGAGCTAGGTAATAAGGTGGATGTAAATAACCCCCATCATATAATATATAATTTAAAATTAAATTTTCTTTAAGGCAACACTATTTTTTTTTTCCCAAAATTTCAATACTAATTTTATTATGATCAAAAAATATAATTTATTCTGTGTTATAAAATTTAATTAATAAACCTTTTTTTATCCAAAAAGAAATAAAAATATCAAATAGAGTCATGGAAAAAAAAGAAAGAAAGAAAGAAAGAAAGAAAGAAAGAAAAAGATCACGCACAAGTCACAACCCTAAATTAGAAAATTGGTGCGACAGATGCAGAGACCGGCAAAAGGTATTTCACGCGAACTGTGAATTAAAAAGAACGCATGAAACCGTCTCTCGTCTTCTTTGCTTTCACAGTCAGTCTGTATATTATTGAGACACACACACACACACACACACTCCTCTAAATCCTTTTACCTTGAAGAAGACACTCTTTCTTTCGCTGCTATTGCTTCTCATCACTCACTCTCTGCTTTTCGACTGTCTCCTTAATCCTTCTCTTCTATCATTCTCCCTATCCAACGAGGTTGGAAAATTTTACTTCTTTACTCTTGTATGTATTTAACATGTATATCCCCTAGTTATCATCAAACAAGATTCACATGTCTGTGCTGTTTTTCTTATAATATGATGATGATGGTGATGGTAACTTAACATGGTAATGGCAATGTATTCACTTTGGCTCTATTCTATTTGTCCTACGATTACTGAAATTTTAGTCTTCTCTAATTTGATAGTGTTTCTGGCAGGATTTACATTTTAGGCCGGACTCTGCTGTTTAACTGTGATAGTAGCATACTGTTTTTGAGGAGCCCAATCTTGTTAAATACAAACAACCAAAGTAAATAAATTATAAAATCCTGTTTGGAAAATTACATAAACCCCTTTTTGCATTTAAAACCCTAACTGAACTCCTCTTTCATACCAAGAGGAGGAGGAGGAGGAGGAGGTGAGATAGATGGCTGTGGACAAGAACAAGCTTGCAGGGGAAGTATGTACACTTCGCTTCTACAGAATTGTTCTCAGTTGGGACTATCTATGCCTTCTCAAAGATTTTGAAGTAAATTTCTTCTCTATTCTCTTTTCTGTAAACCTATCTCTCTGTTCTATACACACGCCACTAACTTGTATGTATTTGATTAATTGTGTACCTGAGCATGCACTTACATTCATGTTTTTATGTGATATATTTTGAAGCCAGAAATGAGCAAAAAGAACAAAAAAAGCAAAAGAGCTCTGGGTCTGAAGCGAGTAAAGGACACCTACAAAGATGTAGATGATTATCTTGCAACGTTTGAGCCGCTTTTGTTTGAAGAAGTGAAAGCACAGATCGTTAAAGGAAGAGACGAGGAAGATGGTATTTCTTTCTTAATTCTTCATTTATCAAATGTTCACCCAGGAAGCAATCGGTTTTCGCTGCCACGTGTTTGAACTCGGAAAGCAATTGAAATGTGTGTGGGAACTCCAATTCCAAGGTAAAGATTGGAATTGGAGCCATATTAATTAAGATCTTGGACAGATGTCGATAAAATTCTAATTCCAAAGCGTGGAATGAAGTTCCCAAATGCACACTATGCGTGGGACATGTGTATGCAAATGTCATTTCTTGAAGAGCATTACGTTAACATGTAAATTTTGTCTATGTTTTCTCTACTAACTGATATGGCCATATGAGAAACAGAAGACGAAAAGAAACACATTAAGAATGTACATAATTTTGAAGCAAGAGTAGCATTTCCCTTTTGAGGAATGACACCAAGATTTCAATTTAGTTTCTCATTATCTCCGTTGTTTCAATATACATCTATATATCTGTACAAATGAAGTTTTGATTGGGATAGAGAAAGATAAAGCTTATTATATGTTTTGTCCCCCATTGCAGAAACAGAATGGAAGACTGGTATGATAATAGAATGCAATGAGGCGGATGGTTTTCACTTACCGGTGGTTTATGGTGAAGATTGGCAATCAATCTCGCAGAATGATCTCTTACTGCTGTCAAAAAAGAAGGTAATAAGTTGATTTTGTTGAAATTTATGGCTGCTTAATGCAGATTAATGGTTCAGGCAAGTTTGGTTAATCTTTCGATTTTATTTGATTTTGGTGCAAGTTCACAAACTGATTAAACTAAGAAATTATGTTTGCTATATTTGATCCTTAAGCGTGTTTTCCTTGGATTTTGGAATTGCTTTCGAAATAATTGTTAGGTGTGGGCTCATTTTGCAGTTTGAGGGGGGTATAGAAGTCCCAACCACATATGCGTTTGCATTAGTTGAGCATCGTCAAACAGATAAAATTAGACTCAGAATGCAATTAAGTGGCGAAATCAAAGGAGTAAATACTGATGAAGCTGTAGCTTGTGCCAGGCTATCAACTATGCGTTCTCTTGTTGGTGAATTACAGAAAACCTGGTCTATTATGAAGGTATTCTTTTTATATATGTATATATACATATATCCAAGCCTAAAGATTTTATGAAGTTGCAACAAATTCTGGTTCAAGGTCAACCTATGTTATCAGTCATGAAAAAGTGTTTGATAGACACAGTTCCTTTTGTTTTGCTACAGTTGAGTGGTAAAAATTGTTTGGGGTATTCATTTGCTACCACATATTATTAGAATTATATGTAATCAACTCAGTTATCGAATTTTTAGCTTTAAGTTTCAACTAGTTTGTAAAAAGAGGTCATTATCTGGAGTTGTTATTCTTACAAGTTCACTGCAACGGATTGTTCCTACAAACACACTTGTCACTTATTCCCGAATGTTTGACATCATCTGTTTAGTAGAAGAACCACGTTTATCCTTGTTGATCAGCATAATATTAATATTAATGCAATATAATGTGCAGATTTGCAGTTTATCAACTATTGTTCGCGAATATGTTGCTCTACGGTCAATTAGCTCCCTCCCGTTTAAGGATTTGATATTAACGGCTGCTGAAAGCAATCAAAGTTCTGAAGATCGAGCCTGGAAAATTTCTAGACCCCTAACAGAGTTTATTGAAAGTAACCATAATTTATCTCAGCTCGAGGCCATACGTGTGAGTGTTTTCCAAGTTCATGTTTTGTCCATTTCTATTAAATCTTAACTAACCACAACTAGATTCTATGGGTAATTTGATAGTAGATTGCCCATCTAGAATTCTGTTTTCACATTGACGTATTTCAAAAATTTCTCTCCCTTTTCTCTCATGGCCAGGGTATTTGTTTTTCCATGCTATACTTTGAAATAGATATAAGTCTTGATATTTTTTGACTTTACTCGTTTTTTTTTTTGATAGGCTGGTCTATCACGTAAACCGTTTGTCCTAATTCAGGTTTGGCTTCTGCCTGTGTGCTCGTAAATTTTTATTTCTGTTTAGTTATGTATCATATTAACTTGGCTAGTGTCAACATGCAATCTTTACACAGTAAAACCCTGTCAGAGAACTTCTTCTACTATGGAATTTCTCTTTCTTCTAATTTCATGATGTCTCTTGAAGCTCTATAAATGTTTACTACTAATTCAATTAATTTTATGATTAATACCTGACATATATAAGCATCATATATAATACTAACTCCTAATTAACATTGATATGGATGCTTTGTATAGGGACACAAATAGGTCACAATGTCTCTTATTGGATAGGGAGGTATATATACTATATTAGGGTGCACATTTAAAGTTTGAAAATCATGTGCATGGATTTAAGATTGTACAACTCAAATATCTTTAATCCATACTATGTGGAAAAAGTTATGAGGACTTCTCTGTTTATTCTTTTTAGAGCCATATATGTGTAAAATTGGGTGCAAATATTTTCTTTCTCAAGGCCGCAACACTTTCTGTCCTTCCTTCCCTCATTTTGCCTCCTTTAGTTTGGAACTACTTCTTTGTATTAAGTTGTCTTATAGTACATTTAGGTGACATTTAAGTGGTAATTTTTTCTTTTTTTTTTAAAGCCAAGAAGGGCGATAACCCAGCCTAAAGTTTATTAGAATATGTCAACAAACACTACAATCAAACTATCCCAAAACTTTTAAGAAAATTGTTCAAAGTGAGCAGGCTTGCGATTAAGTCTTTTGGGCCAGCCATTAATGAGTTTGATATCATCAAACCAGCGAGCACTTACCTATTTGGATTTTTATCAATCTCAGACTTACGTAGGAATTGGGGTGCAGCCATCCAGTAGTAGTTCTGGCTGCGGTTTTGCCATTTGATTGTTGTTTGGTTTTTTGTAATATTTGTGTTTTGTATTATGTAGTCTTTTGTTATATCATGAGGGGCTTTGGTGGACTGCTGGTTCACTAAGGATGTAATCTCCATTGTAACACTTTGATTAGTTTCTAACAAAAGCGTTTTGATTCTGATAAAAAAAGAAAAAAAAGAAGGCGAGCACTTAAGCATTTGGGATCATCCAAGCAAACTTGATTCAAGAGAAAAACTTCTGTAGGATCAATTTGAGGTTGAGATTTCTTGGCTACACAGAGTTTCTTTAAAATCTGTTTTTGTGCCCTAGAACGGGCCATAGTGAATCCATCTTTATCCGTTAGGGCCATCCTCAAGTCCAAAATAGATTGAGATTGCTTCCTCACACTTGTCACTACTTCACTACCTCTTTTCCCGTCATTTTCCTTCACCAGATCATTGTCCTTTGGAGCTTCATGATGCTTATCCTCAACATGCTCCTTAAACCCAATATTTGAGCCATGCTTAGTATGATTTCAAGCATTTAGTTTAGAGGCAGTAACCTCATTATCATCTATTCTTAGATTCTCCTCAACTTTAGCTAAATCAACAGTAGAGGGGCCAGATGCAATCCCCATTCTATGCAATTTTAACTCTTCCTGAATACTCACCATATCCCTTCCAATAACTTTTTGAGTGCTCAAATTCAATTCCTCCACAACCTCATCTAATCGAATTATCGGCTCAACAAGCTCTTGTCTGTATCTTTCATCTTCAATCAAATTTTCAGAAATAACTTTTTGATCTAACCTTTGCTTTTCATACCCTGCTACATGTTTACTTCCCATGATATTTCCCCCCTTTTTATCATCATTTCCCTTTCTAAACTCTTCAATTTTACAATCTATTGCATCATGGCCCTGCTTAAAACATGTTGAACATTACTTTGGAATTTTTTCATAGTTAGCTTTCTGCCAAAACCCTTGATTCCCAGAACCAATCCATATTCTGTTTGGAAGCTTCTTGAGCAAATTCATCTCTATGCAGATTCGAGCTACACTTGGGTGCGCCAATGTAGCAGCGGCCGCGTCCAATTTCATTTGAACTCCAGAGTTCTCTCAATAGAGAAGAGACTTTGCTCACAAAAAAGATGAACTGGAAGTAATGGAAAATAAGCCAAACTGGTGCAATACTTGATTCAGTGTCAACGTGAAATTCAGGTGTCTGCTTGAAAACTCGCATAGGGTATTTCTTAAGATACCATAACTCTCTTAGCCAAACCCAATGGTAATCCTCTTCATGAAATAAACGAATTAATATATGCTTCTTGTCCAACAATCCAATGCTAAATGTTGATTTAAGGCCAAAAGATTCGAACATAGATTTGATTTAAGGGAGTGAAGATCTACCGTGTGAAGACTTACCTATCAAAGCAAGCCTAAATGGGGAAGAGAGAGCCGCAATATCCTCAACAGAGAAAAATCGCCGGCTCACCTAGATGTGATCCTGGTTGCTTAAGCCGAAAAGTCTTTGATACGCTTGATTTCCCGACGGCATCAGCAAAACTTTTTGTAATTCCTGCCTCCTTAGATTTCTGATCCATGGAGGAGGAGAAGAAGGTGCACGATAGAAAAAAAAGAAGCTATTTTGCAACGAGAGCTTCTTTTTTTTTTCACTACCAATGCTTTATCCTTCAACTTTGACTTTTACGTGGTAATTGTACACATTATAGATCGGCCCATTACAACCTACAGTAGTTTTTGTGGGAGATGGTGGCTGTCTGGAAAGATTGTCTTAAGTTGCATGACCATATATAACTATTGATTTGGTAATTACATATGGGTATGTTACACCTAATAGCATGCTTCCTTGTAGGGGCCACCTGGAACAGGGAAGACACAGACTATCCTAGGGCTTCTAAGCGCCATTTTGCATGCTACTCCGGCTCGAATGCACTCCAAGTAAGTATCTTGCCGCTTCTGTTGTTATTTAGTGTTCTCTGAGGGTGGGTACTGGGTAAAATGTGAACACTCCTTGTAACCCTTGTTATACACTGAGATGTTTTCTTTTCATGCAGGGGCAAATTAAGTGAAATAAAGCGTGGGCCAGAATTACCCATTGAGTCAAAGTAATGTTAGTTATTCATTTTTTCTTTTCTATACTAACACATTTGGGCCAACTTCTAAAATTGAATTCGAAGTTTTAATACTTTCTCTGGACTTCTATATAAGGTATAATTGTTGGATTGCAGATACAATCACTGGGAAAAAGCATCTCCATGGTTAATGGGTACTAATCCCAGAGATGCAAAGATGCCTGAAAATGGTAATGACGGCTTTTTCCCAACCACCGGCAATGATTTGGTGAGTTCCAGTTTCTTTCCTATAATAGTGATCTAGATGCCTCTTGCAGCCCTTTTAATAGCAGTCTTGTATTTTTGTTTCTTTTAACTTCATATTACTACTCAACAGAAACCAGAAGTGGTTAATTCCTGTCGCAAATATCGCGTCCGTGTTCTGGTTTGTGCTCCATCAAACTCGGCGCTTGATGAGATTGTGTTGCGTGTGCTGAACACTGGTATTAATTTTGTCCTGTACATTATGTCTTCTTTAATTTGACTTGCTTTTGTTCCAAAATGACTGCAGTGCATTGTTGTTTCTCCATATAAATTTTTATTCCATTTATTTCCCTCTGTGTGTCTTATCTTTCTTCGTCTTTCTGCTCTGTTTAAATTGTACGACCCCAATGTCAGCCTGTTTATTGCAGAAAGCAACTCATTCTTTTGTCAATTCATGAATCTTAACGGAGATCACCCTAATGTCGTATTCGGAACTAGTAAATGAGGTTCCCAAACTGCACTCTATTTCATTGAGACCTGACCATATTGCCAACCTGCTATAGTATGCAATTAGTTGGAGGATTGTTTTTGTTTCTCAGATTTTTGCTTTACCTTCCCTCTACATTGAATTTATATTCACTTGATTTTGGCTGAATAACTAGAATTTGACAAAAAATAAGCAATACCTTTTACACTTTCAGAGGAGCTAGTGCCCTCATGTTTTGACACTCAAATGCACTTTTTCTGGTTATTTTTCAGGGCTACGTGATGAAAATGACCGGGCATACAACCCTAAAATTGTCCGAATTGGTCTTAAACCACATCATTCTGTCCAGGCAGTGTCCATGGATTACCTTGTATGTACCCCTTAAAATCACGGCAATGAACTCCTCCGTATTATTATTGACACACTGTTATTTGGAGTCAATGTGTTGATATGAAGGATGTACTTATAGGTGGAACAAAAACTTGCGGGAATGGATTTTCAGAGCAGTGACAAACAGAAGCAGGGTGGTGCTGGAAGGGACAGAGACATTATTCGTGCTTCAGTTCTTGATGAAGCAGCAATTGTATGCAATTTCACCCTTTTTTGTTAAATATAAAAGTTGACATCTCATGATTATTGTATTGTTGGCAGGTTTTTTCCACCCTCAGCTTCAGTGGTACAGCACTTTTTAGTAAATTAAGTCGTGGTTTTGATGTCGTTGTAATAGATGAAGCGGCTCAAGCTGTAAGTTCCTTTACCTGTTATTACACTGGAATAACTCTACTTTTGTATTTTGTGCTCTACACTTATTTAGCTGAATTAATTAGTCTAGTTCGAATCAATTAGACTTCAACCCCCACCCCCAACGGCCCAGCCTAAGAATAAGGAGCAAGGAAAAACATATATCTTTAAGTTCCTTGCTGGATTGTAATCTTTGAGGATTGTGCATGTCATTCTAACATTTAAATTTTCTTATGTACAGGTTGAAGGAGCAACCCTTGTTCCACTGGCCAATGGATGCAAACAAGTTTTTTTGGTACAGAATCTTATGCTATTTTTAGTAGTATTTCTAGTACACGTCTTATGCCCAGTTTTAGTACAGAACTTCCTCCTTAAAAAATCAGTGTGATTTTGTTTTGATATATTGGTTTTGTGAACCATCACCTGGGGGCATCCTTCTTCCCCTTGCCTCTCTGCTTCTGTATTATATATTGTTCTGCATCATTGAGTGAGGTATAGACTAGCACCATAATTTGAGTCTTAGAACTTCAGGGTTTATATATTTTACTTTTGTGTTAGTATATATCTGTATAATGTGGCGCAGTAATATACATCCCATCTAGTAGTCGCTTTTACCTCCTAGAAAGAATGCCATTTCAAGATGGTATCCACACCTTACACACTCCCAACTACCAGTCCTCTCTCAATTCCTGCAGTTCTTATCGAATCTCTGGAAAAGGTGTCATCTACATGCTACTAAAGCAAAGTATGTGTATATATAACAAAAAATTGTCTATATGTTTATTAAATTTACAATTATTTTAATTATAAAAAATAACTTTACGAATTGAAATGTGTCATAGGGACAGGTAACGCTGACGGCATGGGTTACCACAGGTCCTTAGACACAACAGCCACACTAAGCAGACTTTAATTTTAAAAATTGCCAATTCTTTAAAAATAATGAATTCATATAAAATGCTTTGTTAATTATATTTCAATTTATCATTGGTTCTTCTTTCTTTTTTTCCCCTTTCTAGGTTGGTGATCCAGTTCAATTGCCTGCCACTGTTATTTCTTCTGTTGCTGAAAACTATGGGTATGAATTTCATATGCCGAATCAACTCCTGCACCTTAGAAAACTTCTGATAATCCTAATTTGTTCTCTCTGCATTATAGATATGGCATGAGCTTGTTTAAGAGGTTTCAACAGGCTGGGTATCCAGTACAGATGCTGAAGACCCAATACCGCATGCATCCAGAGGTTTGTCGACACATTCTTACTGATTCTTATAAATACTTGCATATTCATTTACCCAGCTACTAGATTGTTTTAAGGTCCATAAATGTAATGATTGTATTCTTTTGTGATATAAAATCGAGTTTAGCCTGTGTACTAGAGAACTTTTTGACTATCTATAATAATTTGAATCAGTTATACTGATAAAAGTTTAAAACAGATCTCGTACATAGTGTATACTGTGCAACATAAGAAAATAACAATTACTCTATTTACCCAATGACCGACTTAGTGATGTTATGGGGTCCTTTTGGAACTAATCATATGTATATAATAACAGTCCATTTCTGTATGCAGATAAGAAACTTCCCTTCGAGGCAATTCTATGAAGATGCTTTGGAGGATGGGCCTGATGTCGAAGACCAGACAAAGCGCTCGTGGCATAAATACCGCTGCTTTGGACCTTTTTGCTTTTTTGATTTACACGAGGGGGAAGAATCCCGTCCCCCCTCAGGGACAGTCTCGTGGGAAAATCTTGACGAGGCCGAATTTGTTCTCCTCCTTTATCATAAGTTGGTGGTGCGATATCCAGAGCTAAAGTCAAGCTCCCGAACCGCAATCATATCGCCGTATAGATCTCAGGTCAAGCTCTTTCGGGATAGGTTTTGGGATACTTTTGGTGTGGACTCACAGAAGGTGGTGGATATTAACACTGTTGATGGGTTCCAGGTAAAGTAGTATTTCTCTCTGCTAATATATCCAACATTTGTTATCTGTCTATATCAAGATTGTATGCCTTCCGTCACAAATTAAGTTCACTAGTTTTTCTTGACAATACAATTCACTATTTATTTTTTATTTTTTTTGACAATACAATTCACTAGTTGACTCCCTTTTTTTGAATCAATGACTAGGATCAGAACTGATTTAACTATCATGACATTTGGAAGATTGATTTTTGAAATTTGGTTCGTAATTTGGGGTGTCCCAAAATTGAAGTTGTGGCTCATAATTTGCGTTGGATGGGAACATTTTCGGTTAACTGGAAAATTGTTTACGAGAGCAGAACTTATGAATCTTTTACAGGGGCGAGAAAAGGATGTTGCAATATTTTCGTGCGTTAGGGCAAACAAAGATCATAATTTAGGGTTTGTAGCTGATTATCGGCGGATGAATGTTGGTATTACCAGAGCAAGGGCTTCTATCCTGGTATGGTTTAACTAATAATGTTTTTGCTGAAAGTGTTTTCTTTATTTTAACTGTCCCCTTTGGTTTACATACTGGATGTGGTGTTTCTATAGGTGGTAGGTTCTGCTTCGACGTTGAGAAGTTCTAAGTTTGGAGAAGAGAAGAATCATTGGAAATACCTAATTGAAAGTGCAGAGCAGAGAAATAGTCTTGTCAAGGTTTATGTTTTTCTCTTTCACTGTTGAAGTTTTTAGTTGATCCTTTTGACATTTGTGCTTTCCTTTTGTTTTAATGTCTCCTAACTTCATGTGCATCAAGGTTCGGCCTTGAGGAGAAAGGGACAGAATGTATATCATTTCTTTTGTTCGAGAGTAACAAAGAGAGATTGGTTAGGGAGGGAGCAGAAAGTAAATTTGGTTGGGGAAAGAAAAGGAAAGAAATGAAATTGAGTTTGATGATAAATAGTAATTTAACCTTTTCAACCAAGAAAAAGATAAGATGCCATTAGAGAAAAGGGTCCAAGATCTATATTAAATTACCACATCCTTAAATCCAAATCTTGAATGTTGATTTATTAGTAATGAGTAGTAAATAACTGTTGCTAGGTCTTCTTTCAGGTCTCGAAGCCCTATACTGACTTTTTTAGCGACGAGAATATTAAATCTTTGGAGGTGAAGGCAGCCATGGCTGAAATGCCTGACGTGCCTCCTGATGATATGGAAATTAGCATCCCTGTTGATACTAACATGGATCAAGGCCCTGCTGAGGATCAAGATTATGGAGATGGTGACGGAGGAGAAGGCTTCGACGAGGACTAAACCACCCTAATTAAGTATATCTATTCTTATTGCAGTAATCTGGTCGATAGAATATACAAAAGGAAAAGAAAAGGGAAATGCCTATGTGGAAATTATTGTGTTGGACTTGCTGAAGACCCAAGTAGAATAGGGCAGAAAAAATGTTTATTTAGCAACTCCCTAATTGACTAGGGATCTTTTAGTAATGGTACAATAGTTTGGGCAGTGAATTTGTCTCTCGCATATCATTCTTTTTTAATAAAAAAATCTGTCAATAACAAAAGAGGTAAGATAGCATAACACCAAAAGAATTCGGAAAGAAAAATACCAAAAACTAGTGTAGTTACTAGCAAGTTGAATTTCATTTGTTTTTTTGTGAGTTATACGCCATTTTACTCAAATTATTAGTTTTACTTCTTACAACAAAAAGAAATTATATTATTAGCAAATTTGTAAGTTAAAATTAGTGTTTTTTTCTTAAAATTCATAAAAGTAAATGAAATTATCCAAAAAAATAAAAATAAAAATTGACAGTAGGCCTATCTACTTGAGTTAAAGACATTATATTTTTGCTTTAAATTAACAATTATATATATATATATTCGGTCCAGTTTTTATGCAAATTGGTGCATACGCACAGAATCTTTTAATGATGATTTTAGTTGCTAAAATATTTTTTTAATATTTTAACGATAAAAAAGGCCTCGTTGCATACCAGATGAATGAGACCATATATATATTTCTCAACATAGTTGGGGGGAATGGTAGAAATGTAATCCTCCTTTCCCGGGGATTCTGACATAGTGGCAAGGGGATTTTCCCTCCTGAAAAGTGAGACACCGAATAGAATCTATTCAAGATTCTTTTGTATCCAATAAAAAGAAGTCAGTTTAATTCTTATTTAGAGAGGCCTTTGAGCTAAGTTGTAAGCTGATTGAATGCCATAAGGCAAACATTACATAGATGTATATCATACCGAAGAAACTCTTGAAGTGCTATCCGGGTAACTCTGACATTGAACAAACAGTTGAGCTGTATTGATTAAGCTTAGCTATATTGTATACTAAATATTTTCCATGTATAAGTAATCTTTCTTCTTGACTACTTCACACTTCATAATATTTTAAAAATACAGAACTATTATAAATGAAAATTAACTTTATCTAATAAGATGGCTTTGTGAGGCTCTCCCACCTTCTGTCCCATATAACCCATACAAAATTAGTAAAAGTAAAATAATGCATCAATTACTAAATTAGTCGACAACTACAACCACTTACAAGAAAGCCTCAAGGAAACGTACCTTTTTGCTCGAATCCAGCATTCTGTTTTTTTTTTTGCTTTACCATCTTAGCAACTTTTGAATGGACTATATTCTGTGCTATTATACCCGTTTTAATCCATCTTTATACCTACTCTAGGGCTCCGTTTGATTACAAAGATGGAAAAGAAAAATAAATTTGACTAGTTTATGTGAAAAGATAGAAAATAAGGTGAGAGATGTTACTCATTTTATGAGTATATATCCTTCATCCTTCAATGTTTTTGGTGGAAAATTTTTACTCACCACCAAGTAAAGAAATTTTCTTTATGGAAAAACTTAAAAATCAAGAGGATATCACCTCTATCACTCAACTTATTTTCCATCTTTTTACCAAAACTAACTAAATTTATTTTCCTTTTCCACCTTGCAATCAAATGGAGCCTATATGATTAGCCTACAATCTTTTCGTTTATGCCTTGCAGATAATCGAAAAACTTCAAAAGAAAAGAAAACAAATATGAAAAACCGTATTGCCTCCTGAAAAAATTGATCCACCACATTATAACAGGAGGAATTAGAAGCAAAAGAGTGGAACAGAATCACAATTCTTACAGATTGTAATAACATTGTACGATTTTTTTTCTATTTACCTCTTTGTCAGGCACAAATTGTACGATGTCACCGAATTGTCTATAATTGAGCACAAGTCATAGTCTCGGCCATTTCGTTATCAGTCAAGGCGCAGTCAACAGTCTTTTCCACATACGGCCAATAGTTTTCCGGCGCCGGAACCGAACTTCCAGATAGATCTCCTTCCCGCACTATCGCCTGTATTTCACCATAAACTCCATTGCTCTCTGTCTCTCCCTCGTCGGCGAGCTCAAGAAGCGAATTTCGATGTTTTCCTGACGAAGGCAAATCCGATTTTATCACTTTTGATTTTGAACCTCTACGGTGGTGTGCGTGATGGGGCCGGTGATGCTTACCTTTGGAAACAGACGATGGCGGTGCTTCAGTCCTTACAGCCAAATCAAGATCTGCAGGAATATCAGGCGGGAACGCATACGCCGGTGAAATGTCAAAAGCAGAGCCATCGGATTGCGGTGAATCATCAACAGGAGGTGTAACGGATTTCGGTGAATCATCAACAGGAGGTGTAACTGATACCGGTGAATCAGCAACAGGAGAGGAAACGGACTCTGATAAATCATCAACAGGAGACGCAACGGATCCCGGTGAATTCACTGGAGAAAATCCATTAACACTAGCTGGTTCAGGTAGGGGCGATACGACGGGAACGTAATCTATTTCATCATTGCTAGACGGTTCAAAACCACCAAAATCGACCAGATCCACCGGCGGAGGAGCAGCATCATTAAGGTGACCTTCCGGCGGAGATTGAGAAGTATCGTTAGACTCATTACCGGTCATATTCATCGGCGGCGGTCCTTGATTTGAACCAATCTGAGATCTGAGACTGATAATACCTCCCAATCCATGAACAACGATATCTCTACCGTAGAACAGATCAGGAACAGCGATTGCAATTCCATCGACGGACATAACATCATCATTAGCCAGAGATCCACGACTCTCGAGGACAATATCGTGACTCGGATCGAGCGATCGAAGTGAGGTGCCGGAGGGAATGTTTCTGAGATCAAAGAGAGAGAACCGGCGGGGAACGACGTGGAAGTGAAGAGCGGTGATGTAATCCGACGCCGTCGCGGTCATGTCGAGAGCGAAGAGAGATGAATCCGTCGGAGCGAACAAGGTGAAGGAAGTTCCGGCGAGAATCTCATAGTTGAGATCGGAAGTGATGATTGCGTTACCGAATAGGTTGTAGCCTCTGGCTCTGAGAGCGTTGATCATCGATTCGAGTTCGTAAACCGTGACGGCGGTGACAGTGTTAGCGAGAGAGAAGAGGAGGATCGTGACGGTGAAGAGACGGAAGATTTCCGCCATTGATGGAGAAGATTCTAGAGCTTCAAAGAAAGTGTTGGAATGGTAATGGAAGCTCTGCAATTCAGGGCTTTGTTGTTGATTTTGGCGGGGTATTTTGAATCACGTTGCAACTAAATCGTAAATGCTGTTAGAAATTGGTTAGGGGTGTTATTGATATTACGAAACTGCCACTGAGTGTATGACTAGACTATAGTCACCAGACTACATGGAAACGCATTTTGATTCGCGGCCCCTATTTGCGCTCGATAATACTATTTTCACTCCCCTCGATGACGAGAAAAACTTTCCTGCAATTGATGTACCACATCAGCAATGCCAACTCAGTATCACAAGTCAATTAAATTCTGCCACATCACCTTCCTGCCATGTCACCCTTTCTCTTCCTCTCTCTCTCTCTTTCTCACCACCATCACCACCTTCGGCAACTCTCCGGCGGACACCTCTGTCGTGCTCTCTGCTCTCCGGCGACAACCACTATCACCACCTCCGACGTGATCTTCGGCGAACACACCACCGGCTCTCTCTCTTCCTCTCTCACCACCATCACCACCTCCAGTGTTCTCTCTGGCGACGGTGGTGAGAGAGATAGAAAGAGGAAGAGAGAGAGGGCGGTGGGGAGAGAGATAGAGAGAGGAAGATAGAGAGAGAGGGCGTGCTACGGGATAGAGAGAGAGAGCCGGCGGTGTGGTCGCCGGAGATAATGCTGAAGGTGGTGATGGTGGTCGCCGGAGAGAGAGAGGGCGTGCTACGGGATAGAGAGAGAGAGCCGACGGTGTGGTAGGATAGATAGAGAGAGGAAGAGAGAGAGAGCCGGCGGTGTGGTCGCCGAAGAACACGCCGGAGGCGGTGATGGTGGAGAGAGCATGCCGAAGGTGGTGATGGCGGTGAGAGAGAGAGAGAGAGGGGAAGAGAGATAGAGAGAGAGGAAGAGAAAGGGTGACATGGCAGGAAGGTGATGTGGTAGAATTTAATTGGCTTGTGATACTGAGTTGGCATGCTGATGTGGTACATCAGTTGCATCAAAGTTTTTCTCCTGGATGACAAGTAAGTAGAGTACATGTTGCTCATCTTATAACAAGCGAGTATAAGTCTATATGTTTAATACTTATAGATTTAATAAGGTATTTTTAATTTTATACTTAACTATTATAAAATGAGTAATATATACTTACTATTTTTTTATCGGATTAATAAAAAGTAAAGTATTATTAAGTAAATAATGGTATGTATTATGCAAATAGCAGAGTCGGCCATGGGTATAGGCGATCCATGCGATCGCCTAGGGCTTCCGATTTTTTTTCCCTCTATATATAAGTTTTAATAGATAAAATTAAAATAATTTTTGATTAAATAAAAGCAAACAACGGGACAATTTTTTCAACAGATGATGGTGCTTGTCTTGCAACTCGAGGTCTATAGTTCTTGAGTTCGGAGTCTTGGCATGGGCATGATTGAGTTTTTTTTCTTCTTTTTCTTTTCTAACAAGTACACTAGCCCAAGTTCCCAATTTAATTAATTAAAAAAAATGCAATAAAATTACCCTAAACCTTATATATCGATGAGTTTTTTTGAGTTTTTTTTTTCCAATTTGTTGAATAAAACGCTATCTTTTAGTTGTTGTTTTAACTAAATTCTATATGAATAAAAAATTTAATTACTCTTTTTATTACTTTTTAAATCTCATAATTTATATATATATATATATTTATTGAAATTTATTGATATAATTATGTTACTTGAATATACAAAAAGGCTCCAAAATCAAAATTCCCGGAGTTCTAAAATTCAGGACCGGTTCGCCATTTTTTCCACCGGTTACCATATTTGTATTTCATTTCTCACGTAGATACATATCCTTGAATACCAAATAGAAAAATATCACACTCGTCCGGTAATTAGTATCTTGGGGTTCAGTTTTAAGATTGATTGGTTGCTTTCCAAGCCAACAAAGGTGGTCTATGAAAAAACAAAAAAATTATCTAACGATATCTTCCAATTTTATATATATATATTTTTACCAAATTCTAATATAAAAATTTAAGTCTGCAAAAAATTGTGCAATCAAACATCTATTATTTTTTTATTACTACTTTTTTGGTTCTGAATCAAACACTTATTACTATGAATAATAATAAAAAGCAGTATTACCGTGTCCTAAAAATATATAATAAAAATCTAAATATAGAAATAATTAAAACACAACATGCATTAAAATAGTGCACACTATACAAAAAGTAAAATGCCCCGAAATATATGCTAAGCGCAATTACAAGAGTTACAAAGTGAGGAAGGACATTGCCGTAACTTCAGTAAGTTCTCTCTTTGAAGATATTTCCGTATTATTTTCCTTCGTTTTGAATGATTCTATAATGATGTTAATTTTACCGAACTGACTACCAATTCTTGCTTGATTTTTATCAGTATCATGCTGACTCTGATTGATTTATGCAATGGGGCAAGCTGATACAGGAAAAAAATTTCGAAGATTGCTTACGAAAATATAAATAGAAAATAACCGAGCCCATAGAAATATGCTAAAATTCAAATATTGGGTATAAAAATATTTGAAGGAAAAATCCACAAAAGCTAACAGTGTTCAAACACACTGTTTCACAATCTCTTTATGGATATTTGCATTTTAATACACCAAAAAAAATATACCAAACCTCTTTCAAGGTTATCAGTCACATAGAACACAAATACAAGAGCTTTGAGCAACACTCGATGAATTGAAATGGTCTGTGTCACATGCTATTCACTTCCCATCATCTGCCATCATCTGCAAAAATACATATATACATATACCATTATATATACGTATATATATATATATACTATTATTATAACTATTATTCATAAAACTGGGTTTGTAGTTGAAATTAGAAAAAATAAAAAGACATAATTACCTTAAAGAAATCTCCCAGCATTCCCTGCAGAGGATTTTTACGTTGTACTCCATAAAACTTCTCTGCAATTTCATCTAGCAACTAAACCACAATAATAATAATAACTTTGTTAAATTCGGGAGGGAATATCACAGCAAACCAAAGAGTTACCGTGGTGATAGAATTCTACTTATTATGAAGCAAAATCAAACAGAAAAGAGCCAAATGACAAAGCAATCTCACAGAGCGGTAAGCAATTGTAAACGCACTCAATTTGGATCAAACATTACGCACCTCGTTAAAAATCGGCTCTTGTTCAATACTGGACTTGTAATTCTGTCTCAACATGTTAAATAGAGGCAAAGCATCTCTCTCCAACCTGCAGTGAAAAGAATAATCCAACATTTCAGAATTATCACAATCCTTTTCAACTTAATCTTGAGGACAATCTGTTCTAGCTTTTCAAACGAATATACTCCCTCGCCCAAATTAAGTTTGTGTTTGACTTCCACCCTTTTCTAATTCGGCATAATCAATGGTTAAAAAATAATACTTAGCCTAGTATTGTAAGATTGTGGTGTACATTGATTACGCCCCAAAAAACAAACTGAACTTGTCTTGATCCATGACTAAGCAAGCAACCTTGCATTTCTATTAATTTGGGGATGGATGGTAGTCTATAATCTATATTTTAGCACAAAAACATGCTCGTGTCTTATTAACTTATTTCTATTTTCTAATTGCTTAAGGAAAAAAGGGGAGAAGATGAATTTTAATATAGCAATGCCAGCACTCATTAGCATTCTCACAAACCACCCGAAGGCCTTCAACTTACAGTAGTGTCATATTATCCTTATCCCACAGAAAAATAAAATAAAAATACTCCCTCCGTCTCCAAATTAACAGTCCCACTTTCTTTTTGGGATATCTCAAATTAAGAGTTCTAGATTCAAATCTCATAATTTATAAAGTTGAAACTAATGTTTTCTTAGAAAATACAAAAATCAAAATAGGATTCTTTATTTTGAGACGGGGAGAGAATACCTACTGAATATTAAAAAAGAAAAATAATGCAACTTACGTCAGTAATATATAGTTGATGAACTGGATGAGATCTGACTGTGGGAACTTAAGCTCCCCAGTTTGCAATTGCTTCTTTAGTTCGTCTATCAAATAGTTAGCATCTCTCAGGTTACCCATAGCTAGATACCTACCATAAGAAAGTGAAACAAATGTCAAAGCTCCATTGAGAAATGGAAAAGTGAAACAAATGTCAAAGCTCCATTGAGAAATGGAAAAGTGAAACAAATGTCAAAGCTGCATTGAGAATTGAAAAATATCCAGCTTTTAAGCACACTGACATGAAAGTTGCCCGAGCAATGGCCAACTCATCTTCTCCTTGATAACACTGCATGCTTGGAAAAATATACACGTTCAACCCATTTAACAAGTTATGCGAGAAAAAGTAATTATATGATAATCTGGACAGTGAACACCGTAACAGTGCACTTGAATTCTTGAATTCAAGAATCTTATCAGAAGAAACTTTTTAGTGATCTATTCAACTTAGGAAGGCTAACCTTGCCCATGAAATTTACTAGAATTGAAGCGAACTTCTTTGGACTCTTCCCCCGGACAAAATGGAAAGAAATTTTAGACATGTCCTGCAAGCCAAAATATATTGATGTTGACTATGCCAATAAACCACAAGAACAAACAGTCAAGCTAGAAATGAAGTCTAAGGTTCTTATCTCCATTATTATTCTCAGATCGAAGTATTTGCACTGAACTAATACCCAATTAATTTCATTAGAATTTTTTCAGGACCAGGGGAACAAACCATAACTGCATCTTACTTTTCAAAAAGCATTTCTAAAAGCAAAAGGAAAAGAGAAGGCCATTTGAATGACACATTGAATGGATATGCTTCAAATGGTATGTGGAAACACAAAACCCTATCATGCAGTTAACTCTAAGCAACATTTCTCATGGGTTATATATATATACATTTAATATTATTTAGATAAACGGAAGTACATTTATATTTATCGGTCACCTCAGGTAATTGTTATATTAGCAACATTGAGTCTCTCTGACTTATGTACGGCAGACAAGGAAACAAGCATATATCTGAATAATGGTACTATAATTGTAAAATAAATCTAACATATCAGTAATGGGTTATTTGGCTTTTGACCCCCATTAATTGTGCTATAACTAGCTTTGACACTCAAAATTTGCACTACTGCACCTTTGGCCCCCATTTTAGACGGTTTCTGTCCTTTGACTGCTTTGACCGTTAATTGGCTCAAACTTTTTGTTAAAAATCCAATATTACCCCTTTAAATATATATATTTCATAACTTTTTATATTATTTATTTTATATATATACACAATATAACATATATATAAATCAAAAAGAAAAACACATTCAAAAAACAGCTCCACTAAAACCACCCATATTGCAAAACCACTGGCCTTGCAAAACCACCGGCCTCCTCATCTCCCTATCTCCACCGCTCCAAACCAAAAATAGTGCCACTGTCTTCGTGACCGACGCTACCCACCATTCCTTAACATCGCCACCCTTTTCCCCTCGGCTGTTTTGCATCATCCCTTCCCTATTTCCTGCCTAAACATCCATTAAAAAACAATATATAGTTATATATATACACACACAACTCAAGTATATAGATCTAACAAATCTATCTATACACCCATATATCTATATGCATATGTACACTGTTTGATTTGTAATTATATATATATGTATGTATATGTATTTGTCCACACAACATATATGTAGAGGGGTGGGATGGCAGGTCAACGGTGATTGGGTTTATTAGGAGTGGGATTTGAATTGGAAAAATGTTTCGAAGTGGACATTGATTTAGATAATGTTTGAGTTGGGATAGTTCGCCAACTCCAGCACTAACGCTTACTGCTCCGGCTCCAGCTCCGGCACCGGCTCCGGCGGTAGAGATCCTAGCTGATGGTGTTCTTCATATGGGAAAGTATTGTGTGGTAGTTGTTAGATTTTTGTTTTCGACATAGTTGTTGAATCTTAAGAAGGATTTGTGATGGTTGGTTGATTTAGTTTTAGTTGTTTGGGTAGGAATTATTGATAAAGATAGAGATAGAGTAGTAAGAGAAGGGTGAAGAGGATAGAATACAGTGAAAATAAAATATGGGCATATACGTTTTTTCCATTTATAACTAAGGGTTAATTTAGACATTTAATTATTTTCTTAACGGTCAAAGTAGTGAAAGGACGGAAACCGTCCAAAATGGGGGCCAAAGGTGCAATAGTGCAAATTTTGGATGTCAAAACTAGTTATGGCACAATTAATGGGGGCCAAAAGCCAAATAACCCATCAGTAATAGTCGCAAGTAGCAACAATATCAGAGCCTAAAAGTCTACTATCAAACCTACCACCTCAGGAGATTCAGAGTATATATATTCAGCTAGCATATCATGCAATTCCGGAGATCCCCTCCTATGAGCTCCAAATTCTATAGACCACCTAGGAACAGAAGAAACCAAAAACACAGTCAAGATCAATAATCAGAAGAGCACGTATATTAATATTCTCCTCGTAGTTTTGTAGAGGCAAAATAAATTGATAAAAGAGATGAAAAATACCATCGACCAGAGCTATTTGATGAAACAGCATTACTATATTAACTGACTCTTTTGGGTCAACGCTTTTGTAACATTTACAAGTCCCAACCCTAAGAAGTTCAAAACATGTTCAGATTTAAACCTAGCTGCTATATTTATTTGAAAATAAGTATTTAGTGCAAATGAATCAGTAAAAGAGAAAAAAGTTACTCAATATATTGTGCAAATTCACATGTTTTATTTATTTCCCTCATATATTATCTCCACCAGTTTTCTGTTTTATCCCACATTCTTCTAGTTTGACCTTTCTTTTTTCTCCCAGTACATTCTCATTCCTCTATCAGATTTGCTATCAACTCTATCCAATCTTACTAAGATAGTATGATGTTAATGCATAAATTCATTAGTGTGAATTTCAGTCACAAACTGTTACTCAATTGTCTACATCTGCATATACAGCAGCAACATAGTATGGTGGCACTACTTCCACAACACTATTTTGCATTAACTATCAAGCCTGTAGTAAAAAAAAAAAAAAAAAGGTCAGATACGCAATATTCCTGAAATACATAACACCAATATGTAGTCAAAACCTCGCAGAATAGGAAGAATCATTGAGATACAAATGAAATTTTGTTGGGAGATGCAACAGGTAAGCATTATATTTATATTTAAACATGTAAATAATCTTTCAACAAAGAAAAATGAAAGGACATAATGTCATACTTAATGGCAGCTTTTAGAAATGATGAACAGCCCTCAACGCGCGTTTTTGCTGCCCCAATAGCTTCGGAAAATTGTTGCATGGCATCATCAGCTGCCAAGTCCAAGTGTTGTGGTGCAGAAATTCGAGGAAACTTGCTGTAGATTCTGCTGACACGATCTAAGTTTGAAATTTTGTTATAATCACGTAAAAAAGAGAAGATGAACTCTGGAATTGCTACAAGAAACGAAGTTCAATAAAATCTGGTCAAATTAAAGATATCATAATTTATTGCAATTGCAGAAATTGGTTTATAGTTGATTTTATAATGAGACTAACGTTGTGTTTGTAATTCCTTCATCATGTAAAAGCTCTCAACTATATCTGTGTTGACCGTTACTTCACTAGAACAGTACCTATAAGAGGCCTAGAGAACAACGAATCAAAACAGTACAGAATCCTGAGCTTGTAAGCAGGGGAAATGTGAGGAAATTATATCTACAACAGGAATCCATTTGGAGAGATATTAGCTAAGTAGATCAGAAACATTGCTGGAAGAAGAGGATATAATTAAACATGTAATTGGCTTTAAGAGATGATATATTGTAATCCAATATTATATATTTTTTTTACCTAAAGAAAATAATAGGATTGTATTTGCATAAATGATGCCAATGACCTATTCTTTCTTTTCGTTGATCTTCCTTTTTCCCTTCGCACAATTTGATACATCATTTTTTATCTAGATTGTGTCAAATCAAGTCTATCGTATGTGTATGTATCCTCGGTCAGTATAGAAATGGACAGATAATGAAAATAAACAATTAAATCACGAAAAAAAGAACTGACCAAGAGTTTCCTCATTATAAGAAAATTTCCCTTTCACAAGTGTCTCCACCAATAACACAGCAAGCTCAGCACCACAAATAACCTGATATGGTGTTGCACAGGTACATCAATCAGGGCTTTTTTGAATGACAAATGATATCAGTGAAGTATATATTTTATCCAAACAGAAGATTTGTAAAGCTTCAACTTTCTTCCAATTGATAGATTGACCTAAATGGGGCCATGAATTTCTAACCGACAAGTTCCAAGACTGATTCTAAAGGACCAAACCATTTGCAGCACTACCACCAAGTGATGTAAATTGACTAGAATGGAACTAAACAAGGCTAACATGATACTAAAATTTAAAACAGGAAATATTGATTAACTTTTTATCTTCTCTTCTAACATGAAAGTAAGACTTTGGATGTGACCCTCTCATTCCTCTGGTGGCATACCTAGTTAGTACTCCTTCCGTTCTTAACCCTAATTCATAGTCTATGTTTGACTTTCACATTTTTCAAGAATCCGCCAGTTTAATCACAATCAATGCTTTAGAGCAAAACTTGTTTTCTACCATGATTTTCGTTATGTTGATTATATTTTGAAAAGGAAAGTGGACTCTTAATTTGGAACATCCCAAAAAGGAATAGTTGACTCTAAATTTTGGAGCAATAACAAGTGTTATTAATAATTTTGAAATGGAGAATTAAAGAATGGAATCACCTGTCCATGTTCCAGCTGGATGCAAGCACCTGCCTGAAGAATATCCGAGGCTTCGGAATACCTCTCAGCCGATAAATATCTGTCATAATCCACCATCTTTTTATACATGAACCAGTACCAGCTAGTTCTTCAAAAAAGCAATGCTACAATTACAGTCGAATGTACAACCCACTAAGGCATCCGGTATGAATTAACCAGTAAATGAAACCAGTAAGAATATCATTTTCATCTTCAAAATTCAAAACAAGCTTAACAACAAACAAACAACATGTCATGGTAACAAAAGAGAAGCCGCCCAATCGCAGCATATACACATTTACAGGAATATTAAAGGCAGTACTTTGTACCTTGCGCTGATAGACTTATACATCTGCTGAGCTCCATAGTAATTGCCTCCTTGAACAATTTTCTCTAGTTTCTCGATGTTCTGCAATTAGCAGCAAAGATATACGGATAATAATTGTTGTGGAAACGTAAACCCATATGTCTATTCGAGTGCACATATTTTGAGCTCGATTGAAAAACAAGAAAACACATCAACATAACTTACAAATTAACCAAAAAAATGGAAAATTCAATTATATGATTGTTGGGTATATTTTTTTTTCCTTTTTCGCAGGGGATAAAGTATGGAAAATTAAAGGAATAATTAGAGTTAAAATTATACCTCCTGAGCCGGAGGAAGTGTTGCTTTCTTGATTCGATCCCTAGACATGGCTCCACTCGAATTAGTAAACTGATGTTCTTTTAGCCACGGAGATCTCCGTTCCCGAGTTCTGTACGGCCGGTCGTCTCGCACAAGGAAGGGAACACTACACCGATTTTAATCCGAGCCTCCCAGGCGCTGCCGTGCGGTTGTACTATCGATTAGTTTGGGTAGAGGAATGAGAAGGAAAGAAAATAAAGGAGAGAAGAAGGAAGGATCGTATTTTATTTGTTTAAATAATTTTTTTTATTATTTTGATTTATTAATAATATATTGTTAAATTATATTTTTTTCTTTTTTTATATTTAAATAATATTTTTTATTTCATTTTTGGTTATTTAAATAAGAGATAATAGGTTATATGAATTTGACTCATAATGTTTTATAACCCTAAGAACGAATTTATATTTAATAAAAGAAAGTGGTGCTAAACAGATTTAACATCATTGATACTAAAATTATTTAGCACTAATTCTGATGAGACGTGAGATGTTATGAGAAATGGTACTAAACAAATTTTGCACAATTGGTGTTAAAACTATTTAGCACAAATTCTAATGAGACGTGAGATGTTATAATGAATGGTGCTAAATAGATTTAGCACACCATTTTAGCACCATTAGTGCTAAACAGATTTAGCACAAATTCTGATGAGATGTGAGATCTTATAAGGAAGGATATTTGTGTCGTTTTTGTACAATATTCTTAATTTACACGACTAATTTATAAGTGTCATTTACAATTATGTTATTATTGGAATGAGCCCTTATACCTAACTGCTCCTTTAAATAATAATGAAATTAAATTTATTTATTTATTTGTATTTTATTCTATCTCTTTTTCTCTTAATTAATCATTTCTTTTCCATCTCATTCTTTTAATTCAAACAGGACTGTTTATTATGATTACTTGGCAAAAATGAAAAAAATACTCCCTCCGTTCCAATTTAATTGTCCAACTTTAAAAAACTAAAACTTAAGGAGACATAATGATTATTCTAAGATAAAATGCTTATTTTCAAAAATGACCTTTACTTTTTCCTTAATACAAAAAGGTGGCGGGATCCACAATAAAGAAAGTGGTGATAACTTAAAGGGTAATATTGGAAATAATAAAAAGTGCTCTAATTAATGATTTGTCAAATATAGAAAGTGGACAACTATTTTGGGACATCCAAAAATGGAATAATAGACAATTAAATTGGGACGGAGGGAGTATTGTATATTTAAATAATTAGATTTTCTTGTATCGTGATTATATTATAAGTTAAAAGAAACTGTTATAATGAGTATATTTTAAGTGGGGATTCTATTATTATATGAATTGGTCAATGAGTTTTTTGATGAAATAATTTTTATAATTAGTAGATTATTTTTATAAAATTTTATCACAAATTTTATTAAAAAATTTAACTAATGAGTAACTACAAAATCTTACTCGTTTGATATATATATATATATATATATATTAAGTTGTAACATTTGTCCAATATACTTTAACTTATTTAAAAAATATCTTTAATTTTAGGCACATAATTATTTATCTCTTATACATTTTTGAGATTTAAAAACCGTTATCTAGGACCTTTTAACTTTTTTCAAAATTGAATAACTCAAAGGTATCATATTTCTTAAACTATAAGTCTATAACCCACCAACCAACTTTGACAGAGTGACTCAGTGACTAGCCATCTAAAGTTTAAAATACCGGGTTTAATTAGGACCTTCCCAAGTAGGGGTGGCAAAACAACCAAACTTAACTACCGGGTTCCCGATTTGAGTGGAGTGGGTTCCTGCCCCGTATATGTATATTTAAATATATTTTTAATTTATAAGATATATATGTTTTTAAGTTAAAACAATAAAACCTATGTCTAAGGTGGCGTTTAATGAAAAAACTTGAAAAAACTGTTTGTTTAGTTCCAAAAATTGTATCTGAAAAAATGTTGTTTGTTTGAATATAATATATTTGAAAACTGAATTTTTTTTAGTGCGACAATTTTGCCCTTAATAGTTTATTTGGATCACATGATTCTAAATAAAAATAAAAATACTATATAATTCAAACTTTCCAACCAAGCTAACTTATTTCATTTATGAAAATTACTAATCACTATTATTTCGCTAAATGCAAAAATTCATGAAATAAAATTTGTAAACTTAACAAAATTTTAAAATATAAAGACATAATTTTATATTGAAGTAAAATAACTAAGCATTGATAATCATAATACAAATGAAAATGATGCAGCCAATGCTTACTAACGCAGGGACCTTACTGGATCACTTGTAGTTACTGATGCAACCAATGCTAAACATATCAATAAAGAAAGGACATTAACTATATTAAGTATCGAAATCTCTATAAGATCTCTTAGTTCTATGATGTAAATTAGACGTTAGACAACCATTACACCAAAAATAACAATAAATTCCAACAAAACACCACCATTATACATTGTATCATTCTTAAGCCGAATCTCCCAAATAATGAAGAAGAAAGCTATGATTCTACTTAAATCTACATGAGCAAAAAGGTTCCTCCCAAAGTATAGTTGTTGGAGGTTTTTTCATTATTATAAATCTTGTATAGAACTGAAGAGGCCATTCAATTAACGGTAAAATATATATTTTACACTTTTTAATATTTAATTTTTAGTTTGTTTTAATTTTTTTTTTTTAAGTTTTTAGTTTTAAGTGGTAAATTTATCACTTAAAACTTTTGATGAAATTTTTTAGTTTTAAGTAAAAAAAATTAGATATTCAGATTTAAATTTTAATTAACAAATAACTTTAAAACTGCGTAAATTTAAAACCTCTACTTTTAAATTTAAGTGCTCCATTTTCACTCCATTGGTCCCTGTTTGGTGGAGTTTTTTAGTTTTTTTGTTGAGAAATGTAAAAGTAGGTTGAAAATAAGCTTGGCAATTTACAACACTACACGATAACATGACTTGAAATTGACAAGAATTTACTAGGTTTGGGTGAAGACTTAAGGAGTACTTGTTATAATCGGGTTGACCTGTCAAACCCATTTATTAAACGAGCCGATTTTGTGTGAATTTGCGAAACCTGAATAAAACTTGTTTAACCTGGTAAGAATGAAAATTTATTTTGGGTCGTGTAAACTTGTTAGTAACTCGTGTAACCTATATATGATAAACAAATATTTACCTAAGATTTTAAAAAACTTTTAAGTTTTGTATTAAATCTTTTGTCTTTCATCATGACATTTTTTTTTCTCCACACTGATTTCAAGCCCCTCAAAATCCCACTTTCCAAATTCTCAAATTCTAACACAATTACAATATACAATGGTTTTTAATTATTGTTATTGCATATACATAAATTATTGAGTGTGTATATTTTAATGATTAATTACTTAATTAAATTATTTGCGGGTCAATAAATGTTATTCGTATACAACACGGAGAATTGTTTATCTTAAATGGGTTAAAACGAATCGAGTCGTGTCATTCGTTAATTAAATAGATTATGTATGAATTTGAATTTTTCACCCGTTTATTGAACGGAACGGATTGTGTATAGGTGGAGACATTTTTTACCCGACACGAAATCAACCCAACACAAAACTTACTCGTACACGACCCTTTGCCCAGCTTAGTTGAAAAGTTGAATTTAGTTTTTATTGGAGTTTTTTTCAACAAATTCAAATAAAATAAAAAAAGAAATAGTTACAATAGATATTATTTTATATATATTGATAAATAGGTTTCAATTATATTTTTTTTGAGTGATTTAGACTTTGGGTGCAGTTTGTTCTTGCATATCAGATGGGGTGTCAAAGTTTTGAATAATAAGTGTTTGGGTGCCATTTTGGACGAAAAATGTTAGTCAACGTGGTCAACCGTTAACTCCATTAATTTTTGACCATTTTACCCCTAAGAAGAGCAATATGTTGTCTTTTTCTAGAGGTAAAATGAGTAAAAAATTAACGGGGCTAACAGTTGACCATGTTAACTAACGTATTTTGTCTAAAATGACACCCAAACACTTATTATGCAAAACTTTGGCATCCAACGTCTGATATGTAGGAACAAACGGCACCTAAAGTTTAAATCACCCTTTTTTTTTTTTTTATCTAATTTCAATTTTTCGATTTTTTTGATTAATCTTCGTATAAAAGATAATTACATGTCAGACATAAGATTTTTGTTGCCCTAACTTACTATAAACTACATAATTTGTTGACCAAAGAGATAAAAAGAGATGAATAAGCAAGTTTTAATTTGCGTATCCCAACCGAGTCGATCAACCAAGCTTTAGGTTCCTTCTACGTCACCAGCCACACGAACCGTCACATGAGGTGGACATATTTCCAACTAAGCTTTAGATTTCACGTTATAGTATTTTAAAAGTTTTATAAAAAAAAAAAAGTAAAAGAAAAAAATAAATAAAGGTACGAAAGTGAAGTTGATTTTTTGACAAATAAAAAAATAAAATATTTAGAAAACCGATTTTCGTTTTCACCGAACAAAACAGGGCTTAACCTCCGCACAGCGCCGCCCCCTTCCCCAATTTCCCTCGCTGCGCGAGAGCCACTGAGCGACAGGGAGTTCTCCGATAATTGTCTTCTATAATCTTACGACTCTTCCTTCTCTCCATTTCTCCGACAGTCGTCTTTCACTATCTCCTCGCCGGCTCTCCTTCACGACTTCACGGCTGTCAAAGGTAATAATATATTCTCTCCCTCTCTCAAACCTTGCTTCTTCCAATTGAATGTTAATCTTATACTTGACATAAAATTCGATCTTCATGATGTTCTTTATCTCAATAGCCCTAATTTTTGGTACTTTATTTTTTTAGGTTTTTTCATTGGTTTTAAAATTTCGATTTGTTCACATTAGCTAATTTCTTTAATTTTGTTTACTTTGATTTCATGTATTATTGCTTAGATATAGCTGTTGTAATATATATATATATATATGTTGAGATTTGTCAGTTATATATTCTGCTGCTGCAATTGTGTTATATAGTTATATATATGTGTGGATTTGTTAGTTATATACTTATATATATGTGTGGATTTGTTAGTTATATACTTATATATATGTGGGTTTGTCGGTTTGATTGTAACTTTTGTTTACTCTAGTACCTTGTTTCTTTATTGTCAGAGCCATCATGAGTCAATTCCTGCGTGAGAGCCACTGAGCGACAGGGAGTTCTCCTTTTTCCTTTAACCTTGTACTGCTAGCACTAACCTTAATTCAGTTTACACAGCTTTACTTGAGGTTGTATAATATGAACAAAATTATGTCATTTGTTGGAATCCATTTTGTTTTGTTATGTTTTTCTGTTTGCATTTGATAGCGTTGTCTATGACCAATGTTGGGCCAAAAATGCTTATTAACCACAAAAGTATCATTTAACTGATACCATCAGCGAGGAAAAAAAAATGATAATCAATTTCACCAACATAATACTTTGTATATATTTATATAATAAGGGGCAATGGTTTTTGAATCTTGAATATGTATAAGGGATAAATAATTGTGTATACGAGATTTAGGATGCTTTTTGAATGGTTGATAGTGCCATTGGCACGGGTTATAACCTAATGTATCTATATGTGTATATCTACATGTTCTCAAGCACTCTCAACAAAATTGAATTATTTGGGCACTTGATATCTTCTACTTACTAATTTCATCATGATGTTATAAATTTAGTATTATAACCTATGGTTTAAGTTTCAATTTTCACACTGTTGTCAAAATTTCTGAAGAAAGAAAATCCTAATTATGATATTCAGTACAGTTTCATATAACTTACTACTAGTTTTCCCTATGGATTTAGAGGAACACCACAGAAAAAGCATTTCAATAATATTTCAGAAAATTACCTAAACCCTTAGCACCTGTTTCGAATTTCCATGATTTGTGTAGGAGTATGTGAAGGCAAAAATAAGCCGGCTCTGCCAGATTTCTTCTTATGAAAACCATAAAGATGAATTATTTTCTCAATTTTGTTATTGTTATAGAGGCTAGCTTTGGAAGTTATTTATTAATGCAGGTCCAAGATTTCAAGTATTATAAGGAGTTCACTTCTGGGGAACAAGAACAAGTATGCACTTTGCTAAATACCATTTGCAGTCTGTATTTTGAAACATTTTTGATTTGCTGGGAAGATACTACTAAACGCATAACCAGATGTTGGTGAAATTCGGCAAGGGGGAGGGTAGATGGTCCACGAAGCAAGTTTATTGGTCATGAGAGGTTATCAGTTGGAATGGGATTTGTAAGGGGTGTCTTAGTTTGTTGGTCAGCTTAGTATCAAGATAGGGGCGAGGAGGGTATATTCTTTATTAAGCCCCATCACTTTCGAGTGGTGAGTTGTTATTTGCACTGAAAACCTATTTGGTGGACCATTGTGCCTTTTAATGTGCCTTTTTGAATTGAGAGGCAAACCTTGGATTATATCTTAGTTGGCGACAACTTGAGGAAGGGAAAATAGGAATGTTTTACATGGATTTTGTGCAGTTGTGATTCAGTTTTTGCTCTGTTGTACCATGGCAAGGGACATTTCGAACCTTTTTTTCTTCTTTTTTTTTTGGGTCATATGCTCATATCTAACTGGCTAAGTCTCTTATGAATCTTTTGCTCAGTTTATCTCTTTACATGTGGGGTGTTGGATATTGTTATTACTGTTGTTTTTGGAGCATTTTGTGCAAGAGAAATTCTCAACTCGATATGTGTGGGATTTTCTCTCGCACCAGATATGTATATCTTCTTTCATTTAGCACCTGTCATATCCAGCCGTATCCTACCTTATATACATTGAAAAGGACATGCTCACTTGGGTATGTGCAAGTCCCATCATATTTTTGTTTTTTCAGTTTAATCCTATCTTCTCTTCTTAGGAAAAAAAATATTAGGATGTACATAAATGATGAGACTCAAACCCTTGCCAAGGGCAAAGGTGAAATGATTCCTTACCACTGAGCCACTTTTGATTATGATGACTTGTATGTGAGTTGTAGAAGCACCACGTGTGAGCATAAATCTAGTCCTACCCTATGTAATCATTCTAATCTGACTTATCAGATGTGGCCTTTATCCACGTTTTTGGGGTGATTATTTAATGAGGATATATATTGCTAAGCCATTCAGTTAAAACTGAAAAAGGGTATTAAGGTTAGTGCTAGCAGTACGAGGAAAAAGGAAAAGTGCCCTCATTGAAAATTCTGAAAGAAGTCCTTTGCCTCGGTTGCCGTTGTTCTCCACTGCTTTTTGTGGTCACTATAACTATAAGGTTTCAAAAATTTATCTTTAAACATTACTTCACTTGTTTCTTTAACCTTATACACATTTATAACATGATATCTCCGATTTGGTGACAATCCAGACAAAACCCGAAGATAAAAAGCTTGAACCTTTAGGTGAAATGAGGTCTAAAGAAGCTTTACAAGCATTAAAGGTGTATCGCCACCTTCTCAAATCCATCAAGAAACACATTGGAACCGAAGAGCACAAGATCCATTTCACTGACTTCATAAAGCACGAGTTTCAGAAGAGCCGTGAACCTGTAGATGTCACACTCTCTCAACAGAGAATAAAGCTTGCCCGTGATTACACCTTCCTTCTGAACAATGTCCACCATCAGAAGGTACATATCCGTGTGTTTCTTGTATAATTTTTTGTTCTTGAGTTTTGTCACTTGGAGGGAAAGATCTCTTCCCTATGATTGGGAGTTTATAATTTGGAGAGAGGGAGAGAAAAGGAGATAAAGTTGACCTCTCGTTTGGGAGTTTTTTGATGAGAGAATATGAGAGAAGGGAGAGGAAATTAATTAAAACACTCTCCAAATTAAGAGAGTTTTTTTAATGAAAACCTATTGCATTGACTATTTTACCCTTAAATTACATAAGAAATTTTAAAGAGATCTTTTCTCTCCCTTTCTTTAAACTCACAAACACAAAGGAGAGAAAATAACATTCTCTCCCTTCTTAAACTTCCGAACAAGGCTAGAAATTAATTTTCCTCTCTCCCTTTCTCTTCCCTCCGATTAATACTTTCTCTTCTTTTCTTTTCTCTCATAAACTCTTAAACACGGAGTGGTCTAAAATATGTTCAGCTTTCCGATTATATATATAAATATATATTTATATGTGCAGCATTGCCCCAAATGTTTGACCCATTTTCTCTTACAGTATGTACTCTCTCCGGCTCAAATTAAGAGTCCACTGTTCCTTTTGAGATGTCCCAAATTAGAAAGTGCATTTTCCTCTTTGGGACATTCCAAGTTGATTTATATTTATCCATTTTTGGACTCCAATAATTGATTTCGTAGTACAGAAATTGTAGAACTTGATTCTGTTTTTGCCGTTACTGTGTAGGACTTGCTATTTTCTTACAACATAGCCGTGGACAGATCAGATGAAATGAAGAAAGTTCTGGGGAAATCTGCTGCTAGTGTGGGTCTACAGCTTCCTGATGTTTATCAACCTTGATTGTTTGAACTATATTTGTGCTGAAGTTCATGAATTTTTCAAGTTCTTAAATAAAGAATTTCTTGTTTTGCTTACTCTTAGCTGAGATCCCGACTGTCTATCTTGAAATCATCCATTGAATGGTCGGTATCACAGCCTCATGTGTTATTAGAAGTTAGAAAAAAAACGACGGACACAGGCAAATTTGTATAGTTTGGTTCGGGTTGTGATCATCAGATTCTAAATCGTATTGTCATCTTTCCTGTCTTTTTATGCAACCCTGTTTAATTATGGATTGTATGATCAAAAATATGTTTTACCAAGCCATAACAACATTAAAAAATTCTAAATATTTTACCAAAACATGACCCCCCCCAAAAAAAAAAGGAAATCTGAATAACCATAACAATTCTACATTTCCTTGATCATCATTTTGCTTAGCGGGAGTTGGCCTTACTTAGTTGTGCATAACTTCCTGCATCTTGGCCAATTTTTCACACATCTCCTGCCGCGCTAGAAAATTTTCATCCATTGCCTGAGTAACTTGCAGCATTTGATGAAATATATATAATTCAGCACCATCGAAGGAGTCGTTGTTGGCCTGAGATGAAGAAGGTTCTGACAGCATTTATGCTTCAATTATAGCTTTTCCTTTGTCTTCGTGCTCATTCTCTATAATAAAATCATTCATATGACAATCCGGCCAGATAAATTTTATGTTATTTAATCTTAGTTAATACTAGCCTTTGGATTTTCCTACACAAGAAAATATCCTATAAATAATATGGTACAAAGCCTTGATTGATAAGCTAAGTATTTTTGTTGCTTATTATCTTTATAGCTATTACGGTGATTGCTATTTCTTTTCTCCTTTCAAATGATTGCTATTTCGTATTTTTCTCCTTTCGATGATGTAAATGTACTTTTTTTTTTTTGACTAATCATTCATATCAAAGACTACATGGTCAACAGCTTTGCTTTTACCAAGTTCTACGTATTTAGAACTAGGCAACTAGCCTACCTTGTAGACGCAATGCATGTGCGATTGATGTATATATTGTACTTGTTTTGGAATCAGGTCAAATATATACCTTTAGTTTATAAAAATATTATTCACTTATTCTTTTATAAAAAATACTTTATGAAGTAAGCCCCATTTTCTAATGCCCCATTTCATTTTTGATGTTAATAAATTCTCTACTCTAAAAGCAATTTTTTTTGCAGTGTACATAAAATTCGTCAGTTGAATTATGTTGTTAATTAGAATACCAAACTTTGTTAATAGGTTAATATTTCTTCAACTACGTGTATTATATATAATATTAAAATTATGTTTGTATATGATATATTTTTTTCTTCTTGTGAAATTATAATGTCCATCTTTTAATTCTCATACTTTTAGTATTATATATTTGATTATTTTATAAGAGTAGTTATAACAAAAAAAAAAAAAAATCTTTTTTTCATTTATCTATTTTTTTTTTGTCATTTATCTATCTAAAGGCAAAAGACCAAGAAAAGAAAAACACTACATCAAGAATAGATGATCAATCACCATAGGAGATCAATAAAAAAAATTAAACGACAAATTTCGCGTCACAAAGGATTAATATGAATTACACTAACATGATCAATAGTTTGTGATTATGTATATGTCAACTAATCTCTTGTTAAATATTGTTCATGTAAATTATTTTAATTATTATTCTTTCTATTTTGGGTGATTTAGACTTTGAGTGCCGTTTGTTCCTACATATCAGACGTTGGGTGCCAAAGTTTTGCATAATAGGTGTTTTGGTGTCATTTTGGACAAAATCCGTTAGTCAACATGATCAACCGTTAGCTTCGTTAATTTTTGACTCAATTTACCCATTTTACCCCTAGAAAAAGACAAAACATATTGCTCTTGCTTAGGGATAAAATGGTCAAAAATTAATGGAGTTAACGGTTGATCACGTTGACTAACGGTTTCCGTCCAAAATGGCACCAAAACACCTATTATTCAAAACTTTGGCACCCAACATCTAATATGTAAGAACAAACGACACCCAAAGTCTAAATCACCCTTATATTTGTTAATCCTCTTATATTTAAAGTAAGCTTAAATATAATAGACATTAATGAACTACAAATACAAAAAAAAATTAGGTTCAAATAAATTAAAAGTATAAATATACAATTAACCATATGTAACTTATGAGACATTCACAAGTAACAAAATTTAAAAATAGATGGTAGTTATATTGCCGGTATTCAGAAGTAACAAAATTTAACAATTGTCAAAGGATTGTTCACCCATGCCAAAAAAAATTGTTATATGTGAAGTATCAAGTATACACAATCATACAATGCATAATTCACTAATTTACTTTGGGAGAGGCCTAAAGTGCTTTAGCACCATTTTTATGACTTGATAAATTTTAAGACGGAAAAAGAAAGAAAACAAGGAGTATTATCTCCTTACTAAAAATTAATATTTATCGTAATCTTATTTATTTTTTTCTTCTAAACCTGATATTTATATAGAATTGTTTCCTATTATAAGTCAATAGCTTTTAGAAAAAACAATTTAGTTTGCATTTACGATTGTAATTGTTTAATTATTTATATGTAATTGTTGTTAATCTAATTTATATATTTATGGGTCATGAGGATATGAAACACCACGAAAAGTTATAAAAAATGTAAATGATGATTTTGATGGATGAATGATGTATATATATACATGAAGACATGAAAATGTTTTAGGATATTAATTGCATCAATATTTGAAGAGGTGAGAGAATATAAATGATAAATAACGTTCACTTAATCATTTATTATTGACACGTGACAAGTTCTCATGCAAATAGAACATTTTACTTATGTTTATATATGATTTGAACTACAAAAAATCAGTTGAACCCACTTTAAAAAACAAACAAACAATTGAATAACCATAATAATTATGCATTTTCTTGATCTTCATCCTCATCATCATGCATTATGCTAGCCAGAGTTGTCCATAAATTCCTGCACCTTATCCATGAATTCCCGCATCTCCTGCTCATATCTAGAGTGTTTTTCATTCAAGGTCTGAAAAACTTGAAGAATTTGATGAAATAGATCTAATTCAGCACTGTCGAAGGAGGTGTCGTTGGCCTGAGATGATGAAGGATCTGACAGCGTTTGTGCTTCAACTACAGCTTTTCCTTTGTCTTCGTGATCATTCCCTGTAATAACATCATTCATGTTACCATCCGACCCAATAAAATTTTATATATGTTGATCTAAACATTATGTGAATACTGGCGTTTAGATTATCCTTCACAAGAAATTAAAAACATCCTATAACAATCAACATGTTACAAGGCCCAGCTATATTGACATGCGAAGCATTTAGTTGTTTACATCTTTATAGCTATTATGGTGATTCCTATTTCTTTTCTCTTTTCAAGCAGATATTTTAATTTGGTCAAATTTTTTGTTTCATTTCAATAGCAAATGTACCAACCAAGTGATATGTATTTAGAACTATCCTATCTTGCAGACGCAATGCGTGTGTGACTGATACAAATATAATTTGAATAAAATACATACTAATATGGTATTTTTTTTTTTTCGTGCTTAACATGTTTCCTCTAGATAATATTAATAATTGCAAATAGTGAAATTTCTAAATATGCATGTGCATTTTTTATCCTTTTTTTTTGCTTGTGGTGTAAACAAAATAGCAGATAAGTATATGAATTTACATATTCTAATTATTAAGATATTCGGACTATATATATATAGTATGATTTTACACATACATAATTATTGAAAAATAAAATTATTCACTAACCTGGATCCATAATTTCCTGCGCCTTGTACGTAAATTCCCGCATCCTCTGGTATCTTCCAGAAAGATTTTCATCGATGGTCTGAACAACTCCAAGAATTTGATGAAATAGATATAATTTAGCAGTAGCATCGGCCTGATCAGATGAAGATGGATCTAACAACGTTTGTGCTTCAACTACTGTTTTTCTTTCGTCTTCGTGATCAGTTTCTGTCACAACATATCATTCACAATAATATTACAATCTGACGACCTAGCTAGCTGCGCTTCAAAAAAATAAAAAACATAAAAAAAATAAAAAAATCTGACCTGGCTAACTAATAAAATTTATATTATTAATTAATTTATACTTCATACGAATACTAGCCTTTGAAAATTTATATCCTAAACAAGTAAACATCTTTTATTATTATGGCAAATTAAAGCTAGCCTTGATTGATACGCGCGTTAAGTACTTTGTTGCTTATTATCTTTATTATAGCTATTATACATGGGATTGCTGTTTTTCTCTTTTCAAATGCATATCTTGGTCAACTTTTTCTTTGTTTTCAAAAGAAAATGTACCAAAGTGTTAAGTATTTAGAATTAACCTATTTTACAAATTTCGATAAAATTTAATTTTTATTGAACATATGTTTATCTTTCATAGTGGCAAAGGGTTCAATTTATTGGGAAATACAATATTGAGCTAAACATATATATTAGTATTCCGTACATGATCTCTCCTTAATCGATCATAAAGCAAATTGGACAATTTCTTGTTTTAACCCTAAAAGAAAGGAACAAGTATACCGGTACATCTCACCATTGACATGACGAAAAAAAAAGAAGTAAAAACAGCAAGCTAGGTGGCCTGGTTAAAACCTTTTCTTTCTTTCTTTTTTTTTTTCACTTTTTCTTATTGAGCTTTTCCATGTAAGGTTAATAACGAGATCAACATCGACATGCTATATATATATATAAATAGTCTTCTGAAACGATATCTGTTAACATTAATATTGCGAATCGTGCACTGAAATTTCTAAATTTAGCCATAATATATGATAGTACTACATAATCGCACATAAGTATATTTGAGTTTACATAAATTTACACATAAATAATTATTGAAAAATAAAATTAGTCACTAACCTCGATCCATAGTAAATACAAACTTAAGAATGGCGAGCGGAAAACGTATGTGAGGTTTGCTTCTGTTCGTTGGAGTTGATTGTTCATAATAATTTATAGATATTATGCACTTTTTATAAAGAGAGAGTTCACGAGTGAGTTTCCTTATCAAACTATAACTCCCACTTATCTTTAAATTAGGATACCCATGAGGAACCACATATATTTCCCAACTAATCATAAAATACCTAAGGTAATAGGAATTTGTTAATTTTATTCATAATTAAATTTGTTTCAATTAGAAATACTAGACACAAAGGATACACTCTATGCGTATGCACACTTTATTTTTCTTACACGTGAAAATCTAATTTAAAATTTTAAAAACAAAGAAAGAGTAAATTAACTTAGAGTTAGAATTGTTATTATTATCAAAGGGTTATAAGTTTGACCCCAGTTGCTCATACATTTTTTCACATTAATAATAATAAAGGCTAAATACAAAATTTATTAAAATTAGTGTCATAATTAAATTGAGTGGCTTGAATTCTTAAATTGGACTCATATTTAGTGGCCCATTTGGTTAAAAGACAATGGAGGCCGAAACCATATTTTGTTAATTGCACGTGAATTTAACATATTTCTCCAATATATAATTTTGGTAGATTTTTGTTTTGGCCCGTTGTTTTGGTTTATCTTTTTAACCAAATGGGCCATTCAATATGAATCTAAAAATTGTTGATCTTTCTTAATTAAGGTATATTTATATGTTCTGATCGGTCGCTATATTAAAGTAATAACAACTTGTTTGGTTAAATAAATTATCTCATTTATAATTGTGGTTGACTAAAAGTTAATCAAGTATAACTTGAAGATAAATGGCCCAGTAAGATTAATTGGCAACCATAAAATGTGGGTGATGAAGATGAACAACATTAACTAACAATAAAACAGTAGATAGAAGAAAGATCATATTTATTTTAAAGGTAAATTTCTCTGATGGCTTTAATTTTCTATTTAATAGAACATCCTCTCTCGTATGTACGTGTTGAATATATTTGTTTAAGAGCTCAAAAACTTAATACAATTGCATAGAGTTTAGGATTCGGCTAAAGAGAAAGAAAAATGAAGATCGAAGGTTTAGTAAGGGGTTTATATAGCCTCCCTGCTTTCTCTTTCTTCAAATGGCAGTTGTTGCCTTGGGAATGATGAATGTTTGCATGGGCCCAACATAAAGATCCACCTATTTTCGACAACACGTCCACCCAATCAGGGCAATAATAGTTGGCACGATGCAAAGCCACAGCTGTTAAGTATATATTTTTTCAAAGAAGTTACAAGCGTTTTAAATTCTTCGATCAGTGACAACTACAAGTACAATTTATCCTTTACCACATGATGGATATTTGGCCGAATAGATTATTTGTTACTTCTTCAGGCCGAGCATTCAATCCTAGCTGGTAAGTCGAGATCATATGCTTTGGGGAGAAATTGTGAGAGGTAAAATTTGTACATGGATTTTGGATGAGGCCTACTTTAAAAAGTCTATATCATGGTCGGTCTACAGTCTAGAATCCTCAAGTTCATTTTCATTATAAAAGATAAATTGTGCGGCCGAGCAAAATATTTTTATATAATAACCGATCATTACTTGGTTACCATAGCTAGGACCAACGTGTATAAACTTAATGACGACCGACCAATCTTGGTTGGCCAACAAGTAAAAAAAAGCTGAGTTGGAAGATAAGTGATAATAAATAACCATTTATACAAATATGAACATGGTCAGGATTGTTGGAAACTTGTTTTTCAATTAAAATTTGTATTAATAATCTAGAGCCAAATTTGGGTCGGTACCCGAATTTCTAGAATAGGTTTTTAAGTCAGAGTGTATTCTACTCCACAAGTAGATAAAGTGTGAATATTTAATTGGACAAATCAAGTTTCTATTGAATGAGAAAATTGATTATAAAATAATCTGATTAATAATTGGGAAATAATAAGTTTAGACAAAAAATTAATTTCCCAATTTGAGTAGGATTATTTGAGCTTAAATTCCCTTTTAACTTGCTCGTTGAAATTTAATTCCCAAACAATTTGAGTCAATCGTCACCTTTCGCTAAAACTCTTCGCATAAGGGTTTCCCTAAATGATTTGAGTCAACCGTTACCTTTCACCAAAAACTCTTCATGAAAAGTTTATTTTAAACTGTTCGCAACCTTTCAAGTTTGTTCAATGGTTGCTTACAGACCTATGTAAAGGACTTCCCTCCTTCCAGATTCATTCATTCACAACATTCATTATTTTCCTCCATTACTCAGTAGATGAATAAAAGAGTGAGTACAAGCCTAAATTTGGTTCGCCGTCGCTTGCAGTCGTAGTGCTTCGACTGCGAGTGGTTCAACCGTTGTATCCTGGGAGGCAGCCGCCAGAGTCCGTCAGGCGTCAGCACCGTAGCGGGGCGGTAATTGCCTTAAGGCTATAGTGTCCAACACTAGCCTCGGTCTTATTCTTTTTCAACTAACGTGTTTAATTCTTTCATACTAATTCTAAATCTCACTTGGTTACTGTAAGTATTTATTTTATTTTATCATATATATATATATATAAATTTAATAGTCTACATCTATATATTTGTATCTTGGTTGTTTTCTGTCAATCAATTAAGATACATATATATATATAGTAGGTTGCGTAAATTAATAAATAGTTATATATCTATTTTATTTATATTTCACACAAAAAATACATTCATACATTTGTTAAATTATTTCCTTTCAAATAGGTTTTGTATCTTTATAATTCTATAATCTAATCTTCTAGAATTTACTTTACTTATACAATTTGCAATTTAATTTAATTTATGTCAAATTAAAATACTTGGATTCCAACAAGGATAGTGTTAACTTGGAGTAGTGTCCAAGTTTTCTCTTTACAATAATTTTCATATCCCACCAATTATAATGTAACCCTATCTTATACATATATGAAGGAAAAAACCCATAGCTAAAGAATGAACTATTTACCCTCTGCACTCACTCCTATTCATTATCCTCGAACTCTAGTCAAACCTAAACTCTCTGCAATTGTATTAAGTTTTTGAGCACTTAAGCTATTATATTCATACCACACACCAAAGAGGAAGTATTGCCGAGTAGGAAATTAAAACACCGGAAAACCTACCCTTAAAACTAATATGGTTTTTCACTTATCTTATGTCTATTGTTTTTTATTGCTAATTAATATTGTTCATTTTCATCACCCATATTTTTTGGTTGCTAATCGATTTATTAGCACTCTTATCTAATATCTACTAAAACTAATAAAAATGGAGCCCTTTATTACCACATAATGTCACGTGTCGGCTTCACAGCAATTGAGCATTTATATCCCATTTATTTAGACTAAGCATTAAATCTCACACAACATATCTATATCATATATTATTATATAGTATTATGGAGGAAGTAAATACATTAATACTCATTAATTATTTTTTTTATATTCTTAATGCATAATAAAAATATAATCTATCTAATTCTATACTATTATAGAGGAAGTAGATACATTAATTACTCATTAATTATTTTTTCTTATATTTTTAATTGTAGTAACATTAATTGCTTATTAATTATTTTTTATATTCTTAATGCATAATAAATATTATTATTATTATAATATTGTAAGTAGCATAATTTATTATAATTTCTAAAAATGTGTTAAAATTAAAAATCTTATTTTTAGTTTGCCATAGCAAATAAGTTGTATTATCAAACCATTAATTTGATTGAAATTAATGTATTTACTAAAACTAACAAAGTAAAAGTCGCAAAATTAAATTTAAAAATAGGCAATATATATTTTATTTCCTTACATAACATATTTAAGCCAATTATTAAACAAAAATATTAAAACAAAAATACTAAAAATTGTATATTTATTAAACACCCGTGCATCGCACGGTTGTTAACTAGTTATTATATATATAAAATGGGAGAAGTCCCACAAAATATATCTTTTGTTGAAAATTTTGACACATGTGCTAATTAATTAATGACATATTTATGCTTAATTGTCTATTGAATTCCTTTGTATGCAACACCCCTTTTCTCTTTGTTACTAATGTTCCTCCATTTAAGCAGATATAATAATTACTCAAAGAGAAAATACTTATTTTCAAAAATGCCCTTTACTCTTCTCCTAGGTGGCGGGACCCACAATAAAAAAAGTGATGGGAGCTTAAATGGTAATATTGAAAATAATAAAAAATACTATACTTAATGACTTGCTAAATATAGAAAGTGAACAATTATTTTGGGACATCCGAAAATAAAATAGTGGACAATTAAATTGGGACGAAGGGAGTAGTACTTTTCCTTTTTTAACTTTTCATTGAATTCTCTTTCCTCTCAATTATTATTACTCATTTTCTTGCCTAATATTTTTGCACTGTTTCAAGAAATATTTCTTCGGCTTTCCTAAAATTTTGAACTCCTCTAATTTCATAAAACTCAGGTCTTTCTTGACCAAAAAATAAAAATAAAATAACTGAGGTCTTTTCAATTACTATAATTATTTATTTACCTCTTCTCATTCTTCACCCATATTATGTATATATATATATATATATGTAAAGTATGGACTTCCAATTCATATATATACATGGCATTTGGCTGTTAAAAAAAGGCCATTAGATGAAGTTAAAAAGCTTTTTTGTATTATATATACATGTTAGAGAATAAGACAAATTGAGACAACTCTTTAAAAAAAAAAGGAGGAGGATTTAATCGATGATCATTGTTTTAAAAACATGAAGGTAAGCATTAAAGATATTTTTTTTTCCACTTTTGTTATATATTCACACAATTAATTAACAAGGGATTTGATCGTTGATCATTGTTTTAAAAAGAATCTAACATCTAAAACAAAATAACAGTATTATCTCAATGGTTAATTTTCTTAATTTTTATTTTTTTTGCTTCATATTATCTATTTTTTTCATGTTATTTCTTCACCAAATCTGTTAAAAGTTGCACTTTCTTCATGTACATTGCATGTGTTAAACTGACCATTTTGAAATATTATTAATTAAAGCATTCGTTTTCTAAGTTGATGTAGTTAGGGAGTTTGTCGGAAACAGAAACGAACGAACGCACCGATCAATACGAACCGAAAATTTTCGAACCGAAAAAAAATCGAAACCGAAATAAAAAACTAAAATAGAAACCGAACAATTCGGTCGATTCGGTTCGGCTTGGGGTTCGGTTGAACCGAAAGGGACCGAATTGCCCTGAAACATAAATTAATTTCATACCATTGCCGTAGTTTTCACAAATTCCAGTTGCTTGTTTCTCATGAACCTGTCTTTAGTCTAAGTTACAGTAAGTGCAAAACAATAATTACTTTCAAATATTACACATGTATGGACTGATTTAAATAAAACACATCAAATCCCAATTCTAGGCAAAATTCTAGTGCAGTTTTAGTGGTTTTTTTTTTAAATGCGGATTTTAACTAAAGTTTTAACGATATAAAAAAAACTGAAACCTAATCGAATCGGACCGAAACCGAATCATTTGGGAGGGTTTGGGTTCCATAGGTATCAAAACTGAAACCGAACCGAACCAAAACCAAATTATGAAGTTTGGGAGGGTTTGGTGGGTACCATAATCTCTACCTCGACCGAAACTGAAAACCACACCCTTAGATGTAGTAAATCAGGAAAGCTTAGACCTCAAAATAGGCCTACTAACTTAAAGTGAGCTTGAAGGATTATGCGACTAGATTGAAATCATTATATTTCATTTTAAATCGCCAACTCACAGCCATTATGTATATTTTAATAGTCACAATGCAATATTCAACTATGTCAACTAGCACTCATCACTTTAAGGGTACTAAAATACATGAAGATTCTTATACGTTAGTTGGTTTGAATTAAAAAAATAGGTTTATTTATGTTTTTAATTTTTTGATTTATCATATTATAAATGCCCATGCATCACCCGTATTACATTCAATCTAATGCTAAAAGGGTGTGTTTGGATACGCAATTTCAAGTTTTGAAATTAGAATTAGTACACAAACTAATTTACATAATTTCAATGGCAACAAAGCTTAAATAGTCTCACAAAATTGTAAAAATGATCGCCCATCGGACGGGTAGGAAACTAGTTAATTATATATAGTTAGATACACCCCTATTTTAATAATCATTTGACTTTCCTCTTCAGGATTTGAAAGACTTTTAATTCCGTACAATTATTTTTTGGTCCGACCCATTTTGCACCTTGTCTTTTTTAATGCAACTCTTCATCTTCCCAAAAACAAATAGCAAATTAATAAATAGACCACTTATGGGAGGCTTGTTGGAACAAAACCCAACTCCTTTTCAAAATTAGGGAGTAGCCCAAAGTTTTGTTTTTGGCCCAAATATTATATTTTTTAATCCATGATAAAAAATGTTTTTTTAATTCCATTTTTATTGTTTTAAATCTGCAAATTGACTATTATGCCATCTAACTAGATTAAAGGCCAGGGTTGCTAATTTGGTTCCTAAATTGTAGGCTGGCTAAATTTTTTGAATTGAAGTTGGAGTGTTAAGGGTTATTGATGTTATTGCTTTCAATGGTGCTTGTTTAAGTGTTTCGGGTCCGAGTTAATTTGTAGAAGGATGTGGAGACTGGAGAAGCAAGAGGCAATGTGGGAGAGGCAATATGAACTTAGCCCCCCCCCCCCCCCCCCCCCCCCCCCCCCCCCCCCATTACCCCCCCCCCCCCCCCCCCCCCCCCCCCCCCCTTTTTTTAATCAGCCTATTGCATTCAATATGCTTCATAATTAAGGGGATATTGAGTTAAATTTTTATCATTGATTTCAAATTTTGAGTAACCTAATCATGTATTGACTATTGAGAACAACCAATGGGTAGGAATCAAGTATACGAGAAGGAGGGGGATTCGAACCATTGCCCTTTCAACTTTCAACATATTCTAACCACTTGGGCAATCCTAATCCTTAGTGATTTGATATGTTTAAGTAGTGTAGACTAATTTATTTTAAGGTTGCCTAAATTATTGGCCCTAGCTCCATGGGTGAAAAGGCTCGTTACGTTATGTGATCAAGCTCCAACAATCCCAACTAATGTTATCCGACTTGTGATGGAGAAGGAGCTAGCTAGCTCGGTCGAAGTGTTGATGAATTGTTCTAAAGACATTTGAATGTGATTCAATTTGTTCTGCTTCAATTGCAAAGGTTACTTGTTCGTAAACAAAAAATTCAGAGTGTTTGATTCTCAAATATCATATATAGAAAGATATATTAAGCTAGCATTCTAATGTCTTTTTATTTGCTCATGCAATATGTAGTGTTGTTTTATCAATGTCTTTTAACATGCATGTAATCATTACTCTTCCTTGAAAGTTTATTATTCTTATACATTGTTTACTTCTCTTGTATACTTCATATATATTTTTATTAATTGTTAATATGTCTTCCTATTTGTTCACGCGCAATATTGTGATTTTACCTCACAGTATGACTTTTTAACATATGGTCATACTAATACTTCCTCTTCCGGTGTTTGAGAGTTTATTATTCTTGTATATTGTTTATTTATTTTACGTACCCCATATATATTTTTATTACTTGTTGATAATATGTCTGAAGTATCTTTTTCATAACTTTTTTATTTTTAACTGTTAGTAGTACGTCTAGTAGATAACAACTCTAAGATTTCTAATATTTTTGAATTAAACTTCGTAGATGTTTCTTTTGAAAAATGAGGATATTGATGGATTTCAAAATTCAAAAAAATGGTTAAGGTATGGGTGGAGGTTAAGTTTTAAAGAGGATATATATATATATATATATTTTGTTCAAATCAGGTTTGTGGTAAATAAGGGGTTAAGCGAAGACAAAATAAACATTTTATGAGAGATGGGAAGGACAACTGTGAATAGTGAAATATATCACTTTTGTTTTTAGTTTTATTGGGCTGCTATATTATTTAATTTAGAATAAAAGACTATCATTTTTTTTTGTAAATATTGTTTGTTTTTCTACTATTTTAGTAATAATCTCAAAACAAATGTTTCCTATATAACTTTTGACTTTATTTTAGACAAGAAGTATCCAAGTTAACACGTAAAAGAGATGTTGTTAATCCTAGCATTTATATATTCATATATAACGCAAAAGAGAGTATTTTCTATAAGGATCAAGTTTAAGGAATATTCTGTGCACATTAATGAGGCTTTTAGGGGGTAATAGATTATCTCCACCAAAATTCATCAAAAAATCAACCAGGAAGTCGGTTATATATCTATATTATAAAACACCATCTTTGACTAATTTTTTTCAAAAAATATAAGAATCTATATGGTTAAAAATATACATGTTATGGTGTGCATTAATTTTACACCATTGGATGAGTTTTATACACACATCAAGATGTCACATCAAAGTTAAAACACTCACACCAATAACATACACACAATAAACTCTTACATACTAATAATTTCGTTTACATTAAAAATGCCATAACTTAAAATTAAAAATTAAAAATTTATATTTAAAATATACTAATCAAGATCAATTAAACAAGATCCATCATGACTATATAATTATGCCAAAAAAAGAAAAAGAAAAATTATTGTGTTATGTGTTAGTACATTATTGGTTATCTCAATTTGTCATTTATAAGACGTACTTTACGTGGTTGGATTATGATTAAAAGACACTTTAAAAAATTAAAAACAAGTCGGTCCAATCCGGTATACTTTTTGTTTTTTCAGCATGAAGATATATTGAACTTACGTTTCAGTTGTTCACAACATTAAATTAGATTAGACAATGTGCTTAAAATAAACTAATTGATTTTGTCGATTTAAATTTGTCACACCTTAATATTTTTAACCTATTATTAATTTTTTTTATTTCACCGTGCCGGACGGCACGGATATACCCTAGTATATATACATATATATATATATATATATATATCATGTTTTTAGTTAATCCACTTCCCAGTTGAATTTTGTTTATGAAATTTAGTGGAAATAATGTACTAATCATAGAGATCATCTTAATTCACAAGTTTCATAAAAAAAATTCATCCAATTTATTCCCTCAAAAATCCCGATCAGTATGGAATGATCCTTAAACATAGTTCTTACGATAATTTTTTCCTAGTGCAAGACTCTATAAATCACTTCCTTCTTTTAACTATAAAGGGGACTTCCCCTTTCAAGGGAATAAATGTTTGAATTTTTTATGCGTGTTCCTAGCTTTGTTTAAATCTGAAGGTAAGTCTTGACAGGGATTATAATTTTTGAGCTTAGTGATGGCAATTAAGTAATGCTGACGGTGATTTGGAATAATATTCATATGACTGATTATTTGTGTAGAGAAATAAAATAAAATTAATTGAATAATCTATTGTGAAATGGCAAAAAAGAAATACTTGCAATTAACTAGCTATATGCTATATATAAACTAACACAAGTTTTAACCGGCTCTTAGCGTTCCCTATACGTGTACTTCTTTTTCATTTAATTTGTTAATGGACCTACTAATATAAATTTTCGACAAAGAAAACCTATTTATTTAATGTACACATAAATGTTTAATATTTTTATTATAATTTCAAATTCAGCGTCTTCTATTTTATTAACAGATATACGTACATACTAATTAATGCTTCCATATGTGGTTGTTTTCATTATTGTACAATGCATTTATTTTAATAAATTGTTGATTTGCATATAAAATTTAACTTTGTTCCTTCAATAAAATTTGGTCTTCTTTTTTGGTTAATATTTTTATTTCTTCAATTTTGTTTGTTTGCATGTTAATTGTTTTTAAAAATGGAAAATATAGAGATGGAAACCAACCTTTTAAATATAAACATGTTAGGGGTATGTTGGAACAACAAATCTTTCGGTAAATGGTCATAATGGGTTGACCAGTTGACTGAATTAGTTTCTGTAAAAATTAGTGACAAAAGGGAATTAGTTAATCAATGAAAATTTAATTTGCTAAAGGAGAATTAGCTTAAATAAAAGGGGCCAAAAGAAAAATGACCCTTTATTTAATAGGAGAAAAAGGGTTTGATCAGGAATGTTAAACCCTACTAAAAAAGAAGTAAATAAGTACCCAAACAAGCAAAAAACTTGAATTGACAAAAACATTTAAACCAGTATGAAAAAGAAGTAATTAAGTACCCAAACAAACATTTAAACAAATATGAAAAAAATATGTAAACCCTAATTTGAGATATTGATCATCCTTGAGCATGATCAGTCCCCTATGAATTTATAAATCTTTTCCCTAAATTCCGACACCTCCTGATCAAATCGGGCAAAACGTTTAGCAAAGTCTAAAAGGGCTCGAGCAATCAGATCTAATTGATCTAATACAACACCATCAAACGAGGACAAGTCAATTGACTGAGATGAAGAAGGATTCGCCAGCGACATTAGCTCAATTATAGCTTTTCCTTTCTCATTGTCATCACCGCCTATAACAAAATCAACCATATTACCATCATGATCCTCAACCATATTCACTCTGAAAAAAATGGATTCTTAATTTAAAAGAGAGGTAATTGTCAATTTACTTATGAAGTATATCACAAACCACTTAAAAGTCTTTTACTGAGACGTTAACCCTAGCTAGTTTAAGAGGCTTAAAAATTGTAAACCCTAATTTAAGAGACTTAAAGAATGTAAACCCTAATTTAGGAGACTTAAAAAATATGGGCTAGCCACGTAAATTATATATACTATCATTATTTTTTATTAATAATTTCTACAATATTAATTTGCTGTCAAGAACCAACTCCCATGTAGAAATTTTGAAATAATTTAGAGAGAGGTATAAGTAAACGGGCACCCTTCTCTAGTCAACTAGTTTTTTTAAGAGTAAGTTCTACCCATAGGTTTGACATATTTAAATTAAAAAAATCATGGAACCTTTTTACCTTCCAATGATATCACCTTTTATCCACCTTCAATTTTTCTTGATGCACATACATGAAATTCTGATCACACAAACTACTTGTGGTTTTGAATTCTTACAATTTGCAAGAATTTAAAATCTCAAATAATTTATATATGGATGTAATCATTTTTTAAATAAAAGAACAAATTAAATTTATAAAATCATGAGATTTTTTAAATCACACGCTTAAAATTATGGTAACAGAATTCAATCTTATAGATAAATTCGATACTAACCTTGATCCATTGCAACTAGAAATTTGTAGAGACCGATATCCAATAACTAGAGATGTAGGAATTAGTCTTTTGCCTTGTTTGCAAACCCTAAACTTTATAATTATGTACATAATTTATGAATATTATATAGTTTTATAGGTAAAAGGAAGACTACTTTTCCATTTCAATCTCTAACTCCTAATTACTATCAAAATAGAATACCATACTTGAAGAGGAAGCAACTTATCTAATAATTAACCTATAAGATTATATACCAAAAAGGGAACTAGTGTCCTTTTCAATCTATAATTCCTATTTACAATCAAAATTTTAAGGGCATTACTGCCAATTGTGCGTTTGTCATAAAAGTTTTGTCATGGTGCACGCCTGTGGATTGCTGAGTTCCAATCCATACACTCTTCTTTGTAATGTTCACAATGTTGATTAAGTCGAGTTTCTTCTTCACAATTGTGTTTTAAAATGAAATGTCCAAGATCAACTCCAAATTATTTATTTGTATGTTCACAGGTGCAAAATACTTCCAAAGAGTGCAGCACCATGAGCTCGTACGTAATGTTATTGTAAAGTTTTTAAAAATTTTGGGGTCTTTTCATAATAAATTTTGGGAGAGATTTGGGTGCCTCCTCAATTAGGCTAGTCCACTTACTCTGAATAAATCTTGTTTGTTCTTGTTGATTTGTGCACTATTTATTGTTTAATACTCTACATTGTTATTTGTTTGATGCTACATTTTGCTTGTTGTTGGTTGTTTGATCTTTGGTTATTAACCTAATAATTTTAGCCCTAATTTTGTAAGTTGTAATTATAATCAATATTTTTGTTGGATTGTATCAAAGAATTCTAGTAATGTGTTTGTGTTAAAATATTCATTATTATTAATTTAATTTTTTTGTCTTATTTTAATTGTTTCAAAAATATATATTATAATTTTAACTTTGACCCCTTAATTCTGTCTAAATCTTGACTTCGTAACTGGATATGTTCATAAGGGGTCAAAAGTTAGAAAGTCAAAATATGCAATAAATTGTATAGCTTAGAGTTATGGTTGTAAGAAGTATTTTTGATAAAAAAAAATAGCGAGCAACGATTATTCTATAATCTATATTCAATATAGTGTATGGCACATTGTGGGAAAACAGAAGAAGGAGGAATTGTGGTTCTAACATGTATTTAAAAAAAAAAAATCCATCTTAATTAATATTTTTTTTCCTGAAACAATGTTAAATTGATAGTTTTATATACTTTTTCTTTAGCAAAACCAAAGTATTAAATCTCATTGTAAAAAATAAATTTTGTTTTTGACCATTAATTAAATTAAAATTAATATTTTCTAAGACTTGTCTATATTTTCTTCTTCGATCTACATTCTCCACATTATATATATATACAAGCGATGATGAGGAGGGGTGGGGAGGGGGGATCAAATCTTGGCACCTTGTATGATATATATAGCACACACTTGACCACTTGAACTAAGGTCAGGATCTTTCTACAATCTCCGCATGTTCGAATTTAATAAGAGTACATGTATTCAAATATAATCCTTTTGAAAACTAACTAATTAGTAAAAGTAACAAATATGTTTAGGTTTAGGTTTATTTATGAAGTTCTACAGTATTTAATGGGAATTCTTAAATAAACCCACAAAATTATTGTTCTTACCTTGCTTAGAGAGAACTTGTAATTCACCCCACTAAATTTTGTGAAAAACTTTCAACTCACCCTACTTCTTTCATGTTTGCCAAACAATGCGTTAAATCATATTTTCTCTTTGCGCACCCATAACACCAAACCCACGGGATTGATTTTCCTTGTGATTTTCTAGTATTTATTACAAAATTTTTGGACAACAATACCTCTACCAAAATATTTTTCATACTTTACCAAACACAATAAAGGAAACTTGATAGGAACTTTAGCTTCCCACCTCCATGGGAATTGAAAGACAAAGGAATTGATTTCCCTTCTGTGAACTAAATGAGACCTTAGAATTATAAAACATTAAGGAGCGCGGTTCTAAAACCTATTATCTCTTTAAGTAATTAGATTTTCTTGTACCGTGATTATATATAAGTTAAAGAAATTGTTATAATGAGTATATTTCAAGTGCGGATTCTATTATCACATGAATTGGTCAAAGAGTTTTTTGGTGAAATAATTTTTATAATTAGTAAATTATTTTATAAAATTTTATCACAAATTTTTATTAAAAAATTTAACCAATGAGTAACTACAAAATTTTACTCATTTGATACATATATATATATATATATATATATTAAGTTGTAACATTTGTCAAATATACTTCAATTCATTTAAAAAATATCTTTGATTTTAGTCATATAATTATTTATCCTTTATACATTTTTGAGATTTAAAAACCATTATCGTGGAGCTTTTAACTTTATCAAAATTGAATAACCCAAAGGTGCCATATTTCTTACATCATAACCCACCAACCAAATATAACAGTGTGTCACAATGACTAGTTATCTTGAGTTTAGAAAATCGGGTTCAACTAAAACCTTTTCAAGTAGGGGTAGCAAAAAAATTCAACCCGTTGGATTCTCGATCCGATTCGATTCGATCCGTGTGGGGCGAATATTTTTAAAAGTGCGATGATTTTAGTATTTAGGAAAAAAACCTGAATAAGGTTTCGAAGCAAATAAGGGTTTTGCCATTAAAACTCGCCCCGCCCCGTATATATATATATTATTAATTTATAGGATATATATATGTGTGTGTGTGTTTTTAAGTTGAAACAATAAACAATAAAACCTAGGTCCATTTCATTGGAACCGAAAAGCACAAGATCCATTTCATTGACTTCATAAAGCACGAGTTTCAGAAGAGCCGTGAACCTGTAAATGTCACTCTCTCAACAGAGAATAAGGCTTGCCCGTGATTACACCTTCCTTATGAACAATGTCCACCATCAGAAGGTACATATTCGTATGTTTCTTGTATAATTTTTTGTTATCAAGTTTTGTCACTTTGAGGGAAAGATCTCTTCCCTATGATTGGGAGTTTAAATTTGGAGAGAAAAGGAGATAAAGTTGACATTTTCTATCGTTTGGGAGTTTTTTGAGGAGAGAATATGAGAAAAGGGAGAAAAAAATTAAATAAAACTTTCTCTCCAAATTGGAGAGAATAACAGTGAAGAGAATTTTTTTTCAAATGAAAATTTATTGCATTTACCATTTTACCCTTAAATTACATAAGAAATTTTAAAGAGATCTTTTCACTCCCTTTCTTAAAACTCACAAATACAAAGGAGAGAAAATAACATTCTCTCCCTTCTTAAACTTCCAAACAAGGCTAGAAATTAATTTTCCCCTCTCCCTTTCTCTTCCCTCCGATTAATACTTTCTCTTCTTTTTTTTTTCTCTCTCATAAACTCCCAAATATGGAGTGGTCTTAAATATGTGTAGCTTTTCGATTATATATATATATATATATTTATATGTGCAGCATTGCCCCAAATCTTTGACCCATTTTCTCTTACAGTATGTAATCTCTCCGGCTCAAATTAAGAGTCCACTGTTCCTTTTGAGAAGTCCTAAATTAGAAAGTTCCTCTTAGGGACATTCCAAGTTGATGATGTATATTTATCCTTTTTTGGACTCCAATAATTGATTTCATAGTAAAGAAATTGTAGAACTTGATTCTGTTTTATGTTAATTATTTAATCTTAGTGAACACTAGCCTTTGGATTATCCTACACAAGAAAATATCCTATAATTTGGTGCAAAGCCTTGATTGATACGCCAAGTATTTTTGTTGCTTATTATCTTTATAGCTATTACGGTGATTGCTATTTCTTTTCTGTTTTCAAATGGATATCTTGGTTAGTGTTACATATTTAGAACTAGGCAACTAGCCTACCTTGCAAACACAATACGTGTATGATTGGTGTATATCTTATAACGCCCCTACTTTGAATAACGTAATTTGTCAACGTTATTATGGCTTGAGACGTTACCAACTCATCATAGACTTGGCTACAACGAGTTGAGAGTTAACAATTTAAACCAAAAGTCCACGCACATATACAACCACAAAGTTAAATAGTTACTTTAATTTATACATGCATGTCCATCAAGTACCACAAAGTCTTCACATAAGGGATAAAGGGGAAGTTGTAGATCAACAAGAGCCATGGTTTTGGACGCATTGGAGTCTCTAATACCAATACTACGTTTTTGTTGTATGTGTATATATTAAGGCTAACTCTGGGTAGCCCTGTTATGTGTCATTTTCTCTTCTGTGGTAATGTTAGTAGTACCTTATTTTAATAGTTACTTTAACTTATACATAAATGTTCACCAAGTACCCACAAAGTCCATGGCTCCTGTTGATCTGCCACGTTCCGTCACCGAAAAGTGTTAATTTTAGAAAATGAGTGAGCCCAATGCTAAGTAAGGGAAAGAGGTACAATTTAGAAAATCAATTTTTGCAATATAAAATTTCTTCAACTTTTTTACCAACTTTACCACAAAGCAAATAATCATCATTTCATACATGACATTAATAATATGCATGCTATGCATATGCAATATCACCTAAACCTTGATCATTGTGTCAACCCATCTCCATGAGAAAGCTCGAATCCATAACCACAGAGATAGAATAGAACGATGTATTGCCATAACGTATTCGAGAACCAACCACACAGATAAAATAGAACGATATGCTACCATAAATATTCTAGAATCATTGTCATCGATATCCACCGAGACAAAGATATCATGATCATAATATGGCCATAGTTACATCATATGCATATCAACCATGTATTGCTAAGTTTAGATTTTAGGGCTACTCATCGCTGGCTTTAAATAACCCTCATTATTACCCTATAGAGATTTAGGGATTTCCAACCCAAGGGTACCAAACCCTACTTATTTAACACCAGCAAGCACTATCCATAGAGATAACATGTAACTCATCATATACGCATATCATGAAGCAATCTCGATACAATAGGCCGAGAGATAACATATTCAATGAACGTGGATAATCACCACAAAATTCAACGATATAACTCGATAATCAGTATAAGCCAATAAGAGATGATCATAATCATTATAGAAGCTTTAGACGAGATATTAGCCTATATATATACTCCAAGATTTTAAATGGCAATATATGCTTTGATGCCGAATTTCGGGTTGACACGGTAAAAACCTGCTTATGCAACACACAAAGAAAAAAAGTTATATTCTTGCAAGAATTACTTAATTCCCACTAAGTTATAATGAATCTTAAGTGATGTGGCAAATCTTACCAAGATCATTTCATTTACCAACTTTTAGAGTGGAGAATTTATAATGATCATGTACATGCATGACCATCACCTTTATAATTTTCCCATCATTTATGATTCAACAATAATTCTCATAAATAATTAAGTATACCAACATTTGGCCTTGTAATTCATGCAAATTGAACATTCATAGCAAATAAAACTAGAACAATTACACGAATGAGTTTAAAATTTAAGCTTGATAGTTCATAGAGAAGCTCAAAAAAACCCCTACCTGCAAGATTATAAGCAAATTATGAGAATTGATGACTTCAGCACCAAGAATCCATTGATTTCCTCCTATCCACACTAAGCCCTGAATGAGATAATGATAAAGAATCCAATTCCTTGATGTTTTCTAGCTCAATTCGCAATCCCACCAGAATTTCTTCAAGATTCATCAATTTCTCCATTCCAACTCTCTCTCTACGAAGCTCTGAACTCCTCTGGAGTTTTCTAGACCAAATGAGGCTCAATTATATGTATAAATGAAAATATCTCAGGTCAATACCCCACAATCTGGTTAAACTTTGTTTTTCTCAGGACCATGATTAATCATGCTTTGGACATGATTAATCATTCCCCAAGACAAAACACACTGTTTTGTCATTTAATGACCATCATCATGCCTCTTGCATACACTAATTTTTGTCTTTTAATCCTAAATTTAGCTTAAATGCACTTAAAATGAGACTAAATTAAACAAATTAAATCACAAGTTATTACATTTGAATAAAATATAAATCATGTGATAAGTTGTTTAGTTGTTAAACATACGTTTCTCTCTCATAAGAGCTCAATTTTATAATATTGGATATGTGACTTTTTTTTTCCTTTTTCTAGGAAAATCGAAAGCAACCAATTATATTAAATCAATAGAAAATTCATACAAAAGCTAATTCAGAAGAGGTAAAGATTAACAACAAGACTTGAGGATATCTAATGTAACACCTCGCGTTCCATTTCTTTATTAATCTCATTCTTAGGCTTGTTTACTGTTTAATCTTCGTTTTGGAAGTTGAAATTTATATCTGAGTCCCATTTGGATGATCTAACACATCTATTATGTCATATTAGGCATATTACAGTTGCGTAAAGTATCGTTTCGCACTTCATGTGGTCCAAATTGAAATTGACATGTTAATAGCGTGTTTTTGTTTTACTCAATTTGTGGATTTTAGCGATATTTAAGAAGTCATAATTACATTTTGATCAATTCTACAATTTTCGTGTTTTGACCAAAAGACAATTCATGCTCCGTGGGTCCAAATTGCATGCGAAGCAAGAAGATCGTTAAAAATCTTATCGTATTGGTAACGTAGTGGCAAACTGTTGTCAATTTTTAGTATTGATCTAGTCGTAATTTGAGGAAAGTTTTAGATCTTCGAGTCTTCTTTCCATTGATAGATAGATCATCCGAGTTCGAGTTCTGAGTTTCAAGTAAAGAGTTATAACCAAAATACAAACAATGTGCCATATTTCACCCAACAGGCGGCTGTTGGGATTGAACAAGCCCTTGTTAGATTGCGAGATTGATTTAAATGTCCAAAACAGAGAACTTTCCATCCCATTTTCATACACAAACCTAGATAGCTTAGAGAGAGCAATTGAGTGGCGAATTTTGGAGCTTTTGTGAAGGTTTGATCACTCCTAAACATGATTCAACAATTGAATCATCAAATTATCATTTCCATCATCATCTTCAACCTTCAATCCACCATTAAAGCTAGAGAGATAAAGCTAAAGCTTAAAGAGTTCTTTGTGGCTAAGCTTTAATCCTTCAATCAAACACTTCAAACTTGTGTAAAAGCTCCATTTGAAGTGGGAACACTGGTACGTAAACTTGTTTTTTTCCAACCATTGATTGTTGCATGTAGAGTTTACATTCAAAATTGGCGGTTTTCTTCTAAACCCTAGGTTGAATTAGTTAAATCTTTAAATGGTGGTTGATAATTATTGATTATCGTTTGATTTGAATGATTGAACATGTGATGTCACATTTATACTAGTATACTTGAAGATTTATAAAAACCCACTTTATACTAAGTATATAAACTATAATTTGGGGCTCTTGTGTTCTACTTAAAATTGATGTTTGATTATCGTTTCAAATAAACTAGTACAAATGATTACACAACTAATTACACGTGCAAGTTAATGAACTTGATGGATTACATAAAAACCCACATCATTGGTAGTGTGTGCATGAACTAGAATTTGGGATTATGGAGCTTTATGAACAATTAATGATTGATATGGTTAACAACCAACTAAAATGTACTATAAATTACCCATATATACCCCTATTCCCATGAATTAAACCAAAAATCCACCGAGATAGAATGCATGCGATGGATTTTGAGTAAATGATATATGTACAGCGTTGTGGGAACTATTGGTGGGAATGTTGCCCTAATACATCCTAGGAAACACATAGTGACAAACTTGATAGGATGTCGTGTCAATAACCTCGGTTGGGAATAATGTGTATAGCCATTTAAATGCCCGTATGTGATTTAAGAAAAGACATTATTTTACTAGTTGTATGTCCTTTGAATAATAAATGTGACTTGCTTGGAACAATGGTTATATGTATGTACAATATATGATTGTTGTTATATTTGAATCTTGAGGCACTTATAATTTATGGGGGGACTTAGCCATTGAGGCTACATACCCTAGTCTTGTAGGGGGACCCCTACTGTAGAAGCGGCATACCCTATGGTCCTGTTGGGGGGAGGGGGGCAACCTTGGTGGTTACATACCTTGCGTCTGTGGAATGCTAACGTTTAAATGGTCCAGTAATGGGACCTCGCAACAATAGCAGCATACCCCGAGCCATGGTTATTGTGTATAGTAGTTAAGAAATCCTAGATGTGTCGTTGTGGTGGAACTCGATAATAGTAAGATAAGTGCCGATTGATGTTTGTTTTATTGTATCAAGGTATTTTGCCTTCCCACAGGATGGTATTTTGGGCTTAGGAGTTTCCCCTGCAGTAGAGTAGCTTCATGAAGTTCTACCAGCAGACTGTGTTCAGGAGGGTAATAACACTATGACTGGGTGCTAAACCTTATAAGATGGAAGTCTTTTAGAGTAGTTCCATCCTTGGAGGAATTTGCCTGCACGGTTGTTCTTCTTGTTAACAATTTGGAGGGTAGTTCCCAGGAATGCGTGGGTATAACTCCAAATGAATTACAAATTATGACCTAGTCCCTGGACTGTTCTTTCACTTGGAGGAGACATGAGTAGTTTACTTTTCAATAATTATTTCCGCCTAGAAGGGATTTCGAAGCTCGGTAGGCTACAAAAGCTAGCCATTAATCCTAATATAAATATTAAGGGTCTGTCTAATAACACTATGAAAAATAATAACAAAAACAATTAATTTTTGAGAAGTTGGAAAATAAGTTCAACCATGAGATAATATATCTTCTTCCTTTTTGACTTTTTCCATAGAAAAAATTTCTTTGGGGTTAAGGAAGAGAAAAATTTCACAAAAGAAATAATGAAGAATGGAGAATATTTACTCAACGAAATGACTATGAGATAGAAAGCATTTCATCACATGCCACAACTTATTTTTTAACTTCTCACACAAAACAAAAGTGTTTTTTTTTAAATATTGTTATCAAACGGAATCTTAAAATCTTAAATAATAATATTAAAATATCTACAAAGCATTACACAAAAAAAATGGATACATATAATTGGTCAAATAAATCAAGCCCAACTTCATATGTATCTGGAACGAAAAATTGTTAGTATGCATCCCAGGAGCACACAACCCCCACGAAGGGGATGTTTTCCACTGTAAAATGCATCATTTTATAAAAAAAATCACTAACATCAATTAAACATATATATATATATATATTTAATTTTGTAGTTAACTCACGTCTCGGTTAAATTTTTTTATGAAATTTGGTGGAGATATTAATCACGGACATCATCTCCACCAAGTTTCGTCAAAAAATGTATCAGTTTAACCTCTCAAAATGTCCAATCCATTACTTAAGGTTCTTAAGTTAAAACCTTACTTGAAATGTACCTGGAACATAATAACACAAAGTATGAATGTTGTTACCTTTGCATTCTAATCCAAAGGATTGCTTTCTGCAAGCATAAATTGACCAAATTTGATATCCGGCATGAATTAACAAAAGAAAGGGTAGGTAATTAGTTAATTACATAATTAACTTCAGCGAAACAGGAGGATCATCTTAAAAATTTAGTTAAACAGGTGCAATCTTCGTTTTCCAAATGGGATCTCATTTCCAAAAACAGGAAATGAAATTTCATTTGTTCCAAAAAGGAAAAAATTGAAAAGGTGAACTAATGGTGTTAAGATTATAGAAAATAGAAAAATATTATTGAATTGATTGCATGAAACTATAATAATCGAGACCTTTTATATAGGGTTACGAGAACGATATAAATAAAGAAAATATAAAATCTAATCAACCTAGAGATTTAGAAATTGTTAGTCAACTACTCAACTCTTATAAATGGCAAACTGTATAAATGACAACTAGCAAATATATATTATATATGTTAACAAATGGAACGTACATGAATTTGATAGGGAGTAGAGAGATTGAAGCACACATTCTCCAAAACAAATCCATACTAAACTGATTCAAGCTTAATAATTTAAGATCAAACTTACATAATTAGATACATGTAGAGATCAAGCAATGCTCCAGTAGCATCAGTGTAGCAATTTCTGAAGCAATCGATATAAATCAATTGTGATTGTCCCTTGGATAGAATTTCCAGAACTGATCCAGTAAAATCTGCATTACACGGTGACAAAATTGGAAAAATAAAAATAAATAGTCGAAAATCATAATCAGAAATGGTCATTTATATTGATAAAAACACAACTAACGAATTGAAGAACACTGACAAAACAGAAGAGAAGCTAAGGGCCTACTTCCACTAAAGGACCCGAGCCCAATGTCATTTTTTCTTTTGAAGGATATATCTTTACCTTGCATATGTATATGTTGCTTGGTTCTGATATAAAATAATTTTGATGGTTGTATTATCTCAACCCAATAAATGATTATGAATAAACATTGTTTGCTGTAGTGAATTTAATGATATAGCAACACAAATAACGGTAGAGTAGTCTATTTTCTATACTATAAAGAATCGTAACATTTGCATTCAGCAGAAGGATACAGAGTTATCATGTCAAAGAATTTACTGAGATCCCTCAAAAAAGAGTCCAACTTTCCTTTTCGGAATGTCTCAAATTAATGCTCACATTTCATTTTCGGTATATTAGCCATGTACCAAATCTCACAATAGAAAATGAATTGTATTGACCATTGATTGGATTGAAATTAGTGTATTGTTTAAAAGTACCAAAGACAGCGACTAATTTTTGGGATGGAATTTATTTAATTATATTTTGTATGGGTAGCATTGTGGGGGTGTAACAAATAAGCAGGGAGAAAGATGTTTAGGATATCTTACGTTTTTTATTGCGAGGCATTTTCTCAATGCTAACCATCTTAAAAATGCATACCTGTTCATTGAAACATGATTAAAACCCATGGAGAATAAATACAACCCCAACTAAACTGATAAAAACCAAAAGAATCCAACCTTTCTACTTTGAAATAATAGCAAGGAATCAATTGGGACGATCACTTCAAGCTACAAAAACCCATTCATTCCAGCCTCATTCTTCCGACTAGCATTTCCAATACTGTTCCCCTTCGAGTTCCTTCGGTACTAATTGCACCAATAATTGCTAGTGCTAATACACTATCAGATACTCCTGCAGCCCCAAATTAAGAGTGCATATGACTTTGATATGTTTTGAAGGATGCGCTAGTTTCAACACAATCAAATGTTGGAAATGGAATTTGGTACCTATCACGAGATTTGGTCCATTGACTATGTCCCTAAACAGTGGAACATCCCAAAAAGGAACACATAACTCTTAATTAGGGATCGAGGTAGTACTACTACTTCCCAATTGCTTTAATGCTCAATTCCACCATCTAATGTAATTTGCAGCAAATTTACTAGGTTTGCCGATTCCTATAACAATCCAAATAAAGGTCATTACCTAGTTTTGGTCCCACAAAATGCAAGGTGCAAAGAGGGAAAGTTTTTGTATCTCCACTTTGCTATCTGAACATTTATGAGTGCCACAAACAATGGCTGAGACAAGCCAAATTCAAATCTTTCCTGTAAAATAATTTGCTAAATGCAAGTCCAGCTAGCTTTAAGCACTCTCGTGCTGAAGTAGCTTTAAGCTCAAATGGACAGGTTCAATTTGATGGAAAAATCTAGTACTCCTTCATTAGACCAAACGGCAGGGTTAGGCTTGTGTCGAGCATTAAGCATACTAGACAGGGAATAAACCTAGAAAATAAAGAAAGAAGAATGATAACCCTGGTTTGAGCAACCCTACATCTGTTACTCAATTAAAGCAGAGATACTAACTCGTCCACATGATTAGGCGAATTTTGAAAAAATCGTACTTCACACAGCATGGGCACATTCTAGTTTACTCACAAACTGAAAAGAATTTTAAAAGCAAATGCCAACTCCAACCCATTGAAAGGCAAAAGGAAAAGGAGAAAGATAACAAAGAGAACAACAGCAAGCAAAAAATGAAAATTTTGAATCAGATATAGAACCTTTAGTTTCTTCCCATGATCCCATATGTTCCTTTGCAAAATAGCAACTTCACTTTCCCATATGTACTGTTCCAAATCATTAGTTTGATTAATGTGTTCCAGATCATTAGTTTGAATAATGTCCCATGCCATGGGTTGAGTTTGTTCCTTAGAAAACCCAAGATTAAGTGAGCATAAACAAAATTCAGCAGAGAAGATCTGCATCAGCAAATGATTTCATGAACTCTGGAGCCACCTCCATCTCTTCCAGCACGAGGATTGAGGACCAAGAAGTTTAAGTTACATATTTGATGAAGCTGACTATCGCTGAGCTATTATAAGATTCCTCAACTATATAGGCCCTCCAGTTGAATGGAAAATGCTACTTTCACTGCCTTTGTGCATTGTGTATTCGTTGGGTGGTTTTACACCACCCCAATGTACAACAACCCAGTCCAAGGCCATAAATGTAGGGTTTTCCTCGAAGAAAACTGAAGACACCCGCATATTCACAAAACAATGAATAAAATAAAAGGGACAACTCAAGTAAACTAGCCTGGTTTGTTACAAAAAGGTTTGTTCTATATTTTTCATCTCTTTCAAGTATAGATTTCCATAAGTTCCTAACTATAGTAATTGCACCAATCATTGCTAGGACTAACAACACTATCAAGTATCAAATGTTCCATTGTCCCAAATTAAGAGTGCACTATGACTTTGACATGTTTTGAAGATAATTTTGAACACAATCAAATGTTGAAAACGGAATTAACTTACATTTGGGGCATTGATTATGGCCCCAAACAGAAAGTAGACTCTTAATTTGGAACATCCCAAAAAGCAACACATGACTCTTAATGTGGGACAGAGGTAGTGCTTCCCAATTGCTTTAATGCTTAAGTCCACAATCTAAGATAATTTGCAGCAAATTACTAGGTTTATTGTTCCCTATAACAATCCAAACAACGCCATTGCCTAGTTTTGATCCCACAATTGCAAGGTACAGGGAGGGAAAGTTTTTGGATCCCTACTTTGCTGCATGAACATTTTATCAGTGCAACAGGCACTGAGACAAGCCAAATTCAAATCTTCCCTGGAAAATAATTTTCTGAATGCAAGTCCAGCTAGCTCTAAGCGCGCTCTCATGCTTAAGTAGCTGTTCTCTTTTAAAATTAGAACGTAACATCGAGTCATAAATAAATGTGTATAGTTGCCAATTTGCCAAGCAAAATATTACATGGGATCATGTTAGCAGGAGTAAACGGAAAGAATGGGGTTTTGGAAGAGGAAGGCCCGGTTAAATTCCGAGAGTTGTTAACAGAGATATTTATCCATAACTTCCCCTGAAAACAGAAATAGGGAAGTTAAATTGGGTCAAGGGAAAATAAGGTTGAGGGTGTGAAAAAATCTGAAATTTGGAATAAACTATGATGGTGACCAAGAAAGATGTAGATGGTAGGATTTGGTTCCAAATGAAAATCAAAAGCGAGAGGTTTAAGTCAAAAAGAAAATTGAAGGACTTCTGTTAAGAAACTTTATGTTAAAAAATTGGACACTATGCACTTAGGAGACCACAAGAGATAATTAATTAGGAAACTCGTTCCATTGTTTCAGAGGCTATAGTTTTAGGAATTGGTCGAATTTCCCTTTTACCCATTTGGAAGTTTAAAGTGGTAAGGGCTTCATACTTCCTCACAGCTAATAGGTTTCTAAGGTAGTGGCAACAGCGCATGTAGGGTTTAGGGCATAAGTTTAACATGGTTCAGTTTGCATAAGAAAACTTATATGGGTGAAGAGTAACGAGAAGCAAAAGGGATCTTTTCATTAAGGACCAGATTCAGTGACTGAACAGATTCAATTTGATGGGAATTCTAGTTCTCTTCTGTTAGACCAAATGGCAGGGTTAGGCTTGTGTCGAGCATTTAAGCATACTAGACAGGGAAAAAACCCAGAGAATTACGAAAGAAGAATAACAACCCTAGTTTAAGCAACCCTACATCTATGTTACTCAATTAAAGCAGATATAATATCTTCATGATTAGGCAAAGTTTGAAAAATTCAAACTTCGCACAGCACGAGCACATTGTAGTTTACTTCCGAACTGAAAAGAATTTCAAAAGTAAATGCCAAACTCCAACATATTGACAGGTAAAAAGGAAAACGAGAAAGAGAACAATAAGAAAAACAGCAAGCACAAAATGAAAAACTTGTATCAGATATAGAACCTTTAGTTTCGCCCCATATGTACCTTTGCAGACAGCAAGTCTAATTTCATATCTACCTTCCCAGAATAGCAACTCTAGTTTCCAATTGCAGTTCTCAAAACAGTGAATCACTCTAAAACGTTAAAAAAATAAAAAAAAAATAGCATATAGGTTTGTTGTTTCATAGAAGACGTTAATCAGAAAATGTCTAAAACTCAGTGGAGGGTTTCATCCCCATTGTCTTTCTTCTTGTCAGGCTCTCCCCTATTCTTCTCAAAAAAATCAATCATCCTTTTAAAAGCATCCACTACCAGAATATCTCGACTATCCAGCTGGTCTGTAGCTCCTTGTGTTGAGTTGGTCAATCCTCCAAGTATTGCACCATAATGATTATCTGGCTTCTGGCTAGCTATTCTAGGTGAGATAGTTTGATCGACTTGATCAAAAGAAGTCTTACCTTTTGTTGCTTGCTGCTGCTTACCACCTTTGTTTTTCGGGGAAGAACTTGGGTTTACTTGCACAGGTAATGCAGTCTTGCGCCTTTTTACCGAAACCCCACTGACAGGGTCACATGGGAGAGAGTCAGCAGCCGTAACTGCATCCACCACCAGAATCTCTTGACCAGCGCGTTGGTCTGTAACGCCCTTTGCGGAGTTGGTAACTCCACCAATAAACGCATCAAAATGGTCATCTTGCTGCTGGTCCTGAGCTGCTCTCTCAGGTGAGAGAGTTGAGACAACTTGATCCGAAGAAGTCTTCCCTCTCTTACCTTTAGCAGATTGCTGTCGCTTACCCCCTTTATTTTCCCGGGGAGAACTCCTGTTAACTTGAACGGGCAATCCAGTCTTGCTCCTTTTTATCGAAGCCCCATTGCCGGGGTCACCTGGGAGAGAGTCGGCAGCTGTATCCTCTTTTCCCAGAACTGAATTAGGTCCCGATCTAAGTTGTGTCATTTGCCCTCCCGGTAAATCCTTAACAGCCCTGCTTCTAGCTGTATTAGTGATATTCTCTACTGTCTGCAGATGCTTAATGAAATCTCTAAGGTGCCCCAGCAATGTTTCTCCTTCCATATCAGTTCGCTTAGACATTGCTAAATCATGTAACTGAAAAAAAAAAACAAACCCTTTTTAGGAGAGTGAAGAAAAGAGGATCTGGAATGGGAATGATTTAACACCAAGACAGTATGTAATTCTCATTATAGTAGACAAACATGATTTTTTTCTGTTAATGGAAAGAATGGACTCACATAATCCCTTGTCATAACAAAGAGGATTTGAGTATTGTCATTGTGTATGAGGTTTCACTTTACTCGTAATGTTAGTTTCAATCTCCCACATATGAAAAAGAAAAAAAAGAAAAGAAAGTTAACTAGAAATATAAATGGGATTCTTGCCCACAATTAACAGCTTTTTTTCTCCATCTTATTGGCTTTAGAACTGAATCACGGCAATGTTAATTAACACTCTCTCTCCGTCTTACATAGAAAAATATTCCTTAATATATTAAGTGATCACACCAATATTTAAAAAATGCGGTACTATGCACACCACTTTCAATCACTTTAATTTAAGAAAGAAATTTACAGCCAATTTGACTAAGAACAAAATATTCACTCGCCTATATAAAAAGTTAAAAAATGGCACATAGTTTGTGTAAATTAAGAACTGGCACACGCAAACGATTTGAATTACAAGCTACGCATGCTGGTAGACTTGGGGTGCTATTTGATTGTTTGATTTAAAGTTTGAACTTGACCAAAAAAGAAGTGTATAGTATTACCTGTATAGCCATATCAAGAGAGGCACGCGGAGCGTGCAGGATGTCGCGGTAGAATACAGAAAAATTGAGCACCAGTCGTAACCTTGTTGGATCTGTTGGTTCTAGATAAGCATTTGCCATTACCTTCACATGTATTAATGAACTCTGTTACTGTTTATAAATAGCCTGTTGGTTATGAAAACCCTGCTATTCAACTTTAACTCATGGAATCCATATACACACATGTACAAAACTTTTAAAATTAAGAACACGCACAAGATCAGTAAAGTAATTAAACGTATAGATTATGCCCCCCCCCCTCCCTCTCCCCCTCTATAAACACACACCAACTATGAACACTCTCTCACTAAAAGTTCCCTAAACCCACCACCTGCAATCAAACAGTTGTAGCTCCAGTGCCCTAATCAGGTCTCCAAATAAATCAGTCCACGCAACAAGAAGAGGGAGAGATCATCACTTTATCTAAGCCCTCTCTCTCTCTCTTTTCTCTTAAATATGTGCTCTGAAAACTATCAAGTGGAGATAATTTATGTGCTTTGTCGATGAAAAACTGGAATTCAAAACGAACAAATTAAACATATAAATGGGAATATTTTCAAGCCTTTCTGCTGGACAAAGAAATCCATGATCACAGGGAGCAACGCTAAACTGGCAGCGGTTTCCCGTTTCCTTAATTCCAGTACCTAAATAATATAATTATTTTTCTTAGGTACTGTTTTGCTGAGAAAATTTTGGAATTGGAATAGAAAAAGGAAATAGCGGAATTTCTGTCTTTTGTTCAGTTAAGTAGAAAACTGCGAGGAAAAAGAAAATCACAAAAAGATCAAACCATTAAAATAAATGCTTTCTAAATTAAGACTCCACGATTCTTTTTGGGGCGTAGCAAGTTATAATAAGACCACTTTCCCAAAATTTTTGAACATAATACCAGATTTAACAGAATGAATTTCTCATTTGGGATAATACCAAATCTAACAGAGTGGACATAATACAAAACTAAGGCCATCTCCTGTTTTCATTTCTATCTGCAAAACTTGTACAACAGAAACACAAAAAGGGAAAAACTGTAGTTTCTGATACAAGTTTCTTTTTGAGATGTCCTATTAGTCACATAGTGAATTCCTATGGTTTTTTCTACATTTACAAACAATGGCATTAATTCCCAACACAACATGACATATGGGCCAAGGGAATTTCTGTGGTTGTTTCTGCATCTAAAAACATGACATAGAGAAAACAACCCCAATGGATGACAAAGCCCATCATTATCTCCCTGTGCAAAAAGAAACAAATAGCATTTCTACAAATAAGATCCACATGGCAGGATTCTTTTGAAACCAAAAGAAACAACAAAGAGGCAAGACAATCAACAATTACCCACATAAAAGAACACCAAGAATGGACACATGGAAACCCTAGCAGCGCAATTAACTATCACATTATCAATATTAGTTAACCAACCCTGTTATCACAATTCATAGATACAGACGGGAAACCGTAGAATTCGCATAAAGTTCAACGAATAAGAATCTGAACGAGAATCAGTAAAGAAACTGAAATATAGTACCTGTGCGTTCGTGTAGGCGTCAAGAGCATCAGAGGCAATGATCTCTTGTTCTTCGCCGTACTTGTACTTCAATATATTCAAGCAAAAGTCTCCTTCTAAACGAAGGTAAAATACCTTTGAGCGGAAAGATGAAGCACGAGGCACTAGATTATTCCGCAACAGCTTCAGAACTCCATCTTCGCAGAATTCGAGTATTTCAGTCTCGATTTCGAGCCTTTTTCCCCTTAACTTGGTGGAACCTCTCGTATCTTTCACCATTTCTGCAATAACAGCATCATTTTCTACCTGAAGCCAGGCGTTCTGGAGAGTCAAGAAAACGCACTTGTACGTAAGCCCCAAGAGTTCCCTCTCCTCGTCGTCGAGGTCCTCCAGTGGACTAAGTTCACCAACCAGTTTTTCCACTAATTTCACGGCGTATTTAAATCTGTTATTTTTTACGGCAGCCTTCGCCATTTTGATGTACGTTTTTCTACTAAGATTGTCAGGCGGCATGGGATCTGCTTCTTCTCTTAATGCAACTTTACGACGATCCGCCATATTTTCGATGGTTTGTTTGGATCAAGAGAAAGAGAGGGGTAATAACTAGAAAAATTCGAGGAGAGGAAATTATTGTGTAGGCGTGTAGCGTTGTTGCACTTTCTTCGGCTTTAAGTCTATATATATATACATAGTGCTACTGTACAGAGTGGTTGCCGTTGGATTAAATGATGACGTTGCGCTGCCTACGGTGACAGCCACGCTTAGTTGAGAACGCAACTGAATTTAGTTACATAAACTGTTCAATTAAAGAAGGGTGTTTAAAATGTACCGGCTAAAATATTTTTTTTAACCTGAGAAACATACATTTCACCCCATCTAATTTAAAAAAATAAAATTAACTCACACTTGCTCTTTTTTTTTTTTTTTTTAATGGGGAATAATGACCAATAACTACAGTCCAATTTTTTGCCCACAAATTCTTATCCGGATGAAAATTAACTACTAACTCATCTTCGCTCATCTCTTATGAAATATCTCAAAATATTCCTCTTATTTATACCCGGTATCACTCCTCAACAAATAATCACTTTTTAAAAAAAACTCCTCCCATTTTCTCTCTTAGATTTACTTTCTCTCTCTAAAACCTCATATCTCTCCCCATTACAAGATGGTCATCTTCACTCTGTTCTTAGATTATTGGGGGCAGTAATCCAATTATTAGGAGCAGTAATACAATGCAAAAAAAAACAATAGTAGAACATCCATTATTCTTCATCTTCACTCTGTTGTTGCATTATTAGGGATAGTAATTCAATGCCAAAAAGAACAACAATAGAATGTCCATTCTTCTTCATTTTCACTATGTTGTTGGATTACTAGGGGCAGTAATTCAGATTATCGCCCAATAATTTGCAAAACTACAAATATAAACTTACTCAATGTCAAAAAAAAAAAAAGTATAACATCCATTCTTCTTCATCTTAGCTTACTGCCCAATAATTCGCAAAATTACCAATGTAAGCCTACTCATTATTAACAAAAATAAAAGTAGAACATCCATTCTTCTTCAATCCACTTTCTCTCTTTCTTTCTCTCCTCCAATTACTCTTTCTTCTCCACCAGTAGCGCCGGCATGAGGAACATCTGCTTCAACCACAGCGAAGTTTGTGAAGAATGAAAATTTGTGAAAATCAATGGTGATGATAATCGTGAACGACTCCCTCTATATTTCTCGTGTTTCAAAATTTGTTGCAGATCTTAAAATTTTCAACCGTGTTGAGTATGAATGGTAATTCAAATTAAGATCATTTTTACCTATATTTAAATAGGAGAGTAAAATCGGAAAGGTATTTTGAAATTTTAGTAATGGAAAAGAGAAAGGCAATCTCTTATAGTTAGTGGTCAAATTTTAGCCTATTAAGAGTTAATGGGTAAAGGTGGGCTAGAGAGTGTAGTTATTGGTCATTTTCCCTTTTTTTAAAGGGTGATTTTATTTTTATCTGTGATATCTTACAATTAATCTATTTTTAAATTATGAAAATTTTAAATAAAGTTTCACAATATTACTCTTTTCTAAATTGATAAGTATATCTACCAATTAAAATTAATCTATAATTATATCAGTTCATATTCTATTTTAATTATGATTCCTAATCCAAACATAATTCTTTTTTAATTTATTTCATATTTATCTTTAAAGAATTTTCAAATGATTTTAGGGTTAGAGTTTAGTGATCAAAGTGGGTAGATTGATTTTAAAATAATTGAACATTAATTAACTTATTAGTACGTATTTTGTTCAATGAAAAATACAAACCTAAATATCAATTATTAATATAAACCCTAAATGAAGAATACGAAGATAAAGTTTTAAGGTTTGTGATAAGGAAAACGAAGACCATTAGCACGATCCTTTTAGATATGGCGCCTAATTTATGAGGATGAACTAGTTAGGAGGAAAGAGAGAATAATTAAGAGATGAGGGAAAAGACGGTGGGGAAAGAGGGAAAAAAAAAAAGGAGTCTATTTGAGAAAGAGGGACAGTGGGTATCTGAAAGTGAGAAAGATGGAAGAACACCGTAAAAATTTGAACTACGAGTAATGGTTTAACTTTTATGTTTGTTATTTTACTTCAAAGTTAATTAAGATTTACCCATTGGTTAATAATATTAGGATTTAACTTTTTAAAGTGAATGTACTTATTAATCTAATGGATAATTTTAATTTTAATATTAAATTATTATTCAAAATGATATTTATAAAATTAAATTAATAATAATTTTTTTAGTTTATTTACACTCGCGAATTAACTTAATAGGCAATGCGGATAAACTAAATATTGCGGATTAACTAAAAGATATCGCAGCTAGAAACAAAATGACCATTTTTTAAATCTCAAACAGAGCCTTATAAAACTACTAGGTATTGCCAAAAAATTGACAATTAAAATTTGTGAAATTGAGCAAAAAATAATTAATATTTAAACATCATGTAACTCAAAACATATATTTAGAAAACTGTATATGTAACCTATTTAACTGTTAAGCGCCGGGGGGAAGGGGGGGGGGGAGTTTGCTAAAGCCAAACTCGAGATACCAAAAGATATATTGAATCCGACCAGATTGAAGTGATTTTTAATTGAAAAACTCGAAAGGGTGTGCCATTTGCCATCCGTATTCATTCACCATATATATAACATCATTACATATTTTCAAATTTTAATTGTAAATATATGGTACCATTGGTAGTAACATTGGTTTTCATTCACCATATATATAACAACATCACATATTTTCAAATTTTAGTTGTAAATATATGGTACTATTGGTAGTAACATTGGTTTACAAAAATAATATATATATATTTTTAAATAAAATAAAATAAACTATTTAAGTTTGTAAAAGATTAAATAAATATATATATCTTTTTATATTTTTAAGCTAAAAGAAGAATTAGGTTAGAACTGGATTTGAAACAATAATTGTGTAAAGTGATTTGAATGTAGGTAAATGAAGAAAAAATATGTTTAAACAATAATTTTTTTTATACATAATTTTATAGGCATTGATTAGTAATTTCAAATATGCAAATTTTAGTAATTTCTATCTTTTGTATTTAAAGTTAATCTATTTTAAATTTTAAAAATAAGTTAATGAGAGAGAAGAGTGAGAGAGAGAGAGAGAGAAAGAGAAAGAGAGTAGATTGGTAGAATAAGAGAGATAAAATTGTTGATTTACTTGATTTGATATTTTGAAAACACATCTAATGGCCCAAAAATTATCTTGTTTATTGTAACTAAATGTGAGCCATTGATTTAATAAATTAATGATGTGATATTTCCTTCTCTTATAATATAGATTTACCTAAACCTTCAAATTATGCTCTTTGTTTTCACCGAAACAACAAAGCAATTAGGACCCTTAATAATATTATGATTTAACTTTTTAAAGTGGATGTACTTATTAATCTAATGGATAATTTTAATTTTAGTATTAAATTATTATTCAAAATGATATTTATAAAATTAAATTAATAATATGTTTTTTTAGTCTATCCACACTCGCGAATTAACTTAATAGACAATGTAGATAAACTGAACATCGAGGATTAACTAAAATATATCGTAGATAGAAACAAAATCACCCTTTTTTAAATCTCAAACAGAGCCTTATAAAACTATTTACCCAAACCTTCAAATTATGCTATTTGTTTTCACCGAAACAACAAAGCAATTAGGACCCTTAAATTTTTTGCATATGAGCGAACACATTTTTTCAGAAAACTCCTAAGTGTGGAGGGACTAGCTAGTATTGAGATTTTTAGAAATATCAATCCACCGAGGGTCTTGTAATTGAAAATTGAGTTTCTTTTTTTTTTTAAGAGAAATCCCAATTCTAAACCTATTGAGAGACTTATAACTGTTTTGAGATATTTTCAGAGAAATCCCAACCAATTTGTCATTTAAGAAATGAAGAATTAAGGAACCAATTATGTTGTTGTTGGGAACATTTGGATTTTGTTCATGTTACGTAGTTCATTTAGATTTTGACTATCTATTTAATATTAATAGAGGGTGTGGAAAATTAAAAGATGGACCAGAGAGACAATCTCCTATAGGTTAAGAATTGTAGAACACTGATGAAATTGAAATTCGAAAGTGGGATGCCTTATGATTTTCTATATTCTATTTTTCAAAATTAAGTGGGGGTGAAAATAATGATTTGGTGGGTGTAAACAAGAACACCCTGAATTGTGCGAAACCAGTTAATTTCAAAATAAATGCTATTGTGCAAACTTTATTGCAATAACATCATCCAGAAAATAAGAATTGCCACCACGTGCCAATTAATGTGAACCATAATATATACATATATATATATACACTAGCTTAAATCCTGCACGATGTGCATGCGTAGTTTAATTTATTTAAATTTAATAATATTACTTATCATGGAATAAAGGAGAATTATGCATGCATTACTGAAAAATAGCACAATACATTATACCTAAGAAGATTAATATATATATATATATGTATGTATGTATGTATATACGTAAATCTTCAGGTGTGGACTGATTCGTATGGATCGGTCATTTTTATGATGGTTTTGCGTCATAAAAAACACCCCAATGTTTTTATGATGAAAAAATGTTGTAAAAAGGCTCAGTCCATACTAGAAACAGACTCTATGTATATATATATATATAAAACACTCAATTGCAAAGGTTATATACAATGAAAATGGAGCATTATATAATAAATGAATTTTTAAAATAGAAGGAAGAGGGAATAAGAAGAGAGCATTATAGAGAAAATGCATTTATTAAAATATCACATGACATAATGTAGTGAATGTAGTGAATTTTACTATCTATACAAGTGTCCAAGCCCGCATGATGTGTGGGTATATAGATTGATACGGTTTAAAAATAAATAATGTTACGTTCAAATGTTATATAATATCTCAATAATGATTATTATATGACAAAATTTTATGATATATATATATATACACGTGTATATATGGTTATATATATAAGATATATTAATGATTGAACATTTTGTGTCTATTTATAATATTTAATTTCTTTATTTTAAGAGTCGATATTATAAAAGATGAAGAGAAAGAACATAAAAAGAGCATCTACCTAACATGTTCACTATTTCTCCTATAATCTCGTAAACTCATGTTCTAAACTTTTTTTTTTAAAATATACATTGACCTATTCATTAAAATTATCAATACATTTATTCAATTTCTTATAATGTATTCTTTTTTAAAATACTCAAAAATTAACACGTTATTAAATTAAGCTTGCATTTTCCAGTTATAAGTATTTGTGTGAAAATTTGTACAAAATGCCTTCACAATTTTCTTTCTTTGGCATAATTTATTTTTGTTTTGACAATGGATTGAGGATGAAAATACAATACAATTTTAATTTTTATCAAATATATTCACATGAATTAAATGTAATTTTGTCAAATTCTTTCAAAAACATTAAATGTATGCAAATATTGTATTAAATATATTAATCTCAACAGTTTAATAACCCCCAAACATATAAACTCTTGCTTTTATATAGTTTTCCAAAATAATAATTTGTATAAGTAAAATACTTTTATAATTTTGAAGTGTGCATAATAGTTTTCATTTTTTTTTATTAAACCAGATAAAATCATTATCTTAATAATTTAATGTAGTAATGGGAAATAAAGCATGTAGGGAAGAAACTTACAATAAGATCAAAATATGTTTAAAGAAAACTTAAATTATATGTATCCAAGAACATGAAGAAAAAAAAACCCTCAAAATTATGCATGTAACAATATCGTTTTGCTAAGTTGCATAAAATTATTTTAAAAACCTAAGGTAAGTTGTGAAAATGTTCATGCTAAGAAATTAACCCAACTAATGTGATATATCTTGTAGGTTTTATACCATGAATGACAAAATAAATTGCAGAACCCTTATAATAAAAAAAATGACTAAGTATAGACATGTATATATATAATGAAATGAAAAAAACATTGATACAAAAGATATGTATGTACTTCATAATTTTTTTGGTTTCAAGTAACGAAGGGAAAATAAAGCTATAATAACAATAAAATTAGGGGTAAATTTTTCAAATTGAACACCGACCAAACCAAATTAAAATAAACAATAACCGGACCAAAATAGTTAGTTACCAACCAAAAGCATTGTTGAGATGACGGTTTATTTGTTGTGTTTTTTGCTCATTTTCAAACTCAAGAAAATAGGAGTTTTGTTAAAAATTAGATTGTTCGCTCGAATGGTGCAAAAGAGGATTTGCGGTTCTGGAAATGTGCAAAAGCACTTTTGTACTTAAACGAAAATTGGTTTCCTTATCAAACATGGTTTCTTTGTTTATTTTGGTCTTTATTACCTTGTTAATAGTTTTCATATTTACGTAGGATTGTTGTTACCTTATTTTAAATTGGATTGACTCTATTATATCACTATATATAGATAGAATCATTCAAGAGATTAAGGCAAGAGAAATATTCTTTTTTCTGTGAAAATTATTGGGAAAGTTTATCTTGTTGTCAGAGAGAGATTAAAGGTTGTTAATTTTCTTCTTTTGTGAGAGCTTTAAGTTCAATAATTCTTGTAATAGATTTTGTAATCATTTTCAAAGAATTAGTGAAATCTTTATGTGTCAAATATTGTGTATTCCATCATCTATTTTCTTGCTTTTTTCTCATCCATATTATCTCTAGTTATTAATATCCATTATTTGAATTAAGATCTGTGGCGTGATTTATTGCTAATAATCACAACAAGTGGTATCATATGATGGTATTCAAGGAAGTGTGTGTTATAATGGAGAAATCATATAGGATGGAGAAATTCGATGGAATCATGAATTTTAGCCTATGGCAGATAAGTATGAAAGATTATCTCATAGTGATGGACTTGGATCATGCCCTAGAAGGTCCACAAATGGTGGAACAAAAGAAGAATGATTCAGATGATATGGAACTGGTTGAGGTTATTGATGCTAAGTGAAAAAAGATGGATAAGAAGTGCTTGTCAAAGATTCGTCTCCATCTCACGACGAAGGTTCAAGGTCACGCTACAATTAAGGAGGCTACATGAGCAAAACAACTATGAGAGTCTTTTCAAGATTTGTTCATGGCTAAGACGATAACGAATAAGATCTATATCAAGGGTCTTATCCACGACATCAGGATGGAAGAGAATACTCCGGTTATGGATCATATTTTCGCTTTTGATTCATTATGCTCAAGACTCGAAACTGTAGGTGAAAAATTAAAAGATCAGGATAAAGTCTTGCAATTAAATTGGACTTTGCCAGATTCGTATAAGACGCTAATTCAAAACGTTATGAGTAGATCATCTTTCACCACCTCGAAAGTATGTCAAGTTTTGTCTGCGGAAGAGATAACGAGAAAGAGGGATCGAATTAATATACCTTTCAAGAAGAAGCGTTTGTAGCAAATTGAAAGAAATGTTCTAGCAAAGGACGAAAAACTATGTTTAAAGGAGATTGCTTTAAATGTAGTCAACCAGACCATTGGGCTAGGGACTGCCCAAGGAACAAGGATAACATCATGAAAAAATCAGCTACTAACCCTGATGGAGCCGTAACCGTTGCGATGACTTCTTATAGAAAGGAGTAAAAACACTTTTGTACCTAGAATATTACATTCTGGAATGTGCAAAAGTCGTTTTGCACCTAGACGGAAATTGGTTTCCTTATCAAACTTGGTTTTCTCGTTTATTTTGGTATCTATTACTTTGTTTATAGTTTCTATATTTACGTGTGATTGTTATTACTGTTGACCTAGAAGGTCTTAATCTTATTTTGATAATAACAATAATTTAATCATGTGTAATTTAACATGTTCGTGAATTAAGATTATAGATTTCTTACTTGAAAAATCAAGAATAGCATGATTGCTCAAAGGAAGCATGACAAGGATCAATGAAATCAATATTCGATCAAGTCAACGAAGCATTGGACTAGCAAGAGATCAACCTTATCATTCACATGCTAGCAATGCATTTCATGAAGCTCAATAGATCAAGGATCATATGCAAAAGCCTCAAGGGGAAAAGCTTCAAGAGAAGAATCAAGTTGAATAAACTATTCAAAGCATTCAAAGACTCACATATTCGGTAATTGAGTGTATGCTTAGGATTGATGTAAAGTTTCTTCATTGATTGATTATATAGCTCATATATATTGATATATCATTCTTAGATTGATCAAAATCAGTTTGAATCAAAATCGTTTCAAAACATCATTCTTGCAAAAACCGGTTTTGAAATAAATTGATATTAAATTCAAATGATCATATTTTGAGTTTTCCCAAAAATAGGTGTCTTAAGAACTTATTTTTAAAGTCCCCAAAGCATTAGAATTGATTTTGGAGCTTATATGCAAAAGTGCAAAAATTGAGATTTTGGCCTTTTGGCCTGATGGACAGCAGAGTCCATCAGTCGACTGATGGCTTATGCTCAGTCGACTGAGGCTCAGTCAGTCGACTAAGGAGCTTTGCTCAGTCGACTGATGGCCCAGAATATAGCCGTTGGATTTCTGATTTTTAACCATTTTTGGTACCAAACTTCTACCAAACCTCACAAACGGCTATATCACTTTTGGGACTATAAATATGACTTCCAAGACTCATTTTAAACACCTTGAATCACTCTTATACTCTCTACTTCATCTATCTTCATTATTCAAAGATTCAAGAAATTGTTTTTGATCAATCATTCTTATTGAGCTATAAACTTGATCAAACAAGTAACTCTAGTGTGAGCTTCAATTGTATTCTTTAAACACTTGATAGTTGTTGTTAATTGGTGTGAATCACCAATCATTTGTATTCAAATTGTGAGAGGTAAATCTCATAGGAAAAACAAGAAGGTAAATTCTTGTCTAGATATTGTGAGAGGTAAATCTCATAAGGTTAACAAGAGAGAGTCTTGTGTGAATATTGTGGTCAAGCAATATTTGTAAAGAGTGTAGTGAGACAACAACACTTGTAGTGGTTTTATCTTCACCCGGAAGAAGATTGGATTTAGTGAAAATTCTCGAGGAACTAACCGAGCGCGGATTATGGTTTGGTAAACCAAAACCGTGTGGACAAAACGTCTTGGACTTCAAATCGGTTCAATCTTTCTAACTCATTCTCATTATTTACTTGCTACATTATTGTTTGCTTGAGATTGTTTATTTGCTTGTTTGCTTATTTGATTGCATTCATTGATAATTTGTTTAGCAAATTTGTTTTACTTAAACTATTTTCGAAAAGTTTTTAAAATTCCGCATTAAACTTTTTAAACCCTATTCACCCCCCTCTAGGGTTGAAATCCGACCAACAATTACCTTATTCTAGATTGGATTGACTCTATTACTATATATAGACAGAATCATTTAAGAGATTAAGGCAAGAAAAATATTATTCTTTCTATGGGAATTATTGGGAGAGTTCAACTTGTTGTGGGAGATAGATTCAAAGGTTGTTGATTTTCTTCTTTTGTGAGAGCTTTGAATGCAATAATTTTTGTGATAGATTTTGTAATCGTTTTCATAGAATTTGTGAAATCTTCGTTTATCGAATATTGTGTGTTCCATTATTTATCTTCTTTCTTTTTTCTCATACATATTATCTTTAATTATTAATATTCACTATTTGAATTAAGATCCGTGGCGTGATTTATTGTTAATAATCACAACATTATTATTTACATATTTTCAATTTGTACTGAATGATCAAACTAATTATATGCTATCAAATGTCACATATAAATTATACTAAAAATTTCAAGTGCGAATTAGTCCGTACAGATCGGGCATTTTACAACAATTTTCGTCGTAAAAATCACCTCCCAATATTTTTATAAAGAAAAAATATCGTAAAATAATACAATCCATTCAAATCGGTTCCTGCCATAAATAAAGAGACTCATAAATTATAATAGTAAAGTTCCATCATTTCAAAAGCAAAAGCTGCACACAATCACAGAGAGAAAAGATAATACTTTCCCATACCCCTTTCTCTTCCCCCTCTCTGGAAAAAAACCTAGAAAAATATCAAACTCTTTTATCTCTCTCTTCTCACCTCTCTTGTACCACTGTACATACATGATGCGTCGAGAAATTAGTATAATATATTATGTTAATTTATAATTTAAAAAGCATATATTATTACTAATATTAGTATTTTTAATATTTTTCATGTGTTAGAAAATAATTTAAGAAGATTGACAAAAATAGAGAAATTAAAGCTCGGGAAGACACTTAAAAGTGCTCAATACTTTCGGAGGCATAACTTTTTACCCGAAACTCCAAATAATGCGATTCTTGAGCCTAAATTAAAGAGGATTTCGAGAGCTACAACTTTTCGGTTTAGCATTTTTTATAATTCAGCCATCTCGGAGTCCAAAATTACGACGCAAGATTCAGCAACGTAAAATGACGAAAATTTAATTATATTTAAATAATTAAATTTAAATAGCAACAGCCGTACACAACAGAAAGGAGCAGCGCACAGTGCCGTGCTCTCTCTCTCTCTCTCTCTCTCTCTTTCTCTTCTTGATTTCTTTTGTTTTCTTTCTTTTGGTTTGAAGAATTGAAGATTGAAGATTTATATCTATTCTTTAATTTAATGTTAAGTAAGTTTTCTTTTAATTCTAGTTATTTTTTAAGTTATTCTATACTAGCGTAAATTTGTGCTAAGGTTGGGATGAGTATATTTAATTGATTCCATTGATCGTATTCATGCCAATTGACTTTACCAATTTAATGCTTTAATATTAAACACAATTCTTCCTGTTGGATGCCCGCTTTAATTGATAAAAAAATAAAGTTGAATTCTCATTATTTTTTGTTGGATTCACCTTATGATTTTGTTAAGAGCGGATATAGGGTGTGTTTTGACGGATATAGTGACTGTTTTAATTTTATACATTAGTTTGGCTGTGGAACAATTGAATTTTATAAATTTGTTGGACTTTAATGATTTTATTTTCCGCATCTAATAGAGTCGAGAGACTAAATTAGTGCGAGATAAGAGTAGAGTTTATGCGCATGAATATTAAGGAAGATGACATTAAATATATGATTTCAAAACCCTAGTCAATTAATTCATTAATTTTATTATCTTGCTTAGTAGTATTTAATTTAGTTCTATTAATTTAATTGACTTGCTCTACTTTGTTTTATTTTATTAGTTTGATTCTTACCAATTATTCTTGGCTAGATTAGGAATTAGTGAAAAATTAATAAGATAAAATTTAAACATATTGTGTGAGTCTCTATCGGATCGACCTCGCTTATACGCTATATTATAAATTGATTCGTGCGCTTGCGAGTATTAAAATTTATCATAAGTTTTTGGCGCCGTTGCCGGGGACTCTAATATAATCTTGTTAATTTAGTGGTGCAACTTATTAAACTAAGTATTTCTGTCCTAGCTGGTAAGTGTAGTATTTTGTATAGATAAGGTTACAAGTTCAATACTTGGCAGCAACAAAGAAACTAACCTTTTTTTTGTCTGAAGCTATTCCTCCTTATTATTAATCCTTTTATTTACTCCAATATATTAGATTATTATTATTAATATTATTTTTTTATTTTTATTAGTATTATTATTTTATTAAAAAATTAAATATAAAAAAAAAAGAGGAAGGAGAATTGTTTAGTTTATGAGCGTCTGTTGGAAACGAGGAAAAGTGAGGCTTAATAGGATAGAAAATTTAGAAATTAATCCTTTATTTGAAGAAGAACTAAAGATGGCGGAAGGTGAAGATAATAAAACTTTAAAAGAATTATTTGCTCCTATATTTACTAATCCTCCTTCATGCATTGTTTTACCGGCTACTACAGCAGTTCACTTTGAACTAAAACCGCAAGTAATTCAATTACTCCCTACTTTTAATGGCTTAGAGATGGAAGACTTTTATCTTCATATAAAAGACTTTTTAGAAATATGAGCTACTTTTAAATTTTAAAATTTTTCTAATGAATCCGTTAGGTTGCGTTTATTCCCCTTTTCTCTAAAAATAAAGCTAAAGCTTGGCTAAATTCTTTACCCTCGAGATCTATCACGACATGGGAGGGGTTAGTTACTAAATTTTTGGCAAATTTTTTTCCTATGACTAAAACTAATGAACTTAGAAGAAAAATAACTGATTTTTGCCAAGATGATGAGGAAAAATTCTTTGAAGCATGGGAAAGATTTAAAGATATATTACTTAGATGTCCACATCATGGTTTTAAAACTTGGAGATTAATTCAATATTTTTATAATGGCCTCTCACAAATTAATCGCAATATGATAGAATCTATGAATAGGGGTAGTTTTTTATGTTTAAATGAAGATGAAGCTTATCAATTCTTAGAGAGTTTGTCTGAAAGTTCTCAATAGTGGGACTTCTTTAAGAGGGGAACGCAATCTCAATCTAAAAAGGGGAAAATTTATAAGATTCATGAGGATTTGGAAACTAGAAGGCAATTAGATAGTCTAAATAAAAAATTAGAAGCCTTAACGATAAGACTGTCTAATAATCCGGTCAACCTTGTGCAAAATGAAGTGTGCTCTATTTGTGTTAGTCCTATGCATGTTGCTACATCGTGTCCATCTATGTTAGGGTACACTGTAGACAATATAGAGCAAGTAAATGTTATGAATGAATATAGGAAAAATCAAAATCCTTATTTAGACACTTATAATCCTGGGTGGAGAAATCTTTCTAATTTTTCATGGTCCCAAAATTAACCAATAAATAGTATGGGAAATCAAAATAATAACTGTTGGTCGGAAAATAACCCTAGAGGGGGGGGGGTGAATAGGGTTTTTAAAACTTAATGCGGAATTTAAAACTTTTCTAACAATGTTTAAGTAAAACAAATTTACAAAACAAATTATCAAGGAATGTAAGCAAATAAACAATCAAGCACAAGAGAAAATAATTAAGCAATCTCAAGTAATAACAAAACAATCAATAATAAAGAGATTGAGTCAGAAAGATTGAACCGATTTGAAGTCCAAGACGTTTTGTCCACACGGTTTTGGTTTACCAAACCATAATCCGTGCTCGGTTAATTCCCCGAGAATTTTCACTAATTCCAATCTCCTTCCGGGAGAAGATCAAACCACTACAAGTGTTGTTGTCTCACTACACTCTTTACAAATATTGTTTGACCACAATATTCTCACAAGAATCTCTCTCTTGCTAACCTTGTGAGATTTACCTCTCACAATATCTAAACAAGAATTTACCTTCTTGTTTTTCCTATGAGATTTACCTCTCACAATTTGAATATAAAAGTTTGGTGATTCACACCAATTTACAATAACTCTCTCAAGTGTTTGTAGAATACAATTTAAGCTCACACTAGAGTTATCTTGAATGATCAATATGATATAGCTCAAATAAAAGATGATTGATCAAAAACAATTTCTTGAATCTTTGAATAATGAAGATAGATGAAGAATAGAGTATGAGAGTGATTCAAAGTGTTTAGAATGAGTCTTGGAATTCATATTTATAGTCCCAAAAGTGATATAGCCGTTTGAGAGGTTTGGTGGAAGTTTTGTACTAAAAATAGTAAAAAAATAGAAATCAAACGGCTATATTCAGGTCATCAGTCGACTGAGCAAGGCTCCTTAGTCGACTGAGTGACCATCAGTCGACTGAGCAAACCCATCAGTCGACTGATGACCTCTGCTGGTCAGTTTAGATAGATAGCTGCAGACAGCAAATTTTTCCCGATTTGTTTTGATCATATCTCATTATCCAGCCGTTGGAACTTGATGAAATTTTGGATATAAGTACTATAATGTGTTAACTAACTACTTTCCAAATTTCATAATGATCGGAGTCTGGGAAGGCCTCCTTCAAACCGTTAGATCAAAACTGCGCAAAAACGGAGCGAATCTAGAAAGGGAAAAAATAAACATTTTTGCAATTAAGTTCCAAAATCAATTTTGATGCTTGGGATAGGTCAAATATATTATCCTAAGACACCTATTTTCATGAGAGCTCAAAATATGCTCAAATCAATTTAATATGAAATTATTTGAAAATCGGTTTTTGCAAGAATGGTGTTTTCAAAGAAATTTTGATTCAAACTGATTTTGATCAATCTAACAATGATGCAAGTTCATGTTTGAGATATATTATCAATCAATTAAGAAACTTTACATTAATCCTAAGCAAACTCTCAATTACCGAATAGGCGAGTCTTCGAATGCTTCGATTTGTTTCTTCAAATTGATTCTTCACTTGAAGCTTTTCCCTTGAAGCTTTAGTATATGATCCTTGATCTTTTATGTTTCATGAAATGCATTGCTAGCTTGTGAGTGATGAGATTGATCTTCTTGTCTTGTCCAACGCTTGTAGAAGAATGATCTTGATTCGGATAGATCGGTTTTAGTCGAATGCTTCGTTGACTTGATCGGATATTGATTGAATGATCCTTGTCAAACTTCCCTTGAGCAATCATGCTATTCTTGATTTTCCAAATAAGAAATCTATAATCTTATATCAAGAACATGTTAAATTACACATGATTGATTTATTGTTATTATCAAAATAAGATTAAGACCTTCAAGGTCAACAATAACATTCGTCAAAACCCACCAGGTTTTAAAGCTCCTGTGAACATAAATAATGCCACATCTTTTATTACACAACAACAATTTTCAACCTTAGAAGATAGCTTGAAATTATTTATGAATGAGGTAAAAAATACTACTTTAATAAATACCGAAGCAATAACACGTTTAGAAAATCAAATGGGTCAGTTAGCTAACCAGTTAGTAGAGCGTGAAAAAGGAAAATTCCCTAGTCAACCTATCCCTAATCCTAGAGGTATCATTAATAATAATGTTAATCAAATTCAAAATCCACCTTTTGAATATAATCAAGGGCAAGTTAATGCAATCACTACTTTACGATCAGGGCACCAGATTAATAATTAAGTTAGAATGCCAGTGAGTAATGAAGAAATAGTAGAAGATAAAGAGGAGGAAAGTATTCCCGAAGAGTCAATCACTCCCATGAAAGATTATAATCCTACCATTAATCCTAATGATTCAAAAGAAGTTGAAGTTAGAAAGTTTGTGCCTAAAGCCCCGTTTCCTCAAAGACTAAAAGACAATAGGAAGGAAGCTCAATTTGAAGAAATTCAAGAAGTATTTAAGCAAATTCATATTAATATACCATTCCTAGATGCAATTAAACAAATCCCTTATTATGCTAAGTTTTTTAAAGATTTAGTAACTCAAAAAAGGAAAACTAATGTTCCTAAAAAGGCATTCTTAGCTAAACAAGAAAGCTCCATAATTCAATGCAAAATTTCAATTAAATATAAAGATCTAGCTTGTCCTACTTTACCCTGTAAAATAGGGGACCATCATATAGAGCGTGCTTTACTAGATTTAGGGGCTAGTGTGAATGTTTTACCGTATTCTGTTTATGAGAAATTAGAACTTGGAAAATTAAATTCTACACCTAAGCTACTTTAATTAGTTGATAGATCTATAAAAATTCCCAGAGGAGTCATAGAAGATGTTTTGATTAAGGTTGATACATTTTATTATCCAGTTGATTTTGTTGTTATTGATACTCAACCTACTCATAATATGAAAAAGCAGATACCAGTAGTTTTAGGCAGACCATTTTTAACTACATCTAATGCTCTTATAAATTGTCGGAATAGTGTGATGAAGTAATCTTTTGGCAATCTCACTGCTGAACTTAATATTTTTGATGTAACAAAAACATCCTTAGACTGTGAAGATGAATGTGTTCGTCAAATTAATTTAATTGATAGTCTAATGGTAGATAAATTTTTTGAACATAATGTTGATTATTTTTCTTTAAAAGAAAATGTGAACTTTAGTGACATATCATTAGAAGAATTTTTAAAAGTTTGTGGTCCAATTGATGATGATATATCTTGTGAAGCTAGTATTTTTCTTAATTCTCTTCGTGATATTAATTCTAATGAATGGGAGGAAAATATTGAAAATTTCTTAAACAAAGGTTCTAATGATCTTTCTCAATTTGAAAATAGTATGACAATGAACCCAAATTTTTTGCATGACAATAAGACCTTCGATGTGATTGATAAATCAATGAATTTAAATTTTTATGAAATTGAAGATAAGATTGAGCTTAGTAATTTATTTCATACACCATTAAAAAATTTAAAGCATAATTTTAAAGTGTTAAATTTTAATTCTTCTTATTTTGAGCCCAGTGTGAATGATAATATTTATGATGCTTATAATTCTTTTAAGAATGATCATAATTTTTTTTTTTGTATATCTTAAGACCCGTGGCCACCACCAAGTGACTATTTTTCTCTAGTAGGTCATGATTATATAATGAAGTTTTATTATCTTGAGCTCAATTGTTATATTTATTTTGATTATGTTTTTCAGCTTATAGTGATATATATATGTTTTATTGGGATGATCCCCAACTTTTTAGATTATTGATTTATGAGAAATTAAATATTAAGTTGTGATATTTGGCTATGTATTTATTTTCATATATTTTTGTTTGCCATTTATATTATTTGATCGATTAACAATCTTTTTGTACTTAAAGTTTTATCTAGTGCGCATAAATTAGTTTATTTGATGAATCGCGTATCCAGGTGATATCTTACATCCTTCCTTGTTCTTTTAAATTTTAATTTAATGTGTTCATTTGAGGACAAATCAACATTCAAGTTGGAGGAAGTGGATAAAATTCTTAACTTTGCTAGTCCTGCATATATTAAAAATAAAATAAAGAAAATAGCATATATTTTTTTGAAAAAAAAATGCAATGGTTCTTTGATTTTAATTGAAATTTCCTTTCTAGCCAGTGTGCTAACGATGACGCATTTGTTTTAATACTTTACATGTGCATGCTTAGTTCTCTTACTATCATTTTTAGTAGAAATTTCATGATTTTTGATCCTCATTATATTTTCATATAAGACAACTATTACATGACTAGATGGATGAGCGAGTATAACTTAAAATTCTTGAAGAACATAAATGTGGAGACTAAATATCCCGTGAGAATTTGAGCCAATCTTCCTTTTTGAGGGATTTACATCAACTCTAAATTTTTGAAAATCGTAATTCGTTGTGTAGTCTCGTTATTTTTTTTTGCTTTGAATGAATACTAGAAAGGTACGTCCATGAAATGCAATTTTAATTAAGATCATTGATACTGCTTGAACCGAAGAACTATATACCATATGAAGTGATTTAGGCCGTCTTCGGTAGCCTACACATTAGCCTTATCCTACCTTTACATTTATATCGCTAGTCAACCCTTTGAGCCTTTTTTTATATTAGCCTTTTTTTGTTAATCCGATATCCTTACTCTACTCCAGGTAGGAGTTTAACGCATATTTATAGCCTACCCTTTTATTTAAGAATATTTTGAGATTATTTATCTTATGTATGGGCAATAGTGAAAAATGAGCTTGAAAAAATGAAAGAAAAAAAAGTGAAAAAGGAAAAAACATGAAAAAAAAAAAATAGAAGTTATGAAATCTCCTTCAAATATCAAAAGAGAAATAAATATGTGAAGAAAAGGAGAAGATGTAAACAAAAAAATTGAAAATATGAGAAAAATGAAAAATCTTGTATGAAGTCAAAAGTTAATCCCAAAATGTTAATTTTATATCTCAATTTATTTCTTAGATTTTTAAATCCCTTATATACCCTTCATTTGATAGCCTTTACCTAATCTTTAGGTTACAACCCAGAAAAAGTTCTAATGATCCTTTGGAATATGGTTTGGAGGTGAGAGTGGTAAAAGGGAATATATTTATGCATTTTGCTTTTCTAGTGTGATATATTCGTTCATGAGACTAATGTTCTTTCATTTATAGTGCTTTTCATATATACATGCGAGAGGCTTTTGAATTTGCGTACATCTACTCTTTATAACTTGTATATACTGAGAGCAAATACACCTTGTTCTAGAAAGTTTCATTTGTTGAGTGTTTGCCGTGTGAGGAGTTGAGTCAAAGCATAGTTTGAATGGAATTTGAAAGTTTGCTTTTTTTTTGATATCAATTATGTTATGTTATTGACAATTCACGCACGATAAGGATTGGTGAGAATAAAATATTTTATTAATCTTGTTAGTTTGAGAACTTTGATATTGCATATGTATCAAATTACTTTAGCAAGTGGGTATTTAGATGTCTTTGTTGAGTTAGATACATTGGTGAAGAAAGGGAAGCAAATTTTATGAGAAAAAGAACCATTGTATTGAAATTATATTGAAAATCTTGGGCTTAAGAAAATAATTTATTTTGATATCTTTTGCTTTGCTCGAGGACTAGCAAAGTGTAAGTTGGGAAAAATTTGATGCGTCGAGAAATTGGTATAATATATTATGTTAATTTATAATTTAAAGAGCATATATTGTTACTAATATTAGTATTTTTAATATTTTTTAGGTGTTAGAAAAGAATTTAAGAAGATTGACAAAAATAGAGAAATTAAAGATAGGGAAGACACTTAAAAGTGCTCAATACTTTTGGAAGCATAACTTTTTGTCCGGAACTCCAAATAATACAATTCTTGAGCCTAAATTGAAGAGGATTTCGAGAGCTACAACTTTTCAATTCAGCACTTTTTCTAATTCAGCAATCTCGGAGTCCAAAATTACGACGCAAGATGTAACAACATAAAATGACAAAAAATTAATTATATTTAAATGAATGGGCCAAGCCCATTAACCAAACCTAATCAATTATAAATAGCAACAGCCGTACACAACAGAAGGGAGCAGCGCACAGTACCGTGCTCTCTCTCTCTCTCTCTCTCTCCTTGATTTCTTTTGTTTTCTTTTTTTTGGTTTGACGAATTGAAGATCGAAGATTTATATCTACTCTTTAATTTAATATCAAGTAAGTTTTCTTTTAATTATAGTTATTTTTTAAGTTATTCCATGCTAGCATAAATAGTTAGGATAAGTATATTTAATTGATTTCATTGCACGTATTCATGCCAATTGACTCTGCCAATTTAATGTTTTAATATTAAATACAATTCTTCTTATTGGATGCCCGCTTTAATTGATAAAAAAATAAAGTTGAATTCTTATTATTTTTTGTTGGATTCACTTTATAATTTGTTAAGAGCGGATATAGGGTGTGTTTTGACGGATATATTGAGTATTTTGATTTTATACATTAGTTTGGCTGTGGAAGAATTACAATTAAATTTTATAAATTAGTTGGACTTTAATGATTTTATTTTCCGCATCTAATAGAGTCGAGAGACTAAATTAGTGCGAGATCAGAGTAGAGTTTATGCGCATGAATACTAAGGAAGATGATATTAAATATATGATTTCAAAACCCTAGTCAATTAATTCATTAATTTTATTATCTTGCTTAGTAGTATTTAATTTAGTTCTATTAATTTAATTGACTCTACTTTGTTTTATTTTATTAGTTTGATTCTTACCAATTATTCTTGGCTAGATTAGGAATTAGTGAAAAATTAACAAGATAAAATTTAAACATATTGTGTGAGTTTCTATGGGATCGACCTCGCTTATACGCTATATTATAAATTGATTCGCGCGCTTGCGAGTATTAAAATTTTTCACAACAGTACACGAATAATTGATTGGGAAATTTTGCATATGTACTTCACATTATTATTTGTATTTTGATTTTTCATTTCATATTTTAAATCAAACATTCGAAATATTTAAAATGTTAAAGTGTGATGTCACAATATGGATGATAATGTAAATTGCGAACTAAAATTTTCCATATTTAATTCGAAGTTAATTTTTTTTTCCTTCTCATTTGAAACAAAAGTTATCAACAAAGTCCCGCCTACATTTAGAAAATACTCATTCTACAAATAATATTTGTGGCCGCAAATAATATTTCTGGCCTTTTTCTTTCAGAAAACACCCGCATGCAGCTAAGGGTTGACATATACCCTTTTCTTTTTCTCTTTCTCACGGTTTACATTTATATCTATATTATATATTAAAATACGAATAACTTAAGTATTTTTTTTTAAAAACAAATATACCCCTTGATTTTAAATAAAAAGACTTTAAAATTTACATTACATAAAACTGTATAACTCCATATATTTTTATACTATTATTAGTATTTTAAATAAATTCAAACTCTACTTTATTTTGATTTTAAGCTTGATTTACATTTAATAAAATAGTATAAGACTGTATAACTCTATACATTTTTATATTAATATTAATATTTAAAATAAATTTAAATTCTACTTTATTTGGATAAAATAACTAAACAAGGCTTTTAGGTCGGTAAAAAAAATCAAATGAATTTTATATTTGATATTATGTTTTGTTTATTTGTTATTATTTTTATTTCATACTAATTATTCAATTGCTTTTATTATTATTATTATTATTTATTTATTTATTTATTTTTTAATTTTATTTCATACTAATGATTTAATTCTTAGTATGTACATATGTATTAATGGACATACTGATCTTTGTCAAGCACTGAAACCACGTGCAACGCACGTACAAAAAAACTAATTAATTATAAAAGTGTGAATGGTCAACTGATTAAGAATAGTTGTCCACGATTTTTTTTAGTTTAAATTGAACTCAATTTGATCTTTTGGTAGTTATTGTTAAAACATATAAAACTAGAGAGAGATGGGAGGAATTGTATATACTATTGATTGAATTAATAAAGTGCATAAAAGGAGGGCTCTATATATAGAGCTCAAGGTGATAAAGAAAATGAAAGAAACTAATCTAACTAGGAAAAGGAAACTAGGAAAAGGAAACTAAGAAATCCAACTAGGAAGAGGAAACTAAAAAAATAAGAAATAAATAAAAATAAGAAAAAAGGAAATATAAATAATTTAACACCCTCCTCAAACTCAAGAAGGCTTAAAAGGCATTTTGAGTTTGGACATAAGAAAGTAAAACCGAGCAGTCACATGTGACTTAGTAAACATATCAGCAAGTTGATACTTGGACAAGACAAATGGCAAGTGAATAGTTCTTTGAGTGAAGTGATGTCGAACAAAGTGGCAGCCAACTTCAATATGCTTGGTACGTTTATGAAAGACATCATTATGGGCTATATGAATTGCATTTTACAAAATAAAAGAGTAGAATTAGGAATTAAAAGTTGCATAAGCAAGGGCTCGATACTCAGCTTCAGCACTAGAACGGGCTATCGCAGTTTGTTTCTTACTTTTTTACGAGATGAGATGATCACCTAGAAAAATACATAATCCTGTCGTGGACCAGTAATCAGTAATAGCAGCCGCCTAGTCAAAGTCAAAATATCCTCATAACACAGGACTGGAAGCAGATGAAATATGTAATCCTTGAAATAGTGTTCCTTTAAGGTACCAAATGATGCGTAGAACAGCAACAAAATGAACAGAGCATGGTGCAGACATGAATTAGCTCACAATATGAACAACATGACTAATATTTGGTTGAGTGATAGTGAGATAGTTGAGACTGCCAACAAGTTGTCGATATAAAGTATGATTATGTAACAAAGACCTGTTAGAAGCACATAGCTTGACATTCATTTCAAGTGGAGTATCGGCAATCTTGTTGTCAGTTAAATCAGCGTGTTGAACAATGTCAGAAATATATTTCACCTGAGAAAGAAAATAACTCGTAGATAAGTAATTAACTTTAATACCAAGAAAGTAGCGAATAATTTTAAGATCTTTCATTTCAAAGCAAGAGCACATATAGGTTTTAAGCTTACGTATTCCATCCAAATTATCCCTAGTGATAATCATATCATCTACATAAATGAGAAGAACAACAATGCCTTGCTGAGAGGTACATGTAAACATTGCAGAATCATGAGCACTTTGAAAAAAACCATGTTGAAGAATAACTGTGGAGAACTTTTCAAACCAGGCTCTGGGTGCTTGCTTAAGACCATAGAGAGAACGACAAAGTTTGCAAACTTGCCCAGGAGAGTAAGGTAGCCTAGAAGGGGGCTGCATGTATATTTCTTCAAAAAGGTCGCCGTGAAAGAAATCATTTTTGACATCTATTTGGTGAATTGCCCATTTATGGATAGGAGTAACTGAAACAAGCGTGCGAACTGTGATCATACGAGTTACTGGAGCGAAAGTTTTCTCATAATCAATACCATATTTCTAGGTAAAGCTTTTTGCAACAAGACGAACTTTATATCGATCAACAGAACCATCGACTTTAGTTTTAATTTTGTATACCTATTTGCTCCCAATAACAGATTTTCCACCAGGTAGGGGTACGAGGTCTCCCATGTATTGGTTTGCCTTAAGGCAGCAAGTTTATAGGCCATAGCTTGTTGTTATAGGGGATCTGAGAATGCTTCTCGATAAGAAGATGGCTCATGTAGAGACAAAAGGGCAGCAATAAAACAATGATAATCTGAGAACTTAACTAGTGGGCGACGATCTCGAGTTAGTCTAAGTGAAAGACGGTCATCAGGGAAAACAGAGTCAGGGCAAGGCATAGATTTATCAGCATTTGAGTTATCAGACACCGTGGTAATTGGGTTAGCTGGCACTGGATCAGGGACAGTCATTGGGGTAGGTGGGATACAGGAGGCCTCTGTTAAAGAGGACTCAGGGAGTGGATCAATAGACAGAGCAGAATCAATGGATAAAGTGGGGTTCTGAGTTAGGGTGTAAAATAGAGTATTTTCTCATAAGGTAACAAGTCAGGATATGCGAAGTCTTTTGGCAATTGGATGGTAGCAGCGATAACCCTTTTGTTGAATCCCATAACTTAAGAAAACACATATAGTTATTTTTGGTATGAGTTTAGTACGCTCTATTTTGGGAAGTAATACAAAATAGGTAGATCCAAAGACACGAAGTTTAGAATAATCAGGACCAGTTCCATAAAGATGCTCAAAGGGATAAACGCCATTTGTAACAAGAGAGAGAATGCGATTTATAATAAAAAACAGAAGTATGTACGACATCTCCCCAAAAGGTGAACGGGACAGAGGATGACATAAGGAGAGTACGGACGGTTTCAACAAGATGACATTGTTTACGTTCAGCAATTCCATTTTATTGTGGGGTGTCAGAGCATGATACTTGAGGAAGAGTCATTCGGGATTTGAGGAAGTCAAGGAAGGATTTCGATAAATATTCGCTTCTAGAATCAGAACGAAAATTTTGATGATTTTAGAAAACTTGGTTTTAATCATGGTGGCAAACTTAATGTAGATTTAAAAAAAAATCTAAACGAGAGTGAAGCAAATAAGTTCAACTATAACGAGAGTAATCATCAACAAAAAATCACATAATATAAGGCACCACCCATAGAGGCAATATGAACTTTACCCCACACATAAGAATGCATAAGATCAAAATGAGAAGATAAAACTGTAGTAATATTATTAAAAGGAAGGGCCGGTTGTTTGGCTAGTTTACACGCAATACAAGGAGGATCTTTATCAAATGTAGCTGGTCCTAACAACTCTTGATTAATCATATATTTAAGATGAGAAAAAGAAACATGTCATAATATAGAGTGCCAACATATAAAAGAGGATGGGTGTGAAGTAGTTGCTGTTAAAGATGCATTGGTTGGTGGTGGAATGTGAAGTTTATCTGTAAAATATAAGCGTCCAACTCTATGGCTTATCCCAATTTGTTTTCCCGTCGAGCAATCCTGCACAACAAAACCCGAAAAATAAAATATAATGATTAGTCCAATATCACATAATTGCCTAACAGATAGCAGTTGCATTGAAAGTTGAGGGACAAAGAAAACTTCGGGAACAGACAGGTTATTAATGTTTTTAATAGAACCAATGTGACTAGTAGTAACAACAAAACCGTCAGCTGTGTGAATTTTGGGAGATGAGTGCATGGGACTAAATGAGTCAAAGTGCCTAAAGTCAAAAGTCATGTGATTTGATGTTTCGGAATCAAGAAACCAGGGAGAGAAAGATGTACATGAAGAGACTGGAAAGCATATGCGATAGTATGATTATTACCAGATTGAAGAGTTTGTCGTGTCATGATTTAAGTATCGTTTGAGGTGGGTGGAGAAAATGCTGGAGTAGATAATCCAGTTGACTTTTGCAATCCCTGCATGTACCGAGATGTAGGAGAAGGACAATATTTGACTACATGCCAAAAACCTTTGCAGTAGTTACATTAAACTTGGGTAGTAGGAGAATGCGGAGGTTATATAATGGCCAAGGTGGTGTCTGATAAGGACGTGGTGAAAATGTATTGTTGGGTGATCGATAATGTTGATTATGTGGACGAGGAGATGCAGCATATGAGGTATTTGAGGCCGAAGGTGCAACAAATACTGAGAAAATATTCGGAGTAATACCCTTTCAAGTTTATTTGGTAATTAATTATGCCAGTGCTGATTTAACAGAAGAGAGAGGCTTGCGATGAAGAATAGATGCCCTGATTGGTTCAAATTCATCCCGTAGTGCCATAAGGAATTGAACAAGTCGCATTTCTTCACAGAAGGTTTTCGTTACCATTGCCGTTAACGCCGTTAAAATATTCCATTATATTTAATGGCGTCAATCCAGATTTGTCAAAATTAACCAAAAATCTTATGTGAGCTGGTTTTGCTCCCTTTTTATCAGTTTTTTGACTACTAAGACCGGTTCTTTAGGTTTTTGACCATTCCAGACGCAACCATAATTCCTATTTCTCTAAATTCAGTCTCGAAATTATAAAACCAGATCAAGTGCACTATTTCTTGCATCGTTTGCTTATTTTTTAACCAGTTCTTTGACCACCAAGATCGATGCCTAAGGTTTTTAAGCATTCCGGACGCAGCTGCAGTCTCCGTTTCTTCAGGTTCAATCTCTAAGTAACAAAACCAAGTTAAGTTCACTATTATTTACACCGTTTGCTTATTTTTTGTCTAATTATCATTCCATTTTCCATTATGAAAACCTCTTAAATCTCTATAACCATCAAATTGGATGGAAACAATTATAGTCACTAGTTTATTCTATTCCAAAATTTTTTGAAAGAAAAAGAGCTTTAGAATTATATTAATGGCAAAGAAACCTGCCCTAATGAAACTGATGCAAAATTTGCTGACTAGGATATCAACAACAATAAAATTTTGACTTGGCTTGCCAACACTGTCATCCCGTCCATTAGTTTTCAACTTGAAAAGTGTGATACTGCAAAGAATGCTTGGAATTTTTTGGCACACAGATATGTTCAAACCAACTTTACCAAGAAATACGAACTAGAACAAGATATACGTGCTCTGCAATAACAACCAGGCCAATCAGTATCCGATTTTCATTCCAGCATGTGCGTTATCTGGGATTAGCTTGAGCTTATGAAACCTCAATGGATAACATATCTAGGTTTATGGGGAACAGTGACGATAATAGTAACGGTAATGGTGACGGTTGTTAAATTTACCTAAAAAAGGTTGACGCCTTTAAAATTAATGGTAATGGCGGCGGCGCGTGGACTGGCGAGGCAGAGCTTCAATTACACTCTCGGCGCATGAGGGCGCGTGAGGGCTATTTTTGGGGCTGTTTTTTATATCGACAGAATTGTCTTTAGAAGACGAAGGTGATGGTGTGTTCGTGGTCAAATTTTGGGATAATATTAATAAGGCAGCGTGGATTGACTTTGACGATAGCTGTGGTTTGGTTGAAGGAATTCGTTGATGTGGCAATGATTTAACCTACTTCTGATATCATGTTAAAACATATAAAACTAGAGAGAAATGGGAGGAATTGTATATAACTATATACTATTGATTGAATTAATAAAGTACATAAAAGAAGGGCTCTATATATAGAGCTCAAGGAGATAAAGAAAAGGAAATAGACTAATTTAACTAGGAAAAGGAAACTAAGAAATCCAACTAGGAAAAGGAAATTAAAGAAATAAGAAATAAATAAAAATAAGGAAAAATAAGGAAAAGGAAAAAGAAATATAAATAATTTAACAGTTATGAGTTTAAATTCAACTCAATTTGATATTTTGATTGTTAGGAATATCTATTCTACTTAAAATCATACTCTATTTGGTCTCTGGGTAACAATATTTAATTTATTTTTCTCAAGTCCTAATCTAATTAGTCTTTTGGTTAGGAACATAATCTACCTTTTTTTTAGTTAAAATTTTAGACATTAAATCCTACGCCATTTGGTTTTAAAGCAATCAAATAGTTATTAATTTAAAGTACTCCTAATTTATATCTTATTTCCATTAGGATTATAATATAATACACTATAAAAGAATATCTAAAATATTATATACGTATTAGGATATTACAAAAATCTCCTGTTTAATTTTATCTGAACCACTATCATTCTTCTACCAACAATTTATTATATTTGGACCATAAAATTCTAATTTATTTAATTATTGTAATCTTATTTATTTTTTTCTTTGTTCTAAACCTGATATTCATATAGAATTGTTGCATTTACAATTGTAATTGTTTATTTATTTATATGTAATTGTTGTTAATCTAATTTATATATTTCTAGGTCATGAGGATATGAAACAACGCGAAAAGTTATGAAAAATGTAAATGATGATTTTGATGGATGAATGATGTATATACATGTAGACATGAAAATTTATTAGAATATTAATTGCATCAATATTTAAAGAGGTGAGAGGATATAAATGATAAATAGTGTTCACTTAGTCATTTATTATTAACACGTGACAAATTCTCATGCAAATAGAACATTTTACTTATGTTTATATATGATTTGAACTACAAAAAATCAGTTGGACCCACTTTAAAAAAAAATCCAATAATAAAAAGTAATTAAAAATAAAAAATATATATAAATTTATAAATGCACCCGTGAATCGCACGGGTTAAAAAACTAGCATTCATATATGATTTGAACTACAAAAAATCAATTGAACCCACTTTAAAAAAAAAAAACAATTGAATAAGCATAATAATTATGCATTTTCTTGATCTTCATCCTCATCATCATGCATTATGCAAGCCAGAGTTGTCCATAAATTCCTGCGCCTTATCCATGAATTCCCGCATCTCCTGCTCATATCTAGAATGTTTTTCATTCAAGGTCTGAAAAACTTGAAGAATTTGATGAAATAGATCTAATTCAGCAATGTCGAAGGAGGTGTCGTTGGCCTGAGATGATGAAGAATCTGACAGCGTTTGTGCTTCAACTACAGCTTTTCCTTTGTCTTCGCGATCATTCCCTGTAATAACATCATTCATATTACCATCCGACCCAATAAAATTTTACAAAAAATTTTTTTTGGACCGGTATACATCAATTCAAGTGTCAATCTAAATTTTTTCTAAAATAAAGAAAAAAAAAGAGAGGAGATATATATCAATTTTTTATTGCACCCACTTTCGATTTAAATTTTTTGTTGAGATTTTGTAAAGATAATTCTCAACATATAGAATTATAGATTACCTCAACCAAATTTTATAAAAAATAATTTATTTAACTCTTGACCTAGAAAAATTTGATACTGGCTGAAAATGAGCTAACTCCACTTTTTCTTATTAATCTTTTCCATTTAAGATCAATGCACTGGTAAGTAGCTAAAATATTAGATCGAGATCAACATCGACATGTTATACATAAATAGTCTAACGGAAGGATATTTATTCACACTATTCATCATCAATAGTATTTATATACCTATTTATAACAAAAAAAGGTAAAAGAAAAAGGAAACTTAAATACACATTGAATATGGTATATATTATTTCTTCGATTCGTGCTTAACATGTTTCCTCTATATAATATTAATAATTGCAAATGAAATTTCTATATATGCCTATGCATTTTTTATGCATTTTTTTTTGCTTGTGGTGTAAACAAAATAGCAGATAAGTATATGAATTTACATACTCTAATTATTAAGATATTTGGACTATATATATATAGTATGATTTTTCACATACATAATTATTGAAAAATAAAATTATTCACTAACCTGGATCCATAATTTCCTGCGCCTTGTACGTAAATTCCCGCATCCTCTGGTATCTTCCAGAAAGATTTTCATCGATGGTCTGAACAACTCCAAGAATTTGATGAAATAGATATAATTTAGCAGTAGCATTGGCCTGATCAGATGAAGAAGGATCTAACAACGTTTGTGCATTCCCTGTCACAACATATCATTCACAATAATATTACAATCTGACGACCTAGCTAGCTGCGGTTCAAAGAAATAAAAATAAAAAATCTGACCTAGCTAGCTAGCTAATAAAATTTATATTATTAATTAATTTATACTTCATATGAATACTAGCCTTTGAAAATTTATATCCTAAACAAGTAAACATCTTTTATTATTATAGCAAAAGCAAGCCTTGATTGATTGTTACTGTTATAAATCAAATTTCGATAAAATTTAATTTGTAATAAGTTGATCTTTTTAATATTGAACATATGTTTATCTTTCATAGTGGCAAAAGGGTTCAATTTATTTGGAAATACAATATTGAGCTCAAGATTATATATTCGTTCATATATCCGGAGAACGAAAATTAATTTGTTAATATGTATCCCACATAATACAAAAGGAAAAGGATAAAATAATATATATACATACGAGTTTGTCTTTGGTACGGAAAACTTTTTTATGACGTTTTTTCTATCATAAAAACATTGAGGTGTTTTTTACGACGCAAAACCGTTGTAAAAAGGTTTGGTCCACACCTCAAATTTTCCGTAAACATATATATTAGTATTTCGTACATGATCTCTCCTTAATCGATCATAAAGCAAATTGGATAATTTTTTGATTTAACCCTAAAAGAAAGGAACAAATACAACGGTACATCTCACCATTGACAAAACCGAAAAATAAGAAAAAAAAGGTAAAAACAGTAAGCTAGGTGGCCTGGTTAAAACCTTTTCTTTCCTTTTTTTTTTTTTTTTACTTTTTCTTATTGATCTTTTCCATGTCCGGTTAATAACGAGATCAACATCGACATGCTATATATATATAAATAGTCTTCTGAAACGATATCTGTTAATATTAATATTGCAAATCGTGAACTGAAATATCTAAATTTAGCCATAATATATGATAGTACTACATAATCGTATATAAGTATATTTGAGTTTACATAAATTTACACATAAATAATTATTGAAAAATAAAATTAGTCACTAACCTCGATTCATAGTAAATACAAACTTAAGAATGGCGAGCGGAAAACGTATGTGAGGTTTGGCTTCTGTTCGTTGGGGTTGATTGTACATCATAATTTATAGATATTATGCGCTTTTTATAAAGAGAGAGTTGACGAGTGAGTTTCCATATCAAACTATAACTCCCACTTATCTTTAAATTAGGATACCCAAGAGGAACCATATATATTTCCCAACTAATCATAAAATACCTAAGGTAATAGGAATTTGCTAATTTTATTTATAATTCAATTTGTTTCAATTAGAAATACTAGAGACAAAGGACAAACTCAAAGCGTATGCAAGCTTTATTTTCTTATACGTGTAAATCTAATTTAAGATTTTAAAAATAAAGAAAGAGTAAATTAACTTAGAGTTAGAATTGTTATTATTATCAAAAGGTTATAAGTTTGACCCCAATTGCTCATACATTTTTTCACATTAATAATAATAAATAAAAAATTTATTAAAATTAGTGTCATAATTAAATTGAGTGGCTTGAATTATATTCTTAAATTGGACTCACATTTAGTAGGCCATTTGGTTAAAAGACAATCGTGGCCGAAACCATATTTTGTTAATTGCACGTGAATTTAACATATTTCTCCAATATATAATTTTGGTGGATTTTTGTTTTGGGCCATTGTTTTGGTTTTATCTTTTAACCAAATGGGCCATTAAATATGAATCTAAAAATTGTTGATCTTTCTTAATTAAGGTATATTTATACGTTCTGATTGGTCACTATATTAAAGTAATAACAACTTGTTTGGTTAAGTAAATTATCTCATTTATAATTATGGTTGGCTAAAAGTTAATCAAGTCTAACTTGAAAATGAATGGCCCGATAAGATCAATTGGCAACCATAAAATGTGGATGATGAAGATGAACAACATTAACTAACAATAAAACAGTAGATAGAAGATAGAAGAAAGATCATATTTATTTTAAGGGTAGATTTTTCTAGTGGCTTTAATTTTTTATTTGATAGAACATCCCCTCTCGTATGTGCGTGTTGAATATATTAGTTTATGAGCTCAAAAACTTAATACAATTGCATAGAGTTTAGGATTTGGCTAAAGAGAAAGAAAAATGAAGATTTAAGGTTTAATAAGGGTTTATATAGCCCCCCTGCTTTCTCTTTCTTCAAATGGCAGTTATTGCCTTGGGAATGATGGATTGCGTTAAACGCATGGGCCCAACATAAAGATCCACCTATTTTCGATAACACGTCCATCCAATCAGGGCAACAATAGTTGGCACGTTGCAAAGCCACAGCTGTTAAGTATATATTTTTTCAAAGAAGTTAATAGCGTTTTAAATTCTTCGATCAGTGATAACTACAAGTACAATTTATCCTTTACCACATGATGGATATTTGTCCGAATAGATTATTTGTTACTCCTTCAGGGCGAGCATCCAATTCTAGCTGGTAAGCCGAGATCATATGCTTTGGGGGGAAATTGTGAGAGGTAAAATTTGTATATGGATTTTTTATGAGGCCTACTTTGAGAAGTCTATATCATGGTCGGTTTACAGTCTAGAATCCCCAGGTTCATTTTTATTATAGGATATAAATTGTGAGACCGAGCAAAATATTTTTACATAATAACCTATCATTACTTGGTTACCATAGCTAGCCGACCAACGTGTATAAACTTAATCACGACCGACCAATCTTGGTTGGCCAACAAGTAAAAAAAGACTGAGTTGGAAGATAAGTGATAATAAATAACCATTTATACAAAAATGAACAGGATCAGGATTGTTGGAAACTTGTTTTTCAATTAAAATTTGTATTAATAATCTAGAGCCAAATTTGGGACAGTACCCGAATTTCTAGAATAGGTTTTTAAGTCAGAGTGTATTCTACTCCACAAGTAGATAAAGTGTGAATATTTAATTGGACAAATCAAGTTTCTATTGAATGAGAAAATTGATTATAAAATAATCTGATTAATAATTGGGAAATAATAAGTTTAGACAAAAAAATTAATTTCCCAATTTGAGTAGGATTATTTGAGCTTAAATTCCCTTTTAACTTGCCCGTTGAAATTTAATTCCCAAACAATTTGAGTCAATCGTCACCTTTCACTAAAACTCTTCGCATAAGGGTTCCCCTAAACGATTTGAGTCAACCGTTACCTTTCACCAAAAACTCTTCATGAAAAGTTTCTTTTAAACTGTTCGCAACCTTTCAAGTTTGTTCAATGGTTGCTTACAGACCTATGTAAATGACTTCCCTCCTTCCAGATTCATTCATTCACAACATTCATTATTTTCCTCCATTGCTCAGTAGATGAATAAGAGAGTGAGTACAAGCCTAAATTTGGTTCGCTGTCGTTTGCGGTCGTAGTGCTTCGACTGCGAGTGGTTCAACCGTTGTATCCTGGGAGGCAGCCGCCAGAGTCCGTCAGCACCGTAGCGGGGCGGTAATTGCCTTAAGGCTATAGTGACCAACACTAGCCTCGGTCTTATTCTTTTTCAACTAACGTGTTTAATTCTTTCATACTAATTCTAAATCTCACTTGGTTACTGTAAGTATTTATTTTATTTTATCATATATATATATTTAATAGTCTACATCATATATATTTGTATCTTGGTTGCTTTCTGTCAATCAATTAAGATACATATATATATAGTAGGTTGCGTAAATTAATAAATAGTTATATCTATTTTATTTATATTTCACACAAAAAATACATTCATACATTTGTTAAATTATATTCCTTTCAAATAGGTTTTGTATCTTTATAATTCTATAATCTAATCTTCTAGAGAATTACTTTACTTATACAATTTGCAATTTAATTTAATTTATGTCAAATTAAAATACTTGGATTCCAACAAGGATAGTGTTAACTTGGAGTAGTGTCCAAGTTTTCTCTTTACAATAATTTTCATATCCCACCAATCATAATGTAACCCTATCTTATACATTTATGAAGGAAAAACCCACAGCTAAAGAATGAACTATTTACCCTCTGCACTTACTCCTATTCATTATCCTCGACCTCTAGTCAAACCCTAAACTCTCTGCAATTGTATTAAGTTTTTGAGCTCTTAAGCTATTATATTCAATACGCACACACCAAAGAGGAAGTATTGCCGAGTAGGAAATTAAAACCACCGGAGAAACCTACCTTTAAAACTAATATGGTTTTTCACTTATCTTATGTCTATTGTTTTATTGCTAATTAATATTGTTCATTTTCATCACCCATATTTTTTGGTTGCTAATCGATTTATTACCACTCTTATCTAATATCTACTAAAACTAATAAAAATGGAGCCCTTTATTACCACATAGTGTCACGTGTCGGCTTCACATCAATTGAGCATTTATATCCCATTTATTTAGACTAAGCATTTAAAATGGAGCCCCTTATTAACACATAAGTGCCATGTTTCGGTTTCACATCAATTGAACATTTATATCCCATTTATTTAGACTAAGCATTTAAAATGGAGCCCCTTATTAACACATAAGTGCCATGTGTCGGTTTCACATCAATTGAACATTTATATCCCATTTATTTAGACTAAGCATTTAAATCTCACTAGCAACATATCATATATCATATATTATTATATAGTATTATGGAGGAAGTAAATACATTAATTACTCATTAATTATTTTTTTTATATTCTTAATGCATAATAAAAATATAATCTATCTATGTTCTATACTATTATAGAGGAAGTAGATACATTAATTACTCATTAATTATTTTTCTTATATTTTTAATTGTAGTAACATTAATTGCTTATTAATTATTTTTTTATATTCTTAATGCATAATAAAATAATAATTATTATTATAATATTGTAAGTAGCATAATTTATTATAATTTTTCTAAAAATGTGTTAAAATTAAAAATCTTATTTTTAGTTTGCCATAGCAAATAAGTTGTATTATCAACCATTAATTTGATTGAAATTAATGTATTTACTAAAACTAACAAAGTAAAAGTCGCAAAATTAAATTTAAAAATAGGCAATATATATTTTATTTTCCTTACATAACATATTTAAGCCAATTATTAAACAAAATTATTAAAACAAACAATACTAAAATTGTATATTTATTAAACACCCGTGCATCGCACGGGTAGTTAACTAGTTATTATATATATAAAATGTGAGAAGTCCCACAATAAATAATCTTTTGTTGAAATTTTGACACATGTGCTAATTAATTAATGACATATTTATGCTTAATTGTCTATTGAATTCCTTTGTATGCAACACCCCTTTCTCTTTGTTACTAATGTTCCTCCATTTAAGCAGATATAATAATTACTCAAAGAGAAAATACTTATTTTCAAAAATGCCCCTTTACTTTTCTCCTAGGTGGCAGGACCCACAATAAAAAAAGTGATGGGAGCTTAAATGGTAATATTGAAAATAATAAAAAATACTATACTTAATGACTTGCTAAATATAGAAAGTGAACAATTATTTTGTGACATCCGAAAATAAAATAGTGGACAGTTAAATTGGGACGAACGGAGTAGTACTTTTCCTTTTTTAACTTTTCATTGAATTCTCTTTCCTCTCAATTATTATTACTCATTTTCTTGCCTAATATTTTTGCACTGTTTCAAGAAATATTTCTTCGGCTTTCCTAAAATTTTGAACTCCTCTAATTTCATAAAACTCAGGTCTTTCTTGACCAAAAAATAAAAATAAAATAACTGAGGTCTTTTCAATTACTATAATTATTTATTTACCTCTTCTCATTCTTCACCCATATTATGTATATATGTAAAGTATGGACTTCCAATTCATATATATATACATGGCATTTGGCTGTTAAAAAGAGGCCATTAGATGAAGGTAAGCATTTTTGTATTACATATACATATTAGAGAATAAGAGAAATTGAGACAACTCTTTAAAAAAAAAGGAGGAGGATTTAATCGGTGATCATTGTTTTAAAAACATCAAGGTAAGCATTAAGGATATATTTTTTTTCCACTTTTGTTATATATTCACACAATTAATTAACAAAGGATTTGATTGGGAGATCATTGTTTTAAAAAGAATCTAACATCTAAAACAAAATAACAGTATTATTTCAATGGTTAATTTTCTTAATTTTTATTTTTTTTGCTTCATATTATCTATTTTTTTCATGTTATTTCTTCACCAAATCTGTTAAAAGTTGCACTTTCTTCATGTACATTGCATGTGTTAAACTGATCAGTTTGAAATATTATTAATTATAGCATTCGTTTTCTAAGTTGATGTAGTTAGGGATGTTGTCGGAAATCAGAAAACGAACGAACGCACCGATCCAATACGAACCGAAAATTTTCGAACCGAAAAAAAAAATCGAAACCGAAATAAAAAACTAAAATAGAAACCGAACAATTCGGGTCGATTCGGTTCGGCTTGGGGTTCGGTTGACCCGAAAGGGACCGAATTGCCCTGAAACATAAATTAATTTCATACCATTGCCGTAGTTTTCACAAATTCCAGGTTCTTGTTTCTCATGAACCTGTCTTTAGTCTAAGTTACAGTAAGTGCAAAACAATAATTACTTTCAAATATTACACATGTATGGACTGATTTAAATAAAACATCAAATCCCAATTCTAGGCAAAATTCTAGTGCAGTTTTAGTGGTGTTTTTTTTAAATGCGGATTTTAACTAAAGTTTTAACGATATAAAAAAAACTGAAACCTACCGAATCGGACCGAAACCGAATCATTTGGGGAGGGTTTGGGTTCCATAGGTATCAAAACTGAAACCGAACCGAACCAAAACCAAATTATGAAGTTTGGAGAGGGTTTGGGGTACCCTAATCTCTACCTCGACCGAAACCGAAAACACCCTTAGATGTAGTAAATCAGGAAAGCTTAGACCTCAAAATAAGCCTACTAACTTAAAGTGAGCTTGAAGGATTATGCGACTAGATTGAAATCATTATATTTCATTTTAAATCGCCAACTTACAGCCATTATGTATATTTTAATAGTCACAATGCAATATTCAACTATGTCAACTAGCACTCATCACTTTAAGGGTACTAAAATACATGAAGATTCTTATACGTTAGTTGGTTTGAATTAAAAAAATAGGTTTATTTATGTTTTTAATTTTTTGATTTAATCATATTATAAATGCCCATGCGTCACCCGTATTACATTCAATCTAATGCTAAAAGGGTGTGTTTGGATACGCAATTTCAAGTTTTGAAATTATAATTAGTACACAAACTAATTTACATAATTTCAATGGCAACAAAGCTTAAATAGTCTCACAAAATTGTAAAAATGATCGCCCATCGGACGGGTAGGAAACTAGTTAATTATATATAGTTAGATACACCCCTATTTTAATAATCATTTGACTTTCCTCTTCAGGATTTGAAAGACTTTTAATTCCGTACAATTATTTTTTGGTCCGACCATTTTGCACCTTGTCTTTTTTAATGCAACTCTTCATCTTCCCAAAAACAAATAGCAAATTAATAAATAGACCACTTATGGGAGGCTTGTTGGAACAAAACCCAACTCCTTTTCAAAATTAGGGAGTAGCCCAAAGTTTTGTTTTTGGCCCAAATATTATATTTTTAATCCATGATAAAAAATGTTTTTTTAATTCCATTTTTATTGTTTTAAATCTGCAAATTGACTATTATGCCATCTAACTAGATTAAAGGCCAGGGTTGCTAATTTGGTTCCTAAATTGTAGGCTGGCTAAATTTTTTGAATTGAAGTTGGAGTGTTAAGGGTTATTGATGTTATTGCTTTCAATGGTGATTGTTCAGGTGTTTCGGGTCGGAGTTAATTTGTAGAAGGATGTGGAGAAGCAAGAGGCAATGTGGGAGAGGCAATATGAGCTTAGCCTTCCCCCCCTTTTTTTTAATTAGCCTATAGCATTCAATATGCTTCATAATTAAGGGGATATTGAGTTAAATTTTTATCATTGATTTCAAATTTTGAGTAACCTAATCATGTATTGACTATTGTGAACAACCAATAGGTAGGAATCAAGTATACGAGAAGGAGGGGGATGTGAGTAGGGGGATTCTTTCAACTTTCAACATACTCTAACCACTTGGGCAACCCTAATCCTTAGTGATTTGATATGTTAAGTACTGTAGACTAATTTATTTTAAGGTTGCCTAAATTATTGGCCCTAGCTCCATGGGTGAAAAGGCTCGTTACGTTTTGTGATCAAGCTCCAACAATCCCAACTAATGTTATTCGACTTGTGATGGAGAAGGAGCTAGCTCGGTGGAAGTGTTGACGAATTGTTCTAAAGAGATTTGAATGTGATTCAATTTGTTCTGCTTCAATTGCAAAGATTACTTGTTCGTAAACAAAAAATTCAGAGTGTTTGATTCTCAAATATCATATATAGAAAGTTATTTTCTAATGTCTTTTTATTTGCTCATGCAATATATAGTGTTGTTTTATCAATATGTCTTTTAACATGCATGTAATCATTACTCTTCCTTGAAAGTTTATTATTCTTATACATTGTTTACTTCTCTTATATACTCCATATATATTTTTATTAATTGTTAATATTTCTTCCTATTTGTTCACGCGCAATATTGTGACTTTACCTCAGTATGACTTTTAACATGTGGTCATACTAATATTAATACTTCCTCTTCCGGTGTTTGAGAGTTTATTATTCTTGTGTATTGTTTACTTATTTTACGTACCACATATATATTTTTATTACTTGTTGATAATATGTCTGAAGTATTTTTTTCACCCATAACTTTTTTATTTTTAATTGTTAGTAGTACGTCTAGTACATAACAACTCTAAGATTTTTAATATTTTTGAATTAAACTTTGTAGATATTTTTTTTGAAAAAAAGAACATTGATGGATTTCAAAATTTAAAAAAATGGTTAAGGTATGGGTGGAGATGGTTGGAGGTTAAGTTTTAAAGAGGATATATATATATATTGTTCAAATTGCGTTTGTGGTAAATAAGGGGTTAAGCGAAGACAAAGTAAACATTTTACAAGAGATAGGAAGGACAATTGTGAATAGTGAAATATATCACTTTTGTTTTTAGTTTTATTGGGCTGCTATATTATTTAATTTAGAATAAAAGACTATCATTTTTTTTGTAAATATTGTTTGGTTTTCTGCTATTTTAGTAATAATCTAAAAACAAATGTTTCCTATAACTTTTGACTTTATTTTAGACAAGAAGTATCCAAAGTTAACACGTAAAAGAGATGTTGTTAATCCTAGCATTTATATATTCATATATAACGCAAAAGAGAGTATTTTCTATAAGGATCAAGTTTAAGGAATATTCTGTGCACATTAATGAGGCTTTTAGGGGGTAATAGATTATCTCCACCAAAATTCATCAAAAAATCAACCAGGAAGTCGGTTATATATCTATATTATAAAACACCATCTTTGACTAAATTTTTTTCAAAAAATATAAGAATCTAATGGTTAAAAATATACATGTTATGGTGTGCATTAATTTTACACCATTGGATGAGTTTTATACACACATCAAGATGTCACATCAAAGTTAAAACACTCACACCAATAACATACACACAATAAACTCTTACATACTAATAATTTCGTTTACATTAAAAATGCCATAACTTAAAATTAAAAATTAAAAATTTAATATTTAAAATATACTAATCAAGATCAATTAAACAAGATCCATCATGACTATATAATTATGCCAAAAAAAGAAAAAGAAAAATTATTGTGTTATGTGTTAGTACATTATTGGTTATCTCAATTTGTCATTTATAAGACGTACTTTACGTGGTTGGATTATGATTAAAAGACACTTTAAAAAATTAAACATAGTTCTTACGACAATTTTTACCTAGTGCGAGACTCTATAAATCACTTCTTTCTTTAACTATAAACGGGGACTTACCCTTTCAAGGGAATAGATGATTGAATTTTTTATGTGTGTAGAAAACTAAAGAGAGAGATGAAAGAATATTGTATTATTATTTGATTGATATATTGGTACAACAATAGATTGTCTAATTTATAGTACAATAGGTTAGAGAAAATGTAGGAACTGAGAATCAATCAACCAGATTTGTCGGGATTTTCGATAGAAAAGATCTCACACAAATATACACAAAGTCTGGATTTTCGGTGGAAAAGATCTCACACAAATATACACAAAATTTACACAAGATACATCCAATATTCTCTGACCCCCCCCCCCCCCCCCCCCCCCGCAAACTTAAGGTGGTAGATGAGGAACCAACTTAAGTTTGGACAAAAAATCTTGAAAACAGCGAAGTGGATGGGTTTTGGTGAATAAATCGGCAGGTTGTTCTTCAGAAGATACAGACAAAAGGCGAATAGAGTTGCTAGCTAAATGCTGATGAATAAAATCGCAGTCAAGCTCAATATGCTTTGTTCGTTCATGAAAAATATCATTATGAGCAATTTGAATAGCACTTCGATTATCACAACCAATTGTAGTTAGGAGATGTTGAGGAACTCCCATGTCAATTTAGGTATATGAAAAGTAGAGGGAAGGGATAAGTGGAATGTAGAGACTGGTCCGATATGAGTGACATTCAATTGAGATCCATCAGTAGTGTTAATTGGAGAGGTGTGTGTGGTAGGGGATTTAAAGAGAAAGAGTGTAGAGTCGGAAGTCATGTGATTACAACAGCCGGAATCAAAATACCAAGAGGTACCTGATGTGACAGACATTGCAGAAGATGATCCAGATAAAACTTGTTTTAAAAGATCAGCAATATCATTGTTACTGACGGATGAGAGTTGGGTGGATGATTGTTCGGTGGCAGCAGCAGTGATGGGCTTGGTATTGTGGTGTCTGGTAGGATTCTTGTAGCAATCAGAACCATAATGTTTTGTGCTTGCGGCAGTACTTGCAAACTCATTTGGGATAGTAGAGCAGCGTATGAGTAGTCTCATGGCAATATGCACACTAGCTGGATGATTTATCAAATTTATCATTTGATGTCTTTTTGGATTTAGGATAAGTGACGGCAAGGACTGCGTCATAATTATTTGATTTTGGACCAAGTCGTGTTTCTTCGAAATGCAGTGTAGTGACAACATCATCAAAGGTTGGGAGATGATAACGATGTAGGAGTGAAGTCCGAATAGGCTCAAAGCAATCATGAAGAGCCATGAGAATTGTCATCACTTGTTGTTGTGTCTTGTACGTATCAAATTTGGCATCATCATCTGAACATAACTAGATAGGTTTGGAAAAAGCTAATTGATCCCATAAGGCTTGCATCTCGGATAAAAAATCATCGATGGATTGATTAGATTGTTGCCTCTTGGAGTGAAGAACAGTCAAAAGTTGATATTGATGAGCAAAATCTTTGGTGGTGTACAGGGTGTGTAGAAAGTCCCAGACCTCCTTTCCGGTAGAAAATTGCCCGAATTGTTGACTGACGGTATGAATTGAGGTATTACGACACCAAGTGATGATATCACCATTCTTTCTTATTCATTCGTCTTGTCGATCTGCAAATTTTTCGTCAGATTCACCTTCTTTTTGGATAGGGGCCTTGACTTCTCCCGTAACAATTCGCCAAACGTGACGAGCTTGAAGAAAACTGGTCATTGCTTGAGTCCAGTGAATATAGTTCGCTCCATTAAGAGTAATGGAGATGGGCCAAGAAATTTCTGAACGGTCCATGATATTTTACGAAAAGGTCGTGGTTAATTTTGAAAAAAAAAAAAAAATTTGGGGTTGATTTTTAGAATTATATAAACTTTGGGCTAATTTGAAAATATCTAAAAAGTTAGGGTGGATTTGAAAATAGGAAAGTGAGGGTGGTCAATTTAGAAAAAATCAAAATTGATTGATTGACTTTTTTTTTTGGAAGATGGTAGATTAATGTGAAGAGGGTGATGTGGCAGTAATTGGCACTGTATGTGGCGATTGATTGATTGATTTTTTTTACTAGAATTCTTATCTCTCTTTCTCTCTTAACAAAGTTCCTTACCCCAAAAAAAAACAAAGGAAAACAAATAAATACCCCCGTTCTCTCTTTCGCTCTATCCCCTGTTATTTTGACCGGCGGAGCGGCGAAACAGTGGTGGTTGATGCAAGGAGATAGGGAGATCGTGAGGAGGCGGCGGCAGAGGTGAGGTGGATGAGGCTAGGCGACGACGGTTGGAGAAACAGAGAGCGTAGAAAGTTACTGGCGACGACAAGATTGAGGCCCGGTGAGGTTGAGCTCGCCGGCGGCGGTGAGATTGAAGACTTCATTGGTGGCGGTAAGATTAAGGTAACAAGGGCTAATCTCGCTCTGATATCATGTAGAAAACTAAAGAGAGAGATGAAAGAGTATTGTATTATTATTCGATTGATATATTTGTACAACAATAGATTGTCTAATTTATAGTACAATGGGTTAGAGAAAATGTAGGAACTGGAAATCAATCAACCAGATTTGTCGGGATTTTCGGTGGAAAAGATCTCACACAAATATACACAAAGTCTAGATTTTCGGTGGAAAAGATCTCACACAAATATATACAAAGTCTGGATTTTCGGTGGAAAAGATCTCACACAAATATACACAAAATCTACACAAGATACATCCCATATTCTCTGACAGTGTGTTCCTAGTTTTGTTTAAATCTGAAGGTAAGTCTTGACAAAGATTATAATTTTTGAGCATTGTATTATTAGTGATGGCAATTAAGTAATCCTGACGGTGATTTGGAATAATATTCATATGACTGAAATGTAACTATATTTTTGCTCCCAACATTTTTACTAATTCTCCTTTGGTATTCATTTTAACGAAAACCGTTCCTTTAACAAATGATGTAATGTGCCAAAATACCCCGTGCCAAATAAAAGAAAATTTGGGCTCGGATCATCATCCCAAAAGGAAATAACATACTCTTAAATTGTGAGGTATAACAACCAAGTAAAAAAATATCATTTATATTTTTAACAACTTCAATCAACTAATTATTTGTGTAGAGAAATAAAATAAAATTAATTGAATAATCTATTATGAAATGGCAAAAAAGAAATACTTGCAATTATCTAGCTATGTGCTATATGTAAACTAACACAAGTTTTAACCGGCTCTTAATTAGCGTTCCCTATACGTGTACTTCCTTTTCATTTAATTTGTTAATGGACCTACTAATATAGATTTTCGACAAAGAAAACCTATTTATTTAATGTACACATAAATGTTTAATATTTTTATTATAATTTCAAATTCAGCGTCTTCTATTTTATTAACAGATATACGTACATACTAATTAATGCTTCCATATGTGGTTGTTTTCATTATTGTACAATGCATTTATTTTAATAAATTGTTGATTTGCATATAAAATTTAACTTTGTTCCTTCAATAAAATTTGGTCTTCTTTTTTGGTTAATATTTTTATTTCTTCAATTTTGTTTGTTTGCATGTTAATTGTTTTTAAAAATGGAATATATATAAAGATGGAAACCAACCTTTTAAATATAAACATGTTAGGGGTATGTTGGAACAACAAATCTTTCGGTAAATGGTCATAATGGGTTGACCAGTTGACTGAATTAGTTTCTGTAAAAATTAGTGACAAAAGGGAATTAATTAATCAATGAAAATTTAATTTGCTAAAGGAGAATTAGCTTAAATAAAAGGGGCCAAAAGAAAAATGACCCTTTATTTAATAGGAGAAAAAGGGTTTGATCAGGAATGTTAAACCCTACTAAAAAAGAAGTAAATAAGTACCCAAACAAGCAAAAAAACTTGAATTGACAAAAACATTTAAACCAGTATGAAAAAGAAGTAAATAAGTACCCAAACAAACATTTAAACAAATATGAAAAAAATATGTAAACCCTAATTTGAGATATTGATCATCCTTGAGCATGATCAGTCCCCTATGAATTTATAAATCTTTTCCCTAAATTCCGACACCTCCTGATCAAATCGGGCAAAACGTTTAGCAAAGTCTAAAAGGGCTCGAGCAATCTGATCTAACTGATCTAATACAACACCATCAAACGAGGACAAGTCAATTGACTGAGATGAAGAAGGATTCGCCAGCGACATTAGCTCAATTATAGCTTTTCCTTTCTCATTGTCATCACCGCCTATAACAAAATCAACCATATTACCATCAGGATCCTCAACCATATTCACTCTGAAAAAAATGGATTCTTAATTTAAAAGAGAGGTAATTGTGAATTTGATTATGAAGTATATCACAAACCATTTAAAAGTCTTTTACTGAGATGTTAACCCTAGTTTAAGAGGCTTAAAAAATTGTAAACCCTAATTCAAGAGACTTAAAGAATGTAAACCCTAATTTAAGAGACTTAAAAAATATGGGCAAGCCATGTAACATCAATTTAGTTTTCCACTGACCAATCCAATTCCATAGATAAAGTATAGATAAAGCACTCGATCACCAATCCAATTCTATAGATAAAGTATAGATAAAGTACAGGAGAGAATCATTATTTTTTATTAATAATTTTTATAATATTAATTTGTCAAGAACCAACTCCCATGTAGAAAATTTTAGGGTGAGGTATAGCTAATTAAATGGGCACCCTTCTCTTGTCAACTAATTTTTAAGAAAATTTGAAATAATTTAGAGTGAAGTAAATGGGCACCTGTTAACTAGTTTTCAAGAGTGAATTCTACCCATAGATTTGACATAATTAAATTAAAAAATCATGAAACCTTTTTACCTGCCAATGATATCACCTGCATGTAATCTACCTTCAATTTTTGTTGATGCACATACATGAAATTCGAATCACACAAACTACTTGTGATTTTGAATTCTTACAATTTGCAAGAATTTAAAATCTCACATAATTTATGGATGTAATCATTTTTTAAATAAAAGAACAAATTAAATTTATAAAATCATGAGATTAATTTTTTTTAATCACATGCTTAAAATTTTGGTAACAGAATTCACTCTTATACATAAATTCGATACTAACCTTGGTCCATTGCAACTAAAAATTTGTTGAGACCGATATCCAATAACTTGAGATGTAGGAATTAGTCTTTCGCCTTGTTTGCAAACCCTAAACTTTATAATTATGTACATAATTTATGAATATTATATAGTTTTATAGGTAAAAGGAAGACTTCTTTTCCATTTCAATCTATAATTCCTAATTACTATCAAAATAGAATACCATACTTCAATAGGAAGCAACATATCTAATTAATTAACCTATAAGATTATACTAAAAAGGGAACTAGTGTCCTTTTCAATCTATAATTCCTATTTACAATATTCAAAATTTTTTGGGCATTACTGCCAATTGAGCATATGTCATATAAGTTTTGTCATGGTGCGCGCCTGCGGATTGCTGAGTTCCAATCCATACACTCTTCTTTGTAATGTTCATAATGTTGATTAAGTCGAGTTTCTTCTTCACAATTGTGTTTTAAAATGAAATGTCCAAGATCAACTCCAAATTATTTATTTGTATGTTCACGGGTGCAAAATACTTCCAAAGAGTGCATTACCATGAGCACTTACTCTATAAAGTTGTAAGGTTATTATAAGGTTTTTAAAAAAATTAGGGTCTTTTTATAATAAATAAAAGTTACAAAAATAAAAAAAGTTATGTTTTGTACTTTTGTCCGAGTAAAATCACATAGGTGAAAAAGGCCCTCTAATTCTCTTCTCCTCTTTTATTTTCAATTTTCAAAATATGTCTCTGCTAGTACTACAAATACCTCCCCCATTTCCGTCGTAAACCCGTTTTAGGCCTCTCTCTCAAACTCTCACCCTCCACAGCTCTCCCTCTATGCCGCCTTTGCAAGTAAAGGTTGGTTAGTTTAATACTAAAATATGTTATGTTTTGTCCGATTAAAATCGCATAGGTGAAAATGGTTCTCTATTTCTCTTCTCTTTTATTTTCAATTTTCAAAACACGTCTATACTAATACTCCAAGCACCCCCCAATTCTATCATAAATCCATTTCAAGCCCTCCTCTTTCAAGCTCTCCAGCTCTCCCTCTCCGCGGCCTCTGCCAGTCAAGGTTAATTAGTTAGTTATCTTATAAATACTAAAATAAATCCTTTTTTTTTGAAAGGAAAAAATAGAAAAGAGAGGGAGGTCTAAGTCTCTCCACTAATTACAAACAACGAAAACCCACCATAAACCACCTTTGGTGAGACTCAAACCTGGGAGAGATTTGGGTGCCTCCCCAATTAGACTAGCCCACTTGCTCTTAATAAATCTGGTTTGTTCTTGTTGATTTTGTGCACTATTTATTGTTTAATACTCTACATTGTTATTTGTTTGATACTAAATTTTGATTGTTGTTGGTTGTTTGATCTTTGATTATTAACCTAGTAATTTTAGCCTCGGTTTTGATAAATTTATCCCTAATTTTGTAAGTTGTAATTATAATCAATATTTTTGATGGATTGTATCAAAGAATTCTGGTAATGTGTTTGTATTAAAATATTCATCATATTATTAATTTAATTTTTTTTTGTCTTATTTTAAATATTGCTTCAAAAATATATTATAGTTTTAACTTTGACCCCTTCTGTCTAAATCTTGACTTCGCAACTGGACATGTTCATAAGGGGTCAAAAGTTAGAAAGTCAAAATATGCACTAAATTGTATAGCTTAGGAGTTATGGTTGTAAGAAGTATTTTTTTTTTTAAAAGATAAAAATTGCGAGCAACAATTAGTCTATAATCTATATTCAATAAAGTGTATGGCACATTGTGGAAAAAAAAAAGAGAAGAGGAATTGTGGTTCTCGCGTTAGCCACTTTGCTCACCCCGTCTTCAATCGCAACCAAAGACATTCTCGCAGGATCCGTGAACGTTTGGAACCATAGTTCTTAAAATTGAAAAACAATAGGATATCCTATGGCATGTACACAAAATTTAGACGGTGTTTCAAAACTCTCAAAAATTGATTTTAGCGTTTGGATATTTTCTCTCTCAAAATGCTTTCTAGAATCGTGTATTTTTGACTCAAACCAATGGTTATATTTATAGAAAAAATATAGAGTCAAAATCCTTTTTAGAATAGGTTAAAAATATTAAAAAATAAATTTTTACGATAAAAAATCGTACTCAAAAAATTAGTACCGGACCAGTACAAAAAGCAAAATGTGTACCCGTACAAAAACTTGAAAAGCAATTCCATCAGCCACTTATGCGCCGGACCGGTACACATTAGCAATAGGTGTACCGGTCCACCCTTAATTGTGCTCGGCTGCCTTCTAAATTCCAAATTCACGTGGCAATGAGTTAAAATGGGCTTGGCCATTAAACTTGTTTGTGCATAAATGAATTAAGGAAGCTGGGCACGTGGACTTTAACAAATAAATAAACTTTTGACTTTTCAAAGTTTTCTTTTTCCTTTTATATTAAAAACAAAATTAAATCTTTTTATTTTATTTTTCTTTTTACTTTATTTTATTATATTAAATTTGTTTGGGCACCAATTCGACTCAAATTTTAGAGGTAATTTTATGGAACATGTTAGACATGAAAAAAAATAAGTTTTCTCAATAATTTGTGTCGACTGGATTTTTTCGAATTACGACAAAATTCGGTAAAAATACTTAAAAATAAATTTGACTCAAAATACTTTTTAATTCGAATTTTAAGCTCGAACACCACCTATATTTTGAATCAAACCATATTACCAACTTATCTTAGGTCCAGAATTAAGTGCGATGAATCCGGTAAATTTGGCGAGCTTCCGTTAATTGTTGGATCTTCAAATCTTCAATTTGACTCAAACAATTATAACGAAAAGTGTTCTTGGTAGCGGAATTAAGCCAACTAAAAATATAAACATAACAGGTTCTTCTGGATAAACCTCATTGAGCACAAACTTGTACTCTTCAGCAATAAGCACAATGTTCAAGTTCTTTTTCTAGTCAATATAATTATGTTTAGTCAATTTGTTTTGGTTGAGTATAATAAAAAGTGGGTTGAAAGAGTTTGTCAGAATTCTGGTTTTAGCTATCGACTTTCTCTCCCTGTTTAAAAGAAGATTCAAGAAGCCAAATCTGGCCTATTTTCTGAGTGCAACTCGATCTTTCTTCTCGGTGGGTACTTTCCATATTGAATTTCAACTGGTCAATCCGTCCACAATCACTTCTTTCGGTTCTATTCCCGTCTTTCCGGCACAGCAGGGAGGCTCTCTAAATGGGCCTTGCGGGGAGAAAGGAGCGAAAGGCCAGGATTTTAAATCCTAATAATAATAATAATAATAATAATAATAATAATAATGGGCAATAATAACTTTGAATACTATATTTAAATATGGTACCCTCTACCATTTTTAAAAGGTATTCGTCAGCAGCCTAAAACTTTGAATAATATGATTCGTTAGTGAGGTCGTCTATTATTCACTATTTTTAGGCAGGTTTAAACATATTAAATTTTACTATTTAGACAATCTTTTATTGTCAAGTTGCACATACTATTTAGACAATTTTTTATTGTCAAATAAAATTCAAACAACTGACTTGCTTCAGTCCTATAAATAATAGTAGATACTTAGTTGAAGAGCATGCTATTATTTATATATAAGTGTATACCATCATTTAATTTAATCTAATGATTCTGCAATTTATTCTTTATGATATAGAGGTGGGACTAAAACCCACACGAAAAAAAAATCACATCATTCAAAATTATCTTTTACAGAAATTTGTACAATGATTTCGCAATCTATTCTTTCCGATATGGAGGTGAGCACTATAACTCACACGAAGAATAAATTACATCATCTACAAATCAATGATGGAGACCGTGAGATTTTTATGTGAAAAAATTCCTCACCCACTTAGTATTTAAAACATTATTTTCTGAGGGTTATCATGAAAATTAAAATATGTTTAATTCTAGTCAATTAAAATATAAGAGTATGAAATGTAAGACCTACGTGCAATAAAATTATTTTACTGCTTTTTTTTTTAAAAAAATATAATTTTTAACTGCACAATACTTATATTTATATACCCAATTATTAATTAACAAGAATAAAACAAAACGTGATCTAAGTATGGTCATGTCTCCATGTTATCCAAAATTATAAAGCAACCTAATAATTAAACATATACAACCAAACACGCAATCACATAAAGCATCACACCATTCAATAACAAGAATAATCAAATCCCTGCTATTATGGTCTAAGCTTCAACATCCCTAATCCGTTGGAAACCTGCCACGACCAATGTCGCCACTTCGCTGACTATGATGGAGTAAAAACGCCTTTTTCAACTTTCTGCCCCTATTTTCGTTAAAGAAACAACAATCTTTAAATACAAAGTCATATGCCTCCATGTAAAGAATTCACACATAAACTATTCTATCTAAATCGAAATTGAAATTAATTAAATAGATCCCATGCCTCTATTTAAGGAGTTCACATAACTGATCTAATTATCGAAATTAAAATCGAAATTAATTACATAGATCATATGCCTCTATTTAAGGAGTTCACATAACTTATCTAAATTAAATTTACGATTACAACCATAAATAAAATCAAATCATCACGGACATTAAAGTAACCATGAATAAAACCATCATGGGATCCAATCACATAAAACAGAATTATGTGACCACAATAGCGGGACAAGAACACTGCAAAACAAAGGTTAGCGAGTTCTACATTATACCCATTATCAACATGCATGAATTGATTTATACTGGACAATATGGTTAGTTCAATCCGTACCTAGTATCAAATAAAAAACCAATCACTTCGATACTATTTTATGAAAACTTAATATCAGTATCGTTTAATATTGCGCATAGACTGAACAAAAAAATTACTTAAAACCCCAGTGCAGAATCGGATTTTACCTTCGAGATCTTTTTGGTTTGATCTCGTCTCAGCACGAACAGGAGTTGGTGTAGAAGAATCGAGAACACGGGCTTGATGGAACTTCATGATCTTCTATCGTATTCCTTTCACCGTGCTATCGAGGAGAGGCAAGGCCAGCTTGTATCTAAGGAGAAATAAGTGAGTGTGGGAATTAATCCATTCCATAAATTATAATTCACACTACTAAAAAATTATAATTGCAGTATCACCAAGATTTTCTTTTCTTTTTTCTATGATTTCTTAATCCTTGAACTTCTCATTTAACTTATTTTTGTCCTAATTCGTGAGAATTCTTATACTTCGAGGAGAGGCAAGGCCAACGTATATATATGGCTATAATAGGACAATCACCCCACCACTCCACTTTTTGACCTAAGGAGAAATAAGTGTTTAGACATACACCTTTTCGTTTACCATGGACAGCAACAAAACACCAAAAACAGAGAAAAACTGGAACCCTAATTTGATTATGAATTAATCCATTCCATAAATTATAATTCACACTACTAAAAAATTATAATTGCACTCCTGTCTTTATCTTAAAATTATATTTCGAGCTCATTGTTATTAAATGCTTATTATTCTCCCCACGCTAAAATTACATATAACCGTCATTTAAATTAAATTACTCATAATTATATTTAAATGATTTCTTAATCCTTGAACTTCTCATTTAACTTATTTGACATGTCGTATTAACATAATTCACCTATAAGATTTGACATGATCAAAACTTATAAGCATCTCAAAGGGTTCAATCCTTATATTGGGGCGTGAATTTCGTCAATAATTAATATTCATCATACATATAGTGTCATTGTCCAATTCTTTAATACCCTGTTCCTTTATTTTCAAACGAATCTTTTTCTTATGACCGGTTAAGGTTAAATCTCCGTTAAGGAGTGAACATTAGGTTTTGAACCCCTCGTATTTGACCCAAAACTTCTAGAATGTCATATTATGTTTATCAAGTTTATGGGAACAATCATTTTGTTACTCGGTGGCCCGAATTGAAAACGAGAAGTTAATCACGCATTTTGAACTTTTCAAAAAAGTTGATTTTTGGCCAACCTTGAAAGGCCATAACTTATTCATCCGATATCCAAATGACTCCATATTTATGGTCAAGTCTTTATTTCATTCCCCTATACAATTTTTGTGTTTGGACCGAAGTCCAATTCATATTCCTCATGGGTCAAAACAGTGTGCAAAGTAGGCCTTTCAACGAAATCCTATCATTTGGTAGCGCTTTGGCAATATGCTGTATTTGACGAATTTCTGGGAATTACTCATCCAGAATTTTGGGATACTTCCTCTTCGGAAGTTGTAGGTCTTTGAACTAGCTTTCTGTGGACATAAAGATCACCTCAATCTGACATCCAAGCAAGAAGTTATGAGCAAAATACCAACAGTGGTTTATGCTAAGAGAAGAAAATTCTGGACATAATGTTTCTGGGATCGGTCCCAGAGACCTAGGATCAATCCCAGACCCCTGAGTGTCGAAATTTAACACTTTTAAACCTCATTTTCTCACCATTTCTCATCCATTTTGAGCACTACAACCCAAGAGCTCACCAAGAGAGTTCTAGAGAGACAAAGATATAGATTCTCACCATATTTCATTCCCAAAATAAGGCTCCAACATCATCATCTTCATCTCCATCATTCCTCCTTCTTCCATTGATGGACCATCAAGCTAAAAAATTGGGGATGTTGTGATTCAAAGGCTTTGGGCTCGATTCAACTCTTCCAACTCAAGAATTTAGCTTCAAAAATGTGGGGATTTAGTACTAAAACTTAGTTTTCAACTTATTATAGCTTTGTTATAAATTTACCACTTGTTTATGCAAAACCCTAGGTTTTCTAAATGGGTTTATGCGTATATGTTAAGGTTTTGCTTTGATATTGAAATTGATGGTCCAAATAGCCTAAATATAGTTTGAATTACTTGATTAAGCAAGTAATTATGACAATTACTTAATTTGCACTAAAACCCACTTGGTGCTCAATTTCGTTATTAATAACCCTTGAAGTGAACCTTATGTTTACTCTTAAAAACCCAAGTGGTGGGATTTCTTTACAAGCAACATGTTTATAACTTGTTACGCTTGACTGAGACTATTTATATAAAATTCCCTTGTTGATTTTATTATTGATGTTATATATGATAATTGGAAAAAGTGTATGGCACAATTGCTTCCTAAATAAGCCGATTGATACTTTGTTGAGATTATACGACGATAATAGTCCTTGATGGTCCCGGGTTTGGTCTCTAACGATTGGGACCGAAAGTTGGGACACAGTCTCCTAGGTGTAAGACTCGAAACCGTGCATGAAAACGAACAAAAGGCCCTGTTACCGCGTGGGTGAAAGGCCATAAAATGTAAACCCGGTTGTACGCTTGGATAGTGTGAGAGTCACGACATTATGGCTTGAGGTGTATGAAAGAATGTATATTAATTGTTCCATATAATATTATTTAATATGGGATATGAGTACGAGGGTTTTAAAAGTATTTTGACTTAACGAGACAAAGGTTTCTTTCTTAATCATTGTACCTTATTATAAAAAAAGGATTTCTTGAGATTTACAAAAAGATTTCTAAACTTTATTTTCACAAAAAGCTTATTATATTTACGATTCCCACTGAGTCCTCAACTCACCCTAATTATTTTTCATCCAGATTCCTCTGCAGGTTTTTTTGGGAAAAGGAAGAGTGAAGACACATTCTCTTAGATTGCCTCTATACCATTGACAAGCCGAGGGTCTTTCATTATAGAAGGACCAATGCTTTTAGAATTGTATCGATTAACTACATATTGTATTCTTGCATATAATTTATGTTTAATAAGATATATAAAATGACATTGGAAGTGTGGATTGTATATCTTGTACTTAGGACAGAGGTGTTAATTTCTCGTTGCATCACAAATTCACAGAGTCCATAAATGTTAGTCAAACAACAAACACTACATATATTGTATAATAAGAGAACAAGCAATATAATAACCATGAGATTTTAAATTGCTTTATATAGTCAATAAAAAACAATTAAGCCAAATTGGTCATATTTAATACACACAAAGTGTACTAGCACAACAAGTTAAAACTATATCGTTTCCTATAGTCAAGATAAACTACTAAAACTTGTGCTATAATCCTATCGATGGGTATCCAATTCCATCTAAGACCGTGAACTAATAAACTTATATTCCACAAAAATCGATGATATGATCTTCTGTGTGTAAGTTACATTCTACACACCAAATCATCTACTATATGAAATAAAAGGCACAAATGCATAATATTTAAATAAATAATATAATGCAACAATTACCCATAAAGATTCTCATTAAAATAGCAAAATCGAGTATATATAACATATTAAAACCAATAATAATAAAATCATAACTTTTAGTATATCACTCTAACACCTTTGCCTTAATTGCCACTATACTTCACTGCTTTTTACGGTCACCATAACATTTTCGAAAATTTATCTTTAATTAGTATTTCACTTTTTTTAAACCTTGTATGCATTTATAAAATGATACCTCGGATTTGGTGAGAATTCATGTAATACCCCATCCTTTTATTCTCGAGTTAATCTTTTTTTTTTCTTAAGCCTGGTTAAGGCTTAATCACCGTAAGGCATGACCTTTTGGTTTTGGACCCTTCTTTGTTGGTCCAATACTTCTAGTGTGTCATCATAGTTATATTAATTTTGTGAGAGCAATCGTTTCATAATTCGGGTGGTCCGAATTGAAATCGAGATGTTAACTGCGTGTTTTCACTTTACTCGATTTCTTAATTTTAGCCAACTTTGAGTTATCGTAACTTCTCTGTTCTTTGTCCGAGTAAGCTCCTGTTTGCTCATATGTTTAGGCATTGATCCAATCTAAAACTTTTGTATTTTGACCGGAAGCCAATTCACAATCCTTGTTGGTTAAAACAGCTTGCGAAGTAGGCCACTTAGAAAAATCTGATCGTTCGAAAACATCGTGGCAGAACGTTGTCTTTGACGAAATTCTGGGAATTTTCTATCCATATTTTGGAAAAACTTTCTCTTAGAAAGTTGTATATCTTTGAATTACCTTTCCATGGACATAAAGATCATCTCAATCGGAGTCCTGAGAGAAACGTTATGGCTGAATTACGAACAGTGCTCTCGATCGATAAAAGGCCAATTGCTGGCAGTTGACTCCATGATCGATCATGGTGCATCAGAAAGTCAGTTATTGTGACGCCCCGAATCCCGTTCTGAGATTTTTACTTCCAGGACCCGGTTAATCACGGATGCCGTGCGCGATGGAAGGATTGAAATATTAAATACATAACTTTTAAAAACATTTTCTTAAATAAAATGTGATTCCATTAAAAAATCCAGTTTTACAAAATCCTGGCATGTAGAGTTCTATTAAATAAAAACCAAACTTGTGAGATTTACAAAGCGCATTTTCACAATTACAATCACATCCAACTCCACAAATATATAAAACCATTAACACATGTTTACAATATAAATCGTTTATTAAATCATAGTCCATTTATAAGAAAAGGAAACCAAAACGACTATACAATACATTCTTTTCTCGAAAAAGGACTAGATGCAGACTATAGACATCAAAGGCCTTTATACACATACGTTATGCGCCATCCGAGATGCTAATCTGCAAGGCTGTTAGAAAATGGGATGAACCAAATTCGGGCTCAGTGGGAACTATATAGGTTTTGTTATACGAAAATCCACATTGCAACCACATGCACGTGCAGGTTTATATATAAAGTAAGTACGTTACTTTAAAATAATGGTTCGAAGACCGTGCATATCAATGCAATCCACATATTCGTGCATGCAAACCCCACTAAGATTCCTATCCTAGCCACCGGATACTAACTATCCAACTAACCGATCATATCCGTAAATATCCTATAAGTGAACCTCTCAAGTGTTTCCACATTACTAAGGAATCATTAGTCTAAGGTCATCTCATTCTAACACTAGATTCCTAAGGCTCGTCACGCCTTAGTGGATCAGTTCTACAGCTTGTGTCGACTACCCGTGCCTATATCAAAAGTCAATAACTATAGGTCAAGTATTTGTTGTTTCCACTTTAATTATAATTCATTATGAATCCTATACTTGGCCAGCTAATAGGCTTTAGCACAAAATCATTCGTTTAAGCGTTATATTATGGTGTTCTCTTAGTAGGCTATCTCGTTAGTTATAATTTCCCCTTCAATTATTAGTGCTTTAAGTTCATTATGATCCGGCTATCAAGTCTCATGAACCACACTTACTCGCACGCCCATATTTTATATCTAAGGTTCATAGTCATCATCTTATTCTACTTTATATATTAATACATTATGAAAGGCTCGACAATTTTGTACATGTATCATGTCTGTCTAATAGTGTCCGCCTATGTCCCTACATCATTTATATCATAGCCGAGGCAACATACACAAATCAATACAAGACATGATATGATACAGTAATAATAATAACATAATCAATAATCCCACAACAACTCTCATATTACGTTTCCATCACAATGCCTCAGTTTCACCCCGCGGTCAGTATATCCAGGCCCAGAACAACGGATCCCGAAGGGTCCAAGGCTCTTATCCATGTCTCCTCAGAGTGGGGAGTGGCTCAGGGACTTGGTTCTCTAAGTAGGTCATTCCCCTTAAGACATTTTTCTGGGAATGACACTCCGAATAGTTAACCAAGAGAACACCTCATACAAACCACATTGACACTCTGGAAAGAACTACACTAGGCGATACCCTGGCGGGGTAATGACCATTAGTAGCCCAACTACTTCCCGGGGAACTCACCATTGGGAAAGTAGTGGCACACGGGACCTGCTCCCCTGTTGGGAAAACTCATCTAACCCATAACACATAGTCCTGTGGGAAGGCAAGGTATATAAAGTGGACTCTCCTTTGTGGGCAATCACAACCACCGGTGGAGTCACTTACTTCATTTTCCCAGTGCACGGTTTACGGATTTTCACCCATGGGCAGCAATAGGAAGCTCGTCTTTAAGCCATGCGGGAGCTACCCGGTGCTCGGTCCATCATATCCAGCCCATACGTGTGATCATAACAACAGGAATGCTTCGGTTCCTCACTCAACAATGTATAAAATCATCAAATCATCCATCACACGTATGGCTTCCAACATGTATATAATTATATAATAATCATAATTCATTCAACATTTATAGCCATTATAAGCGTCATTTCCACGCTTATATTTCATAACGTGTCGTCTCATCGCTATTCACACAGTAGCCAATTGGTTCATTATCAACATCCTATATCTCATAATGTTTATCATGCATATGATCAAGGCTATATAAGTTGTTCATTCTCAAGTTATTCTATCAAGTCTAACATTCGTTCCAGCTTCTTTGCCTAATCGAAACAATGATGGCAAACCAACCTCTCACAACTGTGGCTAAAGCACTATTAACATAATCAATTAATTGTCTAGCGTTTCAAGATCTTATCAAGGTTATATAGTCATCACTACTATGGGTAGTGTCTACACCGGTCCTTGGGAGTACAAGTTATTATACATAACTCCGCCTCAACGGCTTCCTAATACAAGTCCTAAGGAAATGGTTCAATACCCTCATCTAAAGTCTTATTTACATGTATTCATTACCCATGATCATCAACTACTCGATACCCAAGCTTAAATCCACAAAACCCCCAAATTCCTAGGTTGAACATGCAACTACAAATGGGTTCGTGGTGAATCTTTGAGTATATAAACTAAAACATAGATGTAGATGTTAAATAATGTGATTGGTATCATGTTCTATCAAAACCAACCACTAATCGAAGCCTTACTCAGCCTAACCCTCATGCACATCACAAACCTAGGGCTTTTTAGAAAAATCCCTCAATTCATGTATAAAACCTTAGTGCAACAAATAATAATTTAGAAAAACAAGTTTTATAGTATGGTTCCCACCTTAGAGAAGCAAGATTGCAGAGTTGATGAAACATAGATGTTGTATCACCAAAACCTTAGCTCGCCTCCAAGCTCCACGCGCGAAGACGAAAGTGGAAGACGATGAATAGTGAAGGAGGAAGTGATTTGAGGCTCAAATATTGTAGGAGGATGAAGAAACCTCAAGAATCACTCAAGAATATCCCACTCTCTCTCTAGAACCCTTTGTGTAAGTGTACCTCGAAAATGGTGGTGTAGGGGTGTTAAATAGGTGAAAAACGGGTTTAAAACGCTTAAAAACTCGCTAGGCTTAAACCATGATTTATCACGAATCGCTCTGGAACTCCTTTGGAGGACCATGATCGATCATGGCCTTCTATGATCGATCATGGAAGTCACTGCAGCAACAAATGACTTTCTGAGCCTGAAACAGGCCTCAAAATGGCTGAATCTCGACTCGCCCCAAACACAAATGTTGTAGAGGGTAAAGAAATAAAGATGTAGTCGCAAACATGGAGTCATTTGAACATCGGATGAAAAAGTTATGACCTCCCAAAGTTGGCCAGAAATCGACGAATCGCGAAAAGTCAAAATATGCGATTTACGCCTCGGTTTCGATACGAACCACCCAAATAATGTAAAGATTGCTCCCTCAAACTTAATATGTCTAATTTGACATGCTAGAAGTATCGGGTTGGGTGCGAAGAGCTCGAAACCTATTGCTCGCTCTCCAACGGAGATTAATCCTTAAAAGAAAGTTGATACGGAAGATGGAACACATGGTATTACAATTTTGACTAGATTTGGCCCCTTTTTCTCCATAAAAACACACCTCCACCTCCTATTTCGGAGTCATACAATAAGGATAGGTTTGAGAGAGATGGGGTTGAATGGTGAAAGTTCCCGAAGACATTTTTACTCATTCTTCATCATCGAAACAAGATTGCACCTTCATCCTCTTCATTTTCTTTATTCTTCTTTCTTCTATGGCTAGGGCACAAAGAGCTAAGTTGGGGATTTGGCGATTTGACAATTTCTAACTCGATTTAACCTTCCAAACTCGAGGAATAAGCAACATAGAGGTGGGAATCTATACCAAAACCTATTTTTTGCCTTCTTGTTGATTAAATTATATTTTAACAATTATTAGGATAAAACCCATAAGATATATATATATATATATATACACATGCATATTTTGGGTATATGGTGAAAGTGTGATGTAATGTTGGAATTGATGAACCAAGTGGTCTACATAATGTTAAAATAACTTGGTTCAACGAGGTGTTTACTACAAATCGATTGTTTTACACAAAATCTACTTGAACCCCCAATTTTATGATATGTATATATTGATATAAAGTTAAAACTTTCTTAATAGTTTGGATAACCTATACACACATATATACATATATTAAAACATATGTTTTCATCAAGATACTAAGGCTATTCGTTTGGTTTGCTTGAAAACCTACTTTATTGTTAATAAACTTTATTATAAAGCCAAGCGTCTACTCTTAAGGGTTAAAGTGGTTGGTTCTTTTAACAAAACCTATGCTTATGAGTTCTTAAACCCGACGGAATGATTAATATGATATTTCCCCGTCGGTTACATGTTGATGCTATAGTTGATTAATTAAAATCATTAAAATGGCATTGCTTCTCAATGAGCCGGGTGATAACTTACTGAGATTATTGTTAGCGCTAGTCCATGAACGGTCCCAGGTATTGTCACAGACCTTAAGTTGGGACAGAGCATCCCTGGGTGAAAGATCTGAAACTGTACAAGAAAAATAACGGGAGGCCCTACTGCCGAGTGGTTGAAAGGCCACGGAATGCAGACCTGGTTGTACGCTTGGATAGTTGCAGGATTTGAGAGATTATGGCTCGAGGTTCATGAAATGAACATACAATTAACTGTGCCATAATTTTTATCTGGTATCGGTTATACATTATCCATGATTTTAAGATTACTTAAATAAGATAAGAAAAGGTTTCTATTCAAATTACTATATTTATGTAAAAGACTTGGTTTATAACATTAAACAAGAGGATTTCTAAATATGGTTTTATTTTAAAACTATATTATATGATTTTCACTGAGTCCGTTTGCCTCACCCCACCTATTTTATGTTAAAGTGATATACTAAAAGCCATAATTTTGTTGTTGGTTTGGATATGTTATAAACTCGGTTTTGCTATTAACATAATTACGTGACCATAATAGCGGGACAAGAACATTGCAAAACAAGGGTTAGAGAGTTCTACGTTCTATCTAACAACATGCATGAATAGATTTAACTGGACAACATTGCTAGTTCAATCAGTACGCAGTATCAAAGGAAACCAACCTCCTTTTGATACCAATTGATAGAGACATAAATATAGGATCGTTTGATATTGCGTATAGATTGAACAAAATATTTTTGCTAAAACCCTATTAGAATAAAGGGATTTCACCTTTGTGGATCATGTAAAGGATCCATATGAGGAGACTAGGGTTTGAAAGCATCATATTGCGATTTGGTCAGATTTTTCAATTCTCACTGGGCTGCGAAAATCGTTTGTTTTCTCTACCGATACGACTTCTAATCGTCCTAATTTTTCTCGCAATAATAATAACTTTGCGTTCCGAACGACATATCCAAAAATCAGCCCGATCCAACAGTGCGATCAAAAGTTACGATTGATTTACGACTGTAGTGCCGAAAACTTAAAGACCTTCTATCGTATTCCTTCCGCCATCAAATCTTGCACCAAATGTGGGCTACAGTATCACCAAGATTTTCTCCTCTCTCAATAGAACAAACCCTAACTCATTAGAATTATTGTTATTTGAGAAGAGATAAGGCCAGCGTAAGGTGGAATCAGAAGAATATAGGTCACTCTATCGACCAAGGCCTCTTCCTCTTTCCTATGGAAAGTTGAAATCCTAATTCCACTATAAATTCGTTCCTTCCATAAATTATAATTCACACCACTAAAGAATTATAATTGCACTCCCGTCCTTATCTCAAAATTATATTTCGAGCTCCTTGTTATTAAATACTTATTATTCTCCCCACGTTAAGATTACAGATAACCACCATTTAAATTAAATTACTGACAATTATATTTAAATGACTTCTTAATCCTTGAGCCTACCACTTAACTTATTTGACATGTCGGATTAACATAATCCACCTGCAGGGTTTGGCATGATCAAAACTTATAAGCTTCTCAAAGGGCTATCATCAATCCCTATACCGGGACGTGGATTTCGTCAATAATTTATATTCATCATAAAATCTGACCAAATCGCAATCTAATCCTTTCAAACCCTAGTCTCCTCATATGGATCCTCTACATGATCCACAAAGCTAAAATCCCTTTATTCTTATAGGTTTTTAGCAAAAATATTTTGTTCAATCTATACGCAATATCAAACGATCCTGTATTTATGTCTCCATCATTTTCTACTTAGGTCTTCTTGCGAGGACACAACTTTGTAGAAGACCTCTATACCTTCAAACTAGTTATAAGTCCTTGGCGATAGAAGGGCTTTTGTCTATTGAGTTTCATTAACAATTCATGTATTACATTTGTATTAGAACATACGTATATAAATTGTGGAAAATCGTATACTTGTATTTGGGACCTCGTTGGAGGTTAGCTGTTGAGTTGTATTGCTACTTTTTCTTTCATGGGCAGATTTTTTGAAACGAAAAAATCTTCTTATTGTGTTGATTGTGGATTTTTAAGTTTTACACAAGGATTGTGTCTAGTTAACAAGCCGTCAGCGTACAGCACCCGTGACGAACTGGGTCCCAGAGGGTAATGACTTTGAACAAGATTTGGGGCGTTACAAGTTGGTATCAGAGGCATAGGTTTCATTTTCCTTTGCCGAGAGTAGGGTAGATTAGGGGACTCTGTTTTGTATGGATCATGTTCATCTTATCGGATCGATAATTGGGAAGGAGCATTGTAATACCCCATACTTTAAATTGTCTTAAATTGAATTATATTAGTTTATTTATACTCATATGAGTGATCGTTTGGTAATTCGGGTGGTTCAAATCGATTTCGGTTGATAAATAAGAAGTTTTAGTTCTTCGCGATTCATTAATTCTAGCTAATTTTGAGCTATCGTAATTTATCTGATACTTATCCGACTAAGATTCCATTTGAGTAGGTGTCTAGGATTTGTATCATTTTACAATTTTTATGTTTTGGCCGAAAGTTAATTCGTAGTCTACGTTGGTCAAAACAACAAGCGAAGTAGGCCGGTTAGTAAATTCTGGTCATTCGGTAGCGCTTTGGCAGAGCGCTGTCTTCGGTGAATTTTTAGGAAATATCTATACAGAACTTGGGATAACTTCCTCTTAGGAAGTTGTAGATCTTTGAATTACTTGTCAGTGGACATAAAAATCACCTTAATCGGAGTTCTGAGAGAAAAGTTATGGCCAAAATACAAACAGTGCTCCAGAGCCCAAAAGTTATAGCGCGGACCGGTATGGAGTTTTTGGTATATTGGTCCGGATACCAAATTTTTAGGAAAATTTGTGCTCCGTGGACCGGTCTTTGATATTTGGCATACTGGTCTGCCAGTTAAACTTTTTTACGACTTAAACACGTTTTAAAGCTATTTTTGGTTATTTTTCACCCCAACTTCGTACCAAACATCTCCACACACCTCTAGGGAGTTCTAGGGAGTTTTAGAGGGTTCTAGAGAGAGAAAAAAAAAGATATTTCTACGCATTTCTCATCCTGGATCGAAGAATCAAGCTCTAAGTCATTCAAACATCCTTCTTTTCACTATTCATCATCTTCTACGTTGGTTTTCTTCTGTTCGGGGGTTTTGCTACTCTAAGGACGTGGTGACGCGAAAGCTTGAGGATTTCACCGAACGGAGCTTCGGTTTATAATTTTCTTTCTTCTTTTGGGCTACACACATGAGGTAGGGGTTTATATATTTTCAAAACTCGATAGTATGATTTTATTTACTAAGAGATGAATGATTTTATATATATACATATTAATGTGGAGCACATATTTCTTGTTTTTGATATACAAGAATGATTTACACATGAATGTTAGATATGGTGATTTTTCCTATTGATATTAATGATATATGATTATCTGAAGTACGAATTCATGTATTTAAGCAAGATATGCCATCTAAGCTATATGGATGTTCTTTGTCGGTATATTTGTTGGTTTTACAAGAAAAGGATTAGTAAAGGGTTTCATATACACCAAAGAACATGGACCTTCCATATAAACTTCGAGGACACAATTTCTTAAGGAGGGGAGATTGTAATACCCCTTCCTTTTATTCTCGAGTTAATCTTTTTTTTTCTCTCTCTTAAGCCCGGTTAAGGCTTAATCACTGTAAGGCATGAACTTTTGATTTTGGACCCTTCTTTGTTGGTCCAATACTTCTAGTGTGTTATCATAGTTACATTAATTTTGTAAGAGAAATCGTTTCATAATTCGGGTGTTTTCACTTTACGCAATTTCTGAATTTTAGCCAACTTTGAATTGTCTTAACTTCTCCGTTCTTTGTCCGATTAAGCTCCTGTTTGCTCCTATGTTTAGCCTTTGATCTAATCTAAAACTTTTGTGTTTTGACCGGAATCCAATTCACGCTCCTCATTAGTCAAAACAGCCTGCGAAGTAGGCCACATAGAAAAATCTGATCGTTCAGTAATGTCGTGGCAGAATGCTGTCTTCGATGAAATTCTGGGAATTGTTTATCCATATTTTGGGAAAAAAATCCTCTTAGGAAGTAGTAGATTTTTGAATTACCTTTCTATAGACATGAAGATCACCTCAATCGGAGTCCTGAGTGAAAAGTTATGATTGAATAACGAATAGTGCTCTCGATCGACAAAAGGCCAACTGCTGGCAGTGGACTCCATGATCGATCATGGGGAAGACCATGATCAATCATGGTGCATCAGAAAGTCGGTTTTGACTAGATTTAGCACCTTTTTTCCATAAAAACACACATCCACCTCCCATTTCGAAGTCATACATCAAAGAGAGGTTTGAGAGAGTTGGGGGCTAAATAGTGAATGTTCCCGAAGAAATTTTTACTCATTCTTCATCCCCGAAACAAGATTGTACCTTCATGCTCTTCATCTTCTTCATTATTCTTTTTTCCATGGCTAGGGCACAAAGAGCTAAGTTAGGGATTTGACGATTTGACGATTTCTAACTTAATTCAACCTTCCAAACTCAAGTAATAAGCTCCATAGAGGTAGGAATCTATACCAAAACCTATTTTCTGCCTTATTGTTGATTAAATTCTATTTTAGCAATTTTTAGTATAAAAACCGTAAGTTATATATATATACACACACATGCATATTTTGGGTATATGGTGAAAGTGTGATGAAATGTTGGAATTGATGAACCAAGTGGTCTACATATTGTTAAAATAACTTTGTTCAACGAGGTATTTATGACGGATCGATTGTTTTACACAAAATCTACTTGAACCCCCAATTTTATGAGATGTATATATTGATATAAAGTTAACACTTTTTCTTAATAGTTTGGATAGCCTATACACACACACACATATATATATATATATAGATATTAAAACATATGTTTTCAACAAGATACTAAGGCTATTCGTTTGGTTTGCTTGAAAACCCACTTTATTAAGAGTCCACTATTCTTTTTGGGATGTAGCAAATTAGAAGTGCATCTTTTTTTTTTGGACATAATCAATGTAACAACCCGTTCTTTCATTTCTTCATAGTTGCCTTCATTCGTTCATAAATTTCACCTCGGGTGCTGAAATCTTGTATTAAGGAGCCTCGTAGTACTGTAGCATTTTGTATTAGTCTTATTAGCCTTTTTCCACTCATGTGAGTGTTCATTTAGTGATTTGAATGGCCCGAATCGGTTTAGGTTCGTATATTACGAGTTTTGGTCTTTCGCGATTTTTTGTTTTTAGCCAACTTTGGGACATCATAACTTTCTTGTCTTTTATTCAATTTGGGTACCGTTTATTCCTGTGTTTAGGTTTCATATCATACTACAACTTTTGTGTTTTGACCGAAGTCTAATTCGTACTCCTCGTTGGTCAAAACAGGGCCCGAAGTAGGGCCATCATTAAATTTTGTTCGTTTGGTAGCCCTTTGGTAGAGCTCTGTCTTCAGATAATTTTTGGGAACAATCTGTCCATAATTTGAGGAATTTTCCTTCTAGGAAGTTGTAGATCTTTGAAATACCTTTCCGTGGATATAAAGATCATCTTAATTGGAGTCCCGAGCAAAACGTTATGGCCAGTTGAAGATCAGTGCACCAGAGCACAACTTTTACCCGCAAACCGGTCTAAGGATTCTCCAGACTGGTCCGGCCTTTAAATTTTGAGCTGGTTCTGGACTGCGGACCAGTCTAGTCTTTTTCTAGACTAGTCCAGCAATGGACAAGGTCGGTTTTTAGTGTTTTTAAGCGATCTTTAAGCCCATTTTCACCCCAATTCGACCCAAAACACTCTCATACACCCAAGGGGAGTCTAGAGAACTCTAGAGGGAGAAGAAGAGGAGATCCCACACATCAATCTCTCCTCACCTAAGATCCAAGCTTCAAAACCATCCAAACCCATTCCTAGATTACTATTCATCATCTTCTTCCCCTCTCTTCCACCATTGACGTTAAGGTTCAAGCTAGGGCTTCACGATACGGCTTCTACACATCATCAACTCGCGGATTCAGCTTGTCTAAGTTAGGAACACTAGTACTAAACTTGTTTCTTACATTATTACTCGTTGAATTGGAGTTTTGAACTCAAATTGGGTATTTTCATTAAAACCATATATTGTTTGCATCTCTTGGGGTTTCGACTAGATAAATCTTAGATTAATGATTGATAATGATAGATTATGACTTCAATCACATGATTCAACAAGTATATACACGTTTTAGCTCACACACCTAAGGATATATGATGAACTCATTCCGTAGTTTCACGTATGAACTCAAAATTGGGTTTTTGGGATTTAGGCCTATATGATGGTTGATTGTGGATTATAAGTGGTAGAAATATGTATTTATGACATTGGTAACAAGCGTAAAGCCTAATCTATGTGTTTGTCCAAAAAGCCACAGAGGCGAAACCGTAAGTAGTGATCTGGAAATCTAGTGTCCCACGTAGACTATTGTTGATACTAGTGATGAATACACCACCCAGATATACTCAATTAGTGTGAGTAATATAACTTTTTAGAGTGTGGTTGTCTCAGCCATGGTGAGTCGTATTCATATGCTGGTTAGGCTGGAAACATGTTATTCGATACTTGGATTAATGATATAGCTAGAGAACTATTATAAAACACATACAACTTTAGTTTTACATACATAGCACGTAATGAGATATACGACGCAAATAATGAACTAATTGGCCTTATTATTTGAATAACCACTTGACGATAAATATATGGATCATACACGTGATGAAGACGCTTGTAGAAATGATTAACGGTGATGTTAATGATGACAAATGGATAGTGGGCTATTGTATTATATCTATAAATGTTGATTAGCCATATGTGTGATGTATGATTGATGATGGCGATGATATTCATTGTGAGAATGAATATATGTGATGTTTGTTACTGCAATCACACATATGGGCTGGATATGATTGACCAAGCATCGGGTAGCTCCCATTGACTCGAAGATGGGCTGCCTAATTGCTGGCCCTGGGTGAAATTCCCTAAACTGTGCACGGGAAAAAGAAAGAGGTGAGTCCACCTGTGGTTGAATTGTCCATAAAGGAAAGCCCACTATGTGTATCCTGCTTTACCGTTGAACTATGTGTTCTGGGCTATAAAGTTTTCCCGACTAGGGGAGCAGGTCCCGTGTGCCACTACTTATCCAATGGTGAGTTTCTCAGAAAGTAGTTGGACTACTAATGGACATCACCTTGCTAGAGTGTCTCCTGGTATAGTTCCTCTCGGGCATCGTTGGAGGCTTGTATGGGTGTTCTCCTCGTTAACTATTCGGAGTGTTGTCCCTGGGAAAGTGACCGTCGCGTGGGTTATTTCTGATTGACTTTCTTGGAGAACCAAGTCCCTAAGCCACCACCCCACCTGGAGGAGACATGTATAAGAACCTCGGATCCTTTGGGACTCGTTGGATTTGTTGTTCTGGGCCTAGTCAGACCGCGGGGTGGAACTAAGGCATTATACAAGAGATACGATACGGATCGATGTGTTGTGGATGTGTATTATTTATATTATCATTATTATTGTATCGTATTATATGTTGTATGGCATGGTTGATTATATACATATTTCTTCGGACGAGTGTACCTTTAGTAAGAACTGTGGAGATACTATCATGCAGAATATAATATACATAGGAAGGCGTTGGCTACTCATAATGTACTAACACATAAAGTGGAAGGTATTATTAGCTAATGGCCTTTAGAAACGTGATATACGGTCAAGTATGGAATTCATAACGTACTATAACTAAAGAGAAAACAATGGATACTTAGCCAATAGTCACAACTTACGGTATATGTACCGAATAGCCTAGTATAGCCTTGAGTTACGCTTGAGAGCGAGTCCACGTAACATGTCACACCTTAGAAAGCTCGAGTTTATGTTGAAGTAGTTTTATATCAACGATTCTCTAGTAATGAGAGAATGGGCTTAGGGCATTCCATGGGAAGTCTAAGGACGGAATAAGTTGCTCGGATAGTTAGCTTCTGGTGGCTAGGATAGGATTCTTAGTGGGGTTTGCATGCACGTGTGTGTGAGTTGCATTGCACTACACAGCTTTCAAACTATCGCATTAACGTAAAACAATTATTTTCTATATAAAACCTATATAGTTTCCACTGAGCCCGGATTTGGCTCATCCCGTTTTCTTAACAATTTTGCAGGGTGTCACTTTTGTGATGGCGCGTGGTTACGAGTCTAGAAGGCCTCTGATGTCCGATAGCTTTTATAGTCCTTAAGTCAAGGACTAAGTATATATATATTGTATATGGACATTGTTTAAAGGATTACACAATGGTTATTTTCATGTGTGGAGTGGACTTTATATATGAATGGATGTGGTTTTATTTTATGAAAAGAGTTTGATATCACAGGGCGGTTTGCTGTACAAATAAACTCCACATGCTAAAATTTTCTAAAATGGGATTTTATAGTCATGATTTTGTGTTATAAACCATCCGTGATTAACCGGATCTTGTAGGTGAAAATCTCATCAGAACGGGATTCGAAGCGTCACGATCAATGTACCAAATCTCACCATAGTACAGAAGTTTTGTTATTAGCCATTGATTATGTTGCTGAAATTAATGCTTCCTTAAAAAGGTGTGAAGGTCAAATTGGATTCCTAATTTGAGACGAGGGAGTAAATACCTAGTTGATGATGTGTCTATATTCATCGCTTTTTTGGATTCATACCGCACTGATTGTTCCTTGCTCCAATAATTGGATTCGTAGTAAAGAAATTGTAGAACTTAGACTCTGTTTTTGTTGTTACTTTGTGCAGGACTTGCTCTTTTCTTGCAACATAGCAGTGGACATATCAGATGAAATGAAGAAAGTTCTGGGGAAATCTGCTGCTAGTGTGGGTCTACAGCTTCCTGATGTTTATCAACCTTGATTATATTGTTTAAACTATATTCGTGCTGAAGTTCATGAATTTTTCAAGTTCTTAAATAAAGAGTTTCTTGTTTTGCTTACTCTTAGCTGAGATCTCATCTGCCTATCATGAAATTATCAATTGAATGTCCGGTATCACACCTCTGGTATAACACGTGGTTGTTACAAGTAAGAAAAAAAGAGGAAGGGAACTTCAAATTATTGCAACTAAGATCTGAACACCGCAAATTATTATAATTTTGGTTCAGATTGTGATAATCAGATTCTAAATTGTATTGTTATTTTTGTAGAATTTTTTACTAATCCTGTTTAATTTTGGATTATATGAACAAAAGAATGATTTACCAAGTTATCATCGATTTCATTAACATTAAAAAATTCAAAAATATTTACCAAAACAAGACAAATTAAGGAATAAATTTGAACAGACAAAACCAGTTCAAACCAATGAAAAAAAATCGAATAACCGTACCATAGCAATTCAGCATTTCCTTAATCATCATCCTCATCACACTAGCCAGAGTTAGCTTTACTGGTCTTGTCCATAAATTCCTGCGTCTTGTCCATAAACTCCCGCACCTCCTGTTCATATCTAGAAAATTTTTCGTTCATGGTCTTAAAAACTTGAAGAATTTGATGAAATAGATCTAATTCAGCACCATCAAAAGAGGAGGAGTTGGCCTGAGATAAAGAAGGATCTGAGAGCGTTTGTGCTTCAACTACAACTTTTCCTTTGTCTTCGTGATCATTTCCCGTAACTGCATCATTCATATTACAATCCGATCCAATAAACTTTATATCATCTTACTCTTGATGTGAATAGTAGCGTTTGGATTATCCTCTACACAAGATAATAAAAGCATCCTATCCTATAATAAAATATGGTATAAACCCTTGACTGATATGCCAAAAGTACTTTTGTTGCAAATTATCTTTATAGGTGTTGTGGTGATTACTATTTCTTTCCTCTTTTCGTGTGGATATTTCAGTGAACTTTTTTCTTCAAAAGAAAACTACGAGTGATACATGTTTAGAACTAGCTTATCTTGCAAATGTGATGTGTGTGCAATTGATATAGGTCTAATTCAAATAAAACATATACTAATCGAAATAAGTTGTCTACTTGTTAATCACATTATTACCTATCATAATGACAAGGGTTTGATTGAGAATATTAGATATATGACACGATTTCAGAAGTAGTTGAATTCTATCTTTGCTTTATAATATTAGATATGTGGGTGTTCCTCCTCTTAGTTCTCTTTAACTTTGGGTTTTGTTTTTATAGAATTGGAGAACAGGCAATCCAATCTATTATTGCATGTTTGGTTTTTCCGTATAATTGGTTTGAGTTGGGTTGAAAAAAAATCAAGATATCGTTTATTAATTTAGAAAAAAATATTTAATTAATCAATTGGGTGATTCAAACTCATGACTTTATTAAAATTATCAAAAATAATTTTGACCATTGAGTCAACAATATTCTTATATTTCAACTTATGGGTGTAAAATAGTAACTCTTAGCCTTTATTGCGTATGGTACGTCCTATATCTAGTGATACAAATGGAAAAGGATAAAACAAAATACATGATCTCTCCTTAATCATGAAGTGAAATTGGACATTTTTTTAACCCTACAAGACATAAGGACCAACTACAACTGTTCATCTCACCATTAACTTGATGAAGAAAAACAGTAAGCTAGGTGCCCTAGTAGAACCTTTATTTTTTCTGGACTAGACTCTTTTCTATCATTACATTCTTATAATTTTTCTCAATGAGGTTTATTTTGAAGGTTAAACATAGAAATTTTTCATAAAACTTTGTTGAGTATGGTAGACCATCTCAACAACAGCATATTTAAGCTAATATTGTGAAATTTCTAAATCTGTCTTAAAAGGCATATTTAAGTTATATAATTTTTTATCCCCTTATACATTTTGAAGATTCAAAAATTATGGTCCCTTGTTATATATATATGAATTTACACATTCGAAATGTTAATATATATATATAGACTAACAGAAATTTACACAAATAATTATTGAAAAATTAGTCACTAACCTCGATCCATAAATTCCTGCATCTTGTCCATAAATTCCCGCATATCCTGGTGATTTCCAGAAAGATTTTCATCCAAGGTCTGAACAACTCGAAGAATTTGACGAAATAGATATAATTCAGCAGTTGCATCAGAGGATGAGGATGAGGAGTCTTTGGCCTGATCAGATGAAGATGGATCTGAAAGCATTTGTTCTTCAACTACAGCTTTTCCTTTGTCGTCGTGATCTAACAACATCATTCACATTACAAACCGACCTAGCTAATTAATTTTATGTTGTTTACGCTTTATGTTAACACTAGCCTTTGGATTATCCTAAAAAAGAAAACATAGTATGCTAATATGGTAGAAACTAGAAAGCCTTGATTGATACTCTAAATACTTTTGTTTTCGTTTCACTTTTTAGAATTCAAATGGATATTTTTGTCTAACTTTTTCCTTCGGTTTCAAAAGCAAATTATTTTGATCTAACTTATATCTTACAAAAATGACGCATGTGCCACTGGTATTGATATATAGTTTGAATAAAATATATACTAAGGCCTCGTTTGATTCGGGTATTAAAAGGTAGGATAGGATTATTAATACCACTTTTTTTATAATACCTAGTTTGATTCGCACAAATGTGCTGGGATTACTAATACCGGTACTAACTTAATACCACTCTTTGTACTATAATTTAATACCAGGGGGAGAGGTGGTATTGTTTGTTCAGGATTAATAAAAATGAACCATATATTTTCAAAAATGTCACTACTACTACTATATTATTATTATTTAAAAAAAAATTTAATTTTTTTTTCAATTTTTTTTAAAACTTTTTTTTTAAAAAAAAATATTTTAATTTTTTTTTAAATATTTTTTTAAAAAAAAAAAATTTAATATTTTTTTTTTTTACAAATTTTAAAAAAAAAAATTTTTTAAACAAATTTTCTTTTTTAAATTTTTTTTTTAAAAAAAATTGTTAGTCCAAAATATAATTCCGTATACAAGTTACAGAACCAAACATGGTATTAATATTAGCATGAGATATCCCAGTATTAATACTACATGAATCAAACAGGGTTTTGGTATTAAATTAATACCATGATTAATAGTCCAGTACTATTAATACTGGTATTATTAATCCCACTGATCCTAATACCTGAATCAAACGAGGCCTAATTGTAATAAATTCATTAGGAGTAAATTTTAGATGTAGACAAAATTATATAGGGTCATATTGGGTACCAAAACTGCCACATAAGAACTCTAACACAACTGATATAATATTTAATGATATTTGTCATCTCCCTCTCTACTCTACGAGAAGCTATTCTCTCTGAAATTCGTTTTTTCTTCTCTCTTTTTCTTCTCTGTACAAAGGAAATATTATATATATCTAGCTTCAAAGTTTCATTATTTCTCTTAAATAGGACAAAAAGTAAAATTGTACTTCAAAAATAGATCTACCAAGAGAAATTAAAATCTTGGTATATTGATAGAGAGAGACTAATGTGTATTTGGGGTTCAACTTCTCCATTTCATAAAAGGATCCACATGCAATGCAAATGAATCATACAACATTAATATCCACAAACAAAAACTATAAGGCCGGTGATTTTATTTTTTCCAATCAAAGATGTAAAGGAAACAGTTTATTTTTTTCTGTCATTATCGCTAGATTTTGTACGGAGAAGTCTGTAATTTTCTGGTTAGCGTTAATTTTTTTAATTTTAGATTTGCGTGCACTATTTGAACGATATAAGTGATGCCCGTACAAAGCTAAGCGGCTTTTTTTTTTTTACAAATAAACAAAAAGTTAGGGGCGGAACTTTAGGATTTTACCAAAAAAAATACCTACTCCAAAAATAGATTTATGAGGAGATCGAGAGGATGATCGAAACCTTGTAGATATAATATTTATTTTGTGAAGAGTGAGGAAAAAAAATGCAGAGGAAAGAAAAGTTCGGTGAAGAGATGAATATTATTAAAAGTAATATCACTTAATTAGAGCTAAGTTGAGTTATGTTAAGAGTTGATATATGGTGATTTTTTATTGTGTTCGTACCACTTCATATAATTTTATCCACATTAAAAATTTACTCCTGTTATAAGTTCTGTAGTTGTTTAACATATGTTTATCTTTCATTATGACAATTTAAAATATTAGATACGTGATATAATTCAAAAGTGGATGAATTCCCTCCTCGGTTCAAAGTATTAGATATGCATGTATCTATTCTTCTCATAGTTGTCTTTAACCTTGAGTTTTGTTCTCATAAAACTGTGTTTAGTTTGTTAATTTTCGTTTTACTATATAATTAGTTTGGGTTACGGTAAAAAAATTTGGAACCAATTACACAAGTTTGATTATTGTTTTAGCGGAAAACAATCCAATTCTAAGCATGTGAAGACTAATAAATTAACATTAATTTCTAATGCATAACAATTTACATAATCGACAAAGAAATACGTTTGACATACTTCTGTGTTTATTTAATTAGCCACTCAAAATTCCGTTCACCTTTGAAAATTGCAAAATTTAAATCAATAAATAAGAATAAAAAACTCCTGAAAAAGATTATAATTACAAAAATCATTATTAATTCGTGAGCTACATTTTTATTTTAATTCATTACTAAATATAATATTAATAATAGACTATTCTAATTGGATTACTTTAATGATTGCCAAATCGATATTAATATTAACTTAAGCAATAATTTTATTTATTTAGTCTGTCTTCTCTTTTTTGTTTTACCTTATTTTTTGTGTTGATATATATATATATATATATATTCCTTACACGATCTCTCCTTAACCGTAAAGTGAAATTGGACAACTTTTTTTTGTTGATATTTACATAAGGGAACCATTCCCATCTTCTTTCCCTCTTCTTTTAGAACTACTAGCCTCTATCTATCTCTTGTATTCATCAGGAAAAAAAAGAAAAAGAAAAGACAGAAGGACCAAGTACAACTATACATCTTTTTGAATTGGTGGGAGAGGCGGCCTTCAGACTTGGGAGTGACATCAACTTCAAGTCTTACTTGAAAGGTTTGGAGGAATTTTTGTTGTTTTAGTTAAAGAGAGAAGGTTAGACTTTTATTTTGTGATTAGAAAAATAGTACAATTGTACATCTCACCAATAAAACGACGAAATAAGTAAAAGGTAAAAACAGTTGAAATTACTAGAGAGTATCTAGAAAAATGTTATTTATGAGTCTTTTTCATGTAAGATCAATACCATGACTAATATTACGGGATCGATATCCATGTACATCTACATGCTATACGTAAATAGTCTTCTGGAACAATATTTGTTAACATTATCGATCACCATAGTATTTTAGTATTAATATAGCAAATCGTAAATTGAAATTTCTAAATCTTTCTATCATACTACATAATCGAACATAAGTATATAGAGTTTACATATTCTAATTGTTAAGATATTTAGACTAGCATAATTTTACAGAAACAATTATCGAAATATAGAATTAGTCACTAACCTGGATCCATTAATTGTATATACAAACTTAAGAACGGCCCGTGAAAAACGTACGTAAGGTTTCGCTTCTGTTCCTTACAATAGATTATACAGAATTTAAAGATATTATGCCCTTTTTATAGAGAAAGAGAGTTGACGAGTTTCCAAATATAAGTCCCACTTACCTTTGAAATAGGATACCTAAAAGGAACGGGTACGTTACGTAGGAAGGGAACCTCCTTTTCCGTAGTTCCGGCTAGAGACAAACAAGTCTTTTTTTATTTTACAATTTTTTTAAGTCTCTCCTATACAATACAAATAACACTCGAATTTGTAACTTTTTTTGAGAACGTGACGATCGACGACCCAAATAACACTTGAACTTGTAACCCTTTTTTTTGAGAAAGTGATGTCTTACCAATTATCATTCACAAACAAAGTCTAATATACCAATTACATTTTTTTCAGAAGATCCTGACAAAATATTTTAATATAATAAAAATATCATTTATTACGATAACCAATTGCAAAGACAAAATTAAAATTAATTGTATTTAGATTTGACATATATATTCATATAGATTATACCATAGATAACGTTTCTTAATTTGCTAACTACATTCCTTAGGTCAATTATTTTCTAATTTTCATTTATCTTTATTGAATTCATTAGGCAAATATCTCTAAAACTTTAATTGAAAAATTGGTAACGGAACTTTAATTGAAAATTCACAACTTGCATTGCAAGTTTGAAGTGAAATTTCCAAGTTTCACGTCAAACTTGAAGTAAAATTTACAAAATTCACTACATAAATATGCGAGAATTTTTACTTTTTTTTTTGTGAAATATTTATAAACTGCACTACAAATTTGCAAAAAGGAAAAAGAAAAAAATATGTTAGAATTAATTTAAAAGATCACTACAAGTGGAGTAAATCTGTTGGCAGCGGGTGTGGATCTGATGGTGTTGACTGGATTTTGATTTGGAAGGGGCAGTGGAGTGAAGTTGGAAGGCAGAGGATTTGATGAAGGCAGCTTGTTATTTTGATTTGGATCGATGCGTGGATTTGGTGAAGGCAGCTTGTTATTTTGATTTGGATGCGTAGATTTGGAAGGCAGTGGATTGATATCGGAAGGCTGTGGATTTGATGAAGGCGGCTTGTCAAAGGAGGATTAAGAATTCCTCTGATATCATGTGAACTTGATAAAAGAGATGGAAAAGATGAGAGAAAGATATATATTGAAAAATGATAATACACCATAGTACATTAGAGACCCTTTATATATAGGGCCGGAGGAAATATGAGAGGAGAAGTCAAAAAAAGCTAACTATAAACAATTATTCTAGGGTGGTGATGTTGGCACCCCCAAAATCTCTTGAAAACACTCCCACTTTAATTCGGTCATTCGCAACCGAATAACGTATATGTTATTCGGTTGCGAATGACCGAATATAAACTTGCAAAAATTTGAAAAAACTTGAAAATGCCTTACTCGGTTGTCAAGAACCGAGTATAAAATTTGAAAAAACTTGAAAATGCCTTATTCGGTTGTCAAGAACCGAGTATATAGACTTATATTCGGTCCTCAACAACCGAATAATAGACAATTTACTCGGTTGCGAATGACCGAATTAAAGTGGGAGTGTTACCAAGTGTTTTTGGGGGTGCCAACATCACCACCCTTATTCTATACATAATTTTCTCTAACACATAATATTATCTAACATTCAACATTTGTAAATTAGGAGTAAAGACCGCACTCTTTTTTCTTGAAAGATTAATTACACCCAAATATACAAAAAAATAAAAAAAATCCTTATCACTCGTGGGGTGGTCGGTAGTTCTTGCCAATCACCCGTCACTGTAGCCAATCACTGGAGTTCTAGTATCATATCAAGGAGAGCTATTATTCCCAACCTGATCTCAGGGCTAGCGGTGAAATTTACGAAAAACCTAAAATGCCCTTGGACGTGCAGAGGGGTATAAGTGGAACATCAGGACACGTGGCAATGGTTTCAGCGATGATTAAATATAGTTGATTTATAAATAAAATAAAATAAAATAAAATAAAAGAAGAGGAATAAAGAAAATGAAGGAAGATTATTTTTTGGGCTTTTTTTAAAAGGACAAATATCATATTCTCTTTCTAACAAGGGACACTCTTTTAAATCAATTAGTTTAGAGGACAACTTTTTAAATAAGGACAAGATATTAATTATTTTATTATTTGAGTTAATTAAGTTGGATTCCAATATTATTGTTTTTAAAGATAATACAGGGAAATAAAAAATACAGGTTAATTTTGAATTTAATTAAGGAAAATAAATTCAAACATATATCACAACCAAATCCAACAAACTGAGAAATGTAAAGATTATTAAAAAAAAGAGTCAATAGATAAAAATGTTTCAAACTAACAAATCATATTAAAAGGCTGAAGTTGCAAATACGTTTGAAGCACAATTGTCCCTTAATACCAGGCAAACATATTAGGATGGTGAGGACGGAGTCGTGTTCGGTGAGTTTTATGGTGGGATGTGTGAGAACCCGGATCTCCGACCCCATCCTTCTCGGTTTCTTGTTTTTCTCGTTTTAAAGGAAAACGTATTTTGTAGAGTCGCCAGTTTGTTTTACGAAAAAACAAACAAAAGATCGTACGAAGGACAATTCGAAAATGAATTATCTTTCATACGTTTAAAATCAGAGATTCATTGATAATTTGTTTTGCTAGGGTTCGGGAACTACGTTACGAATTGGGAAGGTGTTAGGCACCCAATTCGCCCTTTCGGTCTCTTAATGGATCATGTATTTAATTCATGTTTTAGATATCTTGCAAATAGTTTGAATTATTTTTAGAATAGTATTTTCCTGATAAATTCAATTTTAAAAAAACAGTATTTTAAAATCAGATTCGAGCTTTGCGAGCGCCTACGTATTCATTTGTAGAATGAAATCAAAGTCTTGCAGTTATATTTATTTGGAAACTATTTTTGTATTTTTATTTTGTTTTGAAAATATGTCAAAACAGGTTTTAGCTTTCTTGTAAAACTTAGAAAATGCTTATTTCAAAAACAATGAGCTTCTTTGTAAGTTATCTAATTTTCTATATAAAAACTCGTATTTAAATGCAATATTGAAATTCAGGAAAGCTATAGAAAGATGTACCTGACGCGCTTGAAGAAGAATGAGGACCGCTTGCTTGCTTCTTTCTCTCTTTAGAATTTTCTCTCTCTAAAACTTCCCCTTTCTCTAATTCTCTCTCTACTTCTTTCTCTAAAAAGATTCTCTAGTAATTTTGACAGAATTTCTCCTTTTTAAAAACTCTTTTGAGTGTTCATGATCCCAAATAAGACCCCAAGGATCCTATTTATAGAGAAATTTATGTTAAAAAATGCTTCAAAAGAGGCCAGCCGCAGGGGTGCAGCTGGGACCTGCGGTTGGTACGTGCAGTTGAGGCGTGCTGCTGGTACCTCCGGTTGGGGGCTGCGACTAAGACTTGCGGTTGGTGTCCAGGTCGATCCCCGTCCTAGTAAACGAAGCGGCAAGATTGGTTGTTTTAGACTCCCAACAGATTCAAAGTCAGAGTCTTTCCTAACAGTCTTCTATATGCATGATGACTCAAGACTTAATGTGAAATGCTTGTTTTATAAAAACCAGTATTCACACGAGAGTCGTAGATTGGGGTGTTCAAAGACCCTCTCGTCCCAGTATTCTTGCCTGCAAGGATTCTGGGACGATAAGAAGACAATGATTCACGACTCTCGCGTGAATCTCAGCTTATTGATACTTGAATCAAAATATACCTTTCTGGCACATGAATTTTGTTGTGTCTCAGGCGATGTAATCCACAACCGCCCCTTTCTTCTCGGCTAGGCTAAATGATATATCGATCTTTTCTTTTATCCACCCTCAGTGGTGCTTTTCTACCCTCAGCGTATAGGATTTTTGGCTATTCATGTCGGAAGCTTTGACATTTTACAAATCCCAATGATTAAGCGTTTCAAAGAAGATTTTCCATCTTTTGGGGAGAAGTGAAAAATAATTCTTGTTTTTTGGTAATTCCCTTCATGGGGATTTATGTTAAAAAATATGATATTCCTGTCTTTGGGGAATGTGAAAAAAGATTCCTTTCGTGGGGAATAGGTGGAAAAATTAATTCCCATTGTGGGGAATGCTTGGTAAAGGTTATTTCCCTTCATGGGGAAAGGGGATCAAAAAAAATCTCATTGTGGAGAATGCGAAGAATTCCTATCTTTGAGAAATTTAAAAAATTCCCTTCGTGGGGAATACATGAAAAGTGTTATTTCCCTTCGTGGGGAAAGGGGATCGAAAAAACTTCCCATCGTGGGGAATGCGAAAAATTCATATCTTGAGGAATTCGAAAAATTTCCTTCGTGGGGAACACGTGGAAAGTGTTATTTCCCTTCGTGGGGGAAGGAGATCGAAAAAAATTTCCATCGTGGGAAATGCGAAGAATTCCTATCTTGAGGAATTCAAAAAAATCCACTAAGACTGTCTTGTTGTCACAGTCTTATTATTTGAACACTGCTTCATTGATTTTTTTCCAAAATTGATATGCTAGAGAGAATTGCTTGCAATTTGAAGAGCTCTTTTTTCCTTTCATTCATTTAACCCTCAGTTTTGACTTTTTGTGTTACCGGGGATCATATTTTTAAATCAATATTTCCTAGAAGCTTTCGGACCGTTGTGCATGGGTTTTGGGATTTGGCTTATCTCTACCCTCAGTTTTCCTCTCTTGAGCTACCCTCTGATTTTTCACAGGGAAGATGCTGGTCCTGTATCGTTTTCTATTTTTTAATACCCTTATTGCTCCTTCTTAAGATTATCCGGCCTCTTATTTTGGCTTTCGAATTTTTCTTTGTCTTTTACTGCTTTTTCCAAAACAGGAGCCTTACTCACCTAAGATGTAGCCCTCCGCCTTTTGGCACAACTGTCACTCTTAGTGTGGCTCTCCCTGTTGATTTTTCTTTTCTGTTTTTCACTCTTTCCTCACTTGGACCAACGGAATTTTTCCCGTTTTTACTCTTTCAATTTTTTCTTGTACCCGATTCCTCTTTTACATCTTCCTTGTTTATTTATCAGATTTGAGCCTTTTGAAAAATTGATCTATCCCTCTGAATTTCGGTTCCTCCACAGACTTTAGAGTGTCAGACTTTGGGTTTTGATCATCCATCTCGTGCATGTGTGTGAGTCTTAGTCCTTTGTTTCAGAAAAAAAATGATTCATAGTATGTCATTCCTTGTCCATTTTTTTTAGGTCAAAACTGGTCAAAAATGGGGAAGCAGTCGCAAGGTACTACCCCCTAGCCATGCGGTTGGCTGCCAACCACACGGTTGGGGGCTAGCCGTACGGAAAGCTAGCGTGCGGCTAGCTCTATGGCAGCCCATAAATAGAGGGCAAGGAAGCTATCTCTTCTTACTTCACTTGCAGTTGCTCTCTCTAGCATATATTTTTCAATTTTTCAAAAATTTGTAGAAAGTGTTCGTGAATATCATTAGGGATGGTATGGCATGCTTGATATCGATTTTCGTGATTATGATAACGGGGGGTCCATCGGAGGGCGGGGAGGCACCAAAGCAGCTTCCGAGGGATGAGGTAGAGGCTATTATTATGACGGTGGATGGGCATCTCATATGTGCGCCTCATCATAACGACTAGGATAGTGTAGCATGGGAGGGGCCACTAGGGGCGGACGGGGCATTGCAATGAGCGATGTACCGAGATGTGCCTTTGATCTCACCGGGAGAGGGAAAGGGACGGGAATGGCTGCTGAGGGAGCCAGTGGCACACGAGATTCGTCACCGGATTCGGGTATGTTTTGATTTTCTGTACTTACTTACTTAAGAGATATTTTTAAAAAAAATGCAATGACATGATATGCATGGAATGTGATAGATTCAATAATTACTTGTTATAATAGATATACTTAACATAGTGTAATTTTCAAAATAAATATTATGTGCCGTAACTTAAGAAATGTTAGAAAATGGACCATATAACTTATTTGAAATCATTAATATAACTGAGGATTGGTCGTTCTCATTGTATGACACGTGTGGCGCTCGAGTTACAAGACCAGCTACCTTCATTGGTGAGGGCTTATCTGAGTGCGACCCCATTTCGTAGATTTATAGAGGTGTTACCAGATGGGGAGTTTCAGCGATCTGTGAGCTTGCCGACTGTGTTAGGTGAGACGTGGTGGGATACGACGCATACATTTCACTGGGGTTGGGGAGAGATGACGTTGACCCTGGAGGATGTGTTTGTGTTGACCGAGTTACCTTTTGGAGGAGAAGTGTTGGCGCCCAACTCACGGGTGCGGGTAATGTTAGATGGTATGGGAGCGGCTTTGGGATGGAGGCCGAGTCATATAGTGGCGGACGGGATTCCACATACAGCGATGGTCTAGCATATCGAGTCTAAAAGCGAGAGGTTTGGAGATGGGCCGATGACACGTCAGGAGGTGCGACATTTGTCACGGTGTTTTTTGCTGTTTTTATTTCATGACTTATTCTTCGCACATGGCGGAGACAATTTACGACTATGGTGGCTATCGTACTTAAGGCATTTTGACGCTATCTCTTCATCACTTAAATCGGATTCGTCTCCTTTCAAATCGTTTAAATGTTCTTTGAGAGCATGCTTCAATTTTTTGTAGAACTCTTCCTTCCTTTCTCTCTTCTCATTTCTTCTAACCGGACAATTTGACTTGTAGTGTTCCGGTTCATGACAATGGAAGCACTTCATTTCCTTATTATCAACTTTTCGATGAGTTGATCTAGCATTGAGGATCTTTGAGGATGAAGAATTGTTGTTGATATTCTCTTATGAGCACTTCTTCTTTGCTTGGAATTTCTCAAATTTCCTAGAGATGAGAGCCATGTCTCCATCTTTTCCTATTGAGCCTTTTTCATTCTTCCCTTCATTTGACTTTAAGGCAAAGATTGTTATTGAATTTGCTCTTTCTTCTCCTTCTTCTCTTGCCAACTCCTTCTCATGGGTTTTGAGAGAACCCAAGAGCTCATCTATGCTAAGTGTTTTGAGATTCGTAGGTTCTTGAATTTCCGTCACCTTAGGCCTCCACACCTTTGGAAGAATCTTAAGAATTTCTCTAATCTTCTCTTCATTTGAATAAACCTTACCAAGAATGTCCAAAGCATTAGTAAAATAGAAAATCTATTATACATGGAAGCAATTGATTCGTTAGGCTCCATCTTAAATAATTCATAATCATGGACAAAAATGTTTATAATGTCCTCCTTGACTTGAGAGGTTCCTTCATGGGCAACCTCAAGCTTGTCCTAAATCTCTTTTGCGATTTTGCAACTAGAGATTTTGTTATATTCATCCATAGTCAATGCACAATGTAATGAATTTAAAGCTCTAGCATTTAATTGCATTTTCTTAATATCATGTTTAGTGTATTCGGATATTGACTTGGGAATAACATTTCCCATCTCATCGATTTTTGTAATCTCATAGGGTCCAACAACTTTAACCCTCCATTGTTCAAAATCATTAACTTGTGAAAATGTGCACATATGATTTTTTCAATAATTATATTTTTTGCCATCAAACAATGGCGGTGTATAAATCGAAGCATCTTCGGAAAGGCCGATTCCTTGATAATAAGACATGATCGGGGACTCTAAGATTGTGAAATCAAAACAAGAGTACGTCATCTGATACCAATTGTTGGTTAGATTTTAACCCTAGAGGGGGAGGGGGTGAATAGAGTTTTAAAAACATATTGCAGAATTAAATACTTTCAAATAAAGTTTTAAGAATAAAATTTGAACCATGTCTATATCAAGTAATACAAGCAAATAATTAATCAAACAATTAAAAAAAGTGCTTGAGTTAAAAAAATTAAACCAATTGAAGTACAAGACTTTTTGTCCACACAGTTCGGTTTGTTAGACCATACATCCGTGCTCGGTTAGTCCCCCGAGAATTTTCACTAACATCAATCTTCTTTCGGGTAAAGATCAAATATTTACAAGTGTTGTTATCTCACACACTCATACAAATATTGCTTTACCACAATATTCCCACAAGATATACCTCTTGCTAACTTGTGAGATTTACATCTCACAATTACTAAACAAGAATTGACCTTCTTATTATCCTATGAGATTTACCTCTCACAAATGAACACAAATTATTTGGTGATTCACACCAATGAAAAACAACTCTTAAGTGTATGATAGATACAATTTGAAGCTTACTTTAGAGTTATCTTAATTGATCAAAAGGATAGCTCAAAGATGAATTATAATGATCAATTCTAAAGCTTGAATCTTTGAATAATGAAGATAGATGAAAAATGAGTTTTTATGAGTGTTTAAGCATGCCAAAATGTGTCTTAGATAGTGTATATATAGTTCCAAAAGTGATATAGTCGTTTGGGAAGTTTGGTGCCAAAAATGGTAAAAAATCACAAATCCAACAGCCATATTATAGGACATCAGTCGACTGAGTGAGCCTTAGTCAACTAAACACAAGCCATCAGTCGACTAATGGACCCTGCTGTCCATCAGGCCAAAAGGCCAAAAATTCCAATTTTTTCACTTTTGCATTTTAGCTCCAAAATTAATTCTAATGCTTTAGGGACCTTAAAAATAGGTTTCTAAGACACCTATTTTCGTGAAAAATCAAAATATGATCATTTAAAATTAATATGAATTTATTTCAAAACCGATTTTTGCAAGAATGATGTTTTGGAAGAATTTTGATTCAAACTTTGTTCAATTGATCTAACAATGATGCATGATCATGTTTGAGCTATATAAACAATCAATTAAGAAACTTTACATAAATCCTAAGCACTCACTCAATTACCGAATAGTCGAGTCTTAGAATGATTCGATTTGTTTCTTCAAATTGATCTTCTTTTGCAACTCTTGCCCAGAAGCTTTTGATCCTTGTTCTTTTGTACTTCATGAGATGCATTGATAGCATATGATGATATATATCTTTCTTGTCTATTCCAATGCTTTGTTGACTTGATCGGATAATATTTCAATGATCCTTGCCATACTTCCTTTGAGCAATCATAATATTCTTGATATTCCAAGAAGTACGAGAACTATAAACTTATATCAAGAAACATGTTAAATAACACATGATTGATTTATTGTTATTATCAAAATAAGATTAAGACCTTTAGGTCAATAGTAGTAGATAAGTCAAAAAATTCAAATTAAAAAATCATTTAATTTCCTTAAAAAATCATTTAATTTCCTTAAAAAAAACTCCCTAGATTTTAGCAAGCCTAGAGATTAGTTAGACAACAGATAATAATTTTAAATAGAAAAAAAATTCAAAAGGGATATCATTGGAAATATGTAATTATTTTTAAAAGGCATAAAAAATATTAAAAAACAATAAAAAATTTAATTATCCAAAAAGTTGGACTAAATGACTAATTTGCAAAATGGGTTAGAGCATCTCTAATGGTTGTGTAAAAATTGATGTGTATGTCCTACGTGTCAAACATTTTTTTATACAAAACTTTAAGTCTGAAAAAAATATGTTCCAATGGAAATTTTAGATATGTGTCAAAAATTGAAGCTATGTGTCAAAAATTGATGTGCATAAAATTAAAAAGAAACCAATAAGATACGAACAAATGTTAGATATTATTTTATACAATTTCTTATCATTTTTTCTTGAAATTATATATACATAATAATATAATCAAAATAGATCTTGATTTATAGGTCTTGATCAAAGATTTCAAATATATAATTTCTATTAAAATTCATGTTTTGTATTAAAAGTTATTATATTTTAAAAGTTTATAAGAAAATTGAAGGGAGAGAAAGCTAACGTAGCATTGTAAATTAATGTGTATTTTACACTTTCATTTTACAAAAAACTCATTTTTAAACATAACGAAATTATACACTTATGGTGAATATGTTCTTAAATACAAAACAATTCAAATATTCTGGACTAAAAACAAAATGGGTCCCAAAAAAATTACAAAAACTCACTCTGACCCTTCCCAGTCCTCTCCTAATATTTATTAGTCCCTACAAATCTCCCCAAAATTGACAAAATGGATAGAGGTCCCAAATATTATTTCAAAGTAATTTGATAATTTTATTTTAAAATGGTTATTTTTTTAGGAAATAATTATTAAGGACAAAGATAGTGTTGTCCTTAGTGTAAAGGACACGACTTTTTTTTTTATGTTTAAAGGACCATTTCTTTGTTTTTAGGAAATTTTTATTTATTTTTTATAAAGGCTTTTTTTTGGTGGTGTGTTACGTATTTTGTCATTTTATTTTTTTGGCAGACTCGTTATCGTTGCTAATTATTTATGTAGTTTTAAAATAGTTTTTTTAGGTGGTTCAATCTTGAATTTATTAATACTCCAAGTTCCAAGAAAGGCAGATCTGAGAGAAGGATCTATATTTTTCTGGAAAAAAAATAAAAATTTCCAAACAATGGCAAGGATAAGATTGCGGATAAATTGGAGTCGGATAAGAAGGAGAAGATTGATATGGCCGTTAAAGAAGCGCTCGAATGGTTGGATTACAATCAAAATGCCGAGAAGGATGATTACGAGGATAAGCTTAAGGAAGTGGAGTCGGTGGAAGAATTAAGGATGATCCTAGTCAATTCAAGCAAATTTAATATTGAAGGTAGTTGTTGATTTAAGAAGATTTTGATCAAACAAGTGGATTTGAAGGCCCTATGTTTTTGTACTCTGTTTTTTTCAGTTAGGGGAAAATTACTATGATTATTTGTTTGTCTTCATAAATTTCTTTAGAGAGAGATGGGGATTTACTGGAGCTCTCCTCCTATTAGCCAAAGTCCTAACTCCACTAGCAATATTACTTCGATCAGGTACTTCCGAGTAATATGTGGTTTCTTCCTTCTTTCAAGATTATTATCATTAATATTCTTTTAAAAGTTGTTTCCAATGAATTTGTGTTGCTTCTTGATATGGGTTTTCTGTTTCTTGAAAGCATAGCCACTAAAATTTCTATTTAATTCTAGTTAGTGTTTACATAATTGTAAATGCTATATGATGCAATATCAGCAATTGAGAAAACGATGATTTTATCTTCACAGATGTGCTCGGAATGACATCGTAAGGTGTAATTTGTACCACGACAAACAAACGATGAATTTATCTATACCATTTTGTGAAGAAGTATAACTGAATATGTCTTCCTATTTTATATTATGTCTGTCAAAAAAGAAAAATAAAATGTAACTTAATATATTTGCCAAAAAATTGAAATAATAGTGTAAATTAATATATATGGCAGAAAATTGAAAAGATGTAACTTAATATGCCTGTTAGAAAATTGAAAAGATGTAACTTAATATGCCTAACATAAAATCGAAAAGAAGCAGCTTAATATTAATGGAAACACAAACAAATTCGGGGATCGTATTGCCTAGGTTGATTTTAGGGTTTTTATCAAAAATAATTTGAGATTTGATAAGCGGAATTAAAATCCTAAGTCTACTCAATTTTACTGTCAAAACCTGTGTTGTGTTGTTTAACAATTATATCAAGCAATCACACAAAAACGAAATTCACAACACCAAGAATTTAGGAAGTATCCCCACTTGCATAGGGCTAATTCTCGGGACTAACCGACAGTGCTTTACTATGATCAAAATGGAATTACCGACTCGATGACTTATAAAACTTGCTTCCCCACAATTTACACAACAGTCCTATCAATCCCTTGAACGTAGAATCCAATCATAGCTGGCTTGGCGTAGCGCTTCCCGCTGTTTCGGTTTACCCGTCGCAACCTTCCACGCACTTGATCACAATTTTTCACTACCGTCTGATCTTCCTTATTGCACGTTAGCCACTTCGCTCACCCCGTCTTCAATCGCGATCGAAGACACTCCCACAAGATCGTGAACGTTTGGAACCCTAATTCTTAAAATTGAAGATCTTCTATGTCATGTATACAAAACTTAAATAGTGTTTCAAAACTCTTAAAAATTGATTCTAGCGTTTGGATATTTTCTCTCTCAAAAAGCTCTCTAGAATCATGTATTTTTTATCCAAACTAATAGTTATATTGATAGGAAAAATATATAGTCAGTCCTTTTTAAAATAAGTTAAAAATATTTAAAAAAAATTACGATAAAAAATTGTGCTCAGAAAAATACACGCTGGACCGGTACAATGCCAAAAGTTATACTGGTCTGAAATTTGGAAAATGCAAAATCCCTCGAAAAGTCAAGCTGTTGACTGCCGGACCGATCCAAGTTATAAAAGCGCGTACGGGTCCGTCAATCAAAATCCTCACGCTGCTTTTTCTAAATTCAAACTCCACGTGGCTTTAGGTAGAATGGGCTTGGCCCATTATGTTTTAATTTCAATGGTGGCTACACGTGGGTTTTAAAACAAATATGAGAACTTTGACTTTTCAAAGTTTTTTCTTTTTCTTTTTATGATTTATTTTTCTTTTTACTTTATTTTATGGTATTAAATCCGTTTGAGCACTAATTCGATTCAAATTTTAGGAGTAACTTTATGGATCATGTTAGATTTGTGCTGATTGGACTTTTTTGAATTATGACAAAACTCAATAAAAATACTTAAAAATATATTTTAATCAAAAGCTTTTTAAATACGAATTTTAAGCTCAAATACCACTTATATTTTGAATCAAATCATATTCTCAACTTACCTTAGATCCTAAATCTTGAAATATGTGCGATGCATCCCGTAAGTTCGGCGAGCTTCCGTTAATTGTAATAATTACAACGGAAAGTGTTCTTGACATCGGAATCAAGCCAACTAAAAATATAAACCTAGCAAATATGTCTGTTGGAAAATTGAAAAGATACGCCTCAATATGTCTATTAGAAAATTAATTAGCATAACATAACTTAATATGTCGAATTATGGATTAGATATATTTGTAAATTCAGTCTCGTATTATGTTTGCTTAGTTTGAGATACTTGCATGCCTTGACTTTTTTTGAATAATTTTTCTGTTTATCTTCTTGTTTGAATTTGTGTTTATCTTCTTGTGATATGTGTTTGAATTGGATTTCAATTTGTTTGAATTTTTTTTCCTTGTTTAAATTCCCAATTAAATTGTTTTTTTTATCTCCTTATATTTATCTTTAAAAAGGGTAATATTGGAATCCAACTTAAATAATAAAAATAATTAATATCATATCATGTCTTTATTTCTAAAATTGTACTTCGAACAAATGCAATAAAAAGAATATCCTTTGTTGGAAAGAGAAAGTGGTATTTGTCTTTAAAAAAAAAGGCGCCCTTATTGGAGGGCATTTTCACCCCCCCTCCCACCCACCACACACACACAAAACATGAGGAAAACCGAGTTAACTATTGGAGAGCTCCACCCTAAACGTGATTTTTTCCTCAAATATAAGAAAATTATGGGGAAAGGGTTGAACATGTTCTAACAAAACAAGCAAAAAACTTGAATCGACAAAATCATTTAAACCAATGGGAAACAACTGTTTTTCTAGCATGAAAAGGAAAAAAAAATGGGAACATGTATGTTATGCTACTTCAGCCCAAAATATGAGATATTGATCATCCTTGAGCATCATCATTCAAGCAGAGTCCGCGATGAATTTATAAATCCTTTCTCTACATTCCGACATCTCCTGATTAAGCCCAGCATATCTTTTAGCCAAGTCTAAAATGGCGCGAGCAATCTGATCTAACTGATCTAATACAGCACCATCTAACGAGGACAAATCAATTGACTGAGATGAAGAAGGATCCGCCAGCGACATTAGCTCAATTATAGCTTTTCCTTTCTCATTGTGATCACTACCTATAACAAAATCAACCATATTACAACTATGACTATTATTATTATCGCCAACTTACTCATTCAATATAAAAATTCACTTTCTTTAAAAAATATAATTAGAATTTTAAATTGAAGGCTCCGTTTGATTGCAAAGATGAAAAAGGAAAATAAATTTAGTTAGTTTGTGTGAAAAGATAGAAAATAAGATGAGAGATGTTACTCATTTTATGAGTATATATCTTCCATCCTTCAATGTTTTTGGTGAAAAATTTTTACTCACCACCAAGCAAAGAAAATTTCTTCATGGAAAAACTTAAAAGTCAAGAGGATATCACATCTATCATTCAACTTATTTTCCATCTTTTCACTAAAACTAACTCAATTTATTTTCCTTTTTCACCTTTCAATCAAACGGAGCCGAAAAAGAGAATTGCGAATTTGCTTAAAATGAATAATTTATTATTGACAGTAAACCCTAATTTAAGAGACATAAAATAGATGAGTTTAGCCAAGTAAGATCAGTTTGTCTCAATATAGTTTTCCACTCACTACTCCAATTCCGTAGATGGGAGAGAGGCTCACCTCTAGTTGCCACACGATAAACTAATATTATTAATTACTAGAATTAGCCCTAGCGTCAAAACTCATTCTTCCACTAGCGAGACGTTTAGAGTTTGAATCCCCCTCTCCCACTAATGTTCTCCAAAAAAAAAATATGAACAACCATTATTAACCGAAAAATCATGAAACCTTTTAAGCTGCGTATGATATCACATATACCACGTACCTTTAATTTACCGTCAATTTTTCTGGATGCACATACATGAAATTTAAAATCTCACATAATTTACTAAACTTAAGATTTTTCTAAAAAACGAATAAAGTAAATTTACATATCACATGCTTTAAATTACGGGAAGAGAACACACGTTTATGGATAAATTAAATATTAACCTTGGTCCATAGAAAATAGAAACTTGAAGAGATCGATAGCCAATAAGCTGGGATTAGGAATTAGTCGGATTGGAAACCCGAAAACTTATAATTATCTACAGAATTTATTAATATATATTATATAGTTTTATAGGCAAAAAGAAAGACTAGTCTTCCTTTTCAATCTATAATTCCTATTTACTATCAAAATAGAATCGCATTCTTGAAAGGAAGCAACTTATCTAATTAACGATTATACCAAAGAGAACTAGTTTCCTTTTCACAATCAAAATAGAATATGGTAACAATTAGTCCTAGAATGCGCGCCTAATGTATTGAGATTTTAATACGTTAAATATAATATTATTAAGTTTTTCTGAATAATTATGGGTCAAACAAAATTATTAAGCTAAGGCCCAACCATCTAGTAAACTTGGTGGTGTACCTCTCTCTATTTCTTTACACTACAATGTTGAGGCCCAGTTACAGTTGATGGAGTAAAACAATTACTTGATTCATCAACCATTTGTAAGAGGACATGCAGTTGCCTACGTCAGCAGTCACGTTCACTGTGGCAAGAAGAGTCCAAGAGCTCTGATTTGAACACCACATGAAGCTAGAGCTCCCAACGGTGTACTTATTCGGTCTGGATATTGTTTTTGCGAGATAGGCTCCTGAGCTGAAACCCCTGAGCTTTTTCAAGGAGCTATGGAGGTCTCCGACCAACCATTACGTGTCAGAATCTTAGACTTGACAGCGGAGCCGGTCCTGACCATTTGTAGGCCCTGGGCAAAATCTAAAAAGATACCCTCTTATAAATAGATAAATTATTTTTTATATTAAAAGAATAATTTTATTTCAATTTTAAGAATTCATATATATGGCAAAAAAAATAGATTACAATTGCAAAAAATCCTGCAAAATACCTTACAATTAAATATCTAATTATCTCTTATTATTTTAAAATCAATATGAATGAAAGGAAAAATATTTGTACCCCTCTAATTCTATCTAGTAACATGAGAAGATTGAGATTGAGATTGTATATGGGAAAAATGATCGGAGAAAAGCTAAAGAACTATTTTGCTACACGCAATTAGAACCTTGGAAGCCTGAGTTTTTTTCTCAAAAAGTTTCATTATTAATTAAAATCTTTTATTTTCTAATATATATTCATATATAAACAAATATTTGTACCCCCTCTAAAATTTTGGGCCCTGGACAGTCGCCCTACCAGCCCTGCCCCAGGGCCAGCTCTGCTTGACAGAGGGAGGCAATTGTTTATTTGTGTTAGGCGGAGACAATGGTAAACTTGAACTCGGAACATTTGACGGTTGTGGCGAACCTGGCGGTGGGAACGAGTCATCAACCAAGTTGGCAGTGACAGAGAGACTGAATCTAGTGGTGAACTTGGTGAGTTTGAAGTTGGCAGTGATATCTCCGCCTAGATTAACTCGGTCCCATTACTACAATAAAGAGGTCGAACTTCATTATAGTACTCCCCCTAAAGTTAAAAGTGAGATTCATTTATTGATCAATAATCTTCGTGAATTGGATGACGACACTATATATACGATGAATATTAATTATTGACAGAATCCACGTCCCGGTAAAGGGATTGATGATAGCCCCTTGAAAAGCTTATAAGTTTTGATCATGTCAAACCCTGCATGTGGATTATGTTAATCCGATGTATCAAATAAGTTAAGTGGTAGGCTCAAGGATTAAGAAGTCATTTAAATATAATTGTCAGTAATTTAATTTAAATGACGGTTATCTATAATCTTAACGTGGGGAGAATAATAAGTATTTAATAATAAAGAGCTTGAAATATAATTTTGAGATAAGAATGGGAGTGCAATTATAATTCTATAGTGGTGCGAATTATAATTTATGGAAGGAACTAATTCATAGTAGAATTAAGATTCCAACTTTTCATAGGAAGTCCAAACACTTATTTCTACTTAAGGTCCATATCGTAGCCTTATATATACTCCGGCCTTGTCTCTTCTCATTATCACAATAATTCTTATGAGTTAGGGTTTGTTCTATTGAGAGAGGAGAAAATCTTGGTGATACTGTAGCCCACACTCGGTGCAAAATTTGATGGCGGAAGGAATACGATAGAAGACATTTAGGTTTTCGGCACAGCAGTCGTAAATCAATCGTAACTTTTGATCTCACCGTTGGATCGGGCTGATTTTTGGATATATCGTTTGGAATGCAAAGTTCCTATTATAACGTGAAAAATTAGGACGATCAAAAGTCGTTTCGGTAGCGAAAATAATCGATTTTCGCAGCCTAGCGAAAATTAAAAAAATCTGACCAAATCGCAATTTGATGCTTTCAACCCCTAGTCTCCTCATATGGATCCTCTACATGATCCACAAAGGTTAAATTCATTTATTCTTATAGGGTTTTAGCAAAAGTTTCTTGTTCAATCTATACGCAATATCAAACGATCATGTATTTATGTCTCCATCAATTGGTATCAGAGCGATTGGTTTTCTTTGATACTGCGTAGGGATTGAACTAGCCATGTTGTCCAGTTAAATATATTCATGCATGTTATTGTTGGATAGAACGTAGAACTCGCTAGCCCTTGTTTTGCAGTGTTCTTGTCCCGCTATTATAGTCACATAATTATGTTTTATGTGATTAGATCCCACGATATTTTTATTCGTGGTTAATGTTAATGTGCATGATAATTTGGGTTTTATTCATGATTGTAAATTAAATTTAGATCAGATTTGTGAACTCCTTAAAAGGAGGCATAGGATCTATGTAATTTTATTTACAGTTTAGATATAATATTTTATGTGTGAACTCCTTAAATGGAGGCATAGAACCTTTGTATCTAAGATTGCAGTTTCTTTAATGAAGAACGTTGAAGAATGAGTTTTCACCAAGGTTGATTCCCGACATAGTCAATGAAGTGGCGACATAGGTCGTTACAGATTTCCAACGAACTAAGGATGATGAAGCTTAGACCATAATAGCAGGGATTTAATTATTCTTATTATTGAATGGTTTAATGCTTTGTGTGATTGTGTGTTGGTCATATGTGTTTAATTATTAGGTTTTCTTATAATTTTGGACAACATGGATACATGACCATACCTAGATCACCTTTTATTTTATGTTTAGTTCTTGTCAAATTAAAAAAGGGTATATAAATATAAATTTTGCGTAATTGAAAAATATAAGTTTTTTCTAAAAAAAAAGCACCAAAATAATTTTATTGCACATGTCTTTTATATTCCATACCCTTGTATTTTAATTGACTAAAATTTAATATAAAATTTTCTTAACCCTCATAAAATAATGTTTTAAATACTAAGTGGGTGAGGGATTTTTTCACATAAAAATTCCACGGTCTCCATCATTAGTTTGTAGATGATGTAATTTATTCTTCGTGTGTGTTATAGTGCCCACTTCCATATCGGAAGAAATAGATTGCGGAATCATTGTACAAATTTTACTGACTGATAATTTTAAATGATGTGATTTATTTTTCGTGTGGGTTTTAAAACTCACCTCCATATCGGAAAAAATAAATTGCAGAATCATTGGACTAAATTAAATAATGGTATACACTTAGATATAAATAATAGTATGCTCTCCAACTGAGTCTGTACTATTATTTATAGGACCAAAGGAAGTCGGCTATTTAAATTTTACTTGACGATAAAAGATTGTCTAGATAGTATGTATTGCTTGACAATAAAGGATTGCCTAGATAGTAAAATTTAATAAGTTTACATATGTCTAAAAAATAATGAATAATAGACGACTTCACTAACGGGGCATATTGTTCAAAGTCTTAGACTACTGGCGAACACTTTTTGAAATGGTAAAGGGTACCATATTTAAAATATGTGTTATTGTCCATCATAATTTGTATGTGATTCTCAAGTTTTAAAATAGTAAACTCTTTCGATCCACTTTTAATTATTCTCAACTAAAACAAATTGATTGGACTTAATTATATTGACTGAAAAAGGGAACTTGAACATTGTGCTTACTGTTAAATAGTACAAGTTTGTGATCACCGAGTCTTGTCCAGCAGAACTTGGTAAGGGGGCGACCGATGAAGAAACCCAGGCTTGTCGTAGGTGAAAAAAGGCAGATGAGATGGCGTGGTTTTACATTATGGCATTTTTGTCAAATGTGCTACAACATTAGCATTAGTTTTTTACCACTGCCTACGACATAATGCTGAACCTCAAAGATATTTTTGGGGATCAGGATCATGTCGCAAGGCAGGTTTCGATGAAAGGCCTCATGAACACGATTATTACTGAAGGAACCCAAGTTAAGGATCTTATTTTGAAGATGATCGATCTTCTGAATAAACTAAAAGATCTTTGGGGTTGAAATCGATGGGAAAACTCAGGTCGATATTGTTCTCCAGTCGCTACTAGATTTATTTAAGGGATTCTAACAGAATTACAACATGAATAAGTTTTATTCATTGTTGGAACTTCTTAAATAATTTCAAGCAGTTGAGGAACTCCTTAGTAAGCTGGCTAGTACTCTAGTGGCTGAGAAAGCTTCAATTTCTATGCCCAAAAGTAAGAAATAAAGAAGAATAGTGCATAAGTTGTAGTCCCACAAGGAGCAGTGCGTGCAGCAGTCACTGAACCTCTAGGAGGAGTGAAAAAGCCTATGGGCCACTGTTTTCACTATCAGTAGAAAGTGCATTTGAAAAAAGATTGTCCCAGTTTCCTAAACCATTATAACAATATATATAAATTTCATCTATTTATTGTTGTATCTTGTTTAGTGGTCCAATCTACCAGTACCTGGTGTGTAGATTCGGGAGCCACTAATTATGTCTGCAATACTTTGCAAGGGTTCCAGGAAACCAGACAACTTAAAAATAGAGAAAAATTACATATGTGCAGCTACGTATATAGCAACAGTTGCAGTATAAGATATTTATCTTTAGTCTAGTCAGAATAGGATATTAATGATTAAGGAATGTCTATATGTATCTTCCATTAGATGTAATTGGATTTCTATTTCTAGATTGGTTGAAGACAAATATTTTGTTTATTTTAATGATAAATCAGTTATCATTAGAAAAAATTAAATAGTTTGTTCTGGTACATTAGTGATTGATCTTTACATTAATAATCCTGACTTATTAGTACTACAACTGAGTGAATTGAATATCATTAATAATTTACCAATTAAGAGAAATGAACCTTCAAAATGAACCAAATGTATATTTGGCACTTACGCCTTGGTTATATTAATTTAAAAAGAATTCAAAAACTGGTCGAAAATGGACCATTAGGTTCATTGGAAGTGGAAGCACTTCCAGTTTATGAATCCTATTTAGAAGGTAAAATGACTAAGATATCATTCTCAACAAAAGGCTATAGCGTTAAAGAACAGTTAAATCTGGTTCACTCTGATTTGTATGGTCACATGAATGTCCAGACTGGAGGAGGCTTTGAGTATTTCATCACATATAGTAGATGATTATTTAAAATATAGATACATTTACTTAATGAGATGTAAGTCGGACGTCTTTGAAAAATTTAAAGAATTCAAGGCAAAAATGGAGAAGCGTCTAAGAAAATGTATCAAATCACTACGATCAGATCGTGGTGGTGAATACCTCTTGGGAGAGTTCAAAGAATACTTATTAGATAATTGGATTACATCCCAGCTGTCTGCACCGGGGATGCCACAGCATGATGGTGTAGCAGAAAGAAAGAATAAGATTCTTATAAAAATGGTAAGATTTATGATGAGTTATTCAGACCTACATGATTCTTTTGGGGATATGCTTTAGAAACAGCTGCATAAATTCTGAACTTGGTACCATCAAAGTCAGTACCTACTACACCTATAGAATTGCAGACTGGGTGTAAGCCTAGTCTGCGGCATATTCAGGTATGGGGTAGTCCAGCACATATGCTAAAAGGTAATGCGGATAAGTTAGAATCAAGAACGAAAATGTGTTTCTTTGTTGCATATCCAAAAGGAACCAAGCGTGATTTATTTAATAATCCTCAAGAATATAATGTTATTATTATCAATGCCAGGTTCTTAGAAGATGATTATATCATAAACCATAAGCCCAAGAGTAGTGTTGTTGTAGTGGAAATGAGAGGAAAGAAGAACAGGGCACAATTCGTCTATACCTTTAGCACAAGAAAAAATACCACAGTAAATGAATATCGGAATTCCACTACCTCGTCGTAGTAGGAGGATTGCCGATACTTGTGCACATCTTGAACAAATCACTAATACGTAGATTCTTGAACCATCACAACGTGTGGATAGTGAGTTAGTAAGTTTAATTTTTGCAGAATGTACACAAACACAAGTAGTGCCTCGTCATAGTGGGAGGGTTGTTCGTCAACCTGGTCGTTTTATGTTCTTGGGAGAGTCTTATGACAAAGTCCCTGATGAACAAGAAACGAACCCTTTTTAACTACAATGAAGTACTTCAAGATAAAGATGCAGAAAAATGGCAAAGGGTTATGAAATCTGAAATATAATCCATATACTCTAAAGAAGTCTAGGATCTTGTAAAACCACCCGAAGGGATAAAACCTATCGGGTGCAAGTGGGTATATAAGAGATAGAGAGAGGATTAGACGGGCTTAAATCAAGGCTTGTTGCTAAAAGGGATCACTCAGAAAGAAGAGGATCGATTATGAAGAAACCTTTTTGTCGGTAGCCATGCCAAAGTCTATTCAAATTCTCTTATCCATTACAGCTCATCTTGATTACGGGATGTGGCAAGTGGATGTCAAGACAAGTTTCCTTAATGAAAGTCTTGATAAAAGCATCTATATGATGCAACCAGAATGATTCATAGCAAAGGGCCAAGAGCACATATTGTGCAAGCTTAAGAAGCCCATTTATAGGCTTAAGTAACTGTTTAGATCTTAGAACATCTGTTTTGACCATGCAATCAAATCTTTTGGTTTTGATTAATGTTTGAATGAGTCTTGTGTGTACAAAAGGCGCAATGGAAGCGTGGTGGTATTCCAGGTATTGTATGTGGATAATATCTTACTTATTTGAAGCGATATGTGAATATTATCTTCTGTGAGGGTATGGTTATCAAGTCAGTTCGATATGAAGGACTTAGGAGAAGCCAGTCACATCCTTAGTATTAAGCTTATGCGAGATTGGAAAATTAGTATATTGGGCTTATCCAAAGTACTTACATCGATACAATTTTTGCCAGAGTTAGTATACAAGATTCCAAGAAAGGGTTTCTCCCTTTTTTAGGTATGGAATCACTCTATTCAAGATCAATATCATAAGACACATTATGAGATAGAGAGGATGAGGGGAGTTTCTTATGCTTCGGCAGTGAGAAGCCTCATGTATGCTATATTGGGTACTAGACCAGACATTTACTTTATCATTGGTATGGTTAGCAGACATCAGTCTAATCAGGGAAAGAACACTGGACTGTGGTAAAACATATACTTAAGTACCTTAAAAGGACTTAAGATTTTATGTTGGTTTACCAAACAAACAGTCTAGTACCTGTTGGATACACATACAAGGATTTTTAATCAGAAATTAGAATTCTAGAAAGTCAACTTCAAGTTATGTGTTTACTCTAAGAGGTGGAGTCATTGGTTGGAGGAGTATCAAGCAGTTATGCATTGCTTACTCTACCATGAAAGCTGAATATGTGGCTGCTTTAGAAGCAGCTAAGGCAGCGGTTTGGCTCAAGAACTTTCGTATGAATCTAGATGTGGCACTTTCAGTGTTATAAGCTATTTCACTTTATTTTTACAATAGTGAAACGGTTGCGAACTCGAAAGAGCCGAGGATTCACAGTCTTATATGGAATTGGACACCCATCGGAAGGATTGTAGCACAACTTTTAGTAGTTTATCTTAACTATAGAAAACGGTATAGTTTTAACTCGTTGTGCTAGTACACTTCGTGTGTATTGAATAGGAACAATTTAGGTTAATTATTTTTATACTGACTATATAAAACAATTTAAAATCTCATAGTTATTATGATTACTTATACTCTTAATTTTGAAATCATTAATAGACATATATATATGTAGTGTTTGTTGTTTTGACTCATCAAGAGTGAGATTCATTTATGAATCAATAATCTTCGTGAATTGGATGACGACACTATATGTATGATGAATATTAATTATTAACGGAATTCACGTCCCGGTATAGGGATTGATGATAGCCCCTTGAGAAGCTTATAAGTTTTGATCATGTCAAACCCTGCAGGTGAATTATGTTAATCTGATATATCAAATAAGTTAAGTGGTAGGTTCAAGGATTAAGAAGTCATTTAAATATAATTGTCAGTAATTTAATTTAAATGACGGTTATCTATAATCTTAACGTGAGGAGAATAATAAGTATTTAATAATAACAAGCTCGAAATATAATTTTGAGATAAGGATGGGAGTGCAATTATAATTCTTTAGTGGTGCGAATTATAATTTATGGAAGGAACTAATTCATAGTAGAATTAGGATTCCAACTTTCTATAGGAAGTCCAAACAATTATTTCTCCTTAAAGTCCCTATTGTAGTCTTATATATACACCGGCCTTGTCTCTTCTCATCATAATAATAATTCTTATGAGTTAGGGTTTGTTCTATTGAGAAGAGAAAAAAATTTCGGTGATACCGTAGCCCACACTCGGTGCAAGATTTGATGGCGGAAGGAATACGATATAAGACATTTAGGTTTTCGGCACAACAGTCGTAAATCAATCGTAACTTTTGATCTCATCGTTGGATCGGGCTGATTTTGGATATGTCGTTCGGAATGCAAAGTTATTAATTTAACGCGTAAAATTAGAACGATCAGAAGTTGTTTTGGTGGCGAAAACAATCGATTTTCGCAGCCCATCGAGAATTAAAAAAATTTGACCAAATCACAATCTGATGCTTTCAAGCCCTAGTTTCCTCATATGGATCCTCTACATGATCCACAAAGGTGAAATCCCTTTATTCTTATAGGGTTTTAGCAAAAGTTTTTTGATCAATCTATACGCAATATCAAATGATCCTGTATTTATGTCTCCATCATACAAAAGCTAAGTCGTCTACGGACGACTACGTTTATCTCGTACTCTATCACGGAATGTTCCCTTAAATCAGGGAATGGAACTCATCTCTTTTCATACAGCGACGAACTGGTGAAAAATAACGTTCTAGGAACAACTTTGTAAATTGCTCGCAAGAGGTAAGAGTATCTGCTCTCCTTGACACGTTCTTCCACCAAATACCAGCTTAGTCAATCAATAAGTAAGATCTTAGATTGAGTTTCAGGTCATCGAAAAAACTCATAACATTGAAGGTTCTCTCTATTTGATAGAGCCATGACTCCATTGCATCGAGACCAGACATCTCGTTGAATGTTGGTAGGGCTAACTTTTTAAACTTCTCTAGGGCCACCATAGCCTTGTTTTCCTGGATTTTACCCTGAGGTTGATCAATATGTCCTAGCATGTTGGCCAACTCCCGGGCCATTGAGCAGATAACATCTACCTACTCCTCGAAGGTTGAACTCTCGTGGCTAGCGTTATGCTCTCTATCTTTTGGTGAAGTCGTCATTCTATACGAAAACAAGAAGAACTACGTCATGACAATTATATATACATTGACAAGAAGACAATCCATCACAATACTTTACGAATTCATCCCATAACCCAAGTAATCAAAAAACCTATGCTCTGATACCAAATTTATAACACCCCTACCTTAATGAGCAGGATAACACCCGTAATTAAGGTCTGGAGCGTTACTAACCCATCTTAGATGAACCAAAATAGGATAACACCCGGAATTAAAGTCCCATAATGAGTAGGATAACACCCGAAATTAAAGTCCCACAACCCAAGGGTTTTAATGTTTTGTTTCTCTTGTTTAGCGTCCTCTCTTTTTTTTTTGCTGGTCCACGAAGGCCCACTACATGTAACCATCTCTTAAGTCAATAAAGAACAATTTTTGTAGATTTTTTTTACTATACCAATTCTTTGATTAGTTAAAATAAAAAAAATTCTTTGCCATATCGTATAGATAATTTAACTAGTTAATATGGAATATAGCCGAGTTTAAACAAGTATGCACTATTTAATTGCTTTATTTGATAAAAGTTTTACTTAATTCTTGTTGCCTTGGTCGAGCAAGGTCTTACACATTTACATGATGTTGCTTTGACTGAGCAAGGTCTTACACTTTTCCAATTTTGTTGCCTTGACTGTGCAGGGTTTTACACATTTACATTTTCGTTGCCTTGGCTAAGTAAGGTCTTAAACGTTTGCCTTTTGTTAAGAAGGTCTTATATTAATTTTGATGCCTTACTTAACAAGGTCTTATACATTTGCATTTTGTTGCCTTAACTGAGCAAGGTCTTTTGCGTTTGCCTCCCATAAAGAAGGTTTTTTAATGAAACAATTTAAACTCAGATTGGTGAATTTTTGTCTTATTACTTCGAAATCAGTTTATACAAAGGTATTCAACCCTTGGATTTACAATCAGTGATAATACATTCTCAAATTGGCTACATTCCAAGGATTCTGGATTGGTTGACCTTCCATGTCTTGCAAATGATAGGATCGGGTTCCGCTGGCCTAGGTGACAATATAAGGACCCTCCCAATTCTGCTGGAGCTTCCCATCGCTAGGTTTGACTGTTGTGCCGAGTACTTTTCTTAGAATCAATTCTCCAACTTTGAATTCTCTTGGTTTCGTATTAGCTTTGTATTGCCTAAACATAGTATTTTGATAACTTGCCAAATGAATTGCTGCTACTTCCCTTTTAGATTCGGCTAAATCCAATGCTTCCTCTAATGCTTGATCATTGTTTCCATTTTGAACTTGTGCCGTTCTCGAAGTGGGTAAGCCGACTTCTAAAGGGATGATTGCCTCCGTTCCATAAGTCAAAGAATAAGGAGTATCTCCAGTTGATCAGGGTGGGGTTGTACAAAAAGCCCAGAGTACTGAGTGTAATTCTTGGGCACATTTTTCTTTCTTTTCTTCCAGCCTCTTTTTCAACCCAACCAAGATGATTTTATTTGATGCCTCAGCTAATCCCCATTGCCCTGGGGATAAAAAACAATAGAAAAGTGTTGTTTGATCCCATAAGTATTACAGAACTCTTTAATCTTTTGATTCTTGAACTGCGTCCCATTGTCAGAAATCAACACTCTAGGAATGCCAAATCTGGTCACAATGTTTTTCCACAAAAAACTTCTAACATTGGACTCAGCTATATTTGCTAGTGGAACTGCCTCTATCCACTTCGAAAATAATCTGTGCCAACCAAGAGGAATTTTTTATTGCCCGGTGCCCGAGAAAAAGGACATATAATATCCAATCCCCACATAGCGAGTGACCAAGGGCTGAGAATATAATGGAGGGTTGTAGCATGTTGATGGACCATAGGGGGATATTTCTGACATTTATAGCATTTTTTCACGTATTATATAGCGTCCTTTTGCATATAGGGCCACCAATAGCCCTGTGAGCCAGAGATCGACCGCCTGTATGAACCGCAACTTCCCTCATGCAATTCAAAAAGAATATTCTGCACCAGCTTTGGATGGCATATCTGAGATAAGGTCCCGAAAAAGATCTTTTATACAACTTTTGCTCGGCGGACAACCAATATCTGCTGGCTTGAGCTTTAACTCGATAAGACTCATTACTATCATTTGGTAGTGACCCATTCCTCAGGTAGTTGATGATTGGCTCCATCCAACTAATTCCTAAGTTAACTTCAATGTTGAACACGATCGGCTACCCAGTAATCTCTATGCTCGGCTTCTGCACAAATTCCACCTCCACTGCTCGCGTTAGTTCGGAATCTATTGCAAAAGCCAAAGTTACTAAGGCATTTGCGCGTGAGTTGTTTGTTCTGAGAAACCTTTCAATGTACACCAAATTAAACTCCTTTATCATTTTTTAAGCCAATTTCACATAAGCTGCCATTCGCTCATTCTTTGCCGCATATTCTCCAGTTAACTGGTTTGCAACTAATTGAGAATCATAATTAATTACCAAATCCTGAATTCCTAGCTGCATGGCCTTTTTCATACCTAATATTAAGGCTTCGTACTCGACCTCGTCATTGCTTGCTTTGAAACCCAACTGAATTGACTGTTCAATTATCACTCCTTTAAGAGTTTTGAATACAATGACTATACCAGAGCCACCAGTTGTTGATGACCCATCGATACACAAAAGCCAAAAAGCTGGATTTTTTGTGGTTACAGACTCTATGATCAACTCAACTTGTCCAGATTCAATCATTTCGATATCATCATTTTGCCCCCAGCTAGGGCAAGTAAATAGTGTCTTGTAGTAGCTTCAACATTCCTTATGAACTCAGCAATAAAATCAGCAAGTACTTGCCCTTTAATAGTTGTCCTCGGCACATATTCAATATGGAATTTTTCCAACTCAACAGACCATTTCTTCATTCGGCTGGATAAATCAGGTTTTCTGAGAGCTGCCTTAATGGGACTATTAGTGAGCACTTTGATTGGATAGGCAACGAAATAATGCCTCAATTTTTTGGATGCTGTGATTAATGCTAATACAAGTTTTTCTAGAGGCAAATAGTTTAATTATAGCCCTATCAAACATTTACTTGCAAAATACACGAGCTTTTGTATACTGTCATGCTCTCTTATTAGAGCCGAACTTATTACCCGATCAGAAGAAGCTAAATACATATAACGTTGCTCATGAGGATCAAGAATGGATATCAGTGGTGGGTTGTTCAGGTATTGTTTCAGCTCATCAAGAGCTTGATCACATTCTAAGGTCTGTATAATTTTTTTCATTATTTTCAAGGATTTAAACAGAGGCATGCATTTATCAGAACATTTCAAAATAAACCGATTCAAAGCAACAACAACCATACCCGTAAGTTTTTGCAGCTTTTTTAAGTTGGTTAGCTTCTGAATGTTGAGGATTGCTTGAACCTTCTCTAGATTAGCCTCAATTCCTCGATAATTGACCAGAAAACTCAAGAACTTACCGGAGCTAACCCCAAATGTATATTTTGCAACATTCAGTTTCATCCTATAGTGCTTTAGAATCTCAAAAGTCTTGCCTAAATCTCTGATATGATCGGCTGCCCGCTTGCTTTTTACCAAAATGTCTCTACATAGACTTCCATAGATTTGCCAATTTTCTCTCAGAACATTTTCATAACCAATCGCTGGTAGGTGGCTCCTGCATTTTTTAGGCCGAAAGGCATAACTTTGTAATAATACAACCCCATTGTGGTAATAAAAGCAGTGCACTCCTGGTCTGGCCCGAACAACGGAATTTAATGATACCCCGAATAGGCATCAAGGAAACTAAATCTCTGATGACTGGCCGCCGAGTCAACGAGCTAATCAATTCTAGGCATAGAAAAACTATCTTTCAGGCAAGCTTTATTCAAATCGGTGAAATCAATACACACCCTCCATTTACCATTCTTCTTTTTAACGACCACGGGATTAGAAATCCATTCTGGGAAATCAATTTCTCGTATAGTACCTGTTTTAAGCAACTTTTGAACTTCATCTTCTACAGCCATAGCTTTTCTAGGGGATGCTCGGCGCAGCTTTTGTTTAATCGGCTTGAAGGTTGGGTTTATATGTAACTTGTGGCACATCACGTTTGCTAGTATTCCTAGCATGTCATAGGTTTTCCAGGCAAACACATTAACATTATTTTTCAGGAATTCGGTGAAATCTTTCTTTTCTTTAGCTGTTAGACTGCTGCCTATCAAGAAGTATTTATCTTTATCATCTATACCTTCTACTGTAGGGACTTGAATTAGGTCTTCGAAAACCTTTTCTTTCGGTTTCCCCCTAGCCCCACCATCTATAGGATGACCGTTCTTTGATTGCTATTGTTTATGTTCCTTGCCCTTCCTCTTATTTGAGGGTTCGGGCACGTCACCTTCTTAAACTATTTTTTCGGGCAACTTTATATGTTCAACCTGGGTTATTTCTTTTGTTTCTGATAACAATCCTCTAACCGTTAAATTGAAGCAATATTTGGCATCCTCATGTTTACCTCTGACCACACAGACCCCCTTAGAAGTAAGAAACTTCAACTTTTGATGAAAAGGTGAGACTACTGCTCTCATTTTTCCTAAGCCAATTTCGACCAAGCAGAGCATTGTATGGAGATTCGATATTCATTACGAAAAAATCTATCACTGCCACCATTTCTCCAATTCGAACTGGAACACTAACAATACAAATCGGCCAAACTGCATCGCCATTGAAGCTGTAAATCTGAGAATCTACTTGCCGAACGTACTTACTTGAAATAAATGGTTTCAACTCATTGTAGGCTTTCAAATACATCACTTCAGAAGAGCTACCCGGATCAATTAAGACTCATTTGACATCAAAATTACAAATATTCGTCATTATAACCAGAGTATCATTATAGGGAATGTCCACCCCTTCCAAATCTTCTTCTAAAAAAGACAACTGGTACACCATATTATTCTCCCGATCTCGTTTTGGAGGAGCCAATACTAACATGACCTCTGTAATTGGATGAGCCTCATGATGGAGACATAAATACAGAATCGTTTGATGTTGCGTATAGATTGAACAAAATAATTTTGCTAAAACCCTATAAGAATAAAGGGATTTCACCTTTATGGATCATGTAAATGATCCATATGAGGAGACTAAGGTTTGAAAGTATCATATTGCGATTTGGTCAGATTTTTTTAATTCTCGCTAGGCTACAAAAATTTATTATTTTTGCCACCGAAACGACTTTTGATCGTCTTGATTTTCTTCAACATAGTGGTATCTTTGCGTTCTGAACGACATATCCAAAAAGCAGTTTGATCCAACGGTGAAATCAAAAGTTACAATTGATTTACGACTGCAGTACCGAAAACCTATAGATCTTCTATCGTATTCTTTCCGCCATCAAATCTTGCACCAAGTATGGGCTACGGTATCACCAAGATTTTTTTCTCTCTCAATAGAACAAACCCTAACTCATGAGAATTATTGTTTATTTGAGAAAAGACAAGGCCGGCATATATATAAAGCTACGATAGGGATCTTAAGGAGAAATAAGTGTTTGGGCTTCCCATGGAATGTTGGAATCCTAATTCCACTATGAATTAGTTCCTTCCATAAATTATAATTCACACCACTAAAGAATTATAATTGCATTCACGTCCTTATCTCAAAATTTAATTTCGAGCTCCTTATTATTAAATACTTATTATTCTCCCCACGTTAAGATTACAGATAACCGTCATTTAAATTAAATTACTGACAATTATATTTAAATGACTTCTTAATCCTTGAGCCTACCAGTTAACTTATTTGACACGTCGGATTAACATAATCTACCTACAGGGTTTGACATGATCAAAACTTATAAGCTTCTCAAGGGGCTATCATCAATCCCTATACCAGGATGTGGATTTCGTCAATAATTAATATTCATCATACATATAGTGTCGTCATCCAATTCACGAAAATTATTGATCCATAAATGAATATCACTCTTAATGAGTCAAAACGACAAACACTATATATATATATATATATATGTCTATTAATTATTTCAAGATTAAGAGCATAAATAATCATAATAACCATGAGATTTTAAATTGTTTTATATAGTCAGTATAAAAATAATTAACCCAAACTGGTCATATTCAATACACACAAAGTGTACTAGCACAACGAGTTAAAATTATACCGTTTCATGTAGTTAAGATAAACTACTAAAACTTGTGCTACAATCCTACCGACGGGTGTCCAATTCCATCTAAGATTGTGAACCATTAAACTTATATTCCACAATGACCGATGATACGATCTTCTGTGTGTAAGCTATACTCTACACAACAAATCATCTACTATATGAAATAAAAGACGCGCATGCACAATGTTTAAATAAATAATATAATGCAACCATTGGCCAAAAAAATTCTCATTAAAATAGCAAAACCAAGTTTATAACATATTCAAACCAACAAGAAAATTATGGCTTTTAGTATATCACTACAACACCTCCGCCCACAATTTTGCTCGAGTTAACCTTGCCCGAAAATGATTTCTCATTGCTTTCGATCTATTAATGACTCCATGAATAGCTTCAATCACTCCAACAACATGTTTAACTGCTTGTGCCAAGGCACCCTTTTCGGCGGCTACCTTTGGTTTCTCGTCCAACTTTGTTTCATCACGTTTCACATATTTGGCTAATCGGCCTTGTTCGACCAGTCCTTCCAAAAATTGCTTCAAAGTTCTACAAGTTTTTGTCATGTGCCCATGGTCCTTATGATAAGAACATTTGAGCAATGAGTTATGTGTCTTAGGGTCGCCAAACATAGGCCTTAGCCATCTAAATAATTCTTTATTTTTGATCTCATGCATGATTTTATGGATCAGTTTATTAAACACTATATTCACACCCTTGAAAGCATTCAATTTCTTATCGTCATCACCGTTATCTCTTCGACCAATATCCCTTTTAATCTTCTTATCTTGACTGTCATCCCTTCGATCACCATTCCTATTTCTATCTCTCTTAAATCTTTGCTGCTTATTCATGGCATTATCATCATCTTCCACTCTTGAGAATTCATCAACTCGAGCGAGTAAGTCATTGAATGTTTTAGGAGGTCAACGCGTTAAATCATTGTAAATACCATTGCTATCATACGGTAAACCGAACTTGAAGGTTCTTAGAGCAAACCTTAGATCATAATCCTTAGTCTCTTGATATAACTCAAAGTACCGCTAAGAGTACTCACGCAGAGTTTCGCCTTGTTTCCTCCTGAGCTAAGTTAGAGCATGTTAGAGTGATATACTAAATGCCATAATTTTGTTGTTGGTTTGGATATGTTATAAACTTGTTTTTGCTATTTTAATGAGAATCTTTATGGCCAATGGTTGCATTATATTATTTATTTAAATATTGTGTATGTGTGTGTCTTTTATTCCATATAGTAAATGATTTAGTGTGTAGAGTATAGCTTACACACAGAAGATCATATCATCGGTTCTTGTGGAATATAAGTTTAATGGTTCACAGTCTTAGATGGAATTGGCCACCCATCGGAAGGATTGTAGCACAACTTTTAGTAGTTTATCTTAACTATAGAAAACGGTATAGTTTTAACTCGTTATGCTAGTACACTTTGGGTTAATTATCTCTTATCTATCTAGTAACAAATTTTGGTTGCACCAAAACAACAACCAAAACCTTCATTAATGCAAAACTCTAAATTTAAAGAGAATGGTATAAACCAAACCCCCCATTGATGTAAAATTCAAAATTTAAGAATAATGATAGAAAAAAGAGAAACTTTGAACTAAGGAAAGAAAAACAAGTAAGAAAAAGTTAATGAAAGAGAGACATACATGTTTTTATTTGGTTTCATTGTTTATATTATTTTCATAACATACACATCAAATATATAAACAAAAAACACAATTTTATGTTTAAAGCACGAAGAAGGTTTACTCAGTTTTCCGTAACCGAGTTGCAGGTTTGTACACTCGGCTACTCTCAATCGAGTATGAAATCCCATAAAATGTCATGCTTTCGGGACCTTCATTCTGCTGAGAGCGGCCAAGTGTTGCTATATTATGCTCGGCTGTGAGTAGCCGAGTAAGACTAATCACACTCGGTTGCTCTCAACCGAATGAAGGTCCCGAGAGCATGACATTTTATGAGATTTCATACTCGGTTGAGAACAGCCGAGTGTACAAGCCTGTAACTCGATTACGGAGAACCGAGTAAACCTTCTTCGTTTTTCAAATAGAAAATTATGTTTTTTGTTTATATATTTGATGTATAGGTTATGAAAATAATATAAACAATGAAACCAAATAAAAACATGTATGTCTCTCTTTCATTAACTTTTTCTTACTTGTTTTTCTTTCCTTAGTTCAAAGTTTCTCTTTTTTTTATCATTATTCTTAAATTTTAAATTTTGAATCAATGGAGGTTTTGTTTATACCATTTTTCTCAAATTTAGAGTTTTGCATTAATGAAAGTTTTATATGTTGTTTTGGTGCAACCAAAATTTGTTACTAGATAGATAATAGATAATTATATAATTAGTGAGTTTATTAACTTTTGAGTTAAATTAAAACAAATGGAATGAAAATAACAATTGAAGTTCTTTTTTTAATGAGAGTGTTACCAAATGAATGTAGAAGTGCCAAGATCACCGTCCTATATAAGTGATTTTATCATCACCCGTAACTAATTCGGTTAAATTCGGAATGGAACGTCAACAAAACGTCACTGTCAGCATAAAGTTTGTTTTTGTCTAACTGAACTGTTTCCACGTCGGTCCTAATCAAATCATCCCCCACCGTAGGCAGAGCAAACTCACAATTGAATCAGACGGCCACCATTACACTCTGTACAGTAGCACTGGATTAAAGCATCTCGACTACATTATATGATCATATCAATACATATGTAGAGAGAGACTTATCGCCGAAGAAAAGGCGAAGATTCACGGAGAATTTCTTACACTTTGTCTCACCATCCTCCTCACTCTCTCTCTCTCTCTCTCTCTCTCTCTCTCTCTCTCTACTGAAGCGCGAACGTATGGCGGAAAGTAAGGTACCAGAAGATCGTCCGGGGAATTCTTCGGAGAATGTGCAGATACCGGAGAATCTCAGTAAAGAGGAGTACGTGAAAATGGCGAAGGCCGCCAAGGAAGAGAAGCGATTCAAAGATATGGTCAAAATAATGGAGAAGGTCGTTGTTGGACTGAGTGAGACCGAGGAACTCACCGTCGAGGAGAGGGAACTCTTCGCCGTCGCCTACAAGACAGTTTTCTTCACTCTCCAAACCGTCTGGCTCAAAGTCTCCAAGGAGGAGGAAATCGCGGACCAACTCGAGGACAAAACCGAGGTATTGAAGTTGAGGGACACAATGTTCGAGATCGAGGCTGAGATAACGGAGTTATTCGATGACGGAATTCTGAAGCTGTTGAAGGATAAACTGGAGCCGTCGGCTTCCACTAGCGAATCAAAGGTTTATTTTCTTACCTTGAGGGGCGATTGCTGTAAGCAGCTTCTAAAGTACAAGTACGGTTACGATCTTGACAAGCTTAAGGCGGACACTATCGAAGCCTACGGCAGGGCGGCTCAGGTTTTTTATTTGAACTGTTTTCTAAATTAATTTACGCTTTAAATTGTGAAACGAAGCAATTTATGTGTGTATATAATACGTGTGTTCAATTGCTTTACTGATTATTATGCAAATTCTTGATTGATTGCAGTTTCCGTACATATGTGTATAAATACAGAGTTCTGTGTTGTTAATTTGAATTTTAGAGTTTCATCGCAAACAGATTATTATAAATAGCGACTAACAGGGTTCGAATTAATTATGATAATGCGGTGTTGATTCGGTCAGGTTTTGGATTTCAACTTTTGTGACTATTAATCCACGCTTTAAATTGCCAAACGAGTGTATATAATACCAGTATGTTCCATTACTTTACTTGATTGAAATATTGTACACATGTTTAGATACGGATTCTATGTGTTAAATTTAAACTATAGAGTTTTCATCATCATAAATGGTAACAGAGGTGATAATGCGATCTTAATCGCACCCTCAGGTTTTGGATTTCAACTGCTTTAGTTTAAATTGCGATATGAAGCAATGTCTGTATATATAATACAAGTCTACTCAATTAATTGCTTTTTACTAATTGTGCACATTCTTAAATGAATGCAATTTTCACACCCACAAGTGTGTACATATATTCAGATTCTATGTTATTAAACATGAATTTAGAATTTCATCTCATAGTACTACAAATTGTGATACAGAGTCTGTGAATTAATTTTGACAATTGGATGTTAATTTGAAGGAAATTGCAAAGGCGGATTTTCATCCAACGGATCCAACAAGGTTACGTGTGGCGCTCAGTATCTCAACCTTCTACCACGACATCCTCAATGCTTCGCGTGAAGCTTTTGATATGGCCAGAGAGGTAATGCTGCACGTCTTATTTACAGGGTAATTTCAGTTGTTACCTTTTTAAACAAGCATTTCACTGATTACTTTTATATTTTTATTATTATTTTCTAGAAATTAGGTAGAACGGCTTATTATACATCGATTTTTACCAAAAATCCAATGAATAATATTTTTTTGAATGAAGGGCCTAGGTTTAATTGGTAATAGTGTAAGAGGCCTATTTTGTTTTATATTTTAAATGAATGTATTTGAATAAATTTAAATATCATTTAATTAATAAAAACATGTTATGTATTACCTAAATTATCCTTTTTTATGAAATTTACACAAAAAATATGGACTGCAAAGTTCATATTGCAGTGAAATATGGACTGCAATATGAACTTTGCACTAAAAATATGGACTGCAAAGTTCACATTGCAGTAAAATATGAACTGCAATATGAACTTTGCACTAAAAATATCGACTGCAAAGTTCACATTGCAGTGAAATATGGAGTGCAAAGTTCATATTGCAGTGAAATATGGAGTGCAAAGTTTATATTGCAGTGAAATATAGACTGCAAAGTTCACATTGCAGTCCATATTTTAATGCATATTGGTATTTTTTTGTTTATTTTAAGGGTTGGGATGTCATTTTATAATGAAAAAAAAAGACACATGTCATATTATCAATAAAATAAAAAATAGGCCCTTTATTTAAAAAAAAATTATTCCTTGGCTTTAGTGTGAAAATCTTTCTCTAATAAGCCCTTTTTTTTAATTGCCCCTATTATTTTTTTGACTAAGATTACTTTTATATTTTTATTATTTTTTTTTTGACTAAGATTACTTTTATATTTTTATTATTTTTTTTTTGACTAAGATTACTTTTATATTTATTTACTCCAGAATTGCGTCTTGTCATTTCAATTTAGTTGTACCTTTACCTGCCGCAGTATAGCCTCAAATCATTAGAAGATTTGGCGTTTTGGATTTTGTTTTTCCTTCTATTTGATAGAAATATGATATGTGTTTATTAAGTGCATTGAAATTAAACATCCTCGCATATTCTTGTGGCTCTTGGCCCCTTGTGTAGCAAATTTCTTTTGGAAAGATATAATGTGACGACTAAATGACTGTTGGATGAATGAGAACGACCGTGGAAGGTTTTGTTAGTTCATTTTATACAGAAGTCCCTAGATTATGAACAATGAACACATCGTTATTTTTCTTGTCATCAGAGTTTTGGATCTCTAATTATGTGGTATAGTCGAACCCTGGTTTGCCTGCACAGCTCATTCACGCATTAATATGGATTGTGTTAACATATATAAATATCTTAGATAATTCCATATTTAGGCGATTATACATTCATTATTTATGTCTCGTACAAGCTTATATAAGGCCACCTTCATTGTAATGGTTCACATCATTCATATTAATCTAATTCAATATTAAGAATTCTCTTTCTTTCATCTCTCTTAGCAGATTGTAAGAAGAAAAAGGGAAAACGGTATCCATATGCGATTTAGATTGAGGATTTGTTAGTATGATCTTATCTGCATGCATGGCACCTTTGTGGCACGCACTTGCTATTTGTTTTTAACTTCTTTCCTCAACTAAAGAAAGCAAATATAGTTATTGTTCATTTTCTTAAACAAGTATTCTCTTTTCCTTTATTTTTCTTCGTTTGTGTTCCCAGGGAGGTGCATAACTTCTCCTTTGTTCTTCTGTGTGTGTACAGTGTATAAAACACTCCCTAACTGAACTTGTACATGCTCTATAAAATGTAAAACAGGAGAGTTCACTGATGCAAACAACTCAGAATTTTTATTAACTTTCGCACAGCGGGTTAGTTTCTATAGAGACCAAAGCTGATGTATTTTAAGCACCAAAAGCTGTGTGGAGATACATGCACATAAACTTTTAGTGAAGTTTTGTCTGGCAATTAAAAATAGTTTCAAATTTCTGGTATGCATGACAAATTATATTGAGTTCCTTCAACTATTATCTTTTTCAGGCACATGACCAAGCAATCTCAAAGCTGGATGGTCTGGAAGGAGAGGCGTTACAGGAAACGGAAGCCCTCCTGGAACGTCTGAGAGATTTTCTCGCGCGTGTGCTTGCCCATGAGGTCAATAGCTTGAAATTTCTCCTTTGTACAATATTTAATCACATGAAGATGCTTATATTTTATTTTTGTGCAATAGAAAGACAACACCCCTTCCCTTTTCTTCCTTTTATTTCTCATAGATTGGAGACACTCATTGCCCCCTCTTTCCTTTCTCTTACCACACAAACACACACACACACACATATGGATAGTCCCTTGTCTTGGTAAGTTGTGATCAGAAGGTACAACGACAACTATGTAATCATAAGAACTAGTTGGCTGAATAAATTACATACAAAAGGTGGTTGTTTGTGCATATGTCTCGTACAAACTTACATCTACCTCTATTAATGCAAAGTAACAAATAAAACTAGTCTATTCTGAGTTGTGCCCTTCTATTTTACTCATGTTTTTGTGATTCCGGGGGTGTCTTTATTTTTCTTTGAGAAAAACCCTACATTTATGGCCTGGACTGGGTGGTGTACAACCACCCAATGAATACACAATGCATAAAGGCAGTGAAAGAAGCATTTTCTGTTCAATTGGAGAGCCTATATAGTTGAGGATTCTTATAGCTCAATGATAGTCTGCAGCATCAACTATGTAACTTTAACTTTGTGGTCCTCATGCAGGAAGAGGTGGAGGCGGCTAAAGAGTTCGTGAAATCATTTGCTGATGCGGATCTTCTCCGCTGAATGTCAGTTGTTTATTCTGACTTACCCGTGTTTTCCGAGGAACAAACTCAAACCATGGCATGTGACATATTTCACATTCAAACTAAACCTCTGGTTTTAGATTTCTAGAATGATTTAGAACAGTACATATGGGAAAGTAAAGTCACTATTTTGAAAAGGTACATATGGGAAGAAACTAATGATTCTATATCTGATGCAAGTTTTTCATTTTTTTGCTTGCTGTCATTCTCATTGTTCTCTCTCCTTTTCCTTTTAACTTTCAGTGGTTTGGAGCTGGCATTTACTTTTAGAATTCTTTTCAGTTTGCCAGTAACTAGAATGTGCTCGTGCTGTGTGAAGTCTGATTTTTTCAAACTTTGCCTAATCATGAAGATGAATCACTATCTCTGCTTTAATTGAGTAACAAAGAGGTAGGGTTGCTCAAACCAGGGATGTTCTTTTTTCCTAGTTCTCTAGGTTTGTTTCCCTGTCTAGTATGATTAATGCTCGACACAAAATTTCTCCATGTTCCTCTCCATCAAAGTGAACCTGTCCAGTCCCTCAATCTGGTCGCCTTAATGGAAAGATCAAATCCCTCTTGCGTCTCCTTACTCTTCCAGCATCTAAGTTTTTTATTGCAAACTGAACCATGTTAAATTACGCCCCAAACGCTACAAGCTAGGCTGCTACCACAACCATACAAACCTATTAGCTGTAAGGGAGAATGAAGCCCTTCACCACTTTTAAATCCCAAATTGATAAAAGGAAAATGCAACCAATTCCTAAATCTATAGCCCCTGAAACAATGGAATGATTTTCCTACTTACCTCTTGTGGTCTCCAGAGCATAGTTTCCAAAAAATTTAACATAAAGTTTCTTATAACATAAATCCTTGAGATTTCTTTTTGACTTAAACCTTTCACTTTCCAGCTTATAATTTTCATTTTGAACCAAAACCTGATCCATCTACATCGATCATGGTCACTATCATAGTTTATTAAAAAATTCAGATTTTTTCACTCTCAGCCTTATTTTCCCTTGACCCAATTTAACTTCCCTATTTCTGTTTTCAAGAGGAATTACTGATTAACTCTTTAAAGAACTCACGGAATTTAACCTTGCCCTCTTCCAAAACCTCATCCTTATCCTTGCCTGATATCCAACTGTTGAAGTTTCGTTCAATCCTCCTAACATGATCCGAAGGAATTTTCCCCTCGGCAAATGGGAAACTATACACATTTACAACTCGATTTTATGTCCTAATTTTGAAAGAGAATAGCTACTTCAGGACGGGAATGCTTAAAGCTAGCTGGATTTGCAGTCAGCAAATTTATTTACAAAGAAGGTTTGAATTTGGCTTGTAACAGCCATTGCTTGTTGCACCATAAAATGTTCAGGTAGCAAAAAGTAGAGATCCAAAAACTTTCCCTCCCTGTACCTTGCATTTGTGGAACCAAAACTAGGTAATGACCTTGATTTGGATTGTTATAGGAAACCGGGAAACCTAGTAATTTGCTGCAAATTGTGTTGGATTGTGGAATTTTACATTAAAGCAATTGGGAAGTATTACCTCCATCCCAAATTAAGAGATGTTTCATCTTGGAATGTTTCAAGTTAAGAGTCTAGTTTCTGTTTCAAGACAATAGTTAATGCACTAAATCTCAATATAATAACCAAATTTCTTTTCCAACAGTTGGTTGTATGGAAAATAGTGTATCCTTCGAAACATATCAAAGTCATATAGCACTCTTAATTTGGGGCTGCCGGAGTATCTAATAGCAGTGTTAGTACTACCAATAATTGGTGCAGTTACTACAATTAAAAAGAACTTCATGGGGAAACAATAAGGGAAATTAGAGCCGGAAGAAAGAAGCTGAAAAATGGGGTTACTCACTTTGGTTACTTCACCTCTTTCTCTTTTTCTTGAACTATCATTGTAACTTTCGAAATGTGAAAGAAATTTGTAGAAGTAGTGGTGTATGGCCTGAGGACCATGAAAACGAAGAAGTTATGGGATATGATATCTCCAATGGTTGTTATATTCTCCCTTTAAACTTTTGCGCATATATTCCATTTTTGCATAAGTATTTGCATTATGTTTCGGGGTGCCTTGCAAAGGCTTTCCTATATCTTTAATGAAAATTTTTTCCTCAGTTTCCACAAATTTCTTTGCTTGAATCTAATATGTTATTTTCCCTTATCTTAATCGTATCTCAACACCATAGCTATATTTGACTTGCCGGATAAAGAGGTAGAATATGATAGAAAAAAAAATCGAAATTAGTCTAATAAGAATTATTTGGAATATGATAGGACATAAACAAGTTAGATAGATATTATGCGGGAAATGATAGAATAAGAACTAGTCGGATAAGATCAAATAAAGTTTACGTTTGGTGCAGTCTTGAATTAGATATCCAGATAGAATAAAATAAATTAGTAAAACTTTTGCAAATGAACCAATATTAATATATTTTGTTTCATATTTGAAAAGATAGGTCTAATTACACTCCAAATGATACGTCAACACCCCAAAACTATCTTTTGACATTTGTGATTGTATATATTTTTTATACAAATTTGACACATTAATGACAATTTTTAGAGTGCAACCATTTAAAAAATGCTATTAGATCATAACAAATCAATCAATTTACCTATATTATATTTTACCGTCACTCTATTTTTAATTTAGAAAAATTCATTTTCACAAAAGAAATTTTGATTTTATTTATGAATATCAAATTAGACTTTGTAAAATTCTTCGTTTACAAACAAAAAATATGTTATATTAAAATATATCACTTACATTATGGTGTAAATTTGCACTAAATTTTAGTCATTGTCCACAAGAATCAACTGATAATGTAATTTTTATTTGTAAATATCAAATAAAAAATTGTAAGAAAATATTTTTTTAAAATAAATGAAATTATAAATATCATGTAAAGTACATTTTTTTTACTAGTTGAGAAGTTGTTAAAATCCAAGTTAAAACAACTTAATTATTTAGAGCGGTGACCCAAAAAAGAATATTTGAAAAAAAAAAAAAAATCCATACCACCTCTTAGATGAGATAGAATAATCTGGCATCTTGTGGGATAATATGTGCAACTGAGATTATTTTATCCTACACGATATCCTATCCACTACAACACTAAACATGTGATATGATTATTTTATCCTATCATGTGTAGCACCAAACACGGGATAGAAAAAATGTATTCTATCCCATCTTATATCCCACCAAACAAACGCACCCATAAGTATTAGGGTAGAATAGCTGAACGATTTGGTTAACCAAACTCTGATTTCTTGAAAATAATAGTGGTGGTGTTCTAATAACTTCAAAGGAAAATGTTTTCCATACCACCTATTCTTATTGGATGCATTACATGAATTGTACTCTTGTGACAGTGCAACCCATGTAATGCATGCCGGTAAAAATACCCAGCAAGTGTAGCATTGCCCAACTTGAAAAGCTATAATTTTTTATTTTTTTTAAATATAATCAGTACATACATACAAATATTGTTCGACCACAGGGGAAGAGCAGGTGGAGGGGAAAGGGAACCGGGATCCCATGCTTTGAACTACTCGAGCTTAAAATTATACCAGTCATTCCTACAACTCGAGAATGACACATCAACAAACCAAAAAACTAAAATTAACCGTTTTTGGCTTCCTTATGGACTGATGGTGGGTCTGGCATTGATGTTACAAAGCAACCCTGCTTTTAGCCTCCAAAAATCAATTGCTGACGCCAACTTCTCAAAATCATATTAAAAGTAGAATTTCTTTTGTTCTGCCAAAAAATAAGAGGCTACGAGCAATTGAAGCTCTCCTCATCCGTCCATAAAAGAAGAAACTAAGATATCTAGAGAGAAAAATCATATCAAAACCTACTACTATTCACATGGCAAACCCCAATCTTCTCACTAAGTAGCTACGCATCAGACTAAGTTGCGACCGCTGGTACTGTAATCAACCCAAAAGAAAAATAAATCAGTTCAAGCAATAAAGGCTTTTAATGTGTACTGTTTGATATGTACACGGGAATAAAAACAAAACATAATCAAATAACATTCTGGAGACTTATTTTAAAAGCTTACTGTTTCTGAGTTCCATCTCAAGGCAGCTATTTAAGGTACACGTCCTGCAGTAAGAAAAATAAGTTGTGCCGAAAGCAGAGACTTTAGAGTTTTTTTTTTTTTTTTTAAAGATTAATAAGCTCACAATGAAGGTGCTCAATTTGGTTGGTTGCAATAACTCTCTAGAGCTTTTGGTCCTTCACTCCTTTTTCTCAAAAAATAAATAAATAAGAAGACTAACAAATAATGTCTCAAAAGTCCTCCTCCAAGTTTAAGTAAGGGGAGGCTACACTAGTCTAGGCCAGGGTATTCCTCAAGGCTCAACGAGCACTTACAGTAGTTTTGATAGATTGCCAGCAAGATGGACTGCTAGCAGTGGGATTTGAACCTAAGCCTTACAAGTTACCAACTCAACTAAAGGTGCAGTGTTCCTTTTCGGAAGGTAATCAGTGTACCAATCCCAGATAGCTTGTTTTGTTCTTGAACATTGATTATGCTAAAATTAGTGTGTTCCTAAAATGTGCACAAGTCACACAACGACCAGAATTTAGGTAAAGAGTAAACAGAAGGGTGTTACACTTACTTATAAGCACAGAACTATTAGGACAGAAGGCTCACCAGATTTCTTGCAGAGTTATGTCAAGCTTATGTCCATCGGATAACTCCCCAGTACTCTCAAGAATGTCGCAAACTCCTGCCAAATTTTAAAATCTTTTACATCTAAGCTGATTGAAATTTTAAACTTGATACTATCCAAAGCCAAATACAATGTTCAACGTAAAATCACCTTTAAATGCTTAAGGGCATTTTGTGAATTCAGATCTGCCATTGACGCTTCAAAATCCACATAGAAGAGGTAGTCAAAGTACCTGTTTGATACAAAACACGTTAATTACCCAATGCAGATTAAACTGGAGTAGTGACGAAATATTGGGTAACTATGCACTGATGAAATATATATACAATAAAATAATAGCTGGTACAGTGTATTTAAAATTTTATTGGCACTTACTTTAGCGAACCATTATTGCTTTCAACAGATTGACGAATGGGGTGCCTGCGCTGGGGACGACTTTCAATCTGATTAAATAAGAGCCAAAAGAGACGATAAGAATACAGACACCCACCAATACCCACAGATAGTTTCAAGAAACGGGAAAGTCAATGGCAAAAAAAGACCTTAGTAAGATTAATATTTCTCATAGCAAAAACAGCTAGTGCCTTGAAAAGCATGCCTGGCCCCTCCTCTAGCGAGAAAACAATGCTTGTCTGGTAAATGATTGGAACATAAAACGTTTCAACAATGAAGATATTAAGTTCTAATAGAGACCAATATCCGTATATCTCACAACCCTTCATGCGAGGGTATATTATCCAAATTATATCAGCTAGTTAGCAATATTTAGTTATGAAGTTAGTTCTTTATTCTTCACCCCTATTATTTAAGTTTCTCATTCTTTTATTCTTAATTTCCTATAAATTAATAGCCAGGAATGTTCGTATTCAATTATTTTGGTCCATTTTCTGTCTAGCATACGCATGTAATGTACTTAATTCAGAAGTGATTACCTTGAATGGCCTATCCGTGCCTGGAATAATTGGTTCTCTAGCCAGCATTAGGAAGCGGGTAATATTATCTGAGTCATCCTGGAAAATGGAGAAATAACTTGAGCATAGCTTCTATTCATATCCGAAGTTCATCATTACAGCTACAACAATATAGACCTGAATATCTTGAGCCAGAACGTTCAAATCATAGATTTTGGCAGCACCAACACTAGCAACTGCACCTGTATCTTTGAGTTTATGCAAAGCAACAAACTACAAGAACGACAATAAAATCAATCGAGTCAAAGGCAAGGGATATGCAGTGTTAGAACCAAACTGCCTATGACGATAATTCCAAGTCAATGCATAAATTTGATAATCCCCAGAATATCTTTGACAGCGCAAAACTACATCTCCTAATCAAACTATATTGCTCTTAAAAGGGTGTTACATACTAAATATTGAGGCAGTAAACATAATTACATTCCTCATTCGATCTTCTATTCCATGTTATTGTATGTGTCTCCATTGGTGAAAAACATCTCAGGTTGTGTTTGACAAAAAGTTGGAAAATGATCCATAACATTAGTAGGAAAAAGATAAGTGATTTGTTGACATGTTCTATAAGTTTTCCAGTTTTTTCATGGAATGAAATAATTTGGCTGATGAGTAAGAAATTTTCCAATGAAAGAAGAGAAAAAGATGGAGACTCACCAAATCACTCATCTCTTTCTCCAACTTCTCATAAATTTAGTAGTGTTTTCAATTATTTTCCAATTTTTATGAAAGGGAACCATGGGTGATATTTTCCTCTTTCAACCTAGAACAAGCAATCAAACTAGCTGAGAGCCTTCTACCAAACTCGAACGTACCTGTGCAGCACCAGCTGTATCATCTACAGCTTCCCTTATCACTCCCAACTTTGTTAGTGTGTGCTCACACTGCGCAAGAGCCTGAGATATCACTCATGTCACAAATAAACATGTCAAATGCTTAGACCAAAATACAAAAGAAATACTAATGTACAAAACATACTTGTGGATGGCTGAGAACCCTCTTAAGATCTTGTACTCTAACACCGTGATTGGCTAACAAGCAATGCCTAACAGCAAGTTGCACCTCTCCAACAATATGTAAACTGTGACGAAGTAACAGGTCATAATTACGGTGGATGCTACCCCCTAGAGAATTCTCAATGGGCAAAACCGCCCGGTCAACGAGCCAATGTTCAACAGCCTGCACCAAGAAAACCAATTGAGACACTTATTTGTTTGAGAATGAAATATATAAATAATTACATATTTTACTTCAACCATGGGCCTCGCAGCCAATTCCTAACATGTGGTGGCTTCAATAACCAAGGCCCCTCTCATGGTTGGGGGAGAAGAAAAATACATGCATATATCGGAGTGATAACTTATCAAATGTCGTAGCTGTTCGGATCATCACAAAGTTAATTAAAGCTCTTAAACCACACAAGCTAGTGAACAGTAAGCATCACAAAAAAATATATATATCTTTATATGAAATCAGAAGACATAGACTTTAGAATATCTATCGTGTTTCCAAGATATTTAACTCCAAATTTCAATTAAGCTCGGTCCTTTAGCTTTTCAATTTTTCTTTCACAATCACTCTATTAGTGTGGGAGAACACCTATTGTAGTTCATCTCCTGGACTTCCCTGCAATGTACCCATTATTTCCATTAATGTATCCTTCCTTCCTTCTCCAAATATCACCATAAGCTCTCTGTGGATGCCAGGTCATATTTGAAGATTGCAGCATTGATTTCAATAGAAATGTCTGAGAACGCATTAAAAAACTAAAAATATAAAAACAAGGCTAGTGTCTTTAGGTTTATTTATTTAAGGCAAATCACTTTAGGGTTATGCTTCACGTGAATAGAGCAGACTTTTTCATTCCACCACCAGGTTTTCTTAGCTAGTATCTTTGACTAGGCGAGTTAATTTATTACTGTCTTCACTCTAAGGAAACTCAAATCATACAATTCCATTTTCATACAGCTTCACAAATCACAACACTCATTATCAAGTTGTATTGTATGCAAGCAACAAACAGAAAATACAAAAACAACATATATTTATGTCAATCCTTCCTAGTGAAAGGAAGATGTAATCACCTGGAAAGCAATGTCGAATTGTTCACAAGGGACAGCTTCACAATTAGGGTATGCTTTCTCAGCTGCGGTTTCGCTGTATGCACCACTAACTCCCTTAAAATAAGACGGAATAACAAATAAACAAACGGAACACTCGAAAAATAATTATCAGTCTATAACAACAATAAGGTAAAATCATCATCAAATAAACAGCCGCGTGCCTGGTATGCCACCCGAATGCGAGACCCATCTCTTATCGAATTTGAAAGATCATTTACAGATAATGGCCCTACAATTCCACAAATTGCATATATCATCAACAACTGAAAAAAAAAAAAGTGTATGTCTTGAGACACAGTAATGTGAGCATTATGATTCTCTTGAAAAAAAAAGGAAATTTCTTTTCTTACTTTGACGAGAGGGCGAATCACGAGTAGGAGCGAACTCGAAGCGAGAAGAGTCTTTGAAAATGGTACGCACATCAAGAGCTTGGGGGTCGTTCTGACTATCGTTGTTTGTTTCGCCTGTGTGATTTTGATCTTCTATTGAAGCCCTAATTGCCAGTTTATGAAGAAGCACGTTGGAATTAAACCTATGTGGAGTTTGATAGGTTCTGGGTGCTGATTGGTTAGTGAGGTAGGAGGGTTTACGAGTGGTGGAGTGAAATAGAGAAGCTCCAAAATGATTCGCCGCCATGGAGATTTTACTTGAGGTCGATGGTGGTGATAATATGACGGAGATAGCAGAGAGTGGTGGTGGTGATGGTGGTTTTACCTGAGGTGAGGTGAGGTGGATGTGTAACTGCCTGCCGCGTGCTGCCTGCTGCAAGGCCGAGGCGTACGTGGCTAGCAGCTATTTAAAAATAAATACTCTATTTAATGTTACTCGCTCGCCCAACTGAAGATAACATATTCGTTGCTTATACTCGGATGTCGTTGAATTGAATGAGTAATATTTTATGGAATATAAATAGCAATTGTTTTTATAAACCTTTTTTTTTGTTTTTGTTACACAAATTTTAACAATACCTACACTTACGGTGTGGTTGGATTCAAGATTTGAGGGACATTTAAGCTTGAAATTTGGATTTGGGACCAAGATAAGAATTTGATATCTAACTTAAACCTTAACATTTCAAATCTAAAGTTGAAGGATGAAAATAAATTAATTTTGGATCATTTCCTCATTATTATAGTATAATAATTATTAGTATTATTATTACTATTATTACAATAATAATTAATTTTTATCACTATTAAAATTAGTCTTGACCTAAATTAAGTATAATATGAGCCCGGTATATATAAATAGTGTATGCGGGTGGCAAAAAATTTGATCAAATCCACGGGAGTGATATTCTTCGTGAATTTGAATATACCGTTAGAGATAAAAAAGAGGACAATGTTGTTTTTATTTATAGGTAAATTCTTTCAGTAATTTTTAGGTCTGCTAGCAATACCTCCTTTTCATGTGTGTGTGTGTGTGTGAGCTTTTATTGCTTATCAATAGAGTTAAGAATAAGAAGATAAGCCATCGGCTTTCACTATCTTTCTCACTCTCTCTTTAGATTCTTTAGAAAATGAAATCCATCCCCTTGGTAAAAACTCTCTTATTCTATTTATATCTCTATAGAATTAGGGTTACAATATTCTACTATGATTCATGACTAAAGACAGCTGGAGGTAGGGTGTGGGTTCTCCTGCATTAATTATGAAATAATTTACATTAAAACTAGTCACTTTTATATCACATAGATATCGGGTATGGTTCATGGGCTTTAAAGTGTTGGGCTAACCCAACGCTTCAATAATAATTTTATATCCCCTCAGTAAATAAAATAAACATACTAATAAACAATATAACATGATGTTATCTACCAATATGTGATTCTTAAAAATGGTCAAATAAAAAAAAAAAATAGTGTGTTTAAATTTTAAAAATATATATATAATAAATGAGTGGTGTTATTAACAATTTAACATATATATTTTTTCTAGAAATGGGGCAAAATATATTTTGTGATAATGTTTTTTGCAAAAAAAAATCATAAAATAATATTTGTTTTTTAAAAAAGGCCTTTTTAATATTTTTCTGATTAATTTCACATTAATTTGTATGAAAATTTTATTAAAAAGAAAGTACGTTTATCATTATTCTTAGTTACAGAATAGGTCATGCATCTAAGATCAGAGGATGCAAGGAGAAGCTCACAACTATGGTTTTGTGAAATTTAATTAAATTGAATGCGGATTGTCTGCAGTGGCGGATCCAGGATTTGGAATACGGGGGGCCAAAATACAACATAAAAAATATGATACTTTATGAATTTATTAAGAGGAACCACAGCCACTTAAATTTATTAAATATTTATAATATAAATAATGATAGGTATAACTATTAACACTCCATAAAAAAAATTTAACACTCTAAAATAATTTTTAAAGATAAAAAAATTTATAACAAAATAAAAAATGCATAATTTTATTTAAAGAGTGCCAGCAACTATAGTTATAAAAAAATAATACTAATATTAATGGAGGTTTAAAATATCTAGGGGGACCCCCCCCCCCCCCCCCCCCCCCCCGCGCGCGATCCCCCCTGCCTCCACCACTGATTGTCTGTCTTTAATAAATCACGAAGAACTTAGATTAGTGAATACACGGTAGAGTTGATTTAGGATACTATTATCATCGGAAAAAAAAAAAAAAAAAAAAAACCTTGAGAATAACGAAAATAGGGGTAGATTTTTTAACCCCACATTCAAGTTTGAGTCATAGAATTTATGTTTCCTTTTGTCCTGTGATCGATCACTAAAGTGTTTCCATATACTTCTTGTATTGAAAGAAATAAAATTTAAAGCAGCTTAAATGGTTGATTTATGTGTAAAAAATTCTCTGTAAAACAATAAATTTTTTACTTAATACTCTATTTATACTAGAATGGTACATTTTTGAACCATTCGTCTATAATTTGAAAAGAATTAAAGAGAGATAACCATACAAACCTATGGAATATAGCAATGCAATATTCAATAAATTTTTCGATACATAATTTATTATTCGAATCTTAATTAGTAGATTTTATCAAACATATATATGTATATATTTTTTGTTTAAAATACGAATGTATAAATATTTGAGAATGTATTTGTATTTAAATATAATATAATTTGGGCCTTAACCAATCAAATCCAATTACAGGCTAGATTGCCAAATCACACGTGTCTCGTACATATTACAAACAGTATCTTCTATTCTTTGTCGTAAACGTTATTGTATTAATCATATCTAAATTATTATTATTATTATTATATATCAATTAAGTAGTAATCAATCACTTTCATTCCATATCTGAATTCAAATTTTGATTTCCAGGCTCCCTTCCCTTACTTTCTTTTTCTTGGCTTCGTCCTTCCTCTCTCTCTATATATATATAGACGTACTAGAGTAAGAATTAGTTCAATTTTGTTCTGCGATTGAGTTCTTGCAATGGAGTATGAGGAAGAAAAGAAAAATCAAGTATTGAAATACCTTGAATTGATAGATATTTCTTCGGAGGATGACTTTCTCATCGCATCTCCCTTTTACGATTCTCTCGAAGACCTTCGACTTTCAGGTGATGATAATGATGATGATGATTATGATCTTCTTGTATATAATTATTCTTGTCTTGTCTTGTTTCGTAATTTATTTTATGTGTATTGATGTTTCGTTGAATTTCTCCCTATCGAGTTCCAATTGAATTTACACATACTGTTTCAGTATTACAAGGCGAAATTTACAAAATTTACTTTAATTTGAACAAGCGCTTCTAATTAATTATTAGTGTTTTTCTTTTTCAATTTACTATCAAAATCGTAAAAAGAGTATATGTAGATGAAATTGCTGATATCACTACAATGGGCAATTTTTCCCAAGTATTCGTGCTAGTTTTATATTTTACTTAACGATTATATAACAATTAAGCTGTAAATTTTATCCTCCTTCACTTACATCCATGAATCCAACCACACCCCTTTCCTCCCAATTCCCATGCCAGCCTTGGCATTTGGCAGCGCAAAGCTGCACAAGTGTCAGTTATTCTGACTGCCGTGCAGTAAAAAACAAAACAAAATAAATGGAAAATGCTAAGGCCAAATTAAAATGGTGCATTGAGTAATTCTACATCAAGATTAATATATTGCTCCATATCCAAAATTGTTTTGGCAATAGAGCTACCATAAGAAGTACCCTTCTACTCTCTTTTGTTGGCTAAAATTATCTTTGGTTGAACTCATTTCCACAGTAAAATTGGAGAACATAAATGAGCTATTTGGTACAGCAAATTCCCCAGAAAGTGACAATGCAGCAGAAGTACTCCATCAGAGGAAGCAGTTGTTACCTTCAGAATTCACGAACCCCAAAAGACCAAGTTTCTTGCGCAAAAGTTTAGCTTGGGATAGTGAATTTTTCACTAGTGCAGGTCCTCAACAATTAATGGCTCATAAGAAACCCATAATCTGTAGTACCTTATGTCATTGCTAGCTTGTTTCATATAGATTAGCTAGTAAAATTCCTGAGGCATGAACAACTTTTATATACTCAGGTGTTCTGGACCCCGAAGAGTTGTGTTTCATAAATAAAGGATTCAGCACGGCTGCAGCGCATCTATTACCTGAGATTCAAGAAGATGTACGGATGCGGAGATCTGATGACTCGGAATGTTCATATGATAGTGATGGCTTCTATTTGGAAAGCTTGGATGGTGATCCGTTTGAAGATATAAGAGTTTCGATCGACAAGATTAATAAAATTTCCAGTATGAATTTTGAATCAGGATTTGAGCAGGCAGGCATACAGAAATTCCGCTGTAAGGATACTAATTTTGAGTGGGAAGTTTAGACCACTAGGACCTAGTCCATTTTGTTCTTGACAAAACTATGCTTAATAATGTTGTTGCTCTAATTTTTTCAGCTTCCAAGAAAGTTGATGTAGGTTATCCAAACAGAGTATGTACCATTAACGACCGTCTTTCATTGTAACATACTGCATTGATATTGATATTTGTCGAATGATGAATTTCACTTCTTATGGTGTTTTCAGATGAAATCCACGCCAGCTTCCAAAAGGCAAACCATCAAACCACAAGGATCAGAGAGACTTAAAAGGGAGTCGGTATGTGTTTGTTAAATCGGATGAGATCATATTTAGTTTTAAAACGTCACATGCACTGCTCAACTATTCATCATCTCACTGCCAAAATTAAGGGACCCGTGTATGATTATAGATAGAATACAAGTTTGGTTAGTAGCATGTATACATTGAAATGGGTAATAGACTATGACTGGTTAACTCACCTGACTTAATTGTGTGTTGATAAAGCATACTGCAAGAAGTGGAGAATCAAATATCCAGTCCCTTAAGCCACAGAAGGTATCAGGCAGAGTCTCAGCAAGACAAACCAAAAGGACTTCGTTGGGTACATGTAATGTCAAAAGTGGAAGTAAAACCACAAAGCCTGGATCTGGTAAGAGGAATTGATGCATATAGATTGATTATAATCTTCTCTCTTCTTTTAAATTAGTTTAATGTGGTTGAAAATGTTACAGGGCAAGATTTGACAGTGTCCAAGAGAAATGGTCCAATGAACTTGAACAGTCTTTCCACCAGTAGTAGTACTACGCCACCTCCCAAGTCATGTTCAAAATTATCTCTCACTGCCAGCAAAGGTTCAACATTTTCTTGCTCCTCATACGATATATCGCCCAGTTCTTCATCTTCTAAACATTCCTTCAGCTCCACAAGAAGAAAATTGGATTCAAGAAGCAATAAACAGGCTTCCCCTGGGTTCTCAATCCATTTATCAGTGACATCAAACCATTCCTCTAGCACATCACCTTGTTGTTCCATTGATGGGTTGTCATTCAAATCATATTCATCATCTCCTATATCCAATCACAGATATAACTATAATGAACCCTGTCTCGATTCTCATGTACAATCCTCTACTTGTCAAGAAATTAAAGAGAAAAGGTTGACAAGAAATTTAAGACCTTCAGGCCTTCGAATGCCATCGCCAAAGATCGGGTTTTTTGACGAGGTTGGTATTACTTCAATTTTGTTTTGATTTCAGAATACAAAAAGTCTCTTTTAAGTTTCAAATGCAACACTAGTTCACTTTCATACTTCCCCTGTGAAGCCAATTATTAACTATGAAGTTCTTGTCATCAGAAATCCGTGCTGCCAGAAGTAAGAGGAAATGTGAATTTTCATTTTGGAGTTCAAAATGTTCCAGTTAATAATGACTTGGCTACCAATACGAAAAGGTTAGTAAAGCTTCATTCTGCAAAAACTTTGCGAGAGAGCGGGAATATAAAACAGGGATCTGTGCAATCTGCTTCTCGAATTAGGCCTAAAAATACCACACAACTTCAAGACTCAAAAGGTCATGATTTATCTCCTGCCATGGATAGAGAAAGTTGCTGGAAAATTCGGAAAGTTGGTAGTGGGGAGCACGATAAAAGAAGAGTTGGTGGGCCTCCTAGCTCGAAGGCAGAAGAAATAAGAATGAAAGAGACATTGAAGAATAGTATGATCATTAAAAGTAAGGGGAAGAAAGATGATACTGGTATCCAAAGTGAAGCTATAAACTCATCTAAGAAAAGGAACGACAAGGCTGGGCGTCAACATCTTGAGAGGAACCCGAATTTACATCCGGAAAATGAGAAGGAAAAATTATCTAATGTTGAAGATGAAGTTAGTAGTTTGAGCAGATGTTTTGAGGTCATTGATATCCGTAGGGACTTGGCGAAAGAGCTCAGAGGAAAATCGAGTAATTCTCATGGCAAAAATGGTGTCAATAGCCCTGAAAATGGGGATCAGCAGGAAGATTCACTGAATATATTGTCAAATAAGCCTAGTAGTCCACTGTCTCTTTCAACAAGCATTGGTTTTAAACCTGGCACAAGAACACCACTGGCAGACAAAACCACTGTGTGTAATAGAAATGTATCGGTTGGGTTTTGGAAGGAATCAAGCGAGAAGTCTGCAGAAAGGCGATGAATCTTTGGCCTCTAGAAGTTAATAAATAGAGGTAATGAGTGGTGGGGGATAGCACGTGTATTTGTCTAAGGTTTTACGTAGTTCTTTCAAGTTTTACCTTTCGGCTTTCCTTTTCATAATTAGAGTTTTAAGAATTTGAATACTACACAATATTCATCTAGAATACTAGACAAGATTCATCTACACGTTAAAATAGCAGCATCTAAAAAACTTTCATTAGTTCAATTGCATTTTAATATGACAACATACCCATTCTTGCAAAAAGGTCTCAGAACCGATGATGTAATTGAACCCCTTCTGTTTTGGGAGGCTGCAAGTTTCAGCGTATCTGAAACATGAACCAAAAATTGGATTCTGACCTTCGTTTTTAACATTTGAGGGTGCATTTTATTGATTTATGTAAGTAAAAAAAAAATAGTATCTTTTGACATGTTTTACATGTAAATTTTTGTATGGAAACAAACAAAACTTAATCGGATTACAGAAGGGAAACAAATTAGTCTAAGCTAAACTATGTCAATCAACCAACGTCAAAAACGAGAACACAAAAATCTGTAATTTCATGCATTTGCATGCAGAATACTCTATGCCTAATTAGGAGTCCAATATTACAATATTAGTTTTTTGGATGCCCTCAATTATGAGTCCAATTTTCCCTTCAGCACAAAATCAAAACACCAAATCTTTCAAACTAAACAAGTTTTATAAGCAACCATTGATATTATTGAAATTTTCTCGAAGTAAAGAAGTTTTATAATCAACCATTGATTATATTGAAATTCTCTCAAACTAAACAAGTTTTATAATCAACCATTGATTATATTGAAATCAAGGGAGCAACTGCATTCAAACATACCCTTATAATATTGAGATTGTTTTCTTTTTCTGGTTTTCTGTTGGCTTTTCAAAGAAAAGAACACCAACAATAGATGTCGGGAAAGATTGATGTATGATGCCATCAATGTTAAAAGCAACTTTGAGTGATTTTATTCTGAATGTTGCTTGGAATTTCCCTACTTCGTCGTCTAATTTGAGAGGGATTATTCAATAACTTCCTCTTATTGATGTAAATCAGAGTGATTCTGTTATATGGCGTCCAACTGGCTCCACCAAGTTCTCTTGTGCGTGGTAACAGGGTGAGATGGTAGAGTACTGTGTGGGGATGGCCTTTAAACAGAGGATATTAACAAAAACTAGACTGAAATCTTGGAGTAAGGCTACATAGAACACTGCTCTACATGTGGAGTAAGGCTATCTCCGATGATTATTTTCATTCATACAAATTTCTATGATAAAAATGACAAATATAAAAAATATGTTCAAATGAAATTTTCTATAATTATTTATATATGAGGTAAAAGGTGAGTCATTTTAGGAATTTCTATCACCATTTCTACTTAAATTCCCAATACCCTAGAAATGGTGATAGAAATTTCTAATATGACTTGGCACATCCATTGGATATTATAAAACCCATTAATTCTCTCTCTTCCAAAATAAATGCCAAGTGAGAAAGAAATGAAATACCATTGGAGACCATTTTTTGTACACTTTTCTACCTATATAAAAAAACTTGCTAACTAGATATAGAAGTGCTCTGAAAAGACATTATACATAGGATAGAAATGAAAAGATATAAACTACCATTGGAGATGGCCTAATAAAGTTTCTTCAAATTTCACAAAAATAAAATAAAACATTAAGGGTCCGTTTGATAATAACGTGAAAAAAGAAAATTAAAACAGTTAATTTTTGTAAGAATTGGAAAATAAGCTGCGACATGTGGTGAGATGTTTCTTACTTCATGGCTTTTTCCATGGAGAAATTTTATTTGCTGCTTGAGGAAGAAAAAATTTCCACAAAAAATTATGAAGGATAAATGACATATAGTCATAAAATGAGCATAACATGTCTCAACTTATTTTCCAACTTCTTACTAAATTTAAGAGTGTGTTTGGCGCGCCAGATAAGGAGTTAGGATAGGATAAAGGCCGGATAAGATAAGAGTCGGAATTAGTCGAATAGGAATGATGTGGGACAGGATATGAAAGAAATCAGTTGGATAAAAATTAAACGGGATCGGACAAGATAAGGACTAGTCGGATAAAAATTTAATAAAGTTTGTATTTGATGGAGTTCCGAATTACAAGTCAAAATATTATATAATACAACTTGCTTTTCTTTTAAAATATATGCAATGTTAATTGTTGTCCACAATTTTTTTTAACTAATGCGATTCTCCTATTTATAAATAAGTTTCATAAAAAACTCTTTTAAGAGAAAAGTTCTATATTACATACAATATTTACGAACTAGGCATTAAGTATATTTTTAAATTCTAATGTTACCATTTTTTCTAAAGTTTCAACTTATTATAAATACCTTCATTTAATAAAAAATAAATAAAAATACCATATTATACAAGAAATGAATTTTATTAGTTGAGTTACTATAATTTTGGATGGTTGAAATTTGTTATTAATAAATTTGATTATCTAAAAAGCGTAAAGAAAAAAATAAAAATAAAAAAAATTAATTTTTATATTCATTTTATTATCCAGCAACTATGAGATAAAATAATATCACCTATAAGAGTTGTATATATATGATAAAATGACAATTAATCTTGAGTGCAATCCAATCTCATATTGCACTAAACACAGGATAAGATTAAAATTTCTTATCTACCCTTGTGCCAAACATATGATAAGATTTATTTATCTACTTTCCGACAACAAACATTGGATAGCATTAATTAATCCAATCTTGTTTCTAATCTCGCACAACAAACACACACTTACGTGATGTTTGATTGATGTTTTGAGTTGAATTTTTAAAATCTAGCGTTTGATAGAATTTGAAAGTATGTTGAAAAGTGAATTTGGTTTTTGTTTGAGTTTTTTTCAACCAACTAAAAATTTCATAAAAAAATTTCAAAAAATAGTTACAATGAATCTTATTTTATAAATCTCGATGAGTAGGTTTTAAATATATATTTTTTTATCAAATTTTGATTTTTAGATTTAAAGTTACAGTGCTTTAAAAGTTTTTTTTTTGAGAGAAAAAATAAAGTGAAATAAATTTTAGAAGGGGTAAAAATAAAGTTGATTTTAAATTGAGTTTTTTAAAATTTGAAAAAAAAAACACCCACCAAACAGGGGGCTTAGTATTTTTATTTTTCACGCTATCAAATGGAACCTAAATAGCCCCAATGGAACAAAGTCAAAATGGATCAATGCATTCCTTGGATACGCGGTCGCCCAAGTGAGAGCAAAATATTTTCAATGTCCCCCCCCCCCCAAACCCATCTCAAAATAATAATATTCCACTTTAAAAGGATAATCTCCTCAAGTATCAGGATAAAAGGTTGATGAAAGTAAAATATCACTGCAAACAAATTTCTTCCATGGATAGAGAGGAGGCAGCGTGTAAACAAACACAAAAACTAAAAAAAAAGGGTTTCACAAAATTCACCTTTTTGGCAATAAATTGCTAAAAAAGCTCCAAGAATTAAAAACAAAACGTAACAGTTGGGAAGAGAAAAAACAGGAGGAAGATTAAAGCCTCTACATAGGGGGACCTAAGACCTTGGCTTCTCCTTCTTCTCTTTGAATAAAGCAAGAAGAGAGACACCAGATACCTTCACAACCTTGAACCTCACTCCAGGAATATCTCCCACAGCATGCCCCTTCCTTCCAAATCCTGCAATCAACACTTCATCCTGCACATAACACAAAATAAAAATAACTGTCAAGAAATAACCTAATCTCTTACCCCCTTAAAATATACCAGTTCAGGAATCTTCAGTACCAAGTTGCAAAGGTATATACATTAAACTAAATAAAGGTGAGACATCAAAAGAATTGTTTTAACAATTGGGCTTAGACAAGATCTACTCTTTTTTCCAAGAAAAACTTACATTTTCCTCAATATAGTTTAAGCAACCATCATTGGGTACAAAGGCAGCAATCTTCTTCCCATTTTTAATCAGCTGAACACGAGCACACTTTCTGATAGCAGAGTTGGGCTGCTTAGCCTCAATCCCACTACAAAAACCAATCAACAATTTGTCAATTACCATGTCCAATCAGCTGTTCTCAACTGAAACATCATGTTCAAGAACGACAAATAGGTAACTTTTTAGACTTACATCTTTTCAAGTACAATTCCTTTTGCATGGGAAGACCCTGCAAAAGGCTTTTTCCATTCATTTCCAAGATGAGACTTTTTGTAAGACTTGTCAGCCCACCTTTGCCTTCTACGGTGGGACTTCAGCTTACGACCAGCTCCCATTCCACGAGTCTTCCTGCATGACAAAATTATTTGATCATCAAGCAATTTTTAATTGAGTGACATGAGCCATTCGTACTTACAAAACAACTAACAAGTCCACAATATATAGAGAAGTGCATTTCAATAGGACCTAGCATAAATAACTAGTCCAGAAAAAACTAATTACTTTATTACAACAAAATTGGTAGCTTCAAAAAAAACACTCATCAACATTTGTCAATCAAGATAAAAATGAGATCATGTGAAAAGAAAAACACACCCACCATTTTTGAATTCAGTTAGTTGCAGCTGAGATAGCCCCCAGTACGTAACCACATTTTTCTCAACTAGAATGCCTTTATAGCTAATACATTTGGCACACCAAGCTTTTCTTCTGTTTTGAGTTTGCAAACTAGAATGCCCTTTTAATACTCTTACGTCTTACTAGTGAAGACCATTTCTGTAGCCTTTGAGATATATATAATATAATTTTTGAAAGTAAATCAGCATATCTAGGGAGACGTTAAATTGCTTTAGAATCATTGTGGGATGTGGATGAAAGACACAAATCATACAAGGGCTACTCTGTTTTTCATTAGTAATAAATATCAGATTCTCTAGGTATATGGTGCAAACTCAAAATAGGTGACAAAATGAGGCATTATATTCAGGAAATATATCTAAAAATCACAATCAAACACAAATTATGGGTCAAAAAACAAACTCAAAGTCTCCTTTAGACATATGACAACATCATTACAGTTCATCGATGTTTGAAACTTTACACCAATGTTTGAAGAAGCAATGTAGTCATAAAAAGTTGGGTATAATTTTTGTGAAGAATACTATACACATTAACGATGCTCTATTGCTCTTAATACCCAGAAAGGCAGAAACTTAAAGAAAGATAATACATAATAAAACGTGGTCACATAGAAAAGGCTTTCAGCCTAATAAAATGTGGTCATAATAAAATGTGGTCAAAAGTCTTGGGTTTAGCAGATCAGATATAGATAAGGCTTTGAGCTTTAATATTCTTCAGGTGAAATCATATTTTTACGTTTTAATTAACTGGCCCATTCGCATATTGAGCTTAATAGAAGTTCTGTAGAACACAAAGATACTATAAACATAAAAATGCACAGCATGAAGAATTAAGAATTGGTACTGATACTCAAGGCACAAAAAAAATGTAGGAAATTGGTCGATAAGGTTTAATCCAGCATTTCAACGGAACATGAGTAATGTATAAGTAGATATAATTTGTATGATGGCATACTGATACAGATGTACATATGATAAAAATCTTACCCCATGGTTGATGAATGAGGATGTTTTCCGACTAAATGACGATGGAGGCTCCAAGGAGAGGGGGGACAGAGAAATAGAGAGAGGAAGAGCGCCAACCGAAACCCTAACCCTAGAAATAGTCTTCTACTACTTCGTCAAGATGACGAAAAGAGTGATAACTTTCAATATATTTACGTAATTGTCCCCCCGATAAAATTCGGATCCGAGTCGGATAAAAGCCGTATAGCTGTATAGCTTATTAACTCGAAACAACCAGACCGTACTACCGTAGTAGAATAAATATCGATATTTTATTATATTTTACCGAAATTGCACTGAGTTGTTATTATTTTGCGATATTTCACTAAGTTAACTTAATATTATTGAAAAAAAAAAAATTAATTTGTTCTAAAATAATTTGTTAATTTTTACTTAATTAAATTAATAACTATTGAAAAAAAAATATCCATTTGTTCCAAAGTAATATTTTTTTTTGTAATTTTTTGGGCCTTTTAAATAACGAATCGGTGCGTATCACCAAAACCGATACCTATATTCGAATTAAAAATTGAGTGGCAGAGTCGACTTTCGAAACTGTGACTTTGAACCATGATAGTAGTATTAACAAAACTTGGATCTGAGTCCAATATCAACCAAAGGTTTTTTGGTTCGTTCGCAATTTAATTTTAATAGTTTAAAAACGGTTCAAGTTATACGCAGCGTAAAATTTTAACTAATAATTTTATATTAATTTTATGATCCATTAATTCAATTGTTGAATTAGTTATTTGTTATATCCCAAAGATATATGCAAAAAATTAAAGTAATAAAAAATGTACAAGTCAATTTGATAATCATGTTTTATATTAAATTATGAATTTTATAAAATATCATATTTATTTAAAACTTTGCATGCTTAATAAACACAATAAATATAATTTATCTAATGGTAATTAATAAATTATAAATCTAAAAAAAATAGGAATAAATGTAATTCTTTTTAATCTTACACCGATATAATTTCAACCTTTCCTTATTAGTTTTTGTCCCCTAATCAGTTTGTATTAAAATAAATAGTATACTTTCGTTTAGAACATCAGTTAAATATATTATTTTACATTTTTTGTGTAAAACAATTTTTTTTTATTACTTACAAATAATCAAACACAACCTTTTTGTAACCAAGTCTCAATTAAAAGTATTAATATTTTTTAACAGGTATAAAATCCAGAGACCATTTTTTTCTCTGGAATATAATATATGTACCAATTAGTGTTATAATGAATAAATTTTATTCTTGACTATTAATTAAATAAAAATTAGCTTTTCTTAAAAAATGTGAAGCGGAACAATAATTTAAGCTAAAATAATATTTATTATTGCGATAAATGGTAAATTAATTATATCGGTTAAAAAAAAAAAGTCAAGCTCATAATTTAGTTTGGGAAAAAAATGCTAAACTTCAAATCGAGGAAAATAGAGTAATTTATTTATGTTGCGCTGCGTTACCCATTATACTTTACTTAGTTACTTATCACTTGGCGGAAGCGGAAGTGTATCGACGACTATATGGCAATGTCAGAGTTTTTTATTATTATTTTTTAATACAAAACGATAATTTGCTTTAGTAGAAAACATTTATGTTGCAAAAATCAATGTCAAATTGTTGACAAAAAAAAAAAAAAAAGAAATAGTAGTTCCATGCTTCAATTATTTCTTAGTGTCATATAATCCTTGGGGGTGAGTAATTGAATTCATGTTTTAACAGTGGGCGAATTTGTTAAGAATAATTTATTTATTATTATTTAATTCGAGTTATAATTTTTTGGTGAGAGTAAGAGTTTAGGTGACACTTCCTATGTAGATCGATTACCTAAATCTTGCACACGGTCATACACTGTGTGTAGAATTCGATCGATGCCTTTGGAAAAGATACAGTTTTGTTTTTATGTATACATACACATATCATTCATGCTTCAACATCGCCCAAAATTGAAGATATATCCACGTACGGTTGTTGAACGAATTAATTACCAAGTCAATCAACAGGCAAATGAAAAGCTCAAAAACAACAATTTTGACAGAGCCAATTAAATGAAGTTTTCTTAAGTGAAAATCTGAAACACATACACACAGAGACAGTTAAGAAACCCACAACAAAACATCAAATTTGAAAAAGAAAAAAAACACAAAAAAAAAAAAAAAGAGTAGCAGCCAACAATTTATCAATAATGTCCAAACATCATCATCAGATTGGAAAGACACAATATATATATATATATATATGCATGTATCTATCTAAAATACTTGTATTCATGCTATCCAACCAAGACATAAATTGCGTAAATGATCCCTGGTATGTATCCCAGTAGTGTCAGCAACAAAGCTATCCAGAACTCCACCTGCAATACATTCCATTATTAACATTTATATATATATATATATAATTCGTCATTAGATTAGATTAGATTAGATTCTCAAAATAAATGTATATAATAATATCATAATATATAATTGATTGATGCGTAGAGAGAGAGAGAGAGAGAGATGGAGAATAAAATTAAGAAAATTTAATTACTCCACAGCCATAACGGAGGAAGACGCCAACAGGTGGGAGGAGAATTGCCAGTATCACTTCTAGAAATGTTTCTGAACCCATTCGTCTTTTCTTCTTTTTCTTTTATAATATAATAATTAACAATTTTTGAGAAACTGCTTGCTTGCTTGCTTGTGATCTGATCTGATCTGATCAAAGTGAAATGCAAATAAGGACTCACTCTTCCTTTGCAAAAAAAGGCTGCAATCCAGAGGGGAATAAATATTGGGGGACACGTATTTAACTCCTAACTATTGAGACATATCAAGTTGCCACGTAAATTACAGGTGGAGTTACGTGGTGAATTTCTCTCTCCTCACTCGGTTCCTCCCCCACCCCCTCCCTTTCTAACTGTCATTACTTTTATCTTCCTATTTAATTTCACTCTTTATTATACTTTTTAGTTTGTTATTCTTTATTAGCAACGTACGTAAATTATTATTCTTTAAAATTAAAAAAAAAAAAGTGTCATAATAAATCATATATTGGAGTCTTTATTTAAAATGCTAATAACCAAATTCTTTTCTTTAATCAGATATATTTAATCTAATCTGATCAGTGATAAATAACAACATTAACTATTACTACTTTCATTTAATAATTATTGAGCTCTTTTTTCTCCTCAAAAAGGAAGATTTATTTTTTAAAACACTAATTTTAATATAACAATGCCAAAATACAATATATATATATACATATATATAATGCATAAAGTGTGTTACTTTAAACTAAATCAACACCTGATCTAATGCATTCTATTTGAGAGAGGTTAAACTAGTAATCTAATGGTCCACGAAAATTGTCGGGAACCATCAAAAAGTGGCTCTTTAACCATTCATTTTTTTTGGAAAATAAACATACTTGATAAAATAGTTTAAAAGAAGCACCGAATTCCAGTCCTCTTGGTCTAAGTGGATACATTGCTCGTAGATCATTTTCTCGGATCATACATAATTAATTTTGTGCTATTAAAGGTTATTCATAAAATACTATTTTGTTGTAACGGTTTTTCTTGGATAGCAAGTGTGCTCAAATTAGTTTGCGCACACCTCAATTAATCTCTCCTTAACATAATCAAAGGCGAGCAACATTGTGACGTTGAGAGAATATATATGGAAAAAATTATGAGATCACCATAAACACCTCAACTTATTTTTCAATTTCTCACACAAATCAATTATTTTTCTTACCATTTTCTATGTTACTATCAAACGAACCCGAAAATTTCCAAATTCCCTATCATATTCACTACTCAAGCGTGAAAAAGAAAAGCGAATCGAAGACCCTACCTCTAAATTGTAAAATATAAGTATGGATCAATTGTCATACTCAGTAGCCATATTTTTCTAATTTATATTGTGTGGGTTTAATTTAATTAATTACTGAAAACAAAAACATAAGAAAATGACTCAGCGTTGTATAGATTACATATTTTTATTAAGAATGATAAAAGAATCTAAAATACCAAATTCATATCAGAAAGAAATAACGCATATGATAAAATGTTCGCCAATCATGTTGTTAAGTCACCAACCAAATGCTTCAACCGAAAAATTAAAAAGCAGCAAACGGACGAGGCACAAGAGCTTCCATAAAAACTAAACAAAAGTGAGAGAGTTATAATAAGAAGAAAAAAAAAAAAAACTCATTCTTGTTTACCTAAGATACCCTTTTATTATCTCATTTTTTCCTGATAAAAATACATTTAATCACTGCCAGCCACTACTGCTTTAGTGCCGGAGCTCCGGCGACCTCTGGTAGGCTCCAGGGTGGTGCAGAGCAAGAGGATAGTTTCTATATAATGATCACACAATTGACCACAACCATCCATGCTCTGTCTTTTCAAAGTTTTAGAATATATAGACGGGTAGCCATATATGCCAAATCAATATTCTCTTTGCCAAAGTATAATATTGCTTCGAGAAGTTATATTGTATACTTTTAAAGTTATACATTACTCTCGCAATATAAATAATTGCTTTGGCAATAATGTCACCCCATATATATATAACTCATGTCAGTATTAACTTGCTATCACCAAAATCTCATCAAATGGCAGATAAACATAACATGATCCCCACCAAAACAAATACAGAACATTCAGGACAAGTCTACCTGGGAGAGCACATGGAAAATAATTTACCTGCAAATTACTTGCCGAGATCAAGGTAACACTCACTTTGCTGCTTGTAGAAGCACCATGCACGAACCGGGCAAATCAAGCAATCAAACAGAAAATGATCACAGACTAGGAGAAACTAAATCAGAAAAGTTACCAGTCATGAAACCATCAACATGTGATCCAACCGGCACTTGATAAAATTAAACAGGAGGAATCAACTCCACAACATAAAACTTGCACGTAAGAAATCTATACTGAACATCTGGCAAGCTATTAGTCCGATTTTGATCTACATATTATACATAATAAGGAATCAACTCAAACATATCGCTACTAATCCAAAACAAGTATCTCCAAGATAGCTCTTATATGATCCAGAAAATAAGCCAACGCCCACTAATAATGGTTCACACGAGTAACTTATATCCAACAAGCCTATGATACAACGCCATAAATATCAAGTACTAGTATGGCAAGTTTCAAGGCAAGTTTCAAAGTATGGGATGATGGGATGATGGTATAATTTCATTCCAACACACCAAAGTTGGCAAAGATTCTTCTTCTATTTTTCTTCCCCTTGGTTGTTTTTATGGAAGAGGACTATTCTTTTAAACAATGAAGGAATTTACAATTTATGCACCTTAATAAAAGAAAAGGCTTAGATTTTCAAGAGTACTGAAGTGTAAAATGTATCAGCATGATACAACATACCTTACTGACGTTTTTACAAGAATAGATTAATATAAAAGTCCCAAAGCTGAATTAATTGACCAAAACAACAATTACTTTTATCAGACTGCAATCCATCAAAATAAAATGAATTTATATTAACCAAAAAAAACACTTAAAAGGATCCTGCCAATCAGCCTTATTTTTATTCATAATAGCTGGATATGTATTATTCGTGCCTTCAGGCCCTTCACATATCTTATATTTCCTCTAGTACACCCAAAAATTGTTTTTCCAACTTCAACTGTAGTAAACAAGAAGCAAGTAAACTACCAGAGTAGGTTAGATCATTCTACTTTCATAACATAATATGATTTTCATTTTATCTCCCTTATTCTGCATTTTGTCTTTTCGCTTTAACTTAATTTTGATATATTTAAACAGTGTAGCACTGATGACTCACCCTTTCAATTGGAAGACATAAAAGCCTAGAAGACAAATATCTTCAACCTCTTCCCTTACCTGCAAAATTACTCCTATAAGAATAGACAATATAAAGCAGCAACAAGCATCATATTATACTTGCCACATGACTTAACACTATCACTAGTATAATATACACCCCAAAAATGTCACCTCTCCTCCCACCACTCACTCAAATATACTCTTAATTTTTGAAACCTATAAATATGATCTCTGTTAACATTTATGATAATATGATATTTATGTATTGCAAATACAAGCATACACAGTAATTGCATAGCAAGTATAAAGGATTACCTGCTCCGCCTTCCTCTTTTATCTTAGTTCCAGCACTGATGTGCACGTCCTAGCGCTTCGAGTTTGGAACACAAAACCCTAACTACTACGTCCACCCCAGCATTCTAGCAAAAATAAATGAAGTAACATTTTTCCCCTGTTGTCCAGATGTTCCAGGAATTATTTCCTTCAATTCCAAGCAAAATATATGCCGCAAAAGCTAAATGACATACTTTAGCTCATCAGGAACTTAGTTTATACGAAAATCATAAAAGCAATGAAACAAAAGCCACGGCTGACCGCCATATCATTGCATAATTTGGACTGAATTGATCTCTACTTAAGGGTTTGCCAACACCATGATTCACATTCTCTAGCATATCATCTCTCCCAATTCTGATCAAATATAAGCCACCTTTTACTTGAAATTCCTTTGAACATGGGGATTATTGTTTTTTTTTTATGGGAAGCAGGAATTTCACTAAAAAGGAAACATAAAAGGTACAAAACAGTAAAGGTGGACCATATTTAGTGGCAGGCCGAAGGTATACAAGGTTTATGACATGGCTTACTCATTCTCCCATATGCTTGGAGCAATACATACACCAAAACAAAAAGGACAAACATGAATTTACCAGTACTAGGCTGCACAGATTTTAAAGGCAAAAATAAAAATAAAAATAGAATTCTTGGCAAGGCAAACCATAATCCTCTATCATGGTTTCAACACATAAATTATATCCTTCGTTTGACATACTAACAGAGTAGAATAAGTGATAAGGATGTATTAAGATTCCATAAATACACAGAGCTTATAGTAATCAAGGATATCGTGCAAATCTAAAAGGACAAAAACTAGTCATCAAGGATATATATAATAGTGGTAGGCCAGTTCACTACGTAAAAGCGTAAACATCAAACTAAGTGAAACATGTGACATCTGAAATGATAGACTGCATCTTGATCAAATACAAAACAATAAGAGCACTGAAGGCAAGAAACTGGAGAGTCATTTTCATAACCAGATAAATTAGAGTCATGTAACCTTCGTCTTCGGCAGCCCAACTCGATAAGCAAATAACAAAGCTTCATCGTCCAGTATTCCATCTAGCGCCCTCTCAACTAATACAGACAATAAACAGTTAAGCATAATATCACATCACCAAATCAAAAAATATCTAAAAGGAGAGAAATAGGATATATAAAGGGTAACACAACAAAACAAAGCCACTAAGTACCCAGTAAGCCAGACACCTGTTAAAAATTGTCCTACAAAAAAGGTCGTAAGGACATCCAAAATGAACCAAGTTCTTCAAGTCCAACCATTGTATCCATCACCAATTATGATAAATTTTCCAGCACTTAAAGGAGTCAATATGGGTGTGTGTATACCACATACACGTACTTTTGACCCTAAGAATCCTCATTACACCAAAGATTGGATCCTCGGTGTAATGTTAATTTTGAAAGGACAGTTTAGTAAAAAAATTTATACTACAATCTTATCACCATAGGCATAAAAATAAAGAATCACCCAGAAAACCCCACTTCAAAACCACAGAACGGGTGCATAAGGCAAAAAAGATTATCAGCGACAAAGAGTGAAAGAAGAGAAACAAAAGAGATACAGATCTTGCTTCTCTTTGATCAACTCTAATATACAGACTCCACATGCTAGTTGTACAGTGAATGAAGCAAATCCATAAACCAATTCCAATTAAAAGATCTCAAACACCACAAAAGTAAAAAATCTAGACTGGGAACTAGTAATATACCTGAAACTTCAAACGGAATCACAGCCGGTGCGCAGGGACATTAACTTGCATCCTCCTGGCCTTGTAATGTTTGAAGGGGCATGGATTTGAATGAGAGTGATGGCAAATAACTGAGCTCGTAATTGACAGGCATTGGTCCAAAAATGTTAAATTTTGCAGCGCTATTGATAGCAACTTCTGCATCAGAACCCTTCTTGAATACCACTCTGGCACGATTTGCTTGCCTATCAACCTCTGTTTCCGATTCCTTCAGAGCCCCAAAACGCCTAAACATTTTATTTAGATTAATTTCTGAAGGAACATAACCTCCCTCCATAAAGTTCAATATAAGTCCTGTTGGAGCCATAACTTGCTTCCTCACTTCAATATGCTCAGTCGGTTCCTCAGCTTCTACTTCATGATTTCCACTGGAGAACCGCTTTCTAGAGTAAGATCTTCGACTTGATTTAACAAGCTTATTATCTGGCTCAAAAACCACTGGTGGGTACTCTCCTCCATTTTGACTATTATCCAATGGTTGCTCCTCCTCATAGTTTTGGACAACCCTGTCGGTCCAATAAGAGTCATTCGACTCGTTCACATCATCAAATTCGAATTCTTTAGGAGTGCTAACAGCAGCGTTCAATGATAACTTTTCATCCAATGATACTTTTTTCTTTCTGCCACCGCCACCGCCACCTAGTCTTCCTGAAGATGAATTCCGCTTTGCAGAATACAGGCCGGAAGCAATCGAATGTCTAAAGCTAGAAAAGAAAGGGATAATGCTGTTCAAGAAACTGTATCCTTTCATTGGATCCCGTGCAGCTGATCGAAGCTGCACTAACATCTCATCCAGAGACGAATCTTCTTGGGAAACAGTCGTCTTTCCTTTTTGGGAATTCTCAGGTGTATGGAAAGAATCATAAAACCCAACAAGGTGGTCACTGCTTGCATTATCCTCTGTTGACTTTTGACTGCTACACTTCAGCAATGATGGAGACCCAGTGAGTTGGCTGGCCACTCTACGAATGCATTCACCAACCCTAAAGGAAGACTTGGAAGTTGGAGAAGAAGCAGTGGTAGACACTTTTGCAGCATAAAAACTTATTCTTTTATCTGAACCACCGGTAACAGAATCAATAGCCTTCCGTTTTCTGCTAGCAGATGATGAAACTGACTTGCTTGCAACTTTGCTATCGGGCCCATCTCCGTCCCCGTCCTCACTGTCTTCAGGGGAATCCCTCACATCAGACATTAATTCTGACATCGGTCTTTCTTTCTTTCTTGGGTAAAGACTATCCGTCAGTTTGTGCTTACGTTTGTGAGAAGATATGTTTTCACCTTTTAACACCCCTTCGCTGTCCTCAGAAGCAGTAGTAGCATGTTCAACTGCTTCACTAAATTGAGAAGTATCTGCATTAGTTTCCAGCAAACCTCCACATAATTGGAATTCAGGCAGACCAGAATAGCCCTTAAAACGAGAAAACGCCAACAACTGTGCCTTAGCAACTGCAAGCTCAAGCCGATCACCGCCCCCAAAGGGGGACTTTGCTAATGCTCTTACGCCCTCTACAAGTTTATTAGGCTCAAAAGAATTTAGCTCAGTAGATTGATCCACCCCATATCTTCTACTTGATTCGGAACGAATCCCAGTGTTCTCAACAATCTGAGATTCAATCATTTCATAGGCCTCTTTTGGTACGCAAGAGCAGGTCAACCCCAGCTGTACCCGTCTGGAAACCTCTTCCAAAGCAGATGTAACTGCAAAGTGAAATGCTTCTGAATTGCTCTGCTTGTCTATTTGGGAAAAATATGTCCGAAACGGCTTTAGTAAAGATGCATCATTCCAAGCAAAAGTTCGATCCCCAAAATATGCCACCAAAAAGCAGTCTTTTTTATGATACTTCGTGGCCGTCTCTGATGCATCTGCAGGATCAAATATCTGACCCGGCCACCAGGGATGGCTCCTTACTTTGCCCCAAACTAAATCAGACACAGAGAACTCACCTTCATTTACAGAGGATCCTGGCTTCAGAGTCATTTGTTCTGGGATTTTCTCATCAATGGCCATCGACTGCTCAATTTCAGTACTCTGCCCTTTAACTTCTGTTCCTTGCTCTCTATGTAAATCAACGTGCTCCCCCTCATTATGCTGCTCTTCAACTTGGACTTCCAGCCCAACATTTGAACCAAGCCCAGTACGATCACCGGCTGCAATCGCATCTGAGCATTCTGAAAATTGCAATCCTGTATTACCTACCATTCCTTGAGCATCATCTTCTATGCAATGAAAGTCGACTACTTCAATGGTTTGATTCAACAATTCGCTAGAAGTCACCGCATCAGAAGCACTAGTTCCCATGGTTTGGCCTCCATCATTTATAGCATTTGTGTGTGCAAGTGCGGTACTGCAAACCCCTTTGTTAGATATCTGAGCAACACTTAGTTGATTCAATCTTTGATCCCAATCAACTTCAGGCGTAAGCTTTTCAGCTTGCAGTAAACCTACTAGTTCCTCACCTTTATTATCTTCAAAAGCAGCCGCACTGGTTCTCCTGGTTGACATATCATGAGCTTCACTGCCCAGAGAAGAATCCTCGCATATGACACCATCTTTTATCTGTTCCTTATGAAGTTCATCTGCCTTGCAGGGTCCGCCTGGTACTTCAATGGCCTGAGTCACCACCTCATTAAAAGTACCAACATCAGAGACACAAGTCCCAATGCTTTGATCTCCACCGTGTAGCGCAACTGTGGTTGAAATACTGCAAGTGCCTTCAGTAGATATATCTCCAACAAATTTTGGTTTTAAGTTTTGATCCCAATCTACTCCAAGACCAAGTGTTTCAGCTTGTTGAACAACTACATGTCCCTCACCTTTACCCACTTCAAGAGCAGTTGAATCTGTTCCCATAACTGAAGCATCATGAACTTCAGTACCCAGCAGAGAAGGATTTTCGTATACAAAAACATCTTCTACAACCAGAATCTGTTCTGTCGATGTCCCCGAATCTTCTTGTGCAAAGCCCTCTCTTCCTGTGCAATCCCCCAACACAGTTTCAGCCTTCAAATTTGCATCAACACAAACTTTTTCAGCATGTCCACGTGAGCTTTCACACTTCACATTCTGAACTTCCGCTTTGGGAATTTGGACCTTTCTATCAACAATGGTATCTTGATTACCCCTGACAAATTCGTTTTGTGCACTAGAAGATTCTGTTTTTGTGCATACATCAACATCAGCATCGCCTTTGGAACTCTCACCCATATTCTCAACCTTTAACTGCTGATCTTCTGATTGATCTCTCAAACCAGAACTCTTGGAGCCTTCAGCTTTAGGTAGCTCAGTAGAGGGCACTGAATCCACACCCAAGTTACCATGTGTTTCATGGCTTTCACAAGCAGTATTATCGTGCATCTGTTCATTTTCTACTGAAGAATGTAAATTTCTAATGACATCAGTTTTCTTAGCATCAAATTCTGGATGCAATGTCTCTGCTTTGTCCATCACGCCAACTTCCCCTCCTCCAGAAACTTCCGCTTGCTGGTCCAAAAGTGCAGCATTTCCAACGACAATGCCGTCATCAATTTCCATATTTACAACAGATGGAATTTGATATTTTGCAGGACCGGGTAAATTCACCTCCACAAGATTGGTATCCAGAGTTTCGTCTCTGGAATTCAAACTCTCCTCTGTGATCATAACAACTCCACTTTCTGGAACAACTGGCATGTTCGCATTCAAGGGCTCTTCCATCAGCGGAGAACATAAAACCCGGGCTTCTGTTCCAGGATTCCACACTTCATTATCCAAAACATCAACTGGTTGAGAGTTTTGTGAGGACAAATGATCTACGCCCACTTCAACAGCAGGCTCAATAGGATGCTCAACAACCCCAGCTGCCAACCCTTTCCCCAGTCGTTCCTCACTAACTATGCCTGTAAATTTCTCTGCAACAACTTGGGTACTTCCAATTGATGATCCAGCAATCTCTAAAGAAGCTTCCTTTGCAACTTCGCAGGTCCTTAGTGAACTTTCAATTTCCTGAACACTACTAAGCCCCGATTCAATTCTAGCATTCAACTCCCGATTACCCAAATCACCGACTTCTTGCAAATCATCAAAATCACTACTAACACAAGCCTCAGCATCAATAGTTTCTCTTTCACTTTCCCTTCCCAAATTGTCTTCCCCCAGCTCATCACCACCCCCATGACCACTAACACCATCTACAAGCACATCAGAACCAACTAACTCAACCATTATCTCCCCCTCCACATTTCCAGCACAAAAGGACCCCTCAACGTGTCCCTCGCTACCCAAATTTTCAACGATAGTCTCATTATCAGCTGTAATTACATGATCATGCTCATCATCCATGTTCTCACAGTATCTGAGTAAATTTGAACTTCATCAGTCACAGTATCCGAGTAAATTACAACTTCGTCCCATAAGAAAGATTATATATAATATATATATATGCAGACAAATATAAAACCCTAAAGCAACCGTCGAGCACCCTTATCTAGGTCAAGACAATAAAAAGAATTGCAAAGAGAGGATGTGGTGTAAAAATAAAGAAGAAACCCTAGATTCTGGTATCACAGAAATGGAAAGAGGGCGGTAATTGAGATTCGGCGTACCTTTCTTAAACAGAGTCTCTCCTTCGGGGAAGAAAACTTGACAGACGTTTTGGAGAGAGAGAGAGAGAGAGAGAGAGAGAGAGAGAGGAATTTTGAACAATGGAGGACGAGGTAAGGTGAGGTACCTCAAATTGAGTTGGTCCCCGTAGGCCGTAGCCGTACCCAAACAATATGAGATCGGAACTAATGGGTTCGTGTTCTTTGGCGTATCTCTTCACTTCTTTTATTTCATTTTCCAACTAATTTTGTATTCTAGGGTGCTGTTACGTTATTTTCGTGTTCAAAAAGGGCGGTGATGTTGGCACTTTTAAAAATATTTGGTAATACTTTTATTTTAATTCGGTCATTTGTAACTGAGTAAAGTGTTTATTATTCGGTTGTTGAGGGTCAAATATAGGTTTATATATTCGGTTCTTGACAATCGAGTAAAGCATTTTTAAGTTTTTCTAAATTTTTGTAAGTTTATATTCGGTCATTCACAACTGAATAACGTATACGTTATTCGGTTGTTAAGAACCAAATAAAAAATGAAAGTGTTTTCAAGAGATTTTGAGGGTGCCAACATCACCGCCCTTCAAAAATACTTCGTTATATTTTCACTAAAAAAACAAAAAAGTGTAAAACTCTTTTTTTTTACTTCCTTCAATTAATCACTTTTATCTAATTAATCTCTTATTAACATTAATCACTCTTACTCCTTATCTTCTTCTTTAGATCATCTTATTCTTCTTATTTAAATATTAGTTTTCTTCTTCTTCTTCTTCTTCTTTTTCTTTAGATTTCTTCTTCTACATATATATATATATCTTATATTCTACCATGACAAGACGCATGCTAACTTTTATGTTTTAAATTTAAATTTAAAAGCATAAAAAAAAAAGTTTGTGATATACAAACTTTTGGTTTATATAAATAAAAATTAACTACTTTACTTTATAATAAAATTTAGTCATAGCCCCCTAAAAAAAAAAATTTAGTCCAATACTTGAAGACCATTATTGAGGATGTGGATGGCAAAATTTCTTCCAAATATGTGTTCTTCTTTTTCTTTCTTTCAAATTTATGCAATAGGAAAAAACGAAACTAGACACACGAAAAATGTTCTCTCTTTTATGGGGAACCGAATTTGTATATCGAGTGTAATATATAGCCATATAAGTAATAGAGAGAATAATGTTTACCGAATATGATTTACTCAGCCCCTAAACACATAGTAATAGACTTATACTCTACCCTCAAAAACTGAATAACATGCACATTATTCGGTTCTCAATGATTGAATGATCCTACACCTCATGTGTGCAAAAATGTTTACATTCGATCTCTAAAAACCGAATCTAGACTAAAAATTTGATTTTCCGTAATCGAGTGAACCTTTTTCGTGTGCCCAAATTTGTTTTTGTGTGTTAGTGTACGTAATTTGTTGTGTATGTTAGGAAAACAAAACAAATAGTAACCTTTAATTATATCTTCCCTACAACTTAGGGTTTCTTTGTATTGTATCAAAGGTAGATGAATGCAAGAATTTAGAAACCATTGTGGAGGAGGAAGATAAGAAGAAGAAGAAGAAGAAGAAGAAGAAGAAGAAGAAGAAGAAGAAGAAGAAAAATAATTAATGATTAATTATAATTAGTTTGTATTGCATCAAGTGTAGATGAATGTAAGAATTTAGAAATCATTGTTGAGAATAAAAATAATGAGGAAAATGAGGAGGATAAGTATAACTAATCATTAATCTATATGTATCAAAATATGAGTGGTAAATGAGATATTAAAAGTGTGGATGAGTAAATAAGAGTTGGTGGAAGTGGTAATAATAGTAGGAGCAATACCAAATATGTACTTATGTGGTGGAAATAACACTACCCTTGAAAAAGAAAAATTAAACATGGATTGTATTAATTTCCAGAAACTAAGAATTTATAGGATGGATCTAACTCAAATCTTGTAAAGTTAATAAAACGAATAATGATACATATAGTAACTTTAATTATTATATTTATAGTTTATAAAGAGATATGTCATAAATGTCATTTCTCAATTTTGCAGGATCGTAGACCAAAAAAAAATTTGTGGGATTTACTTAAAACACCAATTAATATATTTTTTAACATATTACTTAAACTATTAATTTAATCATTTAAATTGGTGTATGCAATTTAATCTTTTAACTTAGTTTGTGTGCATATATATATATATATATAAGCACTCTAATAAATTTAAATCTTTTTTTTTCTAAAGGGGTGTAATATGAGGATTTTTCAAGGAGTCATTAATTATGGTACTACTTTACTATAAGCTTGTTTAACGATAGAGTTTTCATGGAATTCGATGCATTAATTTTACGCACCCATTAAGATTTTTATAAATGATTTTTGTTTAAGTGAATTATTGTCAAAATATTTTGTCACTTTTGAGAAGTGTGAGGTATTTGAAAACTTGAACATGTTATTTTAAATTCTTGATTTTTTAAAGTTGGAGTAAAATTGGAATTCAATAACAAATTTTGTTGACTTGTGCAAACTTAGATTAAATACAATTGTTATTTTTCATGAATGATTGTCCAACAAAAAAGGTTTTCATAACAGAATTTTAATTCCATTGCTCCTCTTCATTAAATTACATGAGGCTAAGGTCTTATAATTTATTTTAAAATAAGGATATTGCTAAAAAATTATAATGCACACACTGATTATTTATTGTATTATATATCCATTTACATATAACTTGCATTTTCTTTGGATTATGCATATATAAGTTGAAATATTTTCCACAAGGAGATTAAAGAAAATTGTAGAAATAGTTATAATATGAAGTAATGTTGCTCTTCACTTTGTGACGAATTATAAATACTCAATGTCACCACTATTATACGATATTTGAACATTTAATGAATTTTTATTTAATTGTAGGCACTGAACTTATTAGTTTATATTTTTTCTATGCACAGTTTTACGGTAATAGTATTTTAAGCTAGTTTGCAAATGCTAAACTAAGGTGGCATTTGGTAAAACGACTGAAAACTGAACTGAAAACTGAAACTGAAAAAACTGTTTGTTTAGGTCTGAAAATTGTATCTGAACAAATGTTGTTTGTTTGAATATAATACATCTGAAGACTAAATTTATTTTAATATGACAATTTTACCCTTATCAATTTTGCCCTTTTTTTCTTGCTCCATGAGGCAGCATGTGTTTTCCCTTTTTAATTAATACAACTTCAAAAATCCTTTTGATAATAAATAAATTTAGATGATTTCCACAGCTATCTACATGAATGCAAGCTTATGATAATAATAGAAACCAAAAAGAAAAGAAAAAGTTGTAAGATAGTAGAAACCAAATCCCCCTGGCTCTCACTTCTCCATTTTTTTTTCCAAACCAAAACTTCACCCCCCCCCCAATTCTATTCCCCCGTCGTATTCCCCTTTCAACTAGGAAGATAGACGAGTGAACAAGCTGCAGCGCGTCTATCGAAGAAAAGAAGAAACAGAGAAGCTACAGCGGTCGTCGATCGAAGAAGAGAAGAAGAGACGAAGCAGCTGCGTGGAGGAGCTATTAAGGTTGAAGGAGGGTAAAATCGATATTTTGTATTGGTGTATTTTCAGATTTCAGATTTAAGTGCTATATTTACCACTTAAAATTTTGAACCAAAATTTTCATATTTCAGTGGCTCATAACTTAATTTTTTTTTTCAAACAAACAACCCATATACCACTGAAATCTGAAAACTTTAAGTTTTCAGATTTCAGATGGCTAAACAAACACCCCCTAAATCTTTTAGTACAATCAAAAGCAAGTAATTCGTGTCGAAATTAAATACTTCTCAAGACACTGCTTCTAAATTGATGGCTTTTAAGAGCCAAATTTAATAATTCACATTGGGACTAATGCTTGACAAAGCGCTAATCATATTTGTTGAACCTAAATTTATTTAAAGCTAAACAAAACATAATTAGTCTTTATATAATTATAACAAAAAGAAAGGTGAATATTTAAATTAAACTAGTAAGTTTGAACATGCTCAAGCATTCTATTTCTTCTTTCAGCAACACTGTTCATAATGGGCGAACCCGGCATAATGTATTGTAGGATGATACCGCATTCCTCTAGGAACTTAGCAAATGGCCCTGAGCGTTGTTCACCTGAATCGTCATAGCTACCGTAATACTCACCACCACAATCAAATATGACTCTTTTGATTCTTTTGTTGAGTTGGTTCTTAACTTTAGCCTTAAAATTTTTAAACACATTAAGCGATTATGATTTTTCATGAATGGGATATATATATAGCTATATTTAGAAAAATCGTTTATAAACGTCATAAAATATTGTTGACCATTCCAAGCAACTGTAGGGAATGGCCCGCAAATGTCCATATACATAAGTTCTAAAACATCTAAAGTTATATTGGCTTCGAGTCTTCTTTTTTTGGTTTGTTGTCACTTTATACAGTTAATACAAGTATCAAAATTTGCGAAATCTAAAGGGATCTAGAATTTCATTTGACAAAAGTCTTTTATATTCTTCGTTTAGATATTTGACCTAATCTTATGTGCTATAACGTTACTAAATTTCAAATGGATAATTTTCTCTTTACACCTCGTCTACTTAATTGCAAGGATTCACTAAATGAACCAATTGAATTAATTGAATAAAGATTATCATAACCTGACAAAGAACATGAACCAACCATTTTTTAATCATGAAGCAAATTAAATTTTTCATTCCTGAATAAATAAGCATATCCAGATTTGTCCAAAACATAAATATAAATCAAATTCCTTCTAAAATAAGGTATAGTATATGTCTCATTATGATCCAAATAAAATTCATTCTTTAACAATAATATAAAATTTTCAACTTCTTTAACTTGAACCATCTTGCAATTTGCCCGCATAAATGTGTATTTCACCATCACTTGGCTTTCAGCAAATGAAGCAACATTGCATAGACACATTGGTCTGAGTTGTTGCACCGAAATTTATCCAGCACGCTTGCCTAGGTACCAAAGTTAAAGTAACCTCATAATAAGCCAAATTAAAAAGCATACCCATTCATAGCATGCCATGCGTGAAAGTTTGTGCAACACTTCTTTAAGTGCCCTTCAGTTCCACAAAAGTAACATCTAATACCTTTCGATTCGCTCGATTTCTTTTGTGGTGCCGTGTCCAAAGCTTCCTTATCCTTCTTATTTTTCTTTCCATTGTCCTTGCTTTTAGATGTTGAGGCAAAGTGAGCACTCTCTCCCTTATCTTGTTTCATCCTTTCATCTTCCTGAACACAATATGAGATGAGCTAATTCAGAAATCAAGTATATTTTTTACAATTGTGACTCACCTTAAACTGGTTAAACTGTGTTGGAAGAGATATCAAAACTAAATGCACCAATAAGTTCTCAGAGAGTTCTAACTTAAATGCTCTTAATTTGAAAGTAAGATGAGTCATCTCTATAATATACTCCGTAATATTGCATTTGCCCTATACTTAATTGAAATTAGGCTTATCAAGAGCGTACTTATATCTTGACAAACCTCTTTTCAATGTCTGCAAGGAATTCCTTAATTTTAGTTATCTTTTCAGATGTTATGCCCCTAAATGCTTCTAGAATGAAACTCTTTATAATTATGACATACATGCGATTTGATCTATCCCACTTATCTTTATCTTTTCTCATCAGAAGTACTATCAAGATCTATGATTCTAAGAACTATCAAGAGGTTTTCTTGCCATGATTTAAAATTTGTGCTGTTTAAGCATAGGAATATAGTTAATGTTAATAATAATATTAGCAGAAGTATTCATAAATGAATTCTTATAAAATAACAATAACAAACAAAATAAGCTCACATAAGTTTTAAAACCAATATAATAAATTCCTGTAAAGTTAATTCCCATATCAAGATATCGGGTACAACATTAATATTTCATCTTAGATAAAAATATTAATTTGCAAATGATATCTTGTTATGTTAATCAAACATTAATAATAAATCTTCCGTTAGGCCGATTTATTACTCACATGGAGAACCAAATAATAATCACGTGTTTATACCACATATATATATGTAATTTTGTTAAATGTCAACCTTTATTTAAGTCTCTCAAAACACACATAAGTACAAGCACACAACTATTTATATTTTAAAACAAATTAGGTCACTTTGGCGATATGTTGCTTCAATTAATTCATCTAAAAAATATATATATTTAAATATACCGATATTCAAATTTAAACTAGTTGGGTCAATGCTTATTGGGTTATAAAACCCATATTCATGCCTTGACCAATAACTAAATTTATTAATCCAAAACTTAGCCCTAAAAATTATGTATTCACGTGTATTAGTATAACACGCAAAATTCATTCCTGATACGCAAAGTACCTTAAAACTTATGGCCTTAGGCATACATGTATAACCCTATGCAGGTAAATATTGGTACGCGTGTGCCTATCCTAATAGGCAGCGCTAGAGTTTTTATATATATACATTTCCTTATATATATATTGTAAACTGTATATGTATACAATCATTTAATGGAACCGCAGATTAATTGCATATATATATAACAAATCCTTATATATAATTATTCGGCATGCATATATACATATAAGGATGAAAAACCAACAAGACATATATATATATATTATATCGATATTGTATCTGAATTTAATAATATATATATCCGTTTAACCTTTTAGTAAATCTAAATCCCCATTAATGGCTGAAACATATATTCAAAATAATTTTTAATTTTTTTTTATAAATTGTAGCGACTTAAATTAATTTATGGTTCTCAAATCCAAAAATATTAAAACCAAAATTATCATATTCGAAAACACTCAAAATAATCATGGATCAAAAATAAATTCGATTATTAATGATTCAACATGAAAATCATTCTGATTCCACTTATTAGATCTTGTTAGATCTAAATAACTATAAACCATATGATCGTTTATGTTGGATCACCAAGAATTAATAGATAAATATGCGGAAGCGTACCTGAATCTATAGCGTGTGATTTTTAACTGAGTGACTGACATTTCAGATCTACATGTATTTATTTAGAGAATCTTTTAAATTTTCTCTATACTTTCTATGATAATGAGGGTTTAACATGAACATAATTTATACGTACGATCTGGGGATCATAACTACAATATATATATAGTAAACTCTAGTATTTATAATGTATTTCTATTTTACGCCATCATAAAAATAAAAATTATCCTTAAGTCTCTACACATTAAAGACCTACACCCTATTAAAACATTTAAGTTTAAATTACTCAAACCTTAATATATCATTTTTAAAATAAACTTAACCATACAATAATATATAATTATTACACATATAAGTCTATTGTCTCGCTTAGTGAAACCCTCACGACGCTAGTATGCCATTGTTTTCTTTCCATTTAAATAGGGTGGCGTTATTACCACACCCCAATTTTCTCTCTAACACTCCTCTCCAAAAAATCAATTGATTTACCAATGCCACACACCACTTTTTTACTTTAACCCCAATCATCAACAATTAATAACCATTAATTAAACCCCATGAAAGCCCACTTACCTTTCTTACTTTAATTCTCATTCATTTCCTTCTCTCTTTAAATCACATTTTAATTTTGAATAGTAGTTTGCACAAAAAAAAATCGAAAAGTAAATAAGTAAGCCACTATCTTCTTTTTTCTCTATAAAAAAAGGGTAGAATATTAAAAACCCATTTCGAGTGCTTTGTTCTTCTCTCTCTCTGCATTCGAGTTATTATAGTTTTTTGACGAAACTCTGGTAAGGACGAACACACCAACTCATTGATTGAGGTGCTTTCAATTGTACTCGGTCCCACGTAACCGAGTACAATGAAACTCCTCTGTTCTTTGCAGCCTAACACACTCCTCGGCTTCATAAAGAAGCTGTAATAATGAAATATATTGATCCACTCGGTTTTATGAAATCAAGTGTTTACACCTTCTTTAGGTGGATAAGAGCTGAGGAAAATAGCTTGGTTTTATTGGGAAAAAAAATCTAGACTCGGCTCATTAGGATCGTGTCCTTTTCTTCAACTTGGTTCCATTTGGCGGAATGAACCTTCATATGAGATATACGTATATGAGATATATATATATATATATATATATATGAATCAGTGAGAGCATTTGAGCTCGTGGCTTAATTTTTAGAAATGAATGAGCCATAGATTTAGAAATCTTCAATTTTGTGTTTGAGATTGAAAGACCTTCTCCATTGTTTGGTTTGTTTAAGACAAAGAGAGTGTGTAAGAGATTTGCTATTTACATATGAATAGAAGATAGAGAGAGGGCTTTTTTCGTTTCTTTTTTTTTGTTAATCTCTTTTAAACTTAATTATATGTAGATGTAATTAATAATTAATGATTATTATTAGCTAGTTAATACAATATTAAGGTGGGCGCTTTTTGGGAGTGGAAGATAGAAATATATTATACTTGGAGAATGATAAAAAAAAAAGAGTGTTAGAAAGAATATTAAGGTGTGGCAATAACCTCACCCTTTAAATATCCTTAAAATTTAACATCCTTCACAATTACATAAAAGTATTGTATCCATTATGATTTATTTTTTTTATTAGTTGAAGTAGTTGTATAGTTGGCCAATTTCTTTTATTCCCTCGGTCTCGTTTGATTCGGGTATTAAAAAGTGAGATGGGATTATTAATACCACTTTTTTTATAATACCTTGTTTGATTCGTGCAAATGTGATGGGATTACTAATATCGGTACTAACTTAATACCACTCTTTGTGGTATAATTTAATACCATGGGGGTATGGTATTGTTTATTCAGGATTAAGAAAAATGAACCATATATTTTTAAAAATACCATTACTACTATAATTTTTTCAAAAATGCCACTACTACTATATTATTATTATTATTATTTTTTAATTTTTTTCTAAAAAAAAATGTTAATTTTTTTTAAAAAAAATTAAAAAAAATTTTTTTTTTTTACAAATTTTTTTAAAAAAAATTAAAATTTTTTTTCTTTAATTTTTTTTTTAAAATTTCTTTTTTAAAAAGTTATTTTTTTAAATTTTTTTTATCTTTTTTTTTAAAAAAAATTAAATTTTTTTTTTTAGAATTTTTGTTTTAGTCCAAAATATAATCCCATATACAAATTACAGAATCAACATGGTATTAACATCAACATGGGATATCCCAGTATTAATACTACACGAATCAAACAGGGTATTGGTATTAAATTAATACCAAGATTAATAGTCCAGTATTATTAATACTAGTATTATTAATCCCACTGGCTCTAATACCCGAATCAAACGAGGCCTCAAAGTATATGTTAAAACAGGCAAACGAGTCTTTGGGTCTTTGTATTAAGCTAGCCTTTAAGCGGCGCAGGCCATTTCCATTATTCATAAGAAGGGACTAGTGTAATCTACGACAAAAAAAGTGACAAATATTTATTGCTTTGACTTGCAATTCTAGTGTTCACCGTATAAATTAAATTGAATTAAATTAGCTTAAATACTGACAATTGCCTTTTCTAGATTAAATTTAAAATTGTTGTTACAACACTAAAATTAACCAAAGACACAAAACAGTATATATATATATATATATAATCCCATATCATAAAAGGGTGAAATGCATGATTTCATTAAAATAATTTCATAATTTGCATCTCACGTTGAAATGCAGGTGGTTAGAGAGCGAGAGAGTGAGAATGAAAGAATCTAATCAGATGAGATGAGATGAGATGAGATGCCTAGGTAGAATATAACAATAACAAGACCAATTAATTAATTTGAAAAAGAATATCCAATAAATAAAATGGAAAGAAGATCGATCGAGCCGCATCAGATCAGATAAATAATGTTGTTCTGAGCAGCAGCCAACTCCCTTTTGTTATTAGCATCCCCCTCCTTAAAGTTTCTTTCTTTTGATCACTTGTACCTACTCCACTGCCAAGCAAACTGTTCCTTGTAATATCAGTCAGTGTACATATATATAATTTATGGACAACACATACTTTAGTATTTATTCTAAATAAGTATTTTTTTTGCAACAAAATATTCTAACACTTTAAAATTATAATTTGTCATATTTTATATGCATTTTTTTTTGATACTTTTTATGCATTAACAAAACTATTAAATTTACTAAGTTGTTCATTTTAAGTGTTAATAGTATCCATTTTTGCTTCAATATATATACTAACTCCTCTGATTCCACGCTATATAAAATATACAAGTGAAATGCAAGTGCCTGATGCTAAATTGAAGTTAGGATGCCCAACAGAATGAATATTTACGTGCCCAGGAAGAATTTTTGATGTTGGACTCTCTTATACACAAAGAGAAAACTCATTTTTTCAGTACTAAAGTGGGCCTTCGATATGTTAGAAACCTCATTGAATTCTACATAAAAATATGCGATCAAACATAAAAAGTTAGAATCCTACCATCAACATTCTTAATGCTAGGAAATATTAAAAGTTAGAAAATATATCATAATTACATAAAAAAAAAGTATAGATATATATATATGTTACCTAGAAAATTCAATGAAATCAAACACCATTAGATGTTTGCAGAAAATTCAAATATTTTGTACCATAATTCAATTCTATGCTAGCTATGAAGCGGAAGCACACCCTCATATATCTTTCCCGTCACTCATCAATAATGCATTATTAATAGTGGAGTAAAATTGTTGTCATTTAAAAAGAAAGGAGAGATAATGAATCTGTTTTAACGGCATGTAAGAAGAGGGTAAATCATTATGCCTCTGGACCACGTGGGTCTGCAAAAGCCGCTGGAAATTCCAAAAAACAAAATAAATTATCGTGTCACGTGAGATTGAATATTATTATTATTATTATTATTATAATGTACCTGGGCTAATAGAAGTGGGCTTCGAGAGGAGAACAGGGAGTTTAGTCATTGGGCCGGCTATTGTTGGCACTGGTGAATACAAATGATGAGCCGGTAGGCCCATTGCCTGAGATTGATGGTAGTGGTGGTAGAAAGGCTGCTGCTGCTGCTGCTGATGATGATGAGCGTACATTGGCATCAATGTGCTTGTTGTACCCATCATACCCTGTCCTCCTGCAGCTCCATAGTATTGCCCGTTCATGTTCATGTTCATGTTCATGTTCATATACGACCCTCCCGTGTAGCTTAGCTTCTGTGCATCACACCAACACCCACGCGATCAAAACCAGTTTCATTTGTACATACATATCAGAACTTATACTACGCACTAAATATTTTTTATTCTCAATGAATTCAATATATATATCTATCTATCTTTCAATACGTGTTAGCTCTATTCGATCCCGCTCATACACAACACTTATTTTTGTGTTTTTCATCATTTCATTTAGGCTCCGTTTGATTGCAAAGATGGAAAAGGAAAACAAATTTAGTTAGTTTGTGTAAAAAGATAGAAAGTAAGGTGAGAGATGTTACTCATTTTATGAGTATATATCCTCCATCCTTCAATATTTTTGGTAGAAAATTTTTACTCACCACCAAGTAAAGAAAATTTCTTCATAGAAAAACTTAAAAATCAAGAGGATATCACCTCTATCACTCAACTTATTTTCGATCTTTTTATCAAAATTAACTCAATTTATTTTCCTTTTCCACTTTGCAATCAAACGGAGTCTTAATAATTACAATTAAGTAAAGTAAATTAATAATTACATAGTATACATAAATGCCGGCAATTTTGCCAGAAATATAAAATATTGACCAACCCTAACACACACACACACACACATATATATATATATAGAGAGAGAGAGAGAGCAAAGATGGCACACGTACAAAATAAGTGTCTGCAAAGGCCCTAAATTAACTGGCAGTGGATGAATCCCAACTGTAATGCGCTGTGGCATGTGGTACATTGAAAAACTATATATTTATAGATTCCGGGGGAAATGGGGAGTGGTGAAGGAATCAATTAATTAAACGAAGTTGCAAAGGAGGGCACGTGCTTTGCAAAGTGACATATTCACTGCACATTTATACTATACATGTCGATGCCGATGAAATTATTTACTAAACCAACTATACAGTTTCAATGATATTCATTAACCTGATTTTTAAAAACATACATTAATAATTTTATTTATAATTAAAAAAAAAACAACCTTTATGTATAGAAACACAAGTGTTTTTAAAGCAAAAGTTAAACATGAATCATACCATTAATGGATTATGTAGTTTGTACATCTTAAAGCCACATATTAACAGTATATTTATAGAAAGAATAGAAATTTTTTATTTTTTTTGAAAAAAAAAAAGAATATAATTTTAATAAGTGTTAAACACGTATGTTAGATCACACAAGTTAACATTTTTTAGCATCAATTAACTTACATGATTGTAACTACCGTCAGCAGTGACATAGGTCGGAGAATATCTGTAAGAAAAAATGAAATTAATTAAGCGGGGACTAATTAACATGATTAAGAATGTAACCATCATCATCATCATCATCATCATCATCATATATTATATTGGATCAGATTCTTAATTAGAGACGAACCCGTAGTAAGGAACGGCCTGATGGTGAAAGGGGGAGGCAGTTGTCCCTGCCGGATAATACCACTGCACGTGACTCGCAGGTGCAGGTGCCGGTGTCGTCGTAGATCTTGGTCCAACGTTGGGTCCTTGACCTTCTTTCATGCATCGTGATTTACAACACAATGTTAAAATAATACCCTTCATGAAGTTCGTATTTACAATATGTACCATCCTTAATTAGTAATCTGGGCCACTTTCGTATAGAATGGAATAGATTCAACGAGACATAAAACACCATCTTATTTATATATTTCCGTGTTAAAAATATATCATTTTCTTTCGAATAATCTAAAATTTTAAACTAAAAATGACGTGGTTTGCCCGTTTTTCTTTTTTTTTTTTTATCGGATCGATGTCAGCCGGCAGTGATATAACAATCAAACTAGGTAGACGTATATCAGAGGTAATGTTAAGAAACTGTACGTAATTAGTTGAACGAGCTAGGCAAAAGAAAAGATGGAATGGAAAAGAAATACCATGGTGCTGAGGAGGGGGAGTAGAGGATGCCCTGGGGCGGCGTGCTCCGAGGGAAGCAAGATTGCAGTTGGCTCGGCGGCCGTTGATAACAGGGGTGGCGTCCTCGCACGCCCTCTTGGCCGCCTCCGCTTCCTTAAAAGTCACCTACATGCAAATTGAAACAGGGCAAGTTAGCAAGAGGCCAGGCTGCGGTCCCTCCCTCGACTCCCACGTACTGAAATAATTAATTAAAGAGGAGGAGGAGGAGGAAATTAAGTATATTAATGATCCAATAGGCAAGGCAAGGTAGGTAGGTAGGTAGGTAGGGGAATTAAAGAAGAGTTACAAAGCCGTAGCCCTTGGATCGACCGGTGATCTTGTCGGAGATGATAACGGCCTCCAAGATGTCGCCGTACTTGTCGAAGTGTTCTTTCATGCACTCCTTGGGTGTTTCCCAGGCTAACCCTCCAACAAAGACTTTGGTCAATGTGGTGTCGCCCGCATTAATAATATTGTTGCTCATCGTCATTTAGTAATTTTTTTCTTGCGCAATATTCAAGTGTTTAAGAAGGAAAAATAAAAACTTGTGTTGAGAGAGAGAGAATGGAGGGAAGGGGTATGTATATATGAGCGAGGAGATCTAGAGAGAGAGAGAGAGAGATTATATGTGAGTTGGTGGGAATATGGGAAGAGATAATAATAATAATAAGGTTAGGAAAGAGAGAGAGAGTAAAAGTGGTGGGGGAATCAACGTGGTGTCCTTTTTCATCTTGTTCGATCGTGCTGGTTGTGCATTCATTCATCTGTTCTTCGATCACTATGTTGTATTCTATGCTTGCTAGCTAGCTTTCTTTTTATTTCAATTAATAATAACAATTCCACATATATACTGCCGCCACGCGTTTTCTACACACTCACTACCCATCATCATCATCATCATCTTGTTCCAACTAAAAAGGTCCCACTTTATATCACTTCCTACCCAATTAGAGATATATTGAATATACAATCTATCTATATTATAAAACACCATCTTTGACCAAAAATTTTTCCAAAAAATATAAGAATCTAATGGTTAAAAATAGACATGTTATGGTGTGCATTAGTTCTATACCATTGGATGAGTTTTATACACACATCAAGATGTCACATCAAAGTTAAAACACTCACACCAATAATATACACACAATAAACTCTCACATTCTAATAATTTTGTCTACACTAAAAATGCAACAACTTAAAATAAAAAATTCAAAATTTAATAAAAATTTAATATTTAAAATTTACTAATCAAGATCAATTAAATAAGATCCATCATGACTATATAATTATGCAAAAAAAGAAAAGAAAAATTATTGTGTAACATTTAAGGGCGTACGTTATGTGTTCATATATTATTGGTCATCTCAATCTGTCATTTTTATGATATACATTACGTGGTTGGATTACGATTAAAAAGATATATTTTTTCTATATTATAACACATCAAGTTTGACCAAATTTATTTTCAAAAAATATAAAAATTTAATGTTTAAAAATATACATGTTATGGTGTGCATTAACTCTACACCATTGGATGAGTTTTATACACACATGAAGATGACATCAAAGTTAAAACACTCACACTAATACTATATACACAATAAATTCTAACGTGCCAATAATTTTTTCTATATTAAAAATGGCATAACTTAAAATAAAAAATAAAAAAATTAATAAAAATTTAATATTTAAAATATACTAATCAAGATCAATTAAACAAGATCCATCATGACCATAGAATTATGTAAAAAAAAAGTAAAAAAATTATTGAGTAACATTAAACACCAATAATATACACAAATTAAACTCTCATACACCAATAAATATGTTTACATTAAAATTGCCATAACTTAAAATAAAAAATTCAAAATTTAATATTTAAACACTAATGATCAAGATCAATTAAATACGATTCATCTTAAAATAAAAATTTTAATATTTAATATTTAAAATATACTAATCAAGAAATTTTATAGAAAAATAATATTTAAATCTACTAATCAAGATCAATTAAACAAGATCTGTCATGACAGTAAAATTATATATATAAAAAATAATATACACACAATAAATTCTCACACATCAATAATTTTTTATATATTAAAAATGCCATAACTTAAAATAAAATTTTCAAAATTTAATATTTAAAATCTACTAATCAAGATCAATTAAACATGATCCATCATGATTATAAAATTATGTAAAAAAAAAAATAAGAAAAATTATTGTGTAACATTTAACACCAATAATATTTAAAATTTACAAATCAAGATCAATTAAACGAGATCCATCATGACTATAGAATTTTGTTAAAAAAAATTAATTATTCATTTAAAGACGTGATTTATATGTTCGTATATTATTGATCATCTCAGTATGTCGTTTCTAGGAGTATTCATAATATATCAGTCAAATTTTTGAATTATTTTCAAATCATTACAACAGACGTGATTGAATCATTTTCACATATGGCATTGAGTTTAATTTGTTAAAAACTTATTTTCTCGAGATCAAAAAATATGATTAAAAGCAGCACAAGTTTCAGTATTTTAAGTTTATACATAGTAAAACATATTCTTTAAAGGTAGGCAGAGATATCAAGAAACTATGACAATCAGCACTGTCCTACAATGTTGATCAAGTGAACCGCATTTTTTTTTGTAGCTTACTTTCCCAATTTTCCTTCTTCCCTCTTTTAGACTAGACAATGAGTTCAAAATAGATTAATTGATTTTGTCAATTTTAATTCGTCACACGTTAATTTTTTTAACGTTATGCGGTTGGATTATGATTAAAATACTCTTTAAAAAATTTAAAACAAGTCGATCCAATCTGATATACTTTTAGTTTTTTGAGCATGCAAATATATTGAACTTACGTTTCAATTGTTCGCAACGTTAGATTACACTAGGCAATGGGTTCAAAATAGACTGATTGATTTTGTCAATTTAAATTCATCACACGCTAATTTTTTTATCCTATTATTATATTTTTTTTATTTTATCGTGCCGAATGGCACGGGTATACCCTAGTATATATAATAGCGCAATGGTTTTTAATTTGAATGCTGATGATATTATAAAATTCATTATATTTATTGTTCTAATAATATATAGTTTTAAAAGTATATTATATATATAGTTTTTCAAAATTATATTATAATTTGACAAAAAGATAATTATTTTAACAATATAAATAATTTTTTTGAATCTTAAAAATATAGCTATGAAATAAAAAAAAGGTGGTACTATTTCCAACTAATTATGTTTATTGTCAAGAAAATGTATAAATTTAAAATTAAGAATACAATAATTTTTTTAAAAGTACTATGTTCCAGAAAATAGGTAATTATTTTGCTAATATGGGTAGTCATAAAAAATAGTGTGACTAAAATTTGAGATATTTTTTAAATAATTAATAGTACTTTTAACATGAGTTATGACCTGATTTTAATGAAAGATAATATTAGATAATAAAATCAGTACTCCAAATCGTTAATTTTAATAACTTTTTATAATTATTTACTTCTTAAAGTGGTTGGACGCTTACGTTGTTTAAGTAAAATAAATGGTGGTAATATTGGCACCCTAAAGTAATTTGGTAATATTCCCACTTTCATTCGATCCTTCGTAACCTAATAAGTTGTTTGTTACTCGGTTTTTGAAAGCTGGGTAGAACCCTATATACTATACTCGATTATTGACAATCGAGTAAAGTATTATCAAGTTTATACTCAATCATTCACAACCGAGTAACATATACCTTATTCAATTGTTTAACTACCGAATGAAAAGTAGGAGTATTTTTAAAAGGTATTAAGATACCAATATCTTCATCCAAAATAAATTGTTACTAAAAAATTATCAATATTAATGTTTTACCTAATTGTGTGGATTTCATATTTTGGTCACGTATTGGCTTTTAAGTTTACATTTATTCTTAGTAATATTGCTAAAAGACTTAACGGATTAGCACTATACCGTCTTACCATGCCCCAAAAAAGGTTGATTTATTAATTGGTTGCTAAGTGGCACGGTGTCCAATTATTTTCAAACGCATGTAGTGTTGAGTGCAACTTTTGATGGAGGCTTCTAAGTTCTAACTTTTTATTAAGTATCTTAAATGGTATATATATTCCTGGAATCACAATCCAGAAATACTTAGTAATTAATCAGTGGAATTTAAAATGTTAAAATAATGTTTTTTAAGTGAAAGTCTATTGATAATTAAAGTCTATCCAAGTGTAGCAATAAAATTTTATCCCAAGTCTATCTGTGTCTATCCGTAATTAAAGTTGTTCAAACTCGCTAATTGTAAATGCTAAAATGATACTTTTTTTAGTGAAAGCCTATTGATAATTATGTTTGTTTGATGGATGAAGTCTATGATTTTTTTAATTTTTTTTTTACCTCTCCTCCACAACAATGTATCTTCCCTTTATTAATGCTATGTTTCATCGCTTTCTCTAAAAAAAAAAAAAAGATATAAAATTAATGGGGTAAAGTGTAATTTTCTCTAGAAATAAGGGGACAACATGAAAAATTCTTTCATTTCACATTAATTTTTTTTCCCACCATCACTAGTGAATCAAACTTTAGGTGCTCCCTTGGTTTAAATTTTTATTTATTCCTATAATTTAAAATGGTTAATTTTTATTGAAAATTTGAGTTTCATCGATTTATGATTTAATATCTATGATCTATAAGAAATTTTTAGTATAGATTTACTAATTTAGTATTTTAATAATAAATCAAACAAATAATAAAAATTAAAGTAGACAATTGCATATAGTTTAACCATGCTTATCAAAAAAGAGTTATATTAATGGGTGCCCTTAAGTTATATGTTTATAAATAGAACATGCATTAATTTAATTAGACAATTTTTTTTTATAAAATATTATTTTATTTATTTATAATATAATTAATGAACCTGGTAAGGGCCTACATAAACGTTTTAGAGTTTTTCATAAAAGAGCATACATGAAATTTAGGGGGCAGTACGTTGAGTCTTCAAATTCACAGAAGAAAGAATAAAAACATACAGTATTAATGATTTACCATACCATGTTACTTGTCCTAAAATTTCATTAATTGCAAATGACCTCGATCGATGGAGTGGCTCTATCGAATTGAAATCTGATTAATGATTATTATAAAAAGAGAGAAAATAACAACGAAAAAGAGTGAACATAGTATTAGAGAGGCCACGTGAGGATGACCAGGTGTGTTTCTCTCTCTCTCTCTCTCTTTGTCTCTCTTTGAGGAGAGGGAGAGGGAGAGGGAGAGGGAGGGGGAGGACTGACTGAGTAATGTAACGTGGCCAGCTGTATGACAAAAGTGGACACTTGCAGTAAAATGTCAAAAGCTAGGGATCCAGATGAGAGAAAATTAATTACTACTTTATACTCTCTCTCTCTCTCTCTCTCTATATATATATAAAGAATGAGTTGTGACCTCGTGGAAGAGAGAGAACGACTGGTAATGAAGGGGTCATACAACATTAGCTGGAACCACCCATCCATCCTCACTGCGTGAGTTGGCCGGCAATTATAATGCACCCTCACGGTTACATATACACATTGATATTACATCACTGTATTAAACAAATTGCTAAAACATTTAGATATTTTTTAAATTATTAAATATATTTTTTAAATATCAAATTAAATAAGTTAACAACTTTTTTCCTTTTTCTCTCTTATGTCACTAATATATTCTCTTTCACACTTTTCTCTCTCATTAACTACTTTTTATAATTTTAAATATATTAATTTTAAATACAAAAACTAGAAATTGTTAAAAAATTTATATTTGAAATCTAATTATTGATACCTATAAAATAAGATCTATTATGGTTATAAAATTATGTGCAAAAGAAAAAAAATCAAGAAAAATTATTGTAACCCACTTTGCTCTTTTTAAACATATTTTCTTCATATAACTTACATTCAAGTCACTTTACATAATTTATTTATTTCAAATTCAGCTCCAACTTAATTCTTCCTTTAGTTTAAAAATATAAAAAGATATATGTATTTAATCTTTACATAGTTTACCTTATATATATATAAGCACATTAGTTTTATAAACTAATGTTAATTACTACTAATGGTACCATATATTTACAATTAAAATTTGGAAATATGTAATGTTATTATATGGTGAATGATTAGGGATGACAAATGGTACAACCCTTCATTAGTTTAAAAAAATATATGTTTAATCTTTTACAAATTTAAATAGTATTTTTTTAAAAAATGAAAGCATCATTACTTTTGTAAATCAGTATTACTACCAATGGTACCATCTGTTTGTAATTAAAATTTTAGAAATATATAATGTCATTGTAATAATAATGGGATACATTAATTTTTAAATATATATATATATATATATATATTGGTGAATGATTAGGGATTACACACTCACCCAACCCAGCCTTAATGAGTTAGCGAAACGGGTTTGAATTTAAGCATATGATAAACGGGAAAAAATTCAAGTTTTTCAATTAAAAACCACGTCAATCTAGTCAGATCGAATATATATATTTTGTCATCTCGAGTTTGGTTTTAACAACCTCCCCTACTTGATAGTTAGAACGATTGCCATATCTATTTATGATAGTTCATTTATGTGGGTTTAGAAAAAGTCCGGCTTATTATAGTGTTATTTGTTACATACATAGTTTTGTATAATATATTTTAGGTTGCACGTTATTTAAATATTAGATATTTTTGTTCAATCTCACTATTTTTAATTGTTAATTTTTTTTACATAGCCGTGCTGTTCGGCATAGGGCAATACCTAGTTAATTATATTATTTAAATTAAAATACTACAATTATATTTGTAGATTAATTTTTTGTAAAGTATTTTCCTTAGGGAGTGGTTTTTTTTTTTTTTTTAAATGGAGCACAGGAGTTGTTGTAGTCGATAATAAAAAATGAAGACAAGAGAGATGCAAGTTTTAACCATTGTCAAGGTGAGGTTTGTACTCCCGTAAGTTACAATTGATAGGGAAAACTTTCGGCTAATTTGTGGTTTATATTTCCTAATTAACTAGTTTTTTTTTTTTTAAAAAAAAAAGTCATATATATATAGTGTTATGTTACAGGAACCATGCATGATGTATGAGGCGAGTTAGTAGTCTTGTATAGATCTACACAAAATATACCATACGCGCGCATAGCACAAATTGGGCTAGCTAGCTAGCTATATATATAGTCATATATATATATAGAGAGAGAGAGATTATATGTGGAAGCAAAGATCAACGCAGAAGAGAAGGTGAAAAAGAAGGTTTTAATTTGAAAGGGGTTTGAGCCTGCAAGTTCGTGCAGGGGCAAGCAAGAAATGATGGTAACGTTGTGGGTGTTGACCTGATTGATGGGATAGAGAGGGAGAAAACCAGCATTTACTATTTTTTTTTTTTAAACTTGCTAATACAAATATTGAAATGTATATATATATATGAATTTATACCTATCTATCTATCTATCTATCTATCTATCTATCTGTGGGCACTTTTATCCTTTGATTTGATTCTCGACCCCCCATATATCCCATACTGTTTCTATCTATCTGCGTGATCGAGAAATACATACATACATACAGATAGATAGATAGGCAAACAACGACGAATCAATTCCAATCATCGATCCTCTTGAGATCATCATCATCATCATCACCACTACTCACGTTCCCTTCACGTGCCAACATTAATAATAAGTCCACTAATATTAAGGCATTGTCACCTGCTACATGCTACCTATATACGAGATACGACAGAGAGTGAGCGACTGACTGACTAAGAGACGACTGTTTGTTACTTCGTTTTATATAAATATATATATAAAAATACCGTCTTAATTCATCCAATTTGGCTTAATTAGCACCAAACACATATTGGCTTCTACATAATGCCAAATAAATATGCACATTGGCTGGCTTATATATTTATTGCACAGGGTTAACCTTTCAATTGGGACCATAATTTATCCTTTTCAAGTTCCAGCGATGCGAATACTAAATTTTCACCAATTAAATTGCTGACCCGGTAGATAAATTCCAATCAAAATTAGTAGCAGATTCTATCAACCAACCAATGGTGAAGATAAATAGATAATATGCTTTAAGACTTCCCTCTTTTTTCTTTTATTAAAAAAACAAAGAAAGAAAATAAAATAAAATAAAATAAATAGAAAGTACTCTTTTCGTTTCAAATGACTTTGTAAAATTGGCATAAGAATTCTGAGTCAAAATAACTTGACCCACATAAATGACCAACGTAATAAATCAATTAACATATCAAAAAGCAAAATTAAGCAATTATTTTGATTATTAAGTTGGTAATTTATATTAAAATTAATACATATATTATCATTATTCGAAAACAAAAAGTAGTCATATAAATGCTCTCCGGTCTCTACTAAGTAACCAATTTCTCAAGCAAAATAAAATCAGCGATCGGTGACAGTAAAAATATTTGACATTGAGAATTTCAAGCCGAGCACGGTCGAGAACTTTTCAGCATGTAACCGAGTGCGAGCCGCACTCCTTCTATTTAATAGAGAAATATCACGGCATTAAGCATTTGCCGGGAGATAAAAGGGAAGATTACCCTACGTTTGAATAGAGAGAGAATCTGGGAATTGAACAAAAGTCGGGATTTAGAGTGCAAAAAAGTGAAAATTCATTATTTGGTAAAATTAACGAAGAATTTGAAATTTTACACGCGACAAATTTGCTATATTTTTCCTTTTAAAAATTGTAACTTAAATTCCATGGTATAAGGCATCATTCTCCAAATTCTAACTTAAAACAAGTGATATTTTAATTTATTTCATTTTTTAAATTCTACATACACGACATCCAAACATGAGAAATTAAAATTGAAGAAATTTTAAATGATGGAATTTTAAGTTCTATCATTTATAATTTCTATGAAAATTAAAATTACTCCATCCAAACATAAGGAAAATGTACACAAGAATCACGTACAAACTTACTACAGTTTTTTCCCAGTTTTAACTACTTATAGCACCCACAAAGCACAAGCAGCAAACATATCTCCTATCCCCACACAAAAAAAGGGGGGATAATTACATTACTTTGCATCTGACAATAAACATCCAAGTATGTTAAAAATACTTTTAATTGCCATTCCAACTTTAAATGTGTGGAACCAGTAAAAGAGAAGCTGGAATCCCATCACTTGTCCTTGGGCTGCAAGAATTCAAGGGGAAAAACATAATTAGAATTCAAGCCAACACAACAACAGACACGAGGAAAAACGTCTCTTAAAACAAGGTCTAGGGTAGTTTGTAGACCTAAGCAATCAATCAACATTGCATTGTGTATATCGCACTACAGAGCAAGTCAAAGAAGCAATATCCTGTTAAGGCAGGCAACTGTTTATCCTAAAAACTAGCTCTTCCACAGAAAGCAGGCAAATTTTTACCAAAGACTAATCCAATTAACAAGCTGGCATATCTGACATATTAAAGGGCGGTTGATTAGGCAAACTTTCCATCTATGAAAAATGTATTCAGATAGAGATTACGGATAAGCCGACACGGCTTTTCCAGAAAAACTAGGATACTGATACATTTAGGATACAATTTTATCACATATATTTAATTATTTATACATATACACAATTAAAAATGAAGGAATATTATTTATCGATCAACTGGGCAATTAAACTACCAAACGTATTGGTGCGAGTCTGAGTATATTCAGGATATTTAATTATTTGCATGTTAATTCTAATTGTTCTCTCGCTCACATCCCCACTCATCCATTGTAATGTATGTTTTCTGGCCTGGATTTTGTTTTGATATGATCTTGAAGTATCTTTAAGTTGATTTTGCCTCTTTCCTAGAAGTATCTGTGCCTTTTAGCTTTCTATAGAGCAACTCTTTGTAAGAAACTTAATGTTACCATAAATCGAATAAATTGTCTTCAAGCAACAAAAGAATTTGGTACAAATCAATACCGTATATTGAGGCTTCAAAACAACAATGTCTGTCAATAAATGCAACACAGCGTGAAAAGGTCTCACCAATAAATATAACAAGAATCTTAACAGCTGATCTGAAAATATGCCTGAAGTGTGATGCAAAATGTTCATCTTACAGCAATTTTATAACCAAAAAAGCATTTTATTATGATGCAACAGAGACTAATTTAAAAGCTAGAAAGCATTTTTTCCACAGGTTCTGCCATTAGCTATTAATCTCCATCAATTCTCCCAAAAAGATGCAATATTCCCAGTGATATAACCATATTTTCATGCCTCCTATTTTTTATGTTCAATCCTATTCTCCATAGAAAAGCAAAGTCAAAAAGTGAAATTTTAAATACTGATAGATGTGCAATAATAGAATAGACATCTGAAAGTAGGGAAGCTAGAGCCATCCAAAACTTTTATTTTCCAGTTTCCACATATTCTAATGTTTTGTAAACCATAAAGGAAAGAAAATAATCGGATGTGGCAAATGAAAACCATACAAAGGGCTATTAAACAGTATCCCATATTGAATACATGTAGCAAAAGTCAAGTTGTGCAGGAGCAGCAGGAACGCAAATAAAAGGTATTAAAAAGGAATATTTTTGGTTTCTTTTGGTCATAAACAGCCAAAACATCTCTATCAAAGAAACATTAGTAAACAAACCAGAACGATGTTTTGGTTGAAACGTACAGAACAAGGTTGGAACATCTACATAATATAACACACCACCTTCTGAAATTTATCTACCAAAATACGGCTGAGATCTTTTGCTTTGATCATCTAATAAACAACCAAAACAAAACTACAAAAGAGTAAGCAAAGAGGGAGGGGGAATGAACACCCAATCCTAAGGCAGCCTATGCCTAACAACTGCCACTGCCACCCAATAAGCCGCCACCCAATAAGCCGCCACCCTATTGGAGGCTCTGGGAACAATACAAAAAGAAATACAAATAAGCGAAGAGATAGCTCTAATATCAACAACTAGAGCCTCAATATCCCATGGTGATTCAAGATTGGAGGAGGACAGATCTATCAAAACATGGCTTGGATCAATGCCTATATAAATCAATGGTTTGATTACATAGACTACTCAGTCTTCTTGCTTTCTTTAGTGAGCAAGAATTGTCCTCAACTGCTGTATGCAATGAGAAATGGAAAGCTTTACAAGGATTTAGGTTTGTTAGTCTTTATTTTGGTAAGCTTTTGGGTATGCAGTAGTTCATATTTGCTAAAAAATAATCGAAGTCAACAACTCAATTGGTTCAATGTTGCTAAATTGCTATAAAAACTTCCTCGGGGAAATTAAATCAAGCAATCATAAGCCAAGCCTTGCCATGAGCCTTACTGAAGGGTCATTGCCTCAGCTTAGTTAGGTGCATAAGCAAACCTTCAACAATTATAGACTAAAACAAATAAAATAATGAAACACTTAAATCAGGCATTTCGAACCACATCAGCATCGAAGGAACGCTAATGGATGGGCTGGGTGAACAAATCAAAGGGATGGTGGTTGCTAAGGGGAATGCCAGAGGGAACATAACAGTCCAATTGGTAGATTTGGGTAAGATATTTTTTAGTAATAACTCAAGTGACCAACAGGAATGGAGGACTGATGCATCCGTTTTGGCCAACAATGATTTGGTTAAACAATTTACTTATGGATGCACTGATGCATAAAACATTCAGCAGAAACGAAAATCTTAGGGGTGTTCACAATACTTCTCCTTAATCGCTCAAAACAGTTACAAATGGGAAAAAACAGCAGATGAAACAGTTAACTTGTGTGTGTGAGAGAGAAGGGAAGAAGAGAAAGAAGGGGAGGGGGGGGATCATTGTGCGATAGTACGAATGAGGGAGGGAGCTAATATTAGTGGAATATCATTTTCTGCATACCAAATAACATCGCAGGAGTATGTATATATATAGAGAGATGGTAGAGATATACTTGGAAGTTCAACCATGAGTCAAATAGTTCATGCCTTGAGTAAAAGAACCTTGATGAGCAAACTGCAAAATTTATAATAAAGAAGATAGAGCAGTAAGTATCTGTGTGAACTCAGTTCCAGTATAAAATACCGAACATACTAGGAATAAAAAACTACACAATTAAAAAAAAAAAAAAAAACTTTGTCCCAAGCTCTTTAGCCTACATGTAAGTTGTTCAACTAAGGCACAAGAAAGGCTCTGCTACCACACCTGTGCATTTGGACCAAGATGAGCCCCAGCTGTTTCCTTCCTAGCAGATCCATCACCACCCCTAGCAGATCCCTTGGTATCGCCCTGACAATGGTCGCAAATAAATATAGTAAGTAAACCAAACAACTCTACAAATCATAGCTGAATAATCGAAACATATGAAAAGTGAAAATGCAGTTGTTTGGTGTAGAATATGATTTACGTACCTCTAACTGCAACACCGTTATTGTTTGATCAAATCAACCAAAAGAAGAAGAAACTGCGTGTTAGACTTTAACTCAGAAAGATTAAACAAATTAATGCTCTGTGGCTTGATGGCAAAAGAATAGGCAAAGACAAATTGTACAATGGATATTGTTTCTTAGAAAATTAAGAAAATGAAGGACCACCAGGATGAATATAAAAACACAAAGGGCATTTTAAATGGGAAACAAGTGCAATTAAAAAAAAACCTAAATTCTCTACCCAACACAGGGAATAGCAACAGAGGTTCTCCCCGTAATTGTAAAGCCACCCCAATCCTTCCTTATATCTCTCCCAAACTTAAAAGCACCTCCAACCTCCTATCCTCTCCCCATATTGGAAGAGCCCCAATAATTTTCCCCATACTTGATAGTATGGAACTACTATGGATATGGTCTCCAAATGTTCTCTCAAAGCTTGTAATTTGTATTTTTACTGTAAAATTACATTTTGAACTTTCAAACTTATCCCCATATTTGAAGAAAAATATCACGTGTATACAGCCGAAATACAGAAAAAGCAATGATACAGGCCAACAAAATACTACACCACATACAAATTCAAAATATCAAGGAATACCTCTCTGTACCTAGCTAGGTACGCCTTGAGCGGATCAATGTAATCTTCAAAGCCTAATGTTGCCATGGCCCACAGCAAATCATCGCCGTTGATCGTCTTTCTCTTCTCTTTTTGACACTTATCACTCGCCCTACACAGAGGTCAGATAATCCCGAAATCTCATTCATATTTCCAAAGCATGAGGCGCCCACTCCAACATGGGAGAGATCCCAAGCTCGAGTGTTGCCAAGGGGATTGGGGTGGGTTTTCTTTGTTTGTAGTTTAAAGAGATAGCCTTGGACCTCCCTTTTTTGAACAAAGAAGCAAAAATTAAGACAAATTATGTATATCCTGAAGCATAAAGTAGACAATGTTCTGTCTATATGTATGTACGTACGTGGTATATATACATAGTAGTCGTAACCCTTGTCAAAGGCACCATCCACACTTAAAAGAACATCTTAAATTGCAGCAGTCCAATCTTTCATTTACATTTTTAAGATTCGAAACACATTTTCCCTTACTATATAGATTCATAGTTCAAAAACATGTTTTAGGAAAGCTAATTAGGCCAAATTATGCTTTTTCTGAAGCATAAATAGGCAAATTAATATTTTTTATGTATGTATGTATGCTATCAAATTACATTCATATTTCCAAAAAATGTTTTATGAAGCATCATAAATTAAGACAAGTTATGATTTTTCTGAAGCATAAATTAAGACAAGTTATGATTTTTCTGAAGCATAAATTAAGACGATTGATGTTGTTTTATGTATGAATGTATATATCGATATATGTATGTATGTGTGTGTATACATATAGTAACGGCATACTCGCTGGTGATGAAACTGATGAACTCCGAAACGCATTCCTGAACAGTATCCTTAGCATCCTTGGCGATTTTTCCGTTCGCCGGTAACGCCTTTTTCATGATCCGGCTGATGTTGGCGATCGGTAGGTATCGGTCCTGCTCGCGAACGTTGGATCTAGGGCTCTGATCCCCGCCACTCTCGTGGCTCCCACCGGCAGGACTCGCCGGAGCATCGGCCATATTCGCCGGAAACCTAGGTTCACACTCAAATTATCATCAGAGAAGGACATCGACACTCAGGGTTAGATAAAAACCTAGAGCTATTTTTCGTCGATGTGAAGGAATAGAGAGAGAAATACCGGATTTTTAGAGAGAGAAAGAGAAGAGGGGGGAGGGGATTTACCTGTAGCGAGAAAGTTTTGTATTTGGGCGCGCGTCGAGAGATGATTGACCGATGGATACGCAAATGGGGAGAGAGAAGATCGAACGCTTGAGAAGAGAGGAGCGAAGAGAGATAATACGATTCTGATTGATTTGTGTGTTGAGCCTTTTTTTTTTTTCCTTGGGGTGGGTTTTTTAAGCTTTTTATAGGGCCTTCTTTTATCTGCACCGTTCGTTGATGGGAGACGGGGTATCTGGCTTTGTAGCACGCACTATTGATGTTCTATTGTTTGTAAACTTGTGTGAAGCGTAAAATGTCTAAATCTTTTTAGAAACTTACTAATTTTACCTTTTATTTTTCTTAAGCAAAACAAGAAAAACAAATATGAGCTTATGTAAAATTAATAATAATAAAAAGATAAAAAGATTAACTTGAGATTAATTTTTTTCCACTTCTAATTTTTTATTTAAAAAGTTTTAGACAATTTGCAATTCTATTAGTAAACGAATTAATAGTTTTATTGTATTTATGAGCCAATGTAAAATCCATTTGTTATATATATGAAAAAGCATGTAAATCTTGAAAATTGGAATCTTTCCAACCAGTATGTCCGCGTAAATAATTTAGTCCACATGTTATTCCTAAGCAATATGCAATTATCGTGTGAAATATTATATATATATATATATTCTAAATATTAATTGTATTCAGTATAAAGATGTCGTGGATGCAATTTAATTCAACTAATATTAATTTTTCCTGAAAGAAACAAGAATCAGTGTACCATGTCTTGCCATAAGAGTTGCTCTTCACCGGCGATTAGCTCGGAATTTTTGTTATCTAAAAAAGTAGAGAAGTATAATTTTGTTTAATTCTCATTCTATTTACATTGATCGCTTGAGTTAGAGTTCATAAACGTCGGCGTTGATGGGACTGATTTGCTCCGATGTTTAAGTCTCACGCTTGAGCCAAGTTCTTTGTATACCTTAATACAATATAGTCTTGATTAGGGCTCGTTTGATTATGTAAATTATCCTACTTATAATTGTTTTATTTTAAATTAATAAATTGTAAATACTTTCATCTTGACAAAAAAATTGTGTCTGTGATTTTTTTGACATGAACTTGTATGACAGTTATAAATTATATAATTTCAACTATATATTTATATTTTCTCATTTAATATTTTAGATATTAACTTAAGTTTACGACTTTACATAGTAGTTCATTTTGTAACAAATAACTCAAATTAGATAATGTTTCCAATTGTTCATAATATTTCAAGATTTTGAAGGTGTCAAATTCTAGAAATATTATGAAAATGTTATAGATTTCAAAGTTATGAAGGTAGCAACTTAACATCCAACGATTATATAATTTTTCTCAATATGTTTTTTTTTTAAAAAAAATCATTTGAACAATATTCAATCCAAGTTTCAATCAATAGAAAGAATGGTTCCTCATTTTCTAAGATTAATTCTCTACTTACTGTCTTTTGGTTAATACATAAAGTGAAGGAGAAAGATAGAAATTGAACATATGTTTTTTTGAAGGGGAATAATGTGAAAGATTGTATTTATGATTAATTGGGCTTTTCAAAACTTGTCATTGCCTTTTTTAACTCCATTTAGATTAGTAGTTAATTGTTGATATAAATTAGGGTATTCCTATTGTTTAAATATGTCTTTTTGTCATAGTATAATATTATTTTAAAAAATTGTATTGCATATTTTTAATGTTGTACATTACTTTAACAATAATCAGTAAAACTATTTTTGTACTTTCAGACATGCTCGTAACAAAACTTTTAAATGTAACTGTTTGATAGTAACGTATATTGAAAGTTAAAAAATAAGTTGAAATATGTGATAGAATACCATCTATATCATCTTTATTTTTATGAATACATGTCTTTCATCCAACCTTATTTATTTATTTATTTATTCTTCTTCGTTCATAAAAGAAAAAAAAATCATATAAAAAGCCAAAAAGTAAGGCTCCATTTGATAACAACACGCATGATAATTAAAAAACAACTGAAATTGTGAAAATAAAATTAGAGATGTGGTGAGATGTTTTCCTTCCCATGCTTATTTTTATAACTATTGTATATATTTCCCTATACTTCTTTATCTTTTGTAAAATTTGTTTCTTCTTGACACTCTAAAAAAAATTATGAAAAAAATTAAAAGATAAGAGTTAATATTATCACATATTTCAACTTATTTTATAATTTTACAAACAAATTAATTATTTTCTATCCGTACACAATATTATTAAAAGAGGTTAAAAAATTAATTTCAATACATGTACTAGCTTATTTGTTTTTATCAAGTATCAATATACACGCATCTTGAAAAAAAAAAAAAAAAAAAAAAAACCTTGATAAGCCGAGTTTGGCGTTGGCCCAAGTCCACTAAATTTGTATACACGTGACCGTAGTCTGTACTTTGAGTTGGGCGGGAACATTAGCTAGTTCATCGGATGGGAAAACACAAAAAAGAATCGGTATATTATCTGTGCATTGTATGACCGTCACCAGGGGCGGAGCCACTTGGGGGCGAGGTGGGGTTATGCCCCACCTGGACTTTTGTAAATTTTTGAGTTGGGCTTTGTGGGAACATTAGCATATAATTTTAGTTCATCAAATAAGTTAAGGGGGTAATATATGGGAAAGTTTGGTCAGTTCTTTTGTGGGGACGGTTCTGCGTGATTTTTAAAAGTTTGGTCAGTTTTTTTGGGAGGGTTTTTTATGCCAATAAGGGTATATTATGCACGCTAGAGTGCGTTGATTTTTTCTTTATAATTTTATACGAATTATGTGTTTTATGTTGATTTGCTTCTTATTTTTAATATTGTTATTAAATTTGATTATTGAGGTTGATTTGTTTATATTTAGATTAATATATGTGTTTGTTGGACGTTGGTTATAGTAAGATGAATATTGAGTTGATAAAAATATATAATTAATTTTAGTAAATTTTTAACTTTTCCAAAATATCGAAAAAATGGAGAAGTATTTTATAAAAATTTAGCCTAGAAACATAATTATTGAGTTTGATTTGGCTTAAAATTTTTTTTGGCCCCACCTGGAATTTATTCCTGGCTCCGCCACTGAACATCACAATAATAAAATAAAAAATTAAAAACTTAAATACAATGAAAAAGAAATAATAAACATATATATTGTAGTATAACACTTGTTTTACTCAATAACTATAATGCATAGACAATTTTTTAAAAATTGCATATCTTGTTCGACATGCGTTGAACATGTGAACACACTCCGACATGTCCGGTCAAGTGACCGACATGTTTGTCGTTTATTTATTTTTATTTGGATATGTGAATAACACACTAAAAACACGTAAAATAAAATCTAATTAAAAATATATAAAGTGAAAATAATAATAATATTATTTATAATAATAATCATAAAACAACTGGCATAACAAATCCCAATCTCTTTCTCTTTCCCGGAAAACTTAGCCCCCACTCCCCCATCGAAGCAAAACCCTAGCTCCAATTCTCAGCCATCGACGACTTCTCAGCCCCAACTTCCCGTCTCAGTCATCCGCGACTTCTCTCCAGCATCGACGACTTCTCACAGGTATGCTACTCTCTCTCTCTCTCCGTCTCTCTCTACACATACATGTTTACATATACACATGTATGTGTTTTACCATGGCTGATAGCTCTGTCTGTTTCTACATATACATGTTTACAACAGCTGTCTCTTTCTCTCTACACAGTATTTTTAAATGCGGTAGGTTTAGTACTAAGTAATTGATGGAGCTTGATTCATCTAGTCATTTTCGAAATTGATTTACTGCGAAAATTAATCAGAGCACTTGATGAGCCGGAGTTGGAGTCGGTTAACAAAGGTTACGCTGTCTCTTCATTCATCTACCGGTTCCTTAAACATACGTGACAACTAACATGTGAAAGATGCAATCTAATTTCTTTAATTAGGGTCTTGATTAGTGGCACATGCCCTTTGTAAATATGTAATACATCCAAGCAGTCGCATCGTTCACCAGGCTCTATATAGTTCAGCTATGTGGCTCTTTCTATTTTTCTGTCTTCAAAAAATTTAAAAATGTATTGATCTAAATTTTTCATCACTAATAATTATATTTGATTTAGTGGTAATTAAGGATTTTGAATTAATTTTTGCAATAGTGGACTAACTTGGTAAAACACCTGCCCAGAATTGGGAAAAGTTTTGGATTTGAGTCTCGTTTGGAATTGTAGTAAAAGGAAGATAATTAAACCTTCATAAAAATATAAATAAAGTTGCATCACTATTAAAAATGTATATGCAACTTGAATATATAAAAAGTAAAAAAAAATAAAAAATAGTCGGGGATTTAGTAGTTTTTTTATAACTAAAATTTGCATTTTGCATAAGATTTTTTTTTAAAAATAAATAGGACATTGGAGCGACCGAGAGTTAATAATATTTGTATGTTTTTTACTCTTCATATAAGATTTAAGCTGAAATTATATACATTCATGACAAGTTCCTTGAGATAGTTGGTTTTCATGGTCTACCGTGAGAGAGATGCAAGTGGCCCTCAGGTGAGATGGATGTTGTATTTGTAGGGCCACTTGTAAACATAGGATAATAAAAAAAATAAGAAAAAAGAAAACATGATATATATGCTTAAGAACAAAACATGATACATAGACTACTAACCACTGTTTATTTCTCCATGCCTTCCACTCTTGCCTGAAATGACCACAGACTATCTAAGCCTCTTCATTCCGACAATGTTGTATCATATACAGACTAAGAAATAGTAAAACTAATGGTATAAGACAATAGAGAGAGAATAGAATTATGAAAAAAGAGATTAGTTTGAGAGAAATGAGAAGAAGACAGAAAATGTTGAGATGTAGTTGTGGTTCTAATTCATAAAACATAAATATTAAAGGAGTGCAATAATCCCAAGTAGTGCACTTCGTATTCACCAAATAGTTGACATGTGATACAACCAAGATGTTTACATGGGAAATAGAAAAGCCATCATGACAACATTGAAGTATATAAAAAAATATTTTTTATTAAACATAAAATAAAAGCATGCACTGCCATCACAGCATGGGGTTGCACGGTTTGCTTCTGTTTCCTTTACCTTGGTGGAACTAAAAAGAATGTGAAAATGTTAATTTTAAATTTACAATAAGTGCATAATCTAGCTCGAACATGCTAACAAAAACTTAAGGTGTGCTTTGAGAATTAACCAACTTCGAACATTTGTAACTTAATTTTATTTTTGTTCCGAATTTTTCAATAATATGACTTGTCAATATTTTCTTTTGGGGGGTTTATATATATATATATATATATTAATATTTATATATATCAATATTTTCTTTTGGTGTGTGAATGTATCTGTCTTGACAGTGCCAAACCTTAAATCAGTTATTTGTGATTTAAGTTGTTAATTAATCTTTTTGAATACATGGTATAATCTCTTTTGAGGGGTAGTTGGCTATTTGCAATACATAAAATAACTTATTGTTTTAATCATTGCAGAAGTTTCAGGATGACCTAAAAATGCTTGGTCTAAAAATAAAACAGCATGAAGACAATTTCAATTCACTGTTGCAACACTTACTCTCTTCAATTCCATAATTTTGGGTTTGAAAAAAACAGAAAATACTAAGATTCACTGCTATTGGAGTGGATTAAATTGACAACCATTTATGACTTAGTGTAACTTGGTTAAAATCATGTCTAATTTGTTCCAATGTGATCGTTGAGTTGATACATTTGTCTTGCATATCGACATAAGATACACTCCTTTCGTTGTGCTTCCAAGAGACTTGAGTTATAAAGTCATGTTCTGCAGTCTTCTTAAGTTATGAAGTCAATTCTCTGCTTATATCTATATAGATTAGCTGGACAGCATTTCAAAATCTATATCTATGATTCCCATTTCAAGATTTTGATGCTAAATATTGGTTATGTTTTTGTGTACTAGATAGCATTTCATTACCTGGAAGAAGAAGATTGAAGTGAACAAAAAAGGTACATGCAAACCGTTACCTGGGGAATAAAGAGTACAAGAACAATTTCTAAAATGAAAAATTGTCCTCATTATGTATTTTTGAAACAACTATTTAGGCAATCACAATGTTAAAAACATGTTTCAATTACCCATGCAGTGCATTAACTCCATCTATGATTATGCAAATTCTATATCTATATAGATTAACTGGACAACATTTCAAAACATATATATATATATATATATATGATTCCCATTTCAAGATTTTGATGCTAAATATTGGTTATTTTTTTTGTGTACTGGACAACATTTCATTACTTGGAAGAAGAATAAGAAGAAGATTGAAGTGAACAAAAAGGTACATGCAAACCATTACCTCTTGGAGAATAAAGAGCACAAGAACAATTTATAAAATGAAAAAGTATCCTCATTATGTATTTTTGAAACAACTATATAGGCAATCACAATGTTAAACACACTTTTTAATTACGACTATACAAATTCCCGTAGTATTAACAATTACCCATGCCGTGCACCTAACTCCATGGATGTTTTTAATGGAAACTTTATTAAAAAAAAAAAAAACTACAGGAAAAAATTTAGGCGGGAATTCTGGTCAAACTTCTTGGTCAGACTAGCCCATTTTTATATAGATATAGATACAGATGTCGAGTTTCAGGTTTCTATTCGCAAACGGCGTTGTGTCACCTTCCACCGACACCCCTTCTGTTACGACCTTGCTTGAAGCGCACCCAGGTGATAATCCCCTGCTATGCTATCTTGATTTTGCTTTACAAAAGTGTTTTCTCAATTCACAGTTAAACTCCTCCCTACAATTTCACACGATTCAATTTAGAACTACTTACTTACATGGCGTTTGCTCCAATTGTTCCTGTAAAAAGACACATTTATAAAATGTTAGATGGTTGGTTGCAACCAAGGGATGTTATTTGAGAGTCAATAGTGTCTTTAGAACCACTTACAATATATGTATATATATATAGTTGGATACTCTAGAAAGGGTTTCGTTCTTTAGTTAAAAAAGGGATTTCCTCTTTGAGGGGTTAAATTAAATGGTCAAATATTTTTATGAAATTTGGTGGAAATGTTTTCCTTCATTGGTGAACTAAAACTCTAAAGTTTGAATGGCAAAAATGCACACACGCATATATATCAATTTTTAGCAAACCAACTTTGCGGTTGATTATTTTGATGAAATTTATCATCTCCACTGAATTTCATCAAATAATTGAACCATTTATTCCCTAAAAAGAAAGAGTTATGTCTTCAACTAAAGAGCGGAAGTCTTTCTAGAGCTTGGCTGATATATATATATATATGTATATGCCGGCTCTAAAAAGAATAGTCCTTACTTTAAGAAAAAGGACTGTTTGTTTTGAACGTTAAACGAACTTTTTTTTTTCCATGAAATTTGGTGGAAATGATTTATGAGTCAATTAGATGATTATTTAAAATTTCAACGGCCAAAATTGAACGGATATATCAATTTTTATTACTCCCATTTTCACATTGAATTTTTCAGTGAAATTTTGTTGAGATGATCTATTCATTAATAGACATGTCAATGGATCGAATTTTGATTGTATTGCCCTATATCCGATCCAATCCATTAAGGGAAAAAATTCAATCCAATCCAATAATCCGACGGATTGTTAATAATCAGATCCATATCCGATTTTGTGAGCTTGTTGGATCTCCAATCCGATAATCCGATCCGATTTTTTTAAGAAAAAAGTCTAATTTTTTAACTATAAAAGAACAAATTAGGTAATAACTTTCAACAACAAACAATATAATGGAATGAAGAAAATATTAATTTAGATAATGCATTAATAATTCCAAAGAACACACAAAATAAAATAAAATAGCTTAACATCAGCCTGGATAATTGAAAATCTCCAGCAACAATTCAATGCAACTTGAGATATATATACGTATAAAATATATATTATATAATAATCAATTCAGATCAAATCGGATTGTTAACGGATTGGATATACCTAAATCCATATTTGCCCCATTACATTATTGGATTAGCGGATTTGGATCATAATCTGATTATCATATTGAAATTTCTAATCCATATCCGATAAAATACGTCGGATTTGGATTCGGGTCAGATTAGGATTGAAATCTGATCCATTGACAAGTTTACTCGTTATAGAGATCATCTCCACCAAGGTTCATGAGAAGAATCATCCATTTAACCCTTGAAATAGATGTTCATTCTTTTTCTTAAAGAGAGGACTGTCCTCATTCAGTCACAACTATTTATGTATGAAATGGATCCTCTTCCTGTATATATGTATGTATGAAAACTCATTCAGACACAATCAACCATGTAAACAAATTTCAGGTGCTTACACTACGTCTCGCACTCACAACAACGGTTCACACCTATTGTTCTGGGACAGACATCTACGCAGGCTTTCTGATTCCTGGAGAATTCTGTTCAATTTGCATCGCGAACTCCTGTTCAAGCCTGCAAATGCTGCAGTTCCATTATCATGGCAACCAATGCAATCTTTGGTCTGGGAATCAGTTATTTCGTCTCTTGTTAACAATTCAATGAGGAAAGTATTGCCAGTTGCACTGAAGCAGAGGAAAAGTGGTGAGGAATTGGCAATCACAACTCTTTTGAGTGGCAATTTGGAGAAATTGAGTGAAAATGAAAGTGTAGATAAAGAAAGTGTTTGTAGGCTTTTGGATGTGTTTGTTCATGTCGGTCCATATGTTCCTCTGACGTTTGGAATTAGAGAGAACTGTGCTCATTTGGCCATGGTAGGTCATCGAAGGGATGTTGCCAATGCAAAATATTCAGATTGGGTTAGGTAATTATACGATTTGTGTTTGTGCATGTTAGCTTGAGGGATGTGCATTTATGTACTTGTTCTTGATATGAAGTTTTTACGAACTTGTAACATTGGCATTTGATTGTTTCTAGGTAGGCTGAGGAAGCCTTTGGAGAAGTTGAGGCCGCCTTTGGCTACTGAGCTCTTGTTGTCGAGTGACGGGGATAGGGTGCTAGAAGGTTGTCTGACTAATTTTTTCGTTGTCTGTCGCAAGGTGAGATCTTAAGTATTGCAAATTTAATGGCTGAGTTGAAGGCTATGTTTGATTGTAAAGATGGAAAAGGAAAATAAATTTAGTTAGTTTGTGTGAATAGATAGAAAATAAGGTGCGAGATGTTACTCATTTTATGAGTATATATCCTCCATCCTTGAATATTTTTGGTGGAAAATTTTTACTCACCACCAAGCAAAGAAAATTTCTTCATGGAAAAACTTAAAAATTAAGGGGATATCACCTCTATCACTCAACTTATTTTCCATCTTTTCACCAAAACTAACTCAATTTATTTTCCTTTTCTACCTTTCAATCAAACGGAGCCGAAATGTCCATTATTAAAAGCTTAATTGTTTAAAGTATAGAAACTTGAGAGAGGAGTTTTTTTCAGATGTCAGCTTTTTAATCACTTAACCAAAATTGGTAATTTTGGCTTGTTTATTGTTTTTTCTGGTATTTGGCTGTCCTGGCGTCCATATTGAAATATATAACTTTTCACTTTTGAAGATATTGGGCATTTGTTAATCTTGCTTGAGTTGTTACAACTCCATTTTGCATGGACTGATGTCTCAGAAAATGAATCGCGGGTTAGCAGTATACAGTATGCCTGCTTTTGTTTTCATTAGACACTTAATACATTTTTTCTTCTGTTGATTATGTTAGTTCCAACCATCTTCCGTAAATATTTATTGAACCACTGTTCGTTCCCGCTGTCTTCATTTATGGCTTCGTGGCTTAATAGGGAATGTGTGCCTTTGTCTAGTAATGTTCTTTCATTGATATAATTTCTCTCTTGTGATTCTTAAAACGTGAGTCGGCATGAAATCTATGCAATTATTTGTCGTGTATTCGCTTGTATCACTACTAATTTTGCAGCTATTACTGTGAAACTACTGTGCAGGATAATAGTGTGGACAGAAATGAAGCTAAGGACAGGGACCTGAACCGGCGGAGAAGTACGTATTCTGTTGAGGTACAGACTGCTTCAATCAGTGATGGTGTTCTTCCGGGAGTTCTACGCCAAGTAATCATCGAGTTAGTTCTCTCTCTCTCTCTCTGAAACATATGCAAGATGTGCACAGACATGTACACATACAGATCTACAAGAAAAAAATGTACTCATTTTACTACCATTTAGAAGCATACTTATCAAAATAATCTAAATTAAAGAAGAGCGAGCTTAACTGATTGCTAGAATATTCTAGCATGCCTTTGAGAGATGCATGCTATCTGAAATCATTATTCTTTTGACTTCAATCTGCTAATACGTCAGCTACTATAGTTATGATTTGGTATCTTCCATCAAATAGAGGGGTATTTTCTTAGTAACAATTAGGATTGTTGGTTAGTTACTAACAAAAGGGGGAAAAAGAATAATATGGGGTGGGGATTATGGTCAATGCTTTATAATGATTGTTGCATTCAATATAGCAAAATGGAAACCGTTGCCTTTTGAGTGTTAAGTTCAAATGTGGTAAACACTCACTTGCGTCCTCTTATCTGAACTCATTTCATGTATTTGTAACTAGCAACTAGCACCTACCTTGGCTAGAAATTACATCAACTTGTTCTTTAAGAAGATTTAATGATGTAGTGGAAAATAGTGCAAGCAACTCTAGTGGCCATCTTAAGTCATTCTATACATCAAATTCATTGACTATGTGCATGTAACGAGCTCTAGTTTGTGCAGAATATGCTCGAGAAATGGAATCCCATTCCAAGAAGTTGCACCATCATGGTCAGAGCGTGAATTGTGGGAAGAAGCATTTATTACAAGTAAGTTGGTCCTCCTTTACTTTTCATGGATAGGTTTACATAGCAGAATATGTAACCTACCGTTGAACTGCCACAAAGGTTTCAAAATTATGGTTAAAGGAATTGAGTTCTGGCTATTTCAGTATTCATTTTCCCCTTAAATATAATTGCTATAGTTGATTTCTTTATGTTTTCTAATGCAACTATGTTGGTGGAACGTTTGCGTAATTTGCAACCTTGTGATCATTCAAAAAAATTGAAAAAGCTTCCACATCTTTTATAGCGGTGAACTGGTTAATGTTTTTCCGGTTTAATAACTATCTGCCAAAGATAGTACCCCTACTGCTCATAATTGAACAACTCATTCTTAAGTCGAACTATTTGAAAAGAAGCTGTAACGGTGTACCCATATCATATTTCTGTTTATGCGCGTCTTAGTATGTCATTATGTTTTCTTACCATTTTCAAAGCTAAGGTTTCTTATATCCTGTGCATTGTAGCGTGCATGGGATCATTAAAACAGAACATCATGTTCCCCAATTATTATGCATGCTGATATGAATCTAAAGCAAACATTTTGTGCTGTTGTGATATATTGCTACTACTTGTCGCTGTTGCTTAGCAAAATAAAAGTTATGTATATCTTTTTTTGCAGATAGCTTGAGGATTTTGCAGCATGTGGAGACAATTCGAGTTCCAACTTCGTGGGAATCAGTGGAATCAAAAACTTGGAAGGAGTTAACATGGGAGGATAAGAGATTTGAGGTGCGTGAACTTTTCAACAGTAACAGAAGAATATGCTTTGAACTGCTACAATAGGACTTCTTATTTTCTAAATATGGTTTTCTGTTTGAACATGATCAGGATGGGCCAGGAAGGATCACAGCACTAATCCAGGTACATAATTAGATTTGAAAATGGTTGTTTACTTTTGGTTGTAAAATTGGTCTTTTATTTGAAAGAATTAAAAAGTGGGCACGCTGCAAAGAATTTCTTCGAGGAACTTCAATAAAAATTTGAAATATTGAAGTCCCATGGTAATTTATGGGATCTCATAGTTATTGTTGTAATCATGGTTACAAATTTTCATTTGTAGAATGATGAAGTATGAACCTCTTCAACAAATATTTGCCCTCTTCTTTTTTGGTTTACATCCAATTATATATGAAAAAGAAAATGTATAAGTAATTAATATTCTCTTTATTGTACATGCAGAAGGAGATCTTGGAGAAGGCAGGCCTTGAAGGGTACCCAGTCACTTCATTGAATGGTTGATAGGCTCTTTAATTCTTAGAGTTTCTATGGAAAAATTTAATATTTACATGTATATATACATGGCATATGCAAAACCTGAGCAGAAACGCAATGCTGCAAGGCTGGGCCAGAGATATATATGTGCTGCATCCTCAGTTTATATGATTTTGATTTGTTGAGAAAATTAGGTACTTACTCGTTTGGGTTCACATGCATGTAAAAGGAACATTCCAGTTCGAGCTGGTTGCAAGGTTTCTGAGTCATGTTGTTTGTTGGTTCGCATTCTTACCTGCCAAGCAGAGGAGAGATCTTTTTGTAGTTCGCTTTCTTGCCTGCCAAGCAGAGGAGAGATCTTTTTCTAGTTCGCTTTCTTGCCTGCCAAGCAGAGGAGAAATCTTTTTTCTAGTCTTGTGGCTTTTCCCCTCGTGTTGTTCTTGTAATTTTCCGATCGCATTTAATTTGAGTACAAAACATGTGTTACCTATTGGTTATGCATTTTAAATCATTTCTTTATCTCTTTTGTCCAATTGGTGGCAAAGATTCTACAGATTAAGGAGTGAATTTCCCTTATGCAAATTATGTTGACTGTATGCAAACATGTTTGAAGCGCTACCTCAAGCCTATTATCCAATATTTTGAGCTTCTTTTTTTTTGGGTATAAAACGGAAGAGGAGAAAGTAAAATGAGGCCGTTGCTCCAAAAAAAAAACAGACAAACTGCGCCTCATAGAGCATTAGTAAAATGACTGGAGCAGTTCAATACAAATGTCATTAGCATTAAAAGAACTCGCAATAACAGTGAGCAATATGATATGCGCGTTGTCGTTTACTGAATTAGTTTAATTGCATCTCTTTTTGATTAATCAAATGTATTTTGTATATTCAGTGTTATTCAACATTGTAATGCAGATACTAACGTAGTAAGAAGTTCAAACTTACAAGCCATGATCATCACTGGAAAAAAAAAGGATATACAAAGAAAATAAGCGTTCACTTAAATCGCGATAGCATTTGATGAGGCAATATAATAATGTCCAAACAAGAGCAAGTAAAATAGATTCATACTATTACAAAGACATATTTCAACGTACTAATATTCCTTCGGTTTCAAATTTATAACCCTTTTTTAGGGTGTCTCAGGTGGCGTTTGACAAAAAAAAATTGAAAACTGAAAAAATTATTTATTTAATTATGAAAATTGTATCTGAAAAAAAATGTAATTTGTTTAAATATAACGCATCTGAAAACTGATTTTTTTTAGTACGACAATTTTGCCTTTTATTAGTTTATTTGGATCACATGATTCTAAATATAAGAGGGTAAAATAGGTATTTTGCATTCTTTAAAATTAAGTTTTCAGTTTTAAGTGGAGAAAATTAAGTTCCAACTTACTTTTTTTTTTCTTTAACAAATAACTTTAAACAAAACCTTGAAGTAATAATTCAATTTTCGTTTCTTTTTATTTTAGATATAACCAATGCACCAAAATTTACAATAGAAAATAAGTTGTGGGTAGAAATTTTAAAAAGTAGAAGGTGAATGTGGAAATGTGAATTTAAAACAGAAGGGATACATTTTCGCTTGATGGAATAAATGTATATCCTTTTGTTTGAACTGTGATGAATTTGGAAAGCAGTTTATTTAATACTTAATATTTTTTATAAGAAATATTTTTGCATGCATAGATACACTAAAAATGTGGTAGTTTCTTTTAGGAGTTTGCTAGCATGAAAGATACCGTAAGTTTTTAAAATTTATAGACGATTTCTAACCACAAATTTTAAAAAGATAACCACTCTTACTCAAACTCTATGATTAGTTTTGAAAAAAAAATCATTATCATTAAATTCATAATTACAAAATTAAGGCTATTTTTTCAGACTTTTATACAAATCCATCGATCTGACATTTGTGTCATTGTAAAATTGGATTCTCCATTATCAATTATAAAAAAATATTAGATTCTAAATTTGAAATATTTTTTAAAAAAAATAGTCAATCAATATGTTATGTTTAATTTTAGTTTATTTGGTCAAAATTACCAATTTAATTGATTAATGAAAGAATAAGAAATAATTACTTAAAATATATGGAGTTTACTATTTTGCATAGGCTAAAATGTTATTAATGATAAAGATGTGTTGGAATTTGATAATGTTTAGACATAATTGAATGTGAGGCTAAAAATTGACTGTAAGTTTTAATAAAACTAACGGTCTTTTAGATAAGGGTATTCGTAAATACACCCACAAAATCCGTCTTTTCAGTCCAGTGTGAAGATACTTTCTTCTCACCTCACCACTTTTTATACAATCTTGAAACTCACCCCACTGGCGAGTTTACTGAAATAATGCAATGATGATAAAATTTCGTCGCTAAAAATAAAAATATTAAATAGTATTATTTTTTGCATTAAAATAAGAGATGCATAATAAACTCACCCCACCTTTATTTCACATACCAAACAAAGCATAACAAAACCACCAAAATCATCTTTAAATATTCACTGATTACAAACCATGAAAGCTATTTCTACTCTCAAAAGGAAAAAACTATTTCTTTCGATTCAATCTACCACAATAACAAAATACAAAATTTCTAATTCAAAAAATTTGTTGGTCAGAAAAGATGCAAAACAAAAAAAAAAATGGAAATTAGAAGACCCAAAACACCTTAGAATTTTATTAAATAAACTGTGAAAAGAAAGGAAAACATTAATTCGGTTCTAGTTTACTGAGAATCCATATTGCCTCTCATTCTAGAAATTCATAAAATTGAACATGTATATAAATTGAATTCATAAATATATATATATATATATATTTATAATGGTATATATGTATAACATCAATGTGTATATATATAGATCATGAACAATAAATTGTGCTATGGTAATTAATGCTTGCGAATTTAATTACGAGGAAACTCTTTTTTTTTCTTCTTTTTTTTTGACCTACGCATGTGAAAAGTTGCAATATAAAATAATTTCGCCCTGAGGATAATGGTTAAAGTCACAATACAATAAATTTTGATAAGGAATAAAAAAATAAAATAAATATTGTGCTTGAATCATCAAACCTATTCACAGCGTGAAAAAAAAATCGAAGTGGTAGGTCAGTCAGCTCATAAACCAAAACATGAATTTCTGAAAATAAGCATCCTTGAAAAGATGAAGTGCACACACAGTTGAAAAGATGAAGTGCACACACAGTAGTACATGTTAATTAGCTAAAGGCCCACGAGCATTAGAAAATAAAAGGTTTTGCTGGCATACAAGCCGAGCTTGATGATGGAAGAAATGCTCTGTTATTCAGCGAGCTTGATGATGGAGAAAGGCATTGTGAATTTGAGAGAGAGATGGGGATGGTCTATGGTTTGAGAGAGAGAGATGTGTTTTTATTTTAGAGAGAGAGAAAAATGAGGATGGTCTATGGTTTCAGGGAGAGAAGCTGTGTTTTTATTTGAGAGACAGAGAGAGAGAGAAATGAGTAAAAAGCTGTATTTCTCGTCTTAGTATTTCTGCCTAGCTTGAAAGAAAAATTGAAACGTTAAGGTTTAATTTGTTTCGGTGTTTGGGCGCTGGTATGCACTAATCCGTAAGAGATATGGCCTCTATACTTATTTATGTATAGAATTTATGTGGCCTCTCTTTCTATAGAATACAATTTCATAAAATTGAACATGATTATAAATTGAATATATACATATACATACATTTATTAATTAATGTTGTTTTTTTGTTTTACCAATAAACATTTGATCAATATGTCAATGGAGAAATAATATATAATTGACCGACGGTGAAAGATTGGGATCGAGTTGAAAAGGATGAAGATAAAGATAGATTAGGGCTTGTGTCGCTTAAAATGTTAGATACTTTCTATTAAATTTAAAACTTTAAATGGGGTGAAAAGAATAATTATGTGGGTATATTTAAGATTATCCAAAAAAAAAAACTCATGAAGTCTATTTAGCGGCAATTTATCTAAAAGATAGAAATCGAGGTGAGAATAAAGGATTTTACGCTATTTTTTAAGTTAAATTTGATATAGTTTTGACTTTTAGTGGGGTGAGAAGACATATTTTGTGGGTGTATTTAAAAACACCCTTAGAGCATCTCCAATGGTAGTGTAAAAATTGATTTGTAAATCACATGTGTCAACTCACTTTTACAAAAAACTTGAATGCTGAAAAAAAGGGGCTCCAATGGTACTTTTGTAAAGTTTTGTGTAAATTTTGAAATAACAAATAAGATTATAACACATGTTAGATATCAATTCAAGCAATTTTCTTATTAATTTTTTCTTGATTTTTTTACAAATAATCTTGTAATTACAATGGATCTTGATTTATAGGTATTGATGAGTAGATTTCAAATATGTAATTTTTATTAATATATATATTTTACATTTAAAGTTATTACTTTTTCAATTTTTATAAAAAAATTGAAGAGAGAGAAAGCTGATGTGGCATTGTAAAATAGGAGTGTATTTTACACAACTATTTTACACAAATTTCAATTTTAAAAGACTGCTGGAGAGAAAAAAATTTACGAGTTGTGTAAATTTTACACAAAACAAAAATTTAAAAGACTGTTGGAGATTCTCTTAGATAATCATTTTCCTTTCTTTTAATAATTTACCATAATTGTCCATAAAATATCATTTGCATATTCCCGCCCAATCATTAATGCACAAATACATAAATAGAAAGCCTAGTTAAACTGTAAACCCAAATATATATTACAGACATTATATTTTATCTAATCTAATATAATCTAATGTAATATAATATTAATTCAAACAGATTCAACCGTTGCCTTCACATATAAAAACCCTAAAACAGAAACTCCTTAAATATATTTCCTTTCTTACCAATCAATGGCATCTCTTCGCAACACTGCCTCTTCACCAATAGTCAACCTTCAAAAGCCACCAATGGTGGTCATTCATCTGATCTCTATAAATACAAACCCGGCCCCCAAAACAAAAACAAATTCATTTCACTATATACTATTATCTATAATCTATACTAATTAAGTAAATAAAATACTACTAAAATGGCTTCTTCTTTAGCACCAATCACCAATCATGAATTCAAACTATTTCATTCAATCGACCGCAACCTCTACACGCGTCTTGTTTTCGGCATTGGCCGAGACCCGGCTGAGTCCATGCAAGTCATGGCATTTTGGATATGGCTGGAGAGGTCGCATTATTGTCGCTCTCTCGTCCACAGGTTGTTATCATGGCCCTTGGCTTTGCTTAACCAACTTGCAGACGAATCTATTATGTGCCTAAAGTGTGTGGAAATTGATTCTTTCTTCTTGATGGAAGGCTACGATGATCTCGCTTTGCTTCAAAGTTTGATTGAGATCGAGATTAGTCTCCGCCATTTTCATCAGAATCGTGTCGGAGTGGTCCGTGGGATCAGGAAGATTGTTAATGAAGTTTGTGCCAAGGCTTTTGAGGATATATTGATGGGGCCTAACCCTAATCAAGGAAACCCAAACCCTAACCCTAGTTTTTATCATCAAGTTGTGGGTGTTCCTTTTTATCCTAGTGTTGGGATTGTGCCTCAAGTGGGATTAGGGGCTAGTGATCATCATTTGGTGGGTCAAATTGGGGGTAATGTGCATAATCTTGATCCGTATGATTTTGAAAACCAGCGACAAATGTTGAATACCGAATTAAATGAATTGTTGGGCCGTATAAGTTTAACTGTCAATTGTGAAGAAGAGAACGAGGTGTCACCTGATGATAGAACTATTTTCTTAACATTCTCAAAGGGATATCCAATTTCTGAAAATGAAGTTAGAGAGTTCTTCACTAAGTATACTCTCTCTCTCTCTCTCTCTCTCTCTCTCTCTCATTAAGGCACGTTGATTGTTTATATAGAAAAAAAAAACAGATTTAAATAAGGACCTTTTATTTAATTTATGTAATTTTATTTTGTTGTTGACAGGAAATTTGGAGATTTTATTGAAGCAATTTACATGCAAGAAGTGGATCCAGAGGAGCAAGTACTATACGCGCGACTAGTTGCGCGTTCAGCTTCAATAATTGATATGATAGTGGAGAGAGGAAGCAAGTCGAAGTATTCAATAAATGGGAAGCATGTTTGGGCGAGGAAATATGTGAAGAAAAATCCCAAGTCACCACCGCGTGTAAATGAATCACCAGCGCGACCATCTTCACCTGTCGCTGCGCCGCAACCCTACTATGGTGTTGGATGGTAGTTTTGGTTAATGGAGAGCGAAATGGAAATGCTAGAGAAGTGTTTCGTACGTTTAGGATTTATGTTGCTTATTAGTTTTGTGTTATTTTTTCTCTATTGTTGTTATTAATTACTGATACTGGTATTGTTCTTGGTATCTTCAGAAATCATTAGCAATGTTGTTGTCATTTTTGTAACTTGAATAAATTATTATAATTTAGTGGTGTTTGGTGTAATAGAATTTTAAGAAGAAGCTGTCGCCGGATCTAAAACTTCAGGAGTCCAAATACTGAGATATTTGTTTCTGATTCTCAATACTCTTGGGTTTGCTTTTGTATCTTTTTGATATAAATCGAATTGAATAAAAAAAATCAGGTTTGCATGTACGAAAATTTATAAATGCTACAACGCCTCAATTTCATTCTCATTCTCATGAATATGAGTCATTTTCTTACTATTTACATTCATATTGCTATCTGAAGCCTCTTATTAATTAATTAATTACTACTATAATATTACTTACTTATCTATGCTAAACAAAAAGAGGGGCACATAAGTTTAAGAGAAATTTTGAGTTTGCACCCCAAGTTTATATGTGACACCCTTTCGATAGTTTAAAATGTTAGTCTCAGTTAAATGTTAAAACAAAAAGATCATACTGCCCCAAAATAATTCAATGGCTATTTTTGTGAAGAAACAGAACTAGCCGTTGGACACTAAGTCCAAGAATTCCTGGCTGCTACGAAAAGTCTTACACTAACAAAAACAAGGGAAAAACACAGAGAGAAAATTATAACACAAAGTTCATAAAAAATGGCAAGTAGAACTCATTCTTTCTATTGTGATGAGAATGGACATTAGTTGAGCTAATGAATAAGGAATTTATTATGTAATGAATGTAATGAGTAATGCAAGTTAATAAAGGGATTTCCAAGTACATATTAGCACTATATAACATCACGCCATTCAATACATATCCATTCATAATAGCCATACTAGATATATAGCATCCACACAAAGTGCTGCAATTAATTAATAAAAATATAAGTTAAAAAAAAAAAAAATTAGTTAACTTTTAAGTTCAAGGAAAATATATAAGGCACATTAGGTGGTCTAAAGATCCTTTTCTTCTGTGTAGGTTTTGCCATTGGATTTTTCTTGCTATTAAGAGGTGGAGGGGATAGAGGAATTGTAATCCTACCACCAAGTCCACCATTTGCTTTGCCAACACCACTACTATTAGCACATATGCCACTAACTCCACCACTTCCCAACCAACACCCTTCCACCGTACGCCACTTGCCCTGCAAACACCTCTTCCACCACTAGTACTAGCACCTATGCCACTAATTCCAAAAAGAGACATAACAGCTAGTACTTGAACTTATGACTTAAAGGGGAAGCATCCCAAGCCACTAAAATACCCAGATTAATGTTTTGTATCTGCCTACACAATTCTAGAACGTGAACATAACTGTGTTCATAATTGCATCATTCTTTCTTCCATTAGTGTTGGCATCTTTAAACAAATGGGCAAAAGTAGATAAATTAACCACCAATTCCATTTTGTCCTCATTTTCAACATAATCTTCATACATGTAATATAAATGTAAGAAACGAAAGTAAACAAACTAAAGTTTAAGCATACATATAATATAGATGTAAACAAACTACTAACCCAATGAGGAAGTGAAATCATGTTTTCTCTTGACAGGAAGCTTATTGCCCGCCCTTTTCTTAGTATTGGAAGGGCTTTAATGATTGGCACTCTTTGATGGTATAAGCTTTTATGCACTTCTTGAACTTTCCAATATAATCCTAGTTGCACTTCTTGTATTTCTTGCGGGACTATCTAAGCTAATAATGCAAGAACTTTGGGTTCCTAAAGGTTATTTTGTTTTCTTAGAAGTTATCAATACATGATTTTTGGGTCCCCAAATCTAGTTTGGATGGAGTACAAAAGGGGTTGAGACCACCAACATCAGGTGCTAATTAAGGGTTCAACTAATTAATCTAACATTAAACAAGTTATGTACTAACTTTTAACAATAAAAGGGGCAATCTTCAAGGTATTTATAAGATTTAAACATTTTTTGTAGAGATTTTGAGTAACTTCGTGTTTTCATCAAACCAACCAAAAACCTAGCTAGGAAAAATACGATAAATGATCAACTGAAGATTGAAGACTAAGGAACGTACATGTACTAGCTCATTACTACCATTTTATCCCTTTCTTGCTCTTTCTTCACACAGCAACAAGATATGAACGGGTTTTGGTGTGTTTGGTGACATAACTGTGTATATGACTCACGTGTGCTACTCAAATGTATAATAAGGGGGCAACATTTTAATCTAACGGCAAGGTGCAAACCCAAAGAAAAAATAACCCAGGGTGAAAACTCAAATATCACATACAAACTTAAGATAAAAAACTCAAAATTTCTCTAAATTTGATTGTCTCATACAGAAGAAAACCTCCGTGGATTAATTAAATTATACTTGAGTAATGTGTGTAGTTTGGTATAATAATTACGTACATAGTAATTAATTTCATTATATTTTAAAGTGATTCAAAATCAAATGATTTAGTGATCTCAGCTAAAATCAAATAGCAAATTCGCTTATCAACCTTGACCAAAGAAGAATATTGTCATTTGAGAATAAATTAGCGATAAGTTATATGTATTGCATTATATTCTTAACATGTTATTCCCAAACATGTATAGTATGAGAATTTAATTAATTCTTTAATGTGGGTGCTAGTTATGCACCCGTTCATAATTAAATTATTTGAAATGTATGCGGAGGTGTATAGCTATGCCCCAAGTCGATCATGTTATAAACTATTGATTAATTGTAGTATTTTTTAATTTTTTTATTGTGAATACACTTGAATTTAATTTAATTTCTTTAAATTTTTTAATTTTTCCTAAAACAAATTTAACCTGAATGACGTAGGACATGGTTAAGAGTCAAATAAACTAAGGATAAAATCACTCGATCCTACATTTCTTGATTACTGCATTTTTTTATTGCGGTTTCAAAGACCTAATTCCCATTATCTGGGCCTAAACATTTTTGCACATATTATATAGTACGCAAAGTTAATCAATCCATTAAAAGCCAACATCCAAAATACATTATCCAACCTCATGTCGTTGATACCATCCAACAACCAACTGGTGCTCCGGCTGTTTGAATTATATACTAAAAGTTATGATTTTATTATTATTGATTTTGATATATTATATAGACTTGATTTTGCTGTTTTAATGAAAGTCTTTATGGGCAATTGTTGTATTATATTATTTATTTAAATATTGTGCATGTGTGTCTTTTATTCTATATAGTAGATGATTTAGTATGCGGAGTATAATTTACACACAGAAGATCATATCATCGGTTCTTGTGAAATATAAGTTTATTGGTTTACGGTCTTAGATGGAATTGGACACCTATCGGTAAAATTGTAGCACAAGTTTTAATAGTTTATTTTGATTACAGGAAACGGTATAGTTTTAATTTGTTGTGCTAGTGCACTTTGTGTATATTGAACATGACTAATTTGAGTTAATTGTTTTTATACTGATTATATAAAACAATTTAAAATCCCATGGTTATTATGATTGGTTATGCTCTTAATCTTGAAATAATTAATTGACATATATATGTAGTGTTTGTTGTTTTGACTCATTAAGAGTGAGATTCATTTATGGATTAATAAGTTCTGTGAATTGGACAACGACACTATATGTATGATGAATATTAATTATTGACGAAATTCACGTCCCAGTAAAGGGATTGATGATAACCCCTTGAGAAGCTTATAAGTTTTGATCATGTCAAACTTTGCAGGTGGATTATGTTAATCCAACATATCAAATAAGTTAAATGGTAAGCTCAATGATTAAGAAGTCATTTAAATATAATTGTCAGTAATTTAATTTAAATGACGGTTATCTGTAATTTGAGTGTGAGGAGAATAATAAGCATTTAATAATAAGGAGCTCGGAGTATAATTTTGAGACAAGGACGGAAGTGCAATTATAATTCTTTAGTGGTATGAATTATAATTTATAGAAGGAATTAATTCATAATCGAATTAGGATTCCAGTTTTGCATAGTAAGCCCAAATACTTATTTCTCCTTAAGGTCCCTATTGTATTCATATATATATACGCCGGCCTTACCTATTCTCGTAGTACAATAATTCTCACAAATTTAGGGTTTGTGCCGAATAGAGAGGCGAAGTAATTCTTGGTGATACCGCAGCCCACACTCGGTACAGGATAGTACGGCAAAAGGAATACAATAGAAGATCATGAGGTTCCATCGAGCTCGTGTTCTTGATTCGTCTACACCAACTCTTGTTCATGCTGAGACGAGATTAAACCAGAGAAATCTCGAAGGTAAAATCCGATTCCGCATTAGGGTTCTACGTAAAAATTTTGTTCGGTCTATACGCAGTATTGAACGACCCTGGTATTAAGTTTCCATCACCGACATACCAATCTGGTGACAACGGTACTTAAATGAAATGCAATTTTGATTAACAACGAGATTACATCTGTTGATGTAATTATCATCGAGGTTAGAGACTCTTGATAATACAATGACACTTAATGTTTCACTAATTCCAATAATTATTAAGGGCACCACTAACCAAAATGCTGACATGGCGACCACCGACCCGTGATGACATATGAATTAGTGGTCCCTAACAACACGCTTCCATTTAGCTTCAACTAGTGCGGACCCCACCATGCCCACTATGTTAAGGTTGTGGCCAACTCTTATTCGTTGGAGGGGGTTTGAAACCGACCAGTTAAATTTTGCCACGTAGGAAGGAGGAAGCGATCACTAATTAAGATTGATATTGACAAGGCTATAGAGGTTGAAGACTAAGAATGAACTTGGTGGGGTTTTGATATGAGGGCTTAGGTGTATGTGTGTTAATTGTTAGAGCTTGAAGTATTGTTAAGCTATTGAAAATGCCAATAAGGGTGCCTAAGAAAATGCCAGTTGACTATAATGGAAGTATTTTTATTATGGTTTTAAGGTTCTCTACTTCTTCCACTATACATAGCTTCCATGATCTTGCGGTTTGGCTAATTTGCATAAATTAATTTGAGTTTTGTTTGGCAAAAAAATAATAATATATATGGTCAAATTGGGATCACAAATGTAACAAATTAAGTCTCAAAGCAAGTTAAATTTATCCTTCGCTTTGTAATAGTAAAGGTGAGTATATATGTGGTACAAAATACCTAAAACATTTCACATGCATGGTTTAAATTTAACATGGTATATGGTATATATATATATATATGCACCAATTTTAAAAAGAGCTCAACTCAGCAAATAAATTTATGTTAAAATATTCTTTACTTTGGAAAAGTTAACTTAGTTATCATATTAAAATTATCAAATAAACTTACTCTATTGTCTTAAATTAAAAGGTTCAATTTTAAGCTCATATGTTTTGTTTTCATAAATGCCTCTGTCGTTCACTTATTAGTTGGTAAAATATAAACCTGAAATTCCTAGTTGGGAAATTAATTATACGAAATTTCTTTAGATGTATGATCACTAGTACCATAGTGGTATTCTTGACCTTCAATTCCTCTAATCTTCCTCTTCATAATTGCTGCAACTATATATAACACGTGTTATGCTTGTGAAAGGGCTTCCTTTTGGCTTAACATGCCGATAAAATCGCTTCCCCAATACGAAAACAACTAAACCAATTGCATTAGCAACAAGTAAAATTCCAAATCTTAAACCCCAACTCACATTGTCTTGAATGTAGACAATAACAATTATATTGATTGCATTAGCAATGTAAAATGCAAAGAATAACCAATTAAAGAAAAATCCCACTTTTGTTAAGCTTTTGGAATTGATTGGCTCCTATTGTAGCAATGGTGAAGTGTGTGCCTCCTACCTTAATTAAAGCGAGTGTTAATCGTATGTAGAGAATGGCAAACTGAAAATTTTATGGGGTTTTATTACATGTATAATAATTGGATATTTTTTGTGCAGGTGGGGAGCTCAAGGTATGAATAGTCGCTGATAATGTCAACTAAATTATACCTTGAAAAAATATATATGCTTGTAAGGAGATTTGTGTAAATATTGCTTTAAATAAACAATTCCAATATATTGTGTCTTAAGGAGAAATTCACTTATATATAGTCTTTAACTTTGGAGTCATTCTACATGCATGGATATATTAATCTGACATAAAAAATTGACCATCTAATGTGATATGGACTTCAGTATCTAACCAATACATGCATATGATGGTCACACTAAATATGCCAGTCTTTTGTCTCAAATATACATATGTGTGTCCCTTGAAAATTATTGTTATTTATTTTGTATCTTGTTTTGTGTTTAAGACAACCAATAATTATCTTTAATTTAAGTCCGTACACTTTCTGTTTTATTTTGTTCTCCTATCAAATAATATTTCGCTAATTAAGCCTAGCTTGTAATTGTATTTTCTACATTCAATATTTTTAAGGTTTAATTTGTTTATGTTAGCGAATTGATTAAATACCGGTAAAGAAATAAAAGATGAAGTGGCGATAAGACAGAAAAAGCCAAAGAAGGAGTTGGCGATGACAGCTCCGACCACTAGAAATAAGTACTTAAAACGGAGGACGATGTTATTGATCGATCAATAACATTATGTTTCTTTAGATTGACTAGTCCGTCGCCTGACTATATGTTCTTTACATTTTTGATCGATCAATAATATTATGACAATTCAATTTATCTTTATGTTCTTCACTTTGAACTCATTAATGAGATACATTATAAAGTTGCTCAACCACCGGCCAACAGCTAGATTAATTAAACCCATAAGACTTCCTGTTAAAGAATTAAGCCAATCAACCAACCAATTAATTAAATCTTAATTGTTGATATAAATTATATAGTCAAGCAAAAAACTAGTTAATCTACTAATTACCAATTTCTAAAGACAAATGGAGTAAATTTCTTTATGTTCAGTAAACAATAAGAAACATAAAAAGGTTTTCAATCATTTAAAATCGAAATTACTTATCACCAGGACATGATCAAGGTCGGACTATCTTATAGCTTGAATGTATATATAATCATAATGTGTGTCTATGAACAAGCTAGATAAAGATAGAGAGATATATGATAAAGGGAAAGTATTTCATCCTCCTCTTATAAGATTTTGTTAAGCTTTTTCATCGATCATTTGATGAGGGAGTATGCATTACAGATTATGTGGCTCTGAGGATTCCATTTTCTCTCTCTAGTAATTAATTTGTGTTATATGTATATATGCATGCATGAATACGGGATACATATATATATATTGTGAAGTGAGAAATACAAAAGAAATTACAAATTAGTATGACATTCTTCCCTCCCTTTCTCTTCAGGAAATTAGGGAAGGATTTAGGCTAATTTTGACACAAGCACGCATGTGCTAACATTTTCTATAAGTGCTTTAATTATATACTTGAATTTATGATAAAGGAATTAGGATTCAGGACATATATATAGGTGATCGATGTGCGCTGTGATGTTACATATTTTTTAAAGGTAATTATCATGATATTACTTACAAAAGAAAATCTCATGATATTCAAATAAGATTTTTAATAGTTGATTATGTTAAACTCAAAACTTTCAAAAAAAAAAATTATGTATTAACCGTGTTCTCTTAGGTTATTGGGGGGGTTAGTAGTTAATACTATAAAAATATAAGCAATATCTACGTAATACCCCGTAATGTAATTAGTAAAAATTAGTCACGTATTAATCTCGATTAAGTGAAATTTTGAAAAATTCAGGAATCTTGATCAACAATGGGTTAGAAAATGGATTAAATTGTAAAACTTCATAAATTTAGTATGGACTAAAATGTAAAGTTATATAAGTTCAGGGGTTAAATAATAAGATAATAAAACTATAAGGTGAATTGTCATAATTATTGTAATCACCAAAATTGGTCATTTAAACTCTGCTGAGTGTGTTGTGTCTTAAAAGAAAATTGTGGAGTAAGAAAATTGGTCATTTAAACTGTGCAGTATGAGTAACATAGTGGAGTAAGAAATTCAGAATTTTAGTGACCAGGATTCGGGTCATCATCTTCGTTTTCATTTTCTTTGCTATATATTTTAAAGTAAAGGTTAATTATGATTCCTTGTGTTTTAAATTGTTAAAATTATAAATATTTCTTAAATATATGATCTTGCATGTATAAGTTACTATAATTAATTAATTATTTGTGGTGATCAAACGCATGCATGTGAATAATAATTTGAAAATTTGGATTTAGAACATATTCGGTACACACTTGTTCATTTTTTTAAGTAAATAAGAACATATTTTTGCCAATGTTTTGGTCAAATCTGAGCATGTTGGTAATGATGAAAGTAAAGTACCAAAAGTATATTTTAAAATATAGTTCAATTCCTAACATATGGCTTTGGAATCACCTAAAAATGATAAGAAATGACTTTTTTTGGTGAATTTAACAAGATTGATGGACGATATTGGGTTTCAATGCTGGAATCTTGAATAATCTCTTAAATATTTCAAAGTTACTACATGTTTTGAATAGATTCTTTTAATTAATGAATTAGGCTTGTATGTTATAATTTGATGAATTAGAATTTTGGTTGCTACTAATTTGGAGGATGTTTAATATATGTTAAGGAATATATTATAATTGATTTATCTTGTGGATGTAATGATTGAATTGTTTAAATTTTTTAGTTGATTAACCTTGCATTATATGAGATTAAACATACATAATCATTCTTAATACTAAGATATTTGGCATCATAAGAATGAGTTGCATTATTATTGTGTCAACCTAATGGTTTGGCTATATTAGAATTCTCTATGGCATATGGCTCAAATATTTATCTCTTGGAGAACTTATATCCCTTATCTACGTACATTGGGAGCTTTCCATGCTCATGGTGATATATTCTTGGATATCGTATAATCTCGGTTGATTTGCCAACGGTGATTGGATGGTATCATTGATATATTTATGGCCTCCCAACGATGAAGGGAATTAGGTATGGTTGGTATTTACCGATATGGAAATAAGCAGTGTTGGTGCCTTTGGGTTGAAAATTCCTAAACTTGTAGAGGGCAGCAAATAGTCAGTTGTCTAGAGTCAGCAATGTGAAGTCCGAAAATCTAGACAACAGCAAGACGCTAATAGTTGTATTTATGTGATATTGGTGAACGTATGGTCCAATTATGTTGCTATATATTATGACATTCTCTGAGGTGGCCAGGCCATTTTATGATGATCTCGATGTTAATTCTCTCGAGTTATCAGGCCCTTATTATGATTTAGTTCGGCTTTAATATCTCTTGGCAAAGGTTGGTACGATGGTTGACACAAGGAAGATAACTTGCATTGGCATAAGCATGCATTGATTATTTATATGTTCGCTTTTAAACTATTGATTTCCTAGTTAAAGTGTGATTCTCTACTATTACGTACAATTTTTTTAAAAAATATGTATATAAACGAATCAAAGTGATTATTAAAAAAACCCCTAAAATTACCCTAAAATCTGAGTGATGCAAATCTAGAGAGAGAAATGGATTAATACAAAATGCTGGGTGACTATGAGATCGACAATGAGAAGACATGAGAGTCTTCGAAACAAATAAATCGAAAATGAGAGTGAGCGGAGCTATTTTTGGATTATGTAGCTGAAAGAGGCACAAAAGTGATACAAAAAGTGTTTAGGGTTTGTGGAAAATGCATTTATAAGTGAAATCCAACGACGGTGTTTTCACTTAAATTTATCATTGTTAAGGTCAGACATAATACTGGGACATGAGTTGGTTAAATTTATAACTGCCAACAACAATGACACTAGACCAATGACTTCCATCAGCAATGATAAATTTTAAAAAAATTATCACTGTAGATAATAGTCACAAAATTTCAATATTATATATATTTGAGCTTTGTGACTGTCCAGACACAAACATTGTGACTACCATTAGCAGTCACAAAGCTTGAGAGATTATAGTCACAAAAGGCTGTTTTTGGTGTAATGCTTATTGGTACTCCAGCATACTAATCCAATGACAATTGCACTCAAATAAAACTCAATTATGACTAAGGGTGAGATCGAGATCACAACCGTTGATGTGCTCCTAATTGACATCGAAAATTCCTAATAATATAAATGCCATTTTGTCCCGAGAAGTGAAACGCCTCGCCAATTCCAACAATTGTTAGGGGCACCACTAGCCAAAAAGCTGACATGGGGATTGTGGACACTAAAAAAAAAAACTTTTCAGTGATTAAAGTTGTCGTTAAACTTTTTTTCCCTTGCAAATTACATTTGTCACACCCGAACAACAAAAATAATACTTAATTAAAAATACTATTAAATTAAGAAAACATAATAACATTATCATTTTCCAAAATCAACATCATCCCATATCCATGATTTTTTTTAACCTTGACTTAAAAAGCGATAATAACAAATATTCACAACTCATACACATATAAAGATGTCTAGTCAAAGTATCCAAAACAAGACTAGTAAATATTCATATCTTCAAAACTTGTCATTTGTTTGTGCTTAACTTATTGACAAAATATACAGTACACAAAAAGGACATAGTGTCTTTTTCCATAAAACTTTCCACCTATCCTAGACCTGGCAGTGGACGTCCCTTTTTTATACCTATAAAGAGAAACATATATAAAGGTATGAGCTATAGGCTTAGTGAATGCACCACTTTCCTCAACACTAATCTGTAAAAGTATATATATATATACACATATCATATATAATCACATTCAATTCCCATCCTCTAGCCATCATATAAGGCATTAGATGTACCACACACATAACCGCTCTCTAACCTCAATTATTAGGCATCAAGTATCCATACCATATACCCATTCTCTAGCCCTATATATATATATATATTGGGCATCAGATGTATCACACACATAACCGCTCTCTAGTCTTAATTATTAGGCATCAAGCGTCCATACCATATACCCATCATCTAGCCCTATATATATTGGACATCAGATATACTATTCTATACTCTTCTTTCAGTCAAGTTACGACTCAACTCCACTTTACCAAGCACAATAATATTAACATACATATTCCACACTACCCTTCACATTTATGCATTCAATTGTATATAAATTCCAAGTGAGTACACTCACATCAAGTCCACACCAACGTAGTTCTATTTTCTTGGTACGTTAGAAGTATTCGTTCCTTCGCCTATCAATCCAACATAATTAGTATTCCAATTATACATCAATATAATTATTTATAAGTGTGCAAAATACACTAACAATTACACAAATGTATACTCATTATGCACTTGTTAATTTACAACGCATTACAACTATTCAAAATCAGGTGCAGTCCGAATCCCCTGCACATGCTAGGTACTTTTCATTCTCCGATCATTCCCAAATTTTTAGAGTATTTACACAACATGTCTATAAACAATATTCCAAAATTTAAGCATATTCCAACGGCTAAAACATCGGATATTCACAAAATAACTCAGTACAAACATGTTGTCCAGAATATAATGTATAGCTATGGTCCAACTTTATGGATTAAACTATACCAATTGGCTTAGAGATAGGTGCTCTACCATATATTTTTGGAAATATCTATGTGTCTACTTTCTAATGCAATTTACGGTGCATCAATCATAATTTTCTACAAGGAATTATAACAATTCTCCCATAGTGACACCAATCTGCCAGAATTATAAAACTTATAAATTTTCATCTTGTTTTCAATTAAATCTCATACAAAACCTTACTAAACATCAGCAAACAATACACAAGTCATTTTTAGCATGATTTCTACTTATATCATCAATTATTATCTTTTCACGATCAAGAAAATTCAATTATATCATCACAACACACAAAAACACCAAAAAACAAACTCAAAATCATGTTCTTTCATTTTCAATCATAATTTTTCAATTTCAATTACTACAAACATGATAAAATGATGATAAAAACATAAATAGTATAGTTATAACTTACCAAAATTTAATTCTCTAATTTTTCTTATTTTTCTCTTCTTCTCCCTGTTTTTCTCTCATTTTTCTCTTATATTTTTAAGACCATCAATTAGCTTAATCATACACATGTTGTGCAATTTACACAACACCCCATCTATTTTTATTTTACGCAACTAAATTCATTTACATACTTTATTTTAAAATAAGTTCCTCATGAATTATTATTCTAACATGAGTTCTCATAAGATAAACAAACCTAAGTCACATTCTTCCTACAAAATCAAACATCATGACAAAATGCATAATTTCACTATTCACTATACATTAGGAATAAATTGATATTATCAAATGCACAAACATAATTGTAAATATTAATTAATACTTAAATATGTTAAAATGATGTTAAAATATTTGTTTTAAGATTCGGAATGTCACAACATTAGTAATAAGTACGTGGTCACCAAAATCTCTACGTCATTAAAATTTTGTGCCACACCTAAGGAATTACCATTTAATGAAAAATTTCTGATTTTCATCACCAATTTTTTTTTGTTCCAACTTTTATGACGAATATCAAATCATTAAAGGAATGCATTTTGTCGAAGAAAACCTATTTTCGTCACTAAAGGGAAAAAAAATTTCATCACAAATACTTTTACTGAAAATTGCACATTTTGAAATAAAAATGTATTTTTGTTACAAAAATTTGCTCACTTATTGAACAATTTAACTGTAAGGGAGCTGAACTAATGTGTTAGATCATTGGCTCTAATGGCACGCAGTCGTTTGGTTTTGACTAGCGTGGACACCACCATGCCTGTAACATTGAAGATGTGTCCGACTCCTATTTGTTGGAGGGGGTTGGATACCGGCCAGTCAAATTTTGCCACGTAGGAAGGATGAAGCACCTAATGATTCAGATTGGGATTGAGATTGATATTGATATTGAGGAAGCTGTAAGGTGGAACACTAGGCGGGATTTTAAAATAAGGGTTTAGGTCACTAAGTGTGTGTCCATGGATAAGGCTTGAAGGATTATTAAACTACTAAAAATGCCAATTGGGGTGCTTAACCATAATGGAATTATTTTTATTAGGGTTTTGAAGTCATCTACTTCTTCCACTGCACATAGCTTTCATGATCTTGCGACTAGTTTAACCGTCACATCGAATATCGCCTTTTGGTTTTCAGTGCGCGCGGTTTAAGGACCTGCGTTTTGGTAAGGCAATTATCAATTCAATATCCATTTAATGGTAAAAACTACCTTAATTTTACATAAGTATTTGAGTCTTGTTAGAAGAAAAATTGTGATGATAAGGTCAAATTTTGAATCAAGTCAGACTTCGCTTTATAATAATCTGACTGAATAATTGGTATAAAATACTTAACATAGCTTATATAATACATAGGTAACATGGTATATTTCTAAAAGGCACAATTACAAAATCAATTTTTTTTTCTTGAAAAATATCTTACAAATTTTCATATATGCCCCTTCCTTATTAGTTAAGACACGAACTTGAAGTTGTTAGTCAAGAACTTATCTGGAATTTCTTTAAACATATCACTAAGTACCACAGTGGTATTTTTCTCTTTCAGTTCCAGTAATATTCTTCCTCCTCCTCCTCATCACTGTAACAACGATGGGCACTATATGTTTGTGAATGGGCTTCCCTCTGGCTTAACATGCCAATAAATTACTTCCCCAATAAGAGTATTACAAAACTAATTGCATAAGCATTAAGGCAAACTCGGAATCCTAAACACCAACTCACATTGTCTTGAATGTAGACAATAACAATTATACCAATCGCGTTAACTTCGTAAAAATTAGAGAAGAACTAGCTAAAGAAAATACCACTATCGTTAACCTTTTAGAATTAATTGGCTCCCATTGTAGCAATAGTGAAGCACGTGCCTATGGCCCCAATTGAAACGAGTGTTAATCCCATGTAAAGAATGGAAAATTGAACCATTAACGGGGGTGTTAAATGTATTAGAACTTTTAGTGCATGGTGGAGGGCATAAGGAATGACTTTTAGCCGTTAGTGTCAACATGATTATTTATACCCTGAAAATATATATATGCTTGTTGGGAAAATAGAGTAATTGATGCATTCAATACTTAAAAAGTATAGATATATAATTAAATAAAAAGTGATATGCTATTAAGGATTCTTTTGTTTATGTTAGTGAATGAATTACCAGTAAGGACGGAAAAGAGGAAATAGTCAAAGAGTGATGATACTAGGACTTGTTTGGTTCAAGTTTTAAATCATTCTTAAAATGCTACATTCCATTTCAGAATGATTCCAATGTTTGGTTTGAATTTTAAGCTAGGAGTGCATCATTCCAGAAGTGGAGTATTCCTTTAAAATCCCCCTCTTAAATGGATGCAAATTGATGATTGCTTTAAGGATTCTCTACTAGATTTTCTCTTAAGACCAAAATATCCTTTTTACTTGCCAAGACAACAATTTTTTTTCATTTATATTCTCTTTAAAACGGAAAAAAAAATTGTTTTTAAGCTTATTATTTATTATTATTATTATTTATTAAATACATATGACGACTTTCCATAATTCTTAACAATAAAAAACTTAAGTTTAGTTTTGTAAAATTGTTATGAGTTGTCTTTTAATTTTATAAAATAAATAATATTTTAGTAGTTCACACATATTTCATTCATATTTTCGTTTGAACCAAATACAGAAAGGTAATTTCAAGTTTTAGGAAAGAAGAATTCATATTTGAACCAAACATTAGCAACGCATCCTAGATGCGAGGAAAAAAGATTTTCAGAAATTTAGGATGCCCATTCCATTCTCAAAAGTCAAACTAAGAACAATCTTATTGATCGGGGTAGCTTTTTTGCTCTTCAAATTGAACTCGTTAATGAGGTACACTGTAAGGTTGTTCGACCTCCCGCGCCAACAGCTATAGCGTTAGACCCATAACACTTCCAGTTTCAAAATTAAGACGACCATTAGTTAAATCTTAATTGTCAATGGAGATTACAGTGATGGTCTAAAACGGACTGGTATGTATGACAATCAGCTAGCATGCCGATTTCTAGAGGTACAATCTCACTGTGTAAGCTGAACAATAAAAGAAAGAAAATAGAGTTTCCAATTAGTTAAAAGCAAAATTACTCATCGTCAGGAGCTGATCCATGTTGGTCTCTTTTAGAACCTGACTATATATATATAAGCATAATGCGTCTATGTGCACACATATGAACAAGACAGATAGAGAGATCGTATGATAAAGGTGAAAGTATTCCATCCGTACTCTTCTATAATTTTGTTGAGATTCTTCATCATTTGATGAACTAGTTTGCTGAGGGAGAGGGAGTTTGCCTTCAAGATGCTGTGGCTCTGAGGATTCCAGTTTCTCTGTCTCTCTCTGGTAATTTGTGTTATATGTAGACTTACCTTCATGAATGTGCTTTATATAATATGCAGTGAAATACAACAAAGTTGCCAATTAGTATGACACTCACTCTCCTCCCTTCCTTTTCCTTCAGAAATTGCTCAACGTGACTGATTTGGACAAGTATGTGTTAAATGTTTTTCAAGAGTACCTTGTTACTAGACTTAAATTGAACACGAGGGAATTTGGATTTTCATGATACTCAAATAAGTTTTTTTCCGTAATTGATTATACTAGACTTCAAAAGAAAACTATAATTACCGTGTTGTCAGCACTAAAAAGGTTATATGATAGCAAGGGAGTTTTATTGCTTAGAACCAAAATAAATAGCCCTAAACGGAGGAAATTTAAATGTCTATTGCATTTCAAATTACTTAATACTGTACTCGGCCAGCATAAAGTTGAAGCTTTGAGATTGAAAATGTATGGTTGAAGTAATTAATGTCATCTCAATTTTAACGTTATTTGGTTGAAGAAAGTTTTCATAGAAAAATATGTACAATTTCAATTATCTAAATTTTCAGAGGCGAAAGGCCATGGGGAGATACTCTCTGTGATCCATGGATCTCAGATCGGGCGTGGCTAGTTTTCACTCTTTGGACTTTTCAAACTTAGCGAACCGAAACATGTGAGTAGCTAAAATATCTAACTTAATAGATTTAGGACTTGAGCTACAGTTAGTTAGGCCTATAACCGTGGTCTGGATTAGGTCCAGCAAATTTTGGGCTATAGACAAAATTCACGACTTTTGGCCCAGCATACAAATTAATTTCCAACTGATATTTTGGCGACTTGGTCAATTGCAACAAACTACATGATTTCCCATAAATCATTTACAATTATGCAGGAATAATCTATAATAAGTTCAATAAGAAAAAATGATAAGGAAAAAAAAGTCAAACTTCATGCAAGTCCATTACTGTTTTAATTTTTTTCTAAAAGTGGGCTGGCGAGTTGTGTGCACGCTCCCCACGCGTTCACACAGGCCCAAATATTAAAAAATGCAACACGAATTGTTCTAGAAACAGAATGAAAATGGCAATTATCCATTTCACTAGCATAAAGTTAAAATCGGCCTTGCCATTTGGATAGTCCCACTTTTGATTTCAATATTTTTTAAAAAAACACTAATATTAACATAATCTTAGGAGACCGGGGGGGGTGGCTATCCATTTGAGACAAGAGGCTCCAGCAAGAACAAGTACATTGTAAATAAACTTCCAAGCAATTTGTCAATCGAATTGGCATTTTTACTTGTAAATTGCAAGTTAAAATGGCAATTCAAAATTTTGGGTAATTCCCACATATATAAACACTTCGAAGTTCCATCTATCTGAATCCTAAATCCAATTCGCAACCAGTAACTATCTTTCTATTTTACTTCTGTAATTTTATCAGTCCACTAACTAACAAAGGAAGAAAATTCACTAAAATGACCAAAAAAACCAAGGTAACTTATAGGATCCGGTTCCTTAAGAGTGATGAACATTACTCTAGAGCAGGAGTAATGATTTTGGGCCAATAGTTTAAAAGTATGTGGCTCAGATTTGTCAAGTACTTTCTACATGTGTGCATGCAGCATGTATGGAAGGAAGCAACTACCAAGTCACTTAGTTTTCTATATGAAAAAAATGCAAGATAGAAGGGAAAATACCTATTGTTAATTGAAGCATGAAGCATTTCTCTGGTTATTGTATCTATAATATAAAGACGAATAAATAGAAGTCAAATAAGAATGGTGCAGATAAGCAAAAAAATAATTAGGTACAGAAATAGTCAAAAAAAATATATCCCAAATCAAACTGCTTTTTCTGAATCAAGACACCCCCTTTAAACTTGCTTACATAACTAGAAATTGACTTGAAACTGCTCAGGTTTGCTAATACACCAAATGTCAACACCCACCCACAGAACTTTTGCTTTCCCTGTATTCATAGCAAGTAAATAAATATTCTCCTCATATTTCATATTCAAAGAAGATCAAACACAGAAACTAAGTGAAACCAAGATGAGGAAGTGGATTAGTTTTGCTAATAGATCAGAAACTAGGGATTTTAAGCTCCATCTTACCATCTGTTCCCTTGAAGGTTTGGTGATTCAAGAGATACCGGAAAAAGACACTTATACCCTTCGAGTGCAAATAGGATGGAGCTTTCAAAGGAAAAGTTACCTATTAAGAAAAGCTGTTGAAAGGAACTATACCTCATATCAGTGCATAAACTCTGAGGGATTTGTCCATTGGAACGAACTCTTTGAGCATAACTGCAAGTCGAAACCAAAGGACCACAAGCGCCACAGAAGCTGGAAGATCAACCTTGAGGTGCATGTAAGTACCATCTCTATAACATAAATAAGATTTATTATCATTTAGCTGGCAATTATAATCAAATAACGAGGAAATTTACCAGGGCATGGAATCGAACAGCACAGCTTCAGTTTTAGCCAAACTCAAAATAGGCGCTGATGAATTTTCTGATCTGACAGAAAGTTCGGAGAAAATTATCAAATTTCCAGTCAAGTGTTGCATCGGTGCCTCAACTCTTGAGTCCACAATGATAGTAAGACTGAAAAATTATAGCATATTTAATAAATGCATACCCATTGTGATACTTATGGTCTAATTATCAACTGAATTGCAGGTGAAACTTAGTTGCTCTGAAATTCAGACTCAGTCCACCAACAGTATCGTACACCCTCTTTCTCCTAGTCAGCTATTACCATCTCTATCATCATGTGTGAGCTTTCAAACTCAAACCAGAAGCAAAATGGGCAGCTCTAATTCAGAATCAGAAGAAGACGATGAAGTGGCTGAACCAACCTACGGAAGCCTAATCACAACAAATCTACAAATTAGTGACCTTTTCAATGACATTGGCAGGCTCAAACTTGGCAACGATGAGAACTGGGATGAAGATGAGCCATTGAATCATTGGGCCCCACAGAAACATTCGCTAATGAAGCTTCTTTCGTGGAATAATAGAAGGCTTCGATTTAGAGTAACGGATCATCATCCCAGAGATGAACCGCTCTTGAACAAGGCATACGGTGAAGATGGAGGAGATGATATTGATAATGCCCGTCGTCGTCATTTATCATCATCCTTATCCTTGGAACCAAGAGAAGATCAGGCAAAAAATGAATTCGAGTCTACTGGATTATTGGGCAGCGATCGGTTTGAGATTGGCAAGTGGGAAAGAAGAAAACTAAAGAGCAGAGACAAAAACCTGGAACTGGTGACAGAAATATTCCTCGCTTCCATTGATCAGCGGAGTGAGAAAGCATCAGGTGGAGGTGCATGCACAGTTCTTGCCACTGTCATTGCTGATTGGCTACATCAGAACTCTGAAATTTTACCACTGCGATGCCAATATGATAAACTGATTAGAGAAGGATCGACGGAATGGAGAAATCTATGCAAAGAAGACAGACATAGGGAAACATTCTTGGACCAGCACTTTGACCTTGATACTGTCTTACACGCGCAAGTTCGACCATTGATGGTGATCCCTGAGAAGTCCTATGTAGGCTTCTTTGATTTTGAAAATAACCCAAATAAGTTGGAGTTGCTACAAGGTGTAATGTCTTTTGATAGTATATGGGATGAGATCCAGCACAAGGAATCAAATTCACAACGACAGATCTATATTGTGAGTTGGAACGACCATTTTTTTGTACTCAAGAAAGATCAGGATGCAATATACGTAATTGACACCCTTGGCGAGAGGCTATGTGAGGGTTGCGATAAAGCGTATATATTAAAGTTCAACAGAGAAAGCGAGGTCTACAGGGTGAAGCAACCAGAGTTGAGCAACTCAAATGTGGAATTAGGAGAAGAAGCTGAAAAGAAAGAGTATAGAAAATTAATGTGCAAAGGCGAATCCTGCTGTAAAGAATTTATTAAGGGTTTTCTTGCCGCTCTCCCACTAAGAGAGCTGCAATGCAACATTGAAAGAGGGCTCATTGGAGAAGCTCCACTCCATCAACTACTGCAAATTGAGTTCCAATACACAACTCAATGCAACAAGAGCTCACCAGATATGGGGATCTAATCCTAATGGATATAGCCCTGCAGATGACAAAAGCACCTCCAAAGTCCAAATAATAATTCTCCCAACAAATATTTGAGTTTTTGTAGCTAAAGGTGTTCACTGGTGAATGTTAAACAAGTTTGTGCAGCTTTTATTTTCTTCAACAAAAGAAACCATTACCTTCTTTTTTTCTTCTTCCTCAAGTTTTGTCATAAAGCCATTACGACTACTGTGTGTCAGTTTCACTAACTGAAAGCACAGTTACATAAGAGCAGCTGATTCAATTAAGTTTCTAGATTTGTAGTCCTACATATAGCTATGGCACCAAATATTTGTTTAAAGAAAATAAACTAGATTTGTATTGGTAATTCAAGATGTTACATAGAATGGCAACCAGTAAACTCTATCAACTCTCGTCCAAACTTAACTTTTGGCTAAGAAGACATTCCAACAACAAAAAAAAAATTAACATATATCTCCAAAATACAAAAGGTATTACAGTATAAACACCAAATTCAAAGAGACCTATTCTAACTCAAATTAGACAAAAAGGATCCTCCGGATGAGATGCATATAAAAAATTATGTGGAAAATATATACAGAAAATCTGAGCCTCAGTTAGCACTGAGCTTATTGCCATCTTCAAAAATTACTGGAAGCTTGTGGACTAATGGAAAATATCATAAACAGATATGAGAATTTCAGCCCCTATCAGTATAATAATGAGCCATTCCAGAAAATCTGATTTCCTATTCTGAAGAATCTCCTGAAGAAAACGAATATTGTGCTGCAAAGAGAAAAATACCAAACAACAACCAAATCAATTAAAAGACTTTTGCAACATATCAAATAGTATAAATTACATGGACCCCTCCCCTTGTTAGTTATAATTATGGATACTTCCCAGTCATTTCAAAATTTAAGCACTCACTACCCCTGAGCCCGGGGACTGGGTGTTACCAAAAACAAAATGAAAATTTGTAATAGAGAAAACTGTTACAACTCAAACAAGAAAGACAGCAACTCAAGTGTTAAACAGGAAGGAAGCATTTATAACTATGCCAACCAAGAGGGGAGGCCTGGGTATCTTTACACTAACTATTTAACCAAAATAACTCTGGAAATGACAATATTGTACCTCCACAAATTTCAACTTAAAATCAAGACTTGCAAATCTCTGAGTTAATTCAAATTCATCTCTGAGATATTCCCAAATCTGAGCATATTTGGCATCCTTCCAGGCAATATCTGATCTGCATAGGCCAATATAAATTATCAGCCATAAAATGTTTGACACGGCCACTCTCAAATACAGCCAAAGTCAATCATGTTGCTCAAAAATTACACATAACTATTCCCGCAATCACCTTTTCATTATCCACAAATAATTATTCCCCATCCTACTCTGGCATTCCGTTAAGAGCCAAAATTACAGTGCACTGCTTTACTTTTTATTTTCAGGGTTTGTATCAAAAGAAACCACTTCAGCATTGGGAAATGCAAAGTAATGCTTCTGTTATATCAAATAAAATAATGTACTGCTAGTGTTCAATTAACCACTAACAAAGGTCAGTGTGCTATTTCATTGTGTTTGCAACACTGTCTAATTTTGTTGTAAGAAAAATCAGAAAAATCACACGCATAAAAATTCTTATTTCCTTCAATACTTTCATTAAGCAATTACCTCTCAAAGAGTCCAAGCTTAAGAATCACATCAGCAAGATTTGAATTCGCCTTTCCCACTAATTGAAACAGTTTTTTCCTTTCCATTGTGAAAGTCCCAGTTTTTTCCAGCTCGCGATTAATGTCAGTAAATTCAGCAACCATTCCATCAACCTAGATGAGGAGAATGAGTAAGGTGTTCTAGTGATTCCATTATACGAGAAGAAAGCTCACATTGCAGAATTTTGTAAATGATACCAACCTGGCGTACATAGTAATCCAGAGCAATACTCTGACCAAGAACACTACCAATGGTACGGATCCCATCGATGTTCAAGTACTGCAACATAATGTAATCCAATCCACCTTGCATCCATGTGCTCAAACTTGGTTTCTCTCTCACCTCATACTCTGAGTTTCAAAAAAGCATAATGAAGTTAAATCAACGAGAATTTCAAATTATAAAGTAAAAGAAAAAAGACGTTAACAACTCTTCCAAAAAAGGGTAAAATAATAGCATTGGTGAAGAATAAGATAAATAACGAGATATGATGACTTAGCCCAAAGCATAACAAAACACTTAGCGAATATAGGTCCTTATAGATTAAAGTTACTCAAAAGTTATATGTTTCACTTTACCACCATACGATATTAGCTTTATTTGCATGAGAGAAATACTTGTTAGTCTTACTTTCATTTGTAAATCTATATTTCTTTATTAGGGGTCCTCTAATTGAAATTTTTCTTATTAATGTCACCATGTCACATGATCGATGTCCTATAACTGTGTTAATGCTTCATAGGCAACATGGTTATTTGCAAAATAGGTACAAGAAGACTCAAAACCGATGGATCAGTAAACTTCCTTTTTTGGATTTTCTGAGAACCATTTCACCTATACACAGCGGCGGAGCCACATGTAACTAAGGGGTACAGCTAAATTGTTTTATTAAAAAATGCACTTTTACCCTTATAATTATGTTTAAAAATTACACATGTATTTATATTAGTTAAGTTTGCCCCCCTTTAATTTTTTAAAATTATTGATAGTATTAATCTTGTCCCCCCCCCCCCCCCCAATCTTGAACAAAAATAATATTAGTACTAAATTTTTGCTTCTTTAATTTATAAAAAGTAACATTAGTTTCAAGCTTCCCCTCTTCAAAAAAATTCCTGGCTCCGCCCCTCCCTATACAAGCATATGCTCTTGAGGATTTCCAGAGGGATAAAGCACTTGCACAAGTAAATCTGGCATTCCTGTTCAAAATAACTACGGTTGAAAATGGTCAGTATCGCACACATAAAAGAGCAGAGCGATTCCACTTATGTTAGTTAGTAATGCCAAGGCAAAGCTTCTAATTATTTATAAAGTTCAATAACAGCGTGTGATTCCCAAGCCATGCATATCTTCAGACTGAATGGAAAAAGACCTGCCATTCTAGATTTGACACAATGTACATGGACCAAGATAACAACTAGCTGATGAAAGATTAGGAACTCCAAGTATTTACAACTAGCCTGCTTTATTAAGCGAATTATAACATGCAAATGCAATGAACTACATAATTGCCTATGAAGAAACATCCTAAAACCAACACGATGAACGGAGATTCTTCACTGATACAGACATCTTTCAAACAACCTGGATATATTTAATAAACTACCCTTTGCCTCCCCTATTTATAATGCAGTGAATGTATAAGTTCATGCCACTCATACAATCACTGAAATCATTTCTAGCTAAACCTTACACTTCCGCTACATTAAGATATAAATTTCATGATAAACTTCTATACATAAATTATCAAACAAAGGGAGAAATGATTAATATGGTTACATGTATTTATAATATTAATCATGGAGATACTTTTAACATGTGAGAGCTCACCATCCTTTCTCATCTCAGGAAGCAATCCTGAAGCATGTTTTTCAACAATTTTCAAATATCCATCAACTTCATGATCGCGAACATTAAACAAAACAATTGAGCCATACTGAAAAACTACCATGTAACAGCAATCACTTCCACTTAAACCTATACCCTGAAACATAAAATAACACAATGCACAGCAAAAGAATAAGAAAGTAAAGATCTAACATAGTTTAAGCGACCCCAACTAACACCTTTGTGGTTTTATATTCCTCTTCAAAGGGGGAGTTGTGTGAACAGAATATCATACTCAAAAATTTTAGTTAATAGCAATTAAAAAAGAATTGAGCAGCGCAGTAAATAGTTGAAGCCAACCAGAATCAATCAAAACCACATACAACTATGAAAGATCAAGTGAAAGAGAGGAAAACTTACGTTGAGCTCGGGCTTAGCATAACCAAACCTCAAAACAACATAATTAGTCATACGTGATGTGGGAGGGATGAAATACAATTTGTTCTGTTCCAGTAAGCTTCTCAAATCGACACTGCACCAACCACAACGTTCAATTTGGCAATCCATGTAATTGTAATAATAAAGCCAAATTGAAAGAACTACTCAAGATTCAAAATATATCTTCTATGTCAAAAGGTAAATAATTGTGTCGTCGATCAAAATCGGTTTGGGGGTACCAGTTATTCAAAATTTAACCAACACCTGTGGTGCAAAAACTAACATGTGCCAAACTGAATTTCCTAAACAATCATCCGTTTCGATTGCTTCTCAATAACAGAACTAACTTTTACTTTGAGAATTGCTTACAAACAGGATTTCATTTTTCGTAATAAACAGAACATAAAAGTACTTGATCCCGAGTGGAAGCCTATTCAGCATTGACGGCATTAAAAGGTAAAAATAGTGTTTGTTTTCTCACCTCTTAATGATGGATTGGATTAAAATTCAACATTCAACATTAAGATGCAAATCCTGTGCTAAATGCTTAATCTGATTTTAATGAGATTTTACTTCATTCCAGTGGTGACCATATTCTTTTTATTCATTAGCTATTTGATAGGTATCATATCATAATAATAAGCACAAAATAATAAAATGTTATGCATTCAGAGCAAAATAAAATAAAACAAAATTTTCAGAGCTTTCGTCAGCATTGAGAAAAGTTCGGTATACAGCAATCAGAGGCAAAAAAGATAAACGGACTCTAAGAACCAAACCTGGTGGAGAAGAAAAAAGCCCTAACTGGAATAGAAGCCTTGGTGTCCTCCTCACTTAAGCCTCCGTCGTCACCACTCCCAACCTCGGAGCACGTAATGTGCTCGTTCCACTCCAATGTATCCGCGGGAGCCACCACAAAGCTCGAATCAAACCTGCGAGCCACGTCCGGTCTTAAATTGGAGGTAGAAAAATGGCGTTGAACTAGGGTTTGGTAGAGAGAGAAATAACGAGGGTGTGACGGAGGTCGCGTTGGGACGAGAGTAGTAGTAGTGGTGTTTGAGAGTGTGTATAGTGTTCGAAGTGCTTTGAAGGAGAAAGAGGGTGAGAGAGTGGGAAGTAATAGTTTGGTCTTCATATGAACGCCGATTGAACAGTGTCTCCACATCTTCATTGGCCGGATTTTATACTCTTTTCTTTTCTTTTGCGTATATTTCAGTATAAGAGAGATCAGCTTGGCTCTTTGCCGGGTTTAAGAGCAGTGGCCTGGTTTCGGCACCAATTCCCCGGTTCAACTAAAACCCTTTTTTTTTCTTTTTTCTTTTGGGGGGTTAAGAAACAAAAAAAGTAAGTAGGGAGGGGTGGCTCCTCATTGTTAAAGAGCATTGACCCTATTATTTTACGTGGGCATTATTTGCACGTTACAGATTATTTGATAATGCTTTTATATTAAAATATATATATTATTCTTTATTATTTATGGACGGTAATGTTGACACTCCCAAAATCTCTTGGAAACACTTCTACTTTTCATTCAGTCCTTCACAACCGAATAACGTATACGTTATTTAGTTGTGAATTATCAAATATAAACTTGCAAAAATTTAAAAAAACTTGAAAATGCCTTACTCGGTTGTCAAGAACCGAATATATAGACCTATATTCGGTCCTCAACAACCGAATAATAGACACTTTACTCGGTTGCGAATGACCAAATTAAAGTGGGAATGTTACTAAGTGTTTTTGAAGGTGCCAACATCACCACCCTTATTTATATACTACACATTTTTTTTTAATTTGGGGGAGCGTTCCAGCAAGAAGAAGAATCTGGCAAAGAAGAAACAACAAATGAGAAGAAGTCACCAAAAGGGGGAAGAAAGGCAGCGGTGGAGCAGCAAAAGTCGCAAAAGAGTGAAGAGAGGTGGTGGTGCAGCGGCAAAAGGGGTAGAAGATGGGAGTCTTCAAGTCCAGAGTGAGAAAAGTAGAAAAGTAGTGGTGTATTAGTGAGCAGGGGAATGTTACCAAATACTTTGTAGAGTATAAATATTATTCACCTTATTTTAACTAGATACGAACATATACACAACGCATGCTTATGCCTTATTCTTATGGATGTGTAAAATTTAACATAGAGCTATTGTTAATTTAGTGTACAAAAAATATTTTTTTTAATATTGAACTCACGGGTTCAAAGTTCAAACTTAGCTAATTATATACAGGGCTCATTTGATTTGCAAATTTGAAAACTTGGGAAAGGGTTATTATTTTTCTTTATTTGGTAAATATAAACTTCGAAAATACTTTCTTGATATAGGAAAAAGTAGATGGAAATCATTCCGCTCAAACTTCATGAGATTGGTTTTTTCTTCTTATTTTCCAATATTTATTACAAAAGTTTAGACAATAATACTCCTACCTAATTATGATATTACGAAAATTTTATGATTTTGTTTCTATTTTAAAATACAAGACTATTATTAAAATATTGATATATTTTTACTTTAACTATACCAACCAAATAAAGGAAGAAAAATCAAATGGTATTTTTTGAATACTTCCATGTTTTACCAAATACGTGAAAGAAACTTGACAGCAACTTTATTTTTCCACCCCCATGGAAAAAATACAGAAATTGATTTTCCTTCCGTGAACCAAACGAAGCTATATAGTAAAATATAAAAAATATTATTAAAATTAATATCATAACTTTTTTTACCAACTTTAAATTTATAGTAGTATAGGTGAATTACTACTCATTGGAGCAAATTCAATAGCCTAAACTTAAATCGTAGAAAACATTGAACTTTTTGAATTCGTACTGGCGTCAAATGTGTATAATATACTACTAAAAGTTAAATTGTAGAAAGAAATACAATATTTTAACAACACACATTAATAATAAGCAATCAATAATAGTTTTGTAATTTGATGGCTTACTTTGTGTCTACGTGCAAAAGAACCAACAAGATAAAATCAAATTCGATCTTATTAACAAAGTTATTGTTGGAAAAATATATGTTTTTAGCCTCTTTTAGAGCAAATTTATTTAAAATCGGATAATCGGATTTGTGTTCTCGTTCGCGAGTACATCAAAATGGTATATTTATTTGCTCAAAATGCATATCGGGTGAATGAGAATTTGTCACCCAAAGTGAGTTACTTGAAAAGAAAAATGGAAAGTTTAGAAGTTTGTGGGAAATTTTGTGAGTTTATAAGATATTACATCTTATAAGCTAATAAAGCTTCTTAACACTTAAGTCCTTACTTCGCGCACACAAGCGCTGGGAGGATTTTTTTTTCCTCTCCTCCATTTTAAATTCGATTTAATGCTCCATCTCTCCCCTCGTTATAATCGTTCTTATTCTCCCACACTAGAATACACGAAAATACAATCTCATACGTTACACAATTCCATTTCTTCTTTCATTGCCCGTTTTAGTGATACAATTTAGACATTTTTTTTCAGTTCGTCGAGAGTGACACCTTGGTGCTTAAGGTAAACACTATAAAACCATTTTATCCTGAGAAACAAATGTCGTAATACAACTTCTAAAGCACTCTGACAAGACGGCGTAATTGTTTTAAGGAGTTTGTATGATACACAAAACTCAGCTCCTTTTTACCTTACGTTTTCTTAGCATTTTAATTCCAGAATATAAAATTATTTACACTATAATTTTGCAACAGTTATTAGCAAAAGATTCTCCAATCCTTGTGACAAGATTAAAAAACATTAACTAACTCTCGTCTCTTGAGAAGGTTATTAAGATTCAAGAGTGTCACTGTTATATTTTAAATATATTCATTATTTAAACGTCGAATTGTTTTCTCATAAAATAAGGTTTACCTTTTAGAAGGCTACGGTTTTTTTTTTTTTTTTTTAGTTTTGTTTGTTTTTTTAACTTTTTCATCATGCGAGGATAAAATATATAGAAGTTAGAATACTGTAATTTTGAATTGAAAGTTAATAAAAGAAAACATAAAAATAAAGTAAATCCAAACGGTAAAGAAAAACAAGGATCTTGCTATTTCCTATATTTAAAAGATACATAAAACTTATTGAACCACATTTTAACTGTTAAATTATACAACATTGAAATAGAGAAATTATATTAATGAGCAAGAATTCCATAATGGATTACATTGTTACAATCTTTCATATGTTTACAATGGAATTGACATGAATATATATACAAGTAAAGAAGGAAACAAGAAGCCTAAAATGAGGAAGAAAGGAGGAGACAAGGAGGGAAACATGGAGGAGGGAATAAAGGAAAAGAAGAATAATTCTAAGCTTTAATAATTACAAATAATAATGCTAATTTATGTTGGAGAATATCATCATTCAATATCATCATTTCTAACACCCCCCTTCAAACTCAAGGTGGCAAATGGGCGGTCAGCTTGAGTTTGGAAAGCAAATCCTGAAAGCGTCCTTTTACTACATGAGATGATCTCCAACAAATTGGAAAACTAGATCTAGAACATAATGATTATAATTACATAATTAAAGAAATTAAAGAACAAAACATAATGAATACGGAAGCAGTGGAGCATGAAAGCAGGAACATGGAGGCATGTGTGCAGGAGCATGGAGGCATGTGCTTAGATCTACTTTAACACCCCCCCTCAAGCTGAAGGAGGCTCTTAGGGATCCGAAGCTTGGATACGAGAAAATGAAATTTGGTTTTGATTTTTTTTTTTTTTTTTTTTTTGACATGTTCGATGATTGACCGACAGACGGAACGGCGGTAACGGCAATGACGGGAGCCGACGGAACGGCGAGGTCCGGTGTAGAATTTCCGGAGGAAAAAACTTGATCTGAATACGCGAGCAGTACGTATAACAGTAACAAGAAATTGAATCAGAATACTTGGATGTACAGCGAAAGGCGACCTGTCGGAAATATTAAATTGAAGAGATTGAATATATATAGATATTTTTTTTTTTTTTTTTTTTTTTTTTTTTTTTTTAGAGAGGTGGAAGAGTAGCAGTGGTGCTAGTAGTCAATGATGGCCCTTTCTTTGGTTTTGGTTTTAGAGAGATAAACTGAAGTTTCGATATGAGAGGCGAGAGGTTTCCGAGGGTGTTGGTGGTGCGGAAGGAAGGGAACACACATTATTGAGATAAAAAAGAGAAAGGCAATGGATTCTGAGAATCATCAGCACCAAAATTCAAGATATCAGTGAAGTTAGAAGCAGAGAGCGAATTGTATCATATATCTCCTAAGGTAGTCCAATCCGGAGTCATTAATCCGGCAACCTCCGCAACATAACTAATTTGAGGAGACCCCTTTGAGAAACCATCCAAAGCAACTTGGTAATCTGACAGAGTCGGATATGCCGGCATATCCACTGCTGTCAGAGGATCCCCGTGTTCTGAAAGATTCACGGTCGGTAGATGGATATCAGGGGTTGATGAAAGGAGCTTTAAAAAACTTTTGTAGTGAGGATGCTCCAACAAATCTTCCTGGGTCGGAAGAACCCCAGGTTCTAGAGGATTCTCTGAGGGGCCAGATGGAGAAGCGAAGGAGCCTGGTGGGTGAGCAAGGGAGTCGGATGGATTGGCCCTTGAGGAACTTGCAGGAGGGTTAAAGGAGCCAGGTGGAGAGGCAAAGGAGCCGGATGGGTGAGTAAAGGAGCCGGATGGAGAAGCGAAGGAGCCTGGTGGGTGAGCAAGGGAGTCAGATGGATTGGCCCTTGAGGAACTTGCAGGAGGGTTAAAGGAGCCAGGTGGAGAGGCAAAGGAGCCGGATGGGTGAGTAAAGAAGCCGGATGGAGAAGCGAAGGAGCCTGGTGGGTGAGCAAGGGAGTCGGATGGATTGGCCCTTGAGGAACTTGCAGGAGGGTTAAAGGGGCCAGGTGGAGAGGCAAAGGAGCCGGATGGGTGAGTAAAGAAGCCGGATGGAGAAGCGAAGGAGCCTGGTGGGTGAGCAAGGGAGTCGGATGGATTGGCCCTTGAGGAACTTGCAGGAGGGTTAAAGGGGCCAGGTGGAGAGGCAAAGGAGCCGGATGGGTGAGTAAAGAAGCCGGATGGAGAAGCGAAGGAGCCTGGTGGGTGAGCAAGGGAGTCGGATGGATTGGCCCTTGAGGAACTTGCAGGAGGGTTAAAGGGGCCAGGTGGAGAGGCAAAGGAGCCGGATGGGTGAGTAAAGGAGCCTGATGGGTAGGCAAATGACCTGGAGGCTGGAGATTTCTCCGGCAGTTTTCCGGTCGAACGGTGGCGGCGTCGACCAGAGCCGGATGGAGAAGCGAAGGAGCCTGGTGGGTGAGCAAGGGAGTCGGATGGATTGGCCCTTGAGGAACTTGCAGGAGGGACAAAGGAAAATGACGGATTAACCCTGGGAGACTCGCTGTCCAGTCGAGCCTCCAACGCCGTCATTCGTGACTGCAGAGCCTCAAGCTTTTGATCAAGAGAGGTAAGGAGGGCAGCGCATCCACCAACAGGATTTAGGATTCTTGCCTTAGCTTCAAAGAGAAACGAATCGAGAGTTTCACGATGTTTGTGATCCGGTACGTGTTGTAAAAAAAATTCAACACTTTTTACCCCGAAAACGGAAAAGATTGTGTGATAATCTCGACGATGATACGCATTTGGAAAGATTTTAACTGATTCACAAGAAGGAGGACAAGCTCTGCGGCGAAAAGAGCAGGCAGGACATGGAGTACCTCGTTGGCGGATGCTGATCGACATGGCTGTTTGTATTGGATTTGAATGGGAGATTTGCAGTGAGGATGGTGCTATTGGGTGATTTGCAGTGAGGATGGTGTGTTTTGATTTTAATGGCAGGAAGCTGGTGAAAGGGTTAAAGGCGCCGATCTCGAAATTTGAATTTCGAATTTCGAGGTCAGAGCAAAAAGATGTCGGCATTTGATGATGGCGAGGGTTTGGAGTTTGCGGAATTTGCGGGTTGTCGGTTATGGTATGGATTAGGGGTTGTCGGTTATGGTATGACTGAGGAAATGGACGGTGTTGCTTGGGATTGACGGAGGAGAGAATCGGGAAGTTGAACGAGTGGATGAGTGGTGTAATGAGATCAACGGCTCTTGATGTTAGAATAGGAAAATAAGAAGGTTTAGGGGCTAGAATAGAAATATCAGAAAGTACAGGGGTGAAATTGTAAATATATCTGACGGTGTCTGGAATATTCCGTCAATTCTGACGGCAAGCAAACGGCGTTAACCGCTGACACGTGACTGACACGTGGCGCTGACTGGATGTCACGTGGCGGACACGTGGCGCTGACTGGATGCCACGTGGCGGACACTGGATGTCACGTGGCGGACACGTGGCGCTAACTGGATGCCACGTGGCACTGACTGGATGCCACGTGGCGCTGACTGGATGTCACGTGGCGGACACGTGGCGCTGACTGGATGCCACGTGGCGCTGACTGGATGTCACGTGGAGTACACGTGGCACTGACTGGATGCCACGCGGCGCTGACTGGATGTCACGTGGCGGACACGTGGCGCTGACTGGATGTCACGTGGCGGACACGTGGCGCTGACTGGATGCCACGTGGCACTGACTGGATGTCATGTGCGCTGGCGTGGCTGACACGTGGCGCTTGTGTGTCAATGATGTGGCAGTTGCAGTTTGTAAGGAAATAGAGGAAAAATAAAATGCTATTAGTGGGAATCGAACCTTGCACTAAGCTGTGGTTACCTGATGGTCTTGCCAGCCAGGCTGAATGCTTCAATAATAATTATTTGGACGTGGTTTTATTTGAACAGGTTTGCTGCGTAAAGTCTGATTCGAGTAGTGTTTGGAGGCGTATTTGATTTGTTTGATAATGGTGATAGGTGTGGTGGCTTGGTGGCGAGGTTGTGTGGTGGCTGGTGGTTGGTGGCGAGGTCGTGGTGGCTAGTGGCGAGGTTGTGCTCTGATACCATGTTAAATTATACAACATTGAAATAGAGAAATTATATTAATGAGCAAGAATTCCATAATGGATTACATTGTTACAATCTTTCATATGTTTACAATGGAATTGACATGAATATATATACAAGTAAAGAAGGAAACAAGAAGCCTAAAATGAGGAAGAAAGGAGGAGACAAGGAGGGAAACATGGAGGAGGGAATAAAGGAAAAGAAGAATAATTCTAAGCTTTAATAATTACAAATAATAATGCTAATTTATGTTGGAGAATATCATCATTCAATATCATCATTTCTAACATTAACAATTTAAAAAAAGTGGAACTGTTCGTGCTCCTCTGCCCTCTTTGTTTTTGATCATGCATAATGACAATTCGCCTTGAAGCCTAATTAAAACTTAATATGGAAAAGAAAAAAGAAAAAAAGCAACAACAACAACAATGTTTTCATTCATCCCTTCACCTCAAATTTAAGTACACTTTGTTTTTTATTTTTTCAAACAATAGTAAAAATAATAATTTATTTTAACCATTAATTGTGTAAAAATTAATTTTGAATATCCCTGTTTTGTCTAAAAAAAGTGATTTTAAACCTATTTATTATAGAGATAATATCCATCATATTTTATTAATCTATTTACCTCTTGAAATAGATGGTACACGTACAAATTAGTTAACTTAAGAAATATTCTTAAAAGAAGGAGACTGTACATAAATATATACACATTTACTCTATATGCATATATATAAAACTTTAAACACCAACATAATTAGAGATTTTCTTGCGTAATAAACTTGGAGACAAATAGGAAATATAACTGTTAAGCATAATATTCATTACGGTTCCTTCTCCTAACAGTTTAAACTTTTGGGAGAGATAGTTCTTAACATGATATTACATCTTGATTTTCCGAAATTTAAAATTTATTGTTTGGGGGAGATGGTTCATGTCTATGATTTTCTAACTGTTAAGTAATTCAAGTATGTGTAAATTGATGGAGAAGCATTGCTTCAAAATAAACAAATGATGCTAAGCATTCAAGTAAGAAATATGTACAATAAATTAGGGATGGATAAAACTAAATAAAATAGTGGATATATAAACATTTTCCAAAATTAAATAATTTTTCTTAATTTTTAAAGGGACGTTTTTGAGAATTTCAACAAAAAATATTACAAATTAAAGGTGGATAAAAGGATAGATTACGCAGATGAAAAAAAAGTCACCATAAATAAAATTGTAAAATTTAATTAATATATCATAGCATTCAAAATTTTCGGCATGTCAAATTGAGCCTTGTATAAATAGCCGTGGATGCGTGAATTAACTTTCTTTGATAAAATAACATGATACATTACATTGATTGAAATGCGAGGGTATTAATTAAAAAACGCTAAACTATCTTACCACATGAATTGATTAACTTGATTTGATAGATAAGTTGGTTACATTACATTTCGTTAAAATCAGGAATTCAAGCTACGTGGCTCCTCTTGACCCTGAATCCCTGATTTTATTCTAGTTCTAGGCTCATATAACATTATTCAATTCAATAAATTATTCATTACTGGGAATAATTTATCCGTTTTAGTTTTATCGTAGATGATAGACACTAATTCTAAACGAACACATATATATTATAGAAAAAAATAATTAGTAATAACATATTTACTGTGGCCACCGGCACTATGGGTCCATATAAATTATTATGCTAGGCCTCCTCAATTGCCTTACGGTTTATATATTGGGCTCTAAAATTATTTAATTACTAATATTGTTTTTGCAAAGATTAATTAATATAAACAATTATAAACTGAAGTTAATTCTTTAAAAAAAGATGATCAGAAATATTTTTAAAAATGTATTTAGCAACTCAATTTTAAAATTTTCAATAATTCGTAGCATTAGAAATTGATCTCGAACACACCGTACATAAATAGATAGATAATCGGGGAGATGTTCTAATATTATTCCAAGTGTTTGCGTTTGTTTAAGAGGGGTGTATGTATACTCTCTATCATGAATGAATGAATTCAGTAATAATATAAATATAAACATAAATATAATATACTACTGAGTGTGCATACTATAATTTTAGTCGTTGGGGGGCATACATACAGAAACAGCCAACAATAAAAGCGCATCCAGAATAGACGTCTCAATCCTGTGGTTTTACTTCGTGCCGTACTCCCGAGTTGAGTGTTGGCGATTATCTCTCCTTATTCCAATCTCTCTTTCTCATTTTCTGTCGATTAATCACTGTGTAAGTTGTCAATCTCAAAACCCTAGCGCTATCTCTATCATCTATTCAATGTAACCTCTCAAGTTTCATCCACACCTTTTTCTGCACACTTATCCACATGAATATGTATAATTTTTTTATGTATGTATGTATGTGCCTGTCATTTTTTTCTTTCGCATTTTCGGTTGTATGTTCTTGAATCTCGATACATTGTCTTTAAGTGATTAGTCCGCCAATGCGATTCGTTTTCACGTATTTGATTTTGCCAAGGTCAGTTTCGTTTGGATGTTACTAGTTCGCTAAATTAGGGTTTATGATTTCTAGTTATGTGTGTGTAAATGTAGGACACTGCTCTTGCCAAAGTTGTTTTTTGCTTTCGCCAATGTAGTTTGTATGTAACTTGAGACTATACGGTTGTACATCAGCTTGGCAGAATATAGGCTTGGTATCCAGGCCATAAAGAAATGTATATGCGTACATGTATGTGAAACTGTGCATGTATTTATATATGGTTTTTGCTGATTTCTTTGTGGTATCTTAGAGTAATCATGAGCAACGATGAGGAAAAGAGGTGCCCTCTGTGTGCAGAAGAGATGGACTGGACTGATCAGCAACTGAAGCCCTGCAAGTGCGGCTATCAGGTTCGCGTTTCCATTCTGTACAGGGCTTACGATAACGAGTGTTTGCAATGTTTTAAGTCCATTTCCTGTTGCCGACGTCTGTTTTTTGCTATCATATCTTTATGTTGACTATGTTATTAAATGCATAAAAAAACAAAGTTCAAGTCTATTGAAACGCAATCTGTAGTATTTAACTCGGGTATCTGTATATTGTAATACATATCACGACTTGTGATTTTGGCACTTTTTTATGTAATTTTATCATTGTACAGAGGACAGTTGTAATTAGTTTTCTTACAAGGGGCACAAAAAAAATCTCTCTCTATATGTATCGATAGTTGTATACTGAAATACATTCCGTTTTCTATTTTCTACTAATAAATAAAAAGTTTATTACAAAAAAGACCACATTAAGAAAGTACCAGAGAAGGGGTGCACGTCATACACACGAGGTAAACATAATCACTTATACGAAAGAATCCTACAATCCTTAATAGCTTTTGGCCTTTCACTATATTCGTTGGCTATATTTATTATATCTTCCATAAGTTTTAAGCTCTGAAGTACAGAAATACGACATGATTTTGGCATGAGATCTTCAAAAGGGAGTGCTATTGACACGTGTTTTTAAAAGCGCATTACTGAGGGTCATGTCCGTCAACTCTATAACATTGCTGTGGACAAGGAATGTGGTGTGCCCGATTATGTTCTGGAGTGGTTTTTTTGGATTGATAGCTCGCAAAAGTGGTTAACCTTTTGGATGCTCTTCAGGAGGTCGGTTTTTCTAGATGTGACAGGGTTATGCTTACTTTTAAAGGTGATGATTTTCATTCCTATTACTTTATTCCTCAAGGCAATATCATATAGGCAATTCAAGGGAAAGCAAGCAGACTATGAGTGTAGCTAGGAGGCCATTTTGAATGGTGATAATCTCAAAAGGAGGAGATATATTAGGGCTAGTTGGTCCTGGTTTGTATGAAGACAGAAGATCGGTAGATTTCTTCATTTTTTATAGCAAAGTTTCAAGGCGGTTGTGGGATGTTTTCTCTTTTGGTATGTTTTTGGTGATGCTGAAGACAACGAGACTGTTCTTCATGTTGGGATGCTGTGAAATAAGGATTGTTCATAAATATGGGATCTTTTCCTTTATGCAATTTTGGTCTGTACGGAGGGAAATGACTGGTATTTTGAGGGCAAGCAGTTCCCTATTCCTATATTACCTTTTCATGCACTGAGGCTTCAAGGAGTCTTTAGGCGTTATCGTACTTCTCTTGTCAGTCTCCACAATACGATATTATACAGTAATGAACAAGCGTGTTATTGCTTTAGGTCTGTAATGTATCAGGAGATCATTCATATATTCACAATGGACAATATGTTATATCCAACACGATAAAAGTATTATATAAAAGAAAATATTTATTCTTAACCATGTTATCCATATAGGCCCATTGTGTGACATTGCTTTAGGTCCAGCCTGTACTATTTTTATTAATAAAACAGATTAATCAATGTCATGCTTTTGATGTATTGAAAAAAGAACTTGTGTTGATTTATTGAAAAGTATATTGGAAAGCTAACTTTCTATGAGAAAGAAAGGTTAGTCGTGATGGCAGTTGGCCAGTCTATTTTGTATACTTCTCTCTCTCTCACCAATACAAGGGTTTTAACACAATGTCTTTTACACCAGACCTAGAAACTGTATCAGCAAGTTGACTGACACTTCTGTTCTGTTTTCACAATCCACAACCTCATTTAATCTTTATGGGCCCATTTCCTATTAGTTAGCCTCAGATCCTGTGAAGAGCGAACTGGAGTTCTAAGTACTATTTGCTGGTGGTTTAGAAAATAGAAATGGAGCTTACAAAAAGGTGTAAATAGCAACATCAATTGCTTGTATGGGAATTCCAAAAGAATCAATGTAACCAAGTTGTCAGATTGGTTACATTATGAAAAGCTGGGCCTCCTTTAGATTTATATATAAACTGCACCTGGTATCGGTTTGGCAGGTTATTGCGCCGGTCCAATTTTTCGTTTCTCTATTGTTAAATGTTTTGTGTCTTAGTATTTTATCTATTTGAACGATTGATTTTACAAGTTTATTCAAATATGCATGTCAGGTTTTCTTCAAATGACATAGAAGGATAAATAATGATTTTTGTCAATTTATAAAGATGAATAAACATTGTGTTCTGCAAAGACTTGTTATTCATATTTTTTCCTTTTGAAATTATTACAGGTGTGTGTTTGGTGTTGGAATCACATAATGGATATGACTGAAAAATATGAGATGGGGGGGCGATGTCCTGCTTGTCGAACACCTTATGACAAGGAAAAGGTTGCGGGAATGGAAGCAAATTTTGAAAGGTCTATTATTTGTTTCCCAGTATATTTTAATTGCATGCTGGATGCAGAATTTTGAAATGAAATACTTCCTTTGAGTAGGGTTGTCTCCAACAATTCAAATCGAAAGCAGAAACCAACAAAGGCAAAGCCAAAAATGAATGAAGCAAGGAAGGACCTCAGTAATGTTAGAGTGATTCAGAGGAAAATTGCATATGTGATTGGGCTGCCTCTTAGCCTAGCCGATGAAGATGTGTGGACCTCTTCAACTATTGTTTGTTTTGTCATCTTTACTTATTTCCGCACTTGCTGATTTCTGATGATTGATAAAAATCAGTACACTATTCTCGTATTTTGAAAAAGAAAATGGTTTATAAAACTTATCCAGTATGGATTTGTGTTATTTCTGTCATTCCCTGAGTAAATATCTTATTGTTTTCTGCAGCTCTTGCAACGGAAGGAATATTTTGGTCAGTACGGAAAAGTCACTAAGGTTTCCCTATCACGAACAGCGGGTGGGGCTGTTCAGCAGTTTGTTAACGAAACCTGTAGTGTGTAAGTTTTGACAGTCTTTAAAATTTATGTAGCAGCGATATGGTGCATTTTCTCATGATGATTTTGCCACTACTGAATAGTATCCAATTTCCCTTTTTGTCAATGGTGTGCCCTACATATGAGCCTATTCTCTACTCAGAATACTCTCTACTTGACCAAGTCCAGCTAATTCTTTTTTTTCCTTTGGTCAACAAGTCCTCAGTGATTCATTTTCCTGTTCTTTAATAAACCGCATATACTCGTTTTAATCATCAGTATCATCTTTAAGGCTGACATTTAATCATGAATCTTCACATGGCCTCAGTTCTTCATACGAATGAGATATACATAATTGAGTTTAATGTTGATTTAGACCTTGAACTGATAGCCTGTGGCATAATTTTGATTAGCTAATTCTTCTATTTCCATGACTATGTCCACAATGTTGAGTTATGTCGGAATACAACTTTTACTGCCTCAAGTGTGTTTTAGACATTGTTATAAATTTATAATATGCGACATAAACCTAGCGTGTAGCTCAAGTGGTAAAGCCTGCCCTTGTTAGGAGTAAGGTCTTTAGTTTGATCCCCACACAGCCACACCCTTTTCCCCTCCCCTTAACTCCTTAAGTCCAACCCTAGGTCTATCTGTGTTGGCATTGCAGGTTTCAAAGAACGAAATTTCCATTTGTAAAAAATAAAAAATATGCTACATAAGTCTCCATAGAAATATGGTCTTCAATGTAGTCATTACTGTACGATACATGTACGTATCGTCTCGTGTGTAATTCGGTACGTATCATTAATTGTATTGTCTTTTGGAGTGTAGTCCGATACACTTAATGGTATTGTGCGATACACCGATACATGATGTATCGTACGATACTGTTGTATTCAGCGATACTTATTTTTCCCTTCTTTTTTGGACTTTTGTACCGAATGTAGAACTCTTGTACTTTGTTCCTGCTCTTTCAACTCTTTATCCAATTATTTTATGTATTTAATTTGTACATGAAGTATTAGGATTTGAGCCTAAATAGAAGCAATTAATTGATTTCTATTAGGACTCTTTCTTTGAGTTCTTTAATTATTTTTTTTAAATCTGATCCTTTAATGTTACACAGAATGCTAGCTAGTTTCCTCTTGTTTCTTGTTTATATTTATATTTACTATGTTCCTGATAGGACTCACTCTATGCATTTCTTTTATTTTTTCCATCTATGTTTTGTACAAGTACCCTTAATTTATTTATATAAATTTCTGTATTTATGATGAATTACATATTCCTGTATAAAAAATTATAACGTATAAACCTAATGTACACATGCATATATATCTAACAAGGTATTTATATAAATATCCTAAATTTAAGTGTATCTTACGACACGTTACGTTATGAGATACTATTTTTTTTTTTTGAAAAACGATACAGTCCTGATACACGATAATGATTACCTTGATGCTTTTACATTTAAATAATTAAAGTTATGGACTTGCATTATAAATGTAGCATTTATGTACCGATAAGAGATGGGTAAATCCTGAATGTAGCAATCTTGGTTTGGTTGGTGTCTAATGTTCTGAAAGTCATTTGTCTTCGGGTTTTTCTGTTTTTAGTTTTTTTCTTTCTCATGACACTCAGAGGAATGTTTGTCCTTACTATTGTATTAGATTTATTAGATGGTGAATAAAATTTCCATTTAGTGTAAAAGAAAGTAAATAATCTCGTAGCTTGATTTGGATACTTATAATCTAAGTTTGCAATTGGCGCAATCCCTTAAATATATATATATCTTTTAGGTCGTCATTTAGATTGTCGTTGCTCCTCTATGATCTGTTTTCTTTTCTTTTTCCAGATATGTTACTTACTCAAAGGAGGAGGAAGCTGTTCGGTGTATACAATACGTACATGGTTTTCTGTTGGAGGGTAGGTTTTTAAGGTAAACTAACTCCTGACACCCTTCAATGTTCTACTCATTTCATGAGTGTCTGCTCTTGTTAGCCTGGTGGCTTCTTTCCCCCTCTTTTTTGGATATCATACGCCTGTTTGATAAAAATTTGGAAAATGATTGAAAAAAATATATATTTGTTTTGAAAGGAAGGTCAAGTCTCTTCTTGGAAATTCTACAAATGCTATGTGGAGGGGAATTGAACCCACAACCTCTCAAGTGAGAGGTCAGGGCCGATGCCACTTTAGCTAAAGCTCTTGGGCAAAGGATAGAGTGGATAGGGCTTGAACCTTGGTTGGTGCAGCACTATGCAAACATCTTTTCCAACTCATCTAGGCCTCTAGCTAGGAAAATGATTGAAAACACTACTGATTTTTATGAGAAGTTGGAACAGTGACGAGTGATTAGGTGAAATGTTCTACATCTTTTTCTTATTTTTCATGGAAATTTTTTCTTACACACCATGTAAAGAATTTTATTCCATGGAAAACTCAATAAGTAATAAAATGTTTCACCAAATCACTCATCTCTTTTTCCAACTTCTCGTTAAAATTATTAGTGTTTTCAATCATTTTCCAACTTTTTTATCAACCGCACCCTTATTATCTTGCCAAGCATTCAAAAACTTGATTTTGCAGAGCATCATTTGGAACTGCAAAGTATTGCCATGCATGGTTGCGAAATGTGGTATGTGGTGGTTGCAATTGCTATGTAAATTATGTTCTTTTCATTAATTGTGATGGGACTTTTACTTCCAAAAAGAACAAAAGAAGCCTATACTGAGTATGTTTTTTCTATCGGTCCAGCCTTGCAACAATCCTGCTTGTCTATATTTACATAACATTGGTGCTGAAGAAGATAGTTTCGGTAAAGATGAAGTAGCTGCTGTGCATACAAGGTATCGCAAGCTTCATTTCCCTTTAATTCTCCTATTTTTCAGGCAAAATATATTTGACCAATTTTAGCAACTGCAGACCAACACAAGGGTTGAAATCATGTGAAACTGCTTCTTTGTGGGACAGAAATATAGTGAAAGACTAAAATTAAATTTTGATAGCTTCTTTTGAATAAAATACAATCCTACGCCTCTCATGATACATTTTCCTTTTACAGAAGATGACTTGGACTTGCATGCAAACTTTTGTTCATATGTGTTAACCAGTGTTCTAAATATTGGGATTAATCAGCGCCTAGGCACTATTCAGCATTTAAACGCCGTGATTATGACCTAGTTGTTTGGTAAATTCAGCGGGCTAAAAAAGTGGGGATTAATTGGCCAAATCAATGACTTGGACGCTGACTAAAAAAGCGTGATTATGACCTAGTTCTTCTTCTTCTTCTCCTCCGTCTCACCACCAACCTAGGAGCGCCTAGCAATTTTTAGAACATTGGTGTTAAATGATAATCTTAATGTCTGCAATATTCTTTCTGATGGAACAAACGGTTTATAAAGGACTATACATATATATATATATATATATATAAGGTTGTAACAAGCCAAATATTCCATGTCGGTAGTGCAATGGGAAGTTCCTTAGTATATATGTGGGTGCAATTGCCTTCAATTACAACTTGGACTAGCCATTTTGGGGGAGAACCTGGGTGGTTACATATGGCATTAGAGCGGACCCAGGATCACTACAACGTTATGTGCCGATATTGTGGGTCGTGTTTGTGCTGTTGACGGCAAGCCGTAATCGCTGGATGCGGCTAACAAGAGCCGATTATTTGTGTGTGACCCTGACCTGATGAGAACGTCATGGATTTAACGGGAGAGATTGTAACGACCTCGAATATCCCACATTGGTAGTGTAATGGGAAGTTCCTTGGTATATATATGGGTGCAATGACCCTAATTTACAACTTGGGCTAGCCATGTTGGGGGAGAACCCGGGTGGTTACAAGGTAGTCCCATTTTCTTGTAGCAACTAGCAACGATCTTAAGTGATCCATCATGAAGAATGATTTGTTCCCTCGTGCTTGTCTAGTTGATAGCAAAAGCATTTGCCTATTTGAGTATGGCATTTTGCAAGCACTATACAACTTATTTATCATAAAGAAATGCTTAATTTTTTTTTCTTTTCAAAAATGGATTGGTCAGTATGGCCATTATATGGAGTTGAACCTTTTCCTGAACATGATGATTCCTGGTGGAGTTCCAGACGTCCCAGTTTTCTCTGCCTACCTTTAGTAAATGCTTGCTTTTATAAATAATTTTTGGGATTGCTTTGTAGCAGGTAGTGTGACTCTTCTCTTTGAAAACTAACCAGTGATTCTGCGCAAGTTGTTGCAAACTTGCAATCTATTTTTTTTTATTTTATCATAATCATATTTAGATGTTATTTGTGTGGAAAAGCTAGAATAGTTGGCGAGTTATATGCAATTTTGAAATATTTGTTATTATCTGGTTTCTTAGACCTATTTGGTTTTTTCCCTTTTGGTTATTTTAGGGTTTTATTCTTTATTTTCTTTCACTATTAAAATTGTGCTCGTTATTGATGGTTAATTACATTTGGTTTTGAAGGAGTAGAGTTCAACAAATTGTTGGTGACACGCATAACTTGCAAAATCGCTCGGGAAATGTGTTGCCTCCACCAATAGACCAACACTGGAATATCAGCGATAATCCTGCTATCAGAAGTGTTCCAAAAGTATGAGCTTTTGGTGCAATCTTTTTCTTTATTGCATTTTTTTTGGCATCTAAAACTTAAATCAATTGACTTTAGAGTGATGAAAGACGGAAAGAGTAAGGGAATCCTTTTTGAGTGATGAAAGACGGAAAGAACATTGGAATACTTTTTGAGTGATGAAAGACAGAAAGAACATTGGAATACTTTGAGTAATGAAAGATGGAAAGAACAGTGCAATACTTTTTGAGTGATGAAAGACGGAAAGAACAGTGGAATATTTTTTGAGTGATGAAAGACGGAAAGAACAATGGAATACTTTTTGAGTGATGACGGAAAGAACAGTGGAATAATTGTCTAAGGGCCCATTGGTTGTCCCTCATATTGGGAATTAGAAAATCTATGAATAAGCAATTTACAATTTTTACATTTATTTGTGTTTGGTTGTGGAAATTGAACAATTGTAAATATGATAATTGATGTTGATTCATAAAACTTGAAATTGCCTAATTCTACAACTGGTGAAATCCCTCCAACTCCATATACTTCGAGGATCTAGTGCCCATACTTGAGGTTGATGCCTCTTGGACAAATTTTTTAGTAATATAGAAAAAAGTAGAATATTTTCTTATTCTAACCTTCAAAACTTCTCATTCAAGTATTCCAAACACTCCAACAATTAGGATCGAATTATTTATAAACGCACAAATTTACAATTCATTAATTGAAAGTGAACTAATATTACGATAGGCAATTTACGCAACCAAATGGGCCCAAGATAAACAAAGGAAGTGTCTTTACAGTAACTGAGTCAAGTTTTGTTTGTTTGTCCAGGATTTAGCTATTGAGACAGTAAATTCCAGCGGCCAATTGATTTCTTCGTCTTCGTTCAATAATAAAGATGAGGGTATAGCAACACCTAACAAACTTACAACTTTTGTGGATATTGTTGGGCGGTCTTGTAGTTCTGGTTCTGAAAAAGATGGGAATATTGACGAGGATAGGATTTTCAATTTATGCTCCCAGTCTTCTTCAGTAAGCATTGATGAAGACTATAATCTTGAAGTTAAACACACTGTTGAAATGCCATGTAAAGAGTCATCTTCTAGTCACCTTGTCAATGGATTGCCCTCGAACAGCGAGTTTAAAGAGCCATTTAGGGAACCTTCAATTATTTCGGCATTTGGAAGATCCGATATAACACCAAATGATGCATCTGTTACTAAAGAACAATCTTATTTGATGTTAGATTCTGTTATAGAAGATTTACTATCTTTTGATGATCAAAGATTGAAGGATAATGACAGTTTAAGTGATCTTAGTGCGGGTTGTAACACTGTAAATACTCATGCTGACGAACCCTCTGTACAATTTACATGTGCAAATTCAATACCAAATGATGGATACAATGAGGGGAAATTCGAAAGTTCAGCTAAATCAGATAGGGTATATAGATGTTCTAACTTATTCTCTAATGAAGAGATAGTGGAGCATTTAAGAAGGCTTGATGATGATGATGAAATGACTAATGGTGAAAATTCTGCATTAGATGCTGTGAAGAGCAGCATAATTTCGAATCTTATGTCATTGGATTTGGATGCCTTTGATGAATCATCGGCCTTGTACAATGAAACCAATGGGCAGCAGGATTCTTCATGGAATTTCCATAACAGTGATCAATCGAGGTTCTCATTTGCAAAAACAGGGGGATCTTCAAGTCATTTAATTGATTTGGATTCTTCTTTTAGTAGCATTGGTCGAGAGTCAAAGATATGTTCTGTCCTTCAGGATTTTGGGGAGAACAAGGAGCATTACTTGCGCAAGCCTGGGTATAATGGTAAGTATCAATGGAATTCTATTTGATTTTGGTTTATTTTTGGTTTGAATTAACCCTATTTATAACATCAGTAAGCCAATAGTTTGGTGCTTGTCATGAAGTTTATGGAAGTGTGCTATATCTATAATTTTGTTTTCCTGGCTTGCCCTTTGATCATATACTTAAAAATACCCGTACTTATAGGTTGCCGCATATATCACATTGTCTAATCTTCTCCCTCACATTTTATTAACAGTATCTAGGGCTCAAAGCTTAATTCCACCAGGATTTTCACTGCCCTCTAGAGAACCACCACCAGGGTTTCCTGCATGTGAGAGAACAGACCAGGTTGTCCGTTCCACCTCTGGTACGCACATCTCTTACTATCTTTTTCTCTGCGTGTGTTCTTGTATTATATGTCTATACTCTCTACTATACACACACATTTATATATATATCCATGACATGAATGGACTTCTCGTCCAAAACTTTGCTGACTTGCAATAGTCATGTCAAAATGGAACCCCACATTCTATATACTCTCAGCTACTCTTTCTGTCAGAACCCACTTTCTAACTTTTGTCCAAAACTTGGTCGACTAAAGTCACATCAAATTGGTACCTGCACTCTCTATGCGCAACCTCTACGTAAAACCCTCCCTCTCTCCCCCTTTTCTTTTTCTGTTTTTGCACTTCCTCTCTCATGTCACAACTCACAAGCTCCACCAATGTATATAGATAGATATGTAGACGTAGATAAGTTGAGGGAGTCCATTATAAAAATTGACAATAGGGCATGCTGCAGGCACAGGATGTTATAAGCTATGAAGCATAGACTCAACACGCGACACGCAATTTTTCCAAAATATAGGAAACGACACATGGGGGGGACACGTTCTTAATTAATTAATTAATTAATAAACATTGTAAATATTTGAGAATTCAATAAAATGAAACTAGATTGCATTAATAATCCAAATACTCAAAACATGATCACTAAATTGTTCCATAATTAAAGCATCAAAAAGCATACATAGACTAAATTGTTCCATGGAACGATAGAAAACAAAAGGGAAATATAAAAAGTGGCTTAGTTGCCTCATCCTCAGTTAATGTTACAATGAAGAAACGCTAGGAGTGGTAGCCATCTAAATCAATTATCAAGTATTAGAGACTATAATTAAATTCAAGTGTCGGGGAGAGTGTTGGAGTGTCCGACAAGTGTCGGGCCCGACACGTGGCCTCCAAGAGAGTGTCCATGCTTCATAGGTTATAAGCAATATTACATTGGAACAAATTTGCGGTTCTGCCATCATAAGGGTCATGGGCTAGTAGAGCATGTTTATGTTTGATTACATGATGAGTTTTTGTTGACCAACTATTTTTTGTTTCTTCCTTGATGCCCCCCTTCAGGAAATCATTTGGTTAAGACTTCTTTGCCAAACAATCATTTTCAAAGGCAATCAGGAGGAACTATGAACATTAGGAATGTTGATTTAATAGATCCTGCAATATTGCTACTTGGTGGAGCTAAAACAACAAATGGGACAAGTAACTCGTGCCTAGATATGAGGTCACATTATGCTTCTTCACAACAGGGTTCTTTAGAAGATGAGGCAAGATTATGGCTTTTGACTCAACAATCAGCTGCTGGTCAACAAGTCCCAATGTTTCCTCAAACCTACTTGCAACAAACTACTTCTGTACATCAAGAACCGAGATATTCTAGTAGCATCGGGGACAGATTTTCTTCATGGGATGATATCTATGGTATATCTTCTCGTCGGCTGATTGATCAACAACGGACCTATAATCCATCTTCTTTTGCAGAGTTCACTCAGCAGAAATTTGGGAATGGACACATTTCAAATGGGGGTCATCATCAGCCCAGTTTGTATGAGGTGCAACACAGAAATGAAGTGGGGATGGGGATGGGCATGGGAGAAGTTCAGAGAAATGAGACATTAGGAGTGAACAAGTTGTTACCTACTGGCTATGGAGATCATATGTTCCAGATGCCCAGTTCAGGTGACGTATACACCAGAGTTTTTGGAATGTAACTCTCTCTCTCAAAATGAAACAGTTATTCATGGTTAGTTTCGAGAAAAAAAATGAAAATATTCTACAATATAATAGGAGGAATTAAAATGTTAGCTCTTGACCTGATGATAGATCATTTCTTTGTCTTTGTAAACATCAAATTGGAGTTGTGCGTTTAGTTCGTTTTATTCAAGTAAATTTTGGTTGAGTCACATTATTACTGTGGATGATTCAAGTATGTTCAGTCGCTGCAGATCACATAACCTCAATTTGCTGGGGGATATATATGCATTCAAATAATAAACCCCATTATGTGTGTGGACAGGTCTAATCTTATAATTTTTTTCAAATTTGTGAACTTTTTAGTCATACTAAATTTTATTACGTATTTTGTATTTGCAAGGCAATTTGAAAAATTATAGATTCCTGCATTTTGGTACACATGGCTCTCCTTTTACAAATTCGTACTTCCAATCAAATTGATAGGTAATTAGGATACCAAGTTTCAGAATAAAAGATAAAAGTCGTGTTGTTTAAACTTAAGTTAAAATTATTGTTTTTTTTTATTAAATAGCAAAATCAAAAATTGACTAGTAATTTGAGATGGAGAAATATATAATTATGAAACATTGGCTACTTACTACTTTTCAACAAAAAAGAAAGGTATAAATCTAATACAAGAGTATTATTTGAATCGTCGGCTTTGTGCCCATCAAGCCATCCACTAGTTCCAGAAGGTAACTTCGATCTTTATGCACTGAATACATCGAGGCTGCACTCGTTCTTTTGAGGAAAAAATCAGAAATAATAGTAGTTTACCATAGATGAATACACACATATATGTATAGTAGCAAAGGTCCTCAGAGGATTACATCGGTGTTCAATATCATGGGTTTTCAAATTACAGATACACATTGTGTATACAGTACACACAGAACATAACAGAAACGAAATTCGATGTTACACTTAATATTCCATTTGTTTCAAGTTACAAGGGTTTTGCTCACAGGTGGTATCAGGTTTTGTGACCGTAGGAAAGGTAAGTGTGGTGATTGGTGGGTGTGAGTTTGTGTTGTAGAAGGGGATTTGAAAATGTGGAGATAGTAGAAGAGAATCCTGATGATGCTGCATTAGAAGTAGTACTAGTGGCAGTAGTAGTAGTAGTAAACAGTGGCACTGGGCTCACCATGCCATGATGGCCTTGCTGCATTTGCCATGCCCACTTTGTAAAACCTAGCGAAGGTACTGCTTCACCTTCTCTCTTTCCTATTACTGCTTCTTCCTGTCAACACAAAAGTATATTCCCATAATCTTCACAATATTTATACTCGACGAATAATCGGAAGCAGACATCAATGAATAACTTTTTCGATCAATGTTCATCCAATTTGAAAAAGAATTCTCGAATGATCACTTTAAAATTTCTTTTTACTATGTAACATTAACTGCATGCCTTTATCTCAATCAAAATGAATATCTCCTAGGATAATAAATCTTACCATGTAAACTATTGTATTAATAAGTCAGTCTAAAAATGGTCAGATTTTTTCTTTGCCTCTAAGAGCATCTCACTCGATGGGTTGAGACATAATTAGTGCCAGTAGTTTGGCTAGCAGTATACATATTCACTGTAGGTAAAGATTTTTACACAGAGATATGTTTTGAAGACGCATAAGAAAAAAAACCACATATGTTTGGGGTTTACGTGTCAGAAGTGGTGCCAGCTACAAAGCCTCCGATCAAGAGTCACAAATATATGCATATAATGACAAGTGAGAAAGCAAGTACATAATACGATGAAAGCAACACCAATAGCTACTCAGAGTGTCACACTACAGTACCAAAATTGTAACCGTTCACAGATAAATTCTCTCTCGAAACAAATGAAAGTATGAAACTATGAAAGTGATTACTCAGAGTAAATCCCCAATGAAACTATGAAACTGATCTCTCAAAGAGCAATCTCCGACTTAACATGACAAACTTACAAGTAAAAACAACTTACTTCTAAAAATATGATATATATTTTTACCATATTCAGATCTGAATAGATACCACTATTTACACTATCTAACAAAACAACCCTAGGGACGGTCCACATAATTTCCTCCAACACAGGAGAAACGTGCATAATTAATCCAAATCGCAAGGCACGTCAATGCAATTTACCCATAGATATTTATCCTCTTGTATGTCCCAAACATCAAAATGATGGCAAAAAGACAAGTTATCAAAAGGCTTTACTTTATCAGTTAAAACAATTGACGTCATAGGATGCTTGTTTAGCTAACTTTGGATATGTTTAACGTGTATGTGATGCTGAAGGGATCAAACTCGCTTTTGACCGGGCAGACTAGCATATAATTATTTCCATTAAATGATATATAGAATGAATGGGACTATTACTAGTAAATAATCACCTCCTCATAGTTAGGAGTGAATCCGGGATACTTGGCAGGCCAAATGGGAATGTACTCAGATGGCATTGTTAGGCCATTGACAGGAGCAGAGCTGTCAACCTGTAAATAGCAGAAAAGCATTAAAATAATTACCAAAATTTTAACCACCACAAAAGAGGATAGGTTCTGATCATATATGTATTGGAAAATATCCCAAAGTGAAAGTAGAGTAGACACATATTTTATAACAAGAAATTTTGTGGGAGTTGCAATATCCATGTCTACAGCGAATAATGGTGATCTGAAATATCAAATCAACAAGGTTGAAGAATGAGTGTTGTTGCAAGAAGCATTTACCCTTGGTCTTTTTCCATCTGGCAATTGATAAGGTGCAGAATGGAAGCACAAATCCTTAACATTGATATTCCCCTTTGGACCGTTTTGAGGGGGAGAAACCCAGAGGTTCAGATCAAGATTGTGGCCACTACCTGCACTCAAACCATAAGGAAAATCAGCCAACATTAAAAATTAACACAGTACTCGTTGATTCTTACTTATCCAAAACTAGGACAAAAACAAATAACACAATAGATTTTGTTTAATCAATACCTCCATGATTAGAAACAAGACTTGGGTCCCCTTCATAGGTACTAGGATTAAAGTTGGTGACTGCTTCCTGTCCATTACAATCAATAGCCGCTTTGTCATAAGCCCTGGAACATGGAGATTTTGTTGGATGAAACCCAATAAAAATGGAGATTTTAAAGTAGACACTTAATGTCAAGAAGTACAAATTCGTGATCACAAGGACCTTGCAGCTTCAACTTCACTGTCGAATAACCCAAGATATATATACCTGCAACCAAGCGTAATCTTGTAGATAAAAAAGGGTCCTAAAGTCTTTTATTTGAGTAAGCATTCCAACTTGCTATCCAGAATGAAAAATAGTTCCTCTTCAAGCACATCAAAGTTCATGACACAACGTATAAAATTCAAGCTACTAAAAGTAAGATGCAGCAAAGAAATCATCTAAAGAATAATAGCTTAAGATTTTCTCACTTCTTTCCAAGCAATTGGCCCATTCGAGCCTCCCATCGCCCACACTTGTGCAGGGTTACTCCTCTGTATCTTGAACTGCCTCTGGAGAACCCAGAGCTCTGGCGACGAAGTACGTGGACAAATTCTTCTTTTGTCAAGTTTTTCATCTGCAAATTGATTTTGAATGAAGATTATAACGACGTGAACTGTTTAAGGTAAAACTGTCATTAACTACTTCACTGGTAGCAAATAAATTGCCCCACCTGTTGCATATCTTCATCATAGTCGCTTATATTGAAGTTAATATCAGCATCAACTCCTCGGAACTTAATTGCAGCTCGATCATAAGCTCTGTGATATGGTAATCAAACTAAGCAAAACTTGCAGGAACAAAACGAAATTGATTTAGGAGACAGTTTTTTCACTGAAAATAAGCTCACCTAGCTGCAGCATGAGCAGTGTCGAATCCACCTAAAATAAGTCGGAAAATAATTAATCAAATAGATTAGTACGTTGCAGATTATCTCTCCACTCTCGAATCAATTTGAAAATTGAAATATAATCAAGCGAATGCATCAATTGCTTACCTAAATACACTTGTTTCCCGCAATCCCTGTACAGAGACACAAAATCACAAATTCAATCAGCATCATGCAGTAATCGAAACATAGGATTCATTGATCAACACCACAGTTTCAGCATATCATAAATTATGCCATATACCTTTCAAATAACAAATGCATATGTACTGTGTACTATATATAAAGTACGAGGACAACAAACACATGTTATTACTTCTTGATCAAATATTATTTATTTGTTGTGCTTGTATTATTTTTTTATTTTTTAAAAAATAAAAGTATTATATAAGAATGTTTAGGTATTATATTACACTTGAATTATAGATTCAGACACAAGTAAACCTATGCCCGTACCAGATATGCGATTCCCATCGACCAGTCCTCCGGTAAAATGTAACTCCACGATACTGTGAGCTCCGAGACCTAGGCCCCCGCCGACTCTTCCTGACCTGTGGTTGTGGTGCTTGCTGCTTCGGTGTCTCGAAAATTCTCAACTCAGGTACCGCACCTGACTCCGGAACAGTCAGATTCAGCCACTTCTGCCGCAACAACCCCGGCACCGGGACTGCCCTGGGCCTCGAAGTAAACTCATCAGAGTCACCGACTCCTCCGTCTCCGGCGATGGGAAAAAATTGCCTCGTAACTAAGTGAGGCACTGAATTCTCATAGCATTCGTCTTTGATTTCGTTAGTAATATTGCCTTTAGCTCTGTTGAAGACATCGAAGTTGAAAGCAGAGATAGAGTCGGATGGCCTGGTGTGAGTAGAGCTCGAGTTTTCATCTCCGACACTAGGCGGAGATTCGTCGGTGTTGACGACTGACGAGCTCGAAGTTCCGGTATCGTCAGTATGAGCTCCGTAACCTAGTGGAAGCTTCTGGACGGCGATCTTCATCTGGCTCCCATAGTAAGTTGAATCTACAGAGACTACATCAACATTGAGGTCCAACATCTCTCTTTCTCTCTTTGTGTGCGTATACAATTGAAGCTAGCTGTATCTTCTAAATATATATATATATATATATTAAACACACTTTCTTAGATCGATAGTATTAGCAGAGTAAATTATAACTTGTAAACAGCATTAGAACACAGTGAAGCGATGATGATGAGAGAGAGGTGATCGGATCCGAAATTTCTGGAGTAAGTGATGAAAGATATCTATAGAGAGAGACACACACACAGAAATCAAGAGAGAGTGAAATTAATTTGTATATATGTTTCTGTAACGGCCACCAACACCACCACTAAGCGTCAGAGAGAGAGAAAGAGAGAGGTGTGTTGAAGAAGGTGATGATATGAGTACGTTGTTGCATTTCACTATTAGGAGTGGAGAGAGAATAATATATATAACCGCAGTTTGTTAGTTTCCATGAGAGAGAGAAAGAAAGAGAAAGTTTGGTGTGTTTTGGCGATGGAATACAAGTGGAGAGGACACGAGAGGGGAGGGGAGGAGGGTAAAAGAAAACACACAGAAGAGCACAAATGACGAGTTATTTTTATTTTGTTCCCATGAGATTTTATTTTTTTATTATTTTTACCCGTGAAGTGACAATTCGCATTTAATTTATGTCCAAAAAATTAGATGTTAAGTTATTTTGGATCAAAGTGGAAAAGTATGATCACGAATGAACTTAGCATAAAATATTTTTTTTATGGATAAAACTGAAAAATGGTCAAACTTTATGGGAATAAATTGTTAATAACTCATAAAAGAGGGATGGGGCAAATAACTAAAGGAGAGACAGATGCGACGTGGAAACTCCAAAGGTGTGGCTGTTATACACTTCCTCCAACTTCTTCTCCTTACATTTATCAAACGTAATATTATATAATTTCCCAATCAGATTTTTTCTAATATAATAATAATTATATATATATAGTATTAGCAATGCGACATTAATTTTATTTTTATAGCATGGGTAATAATAATAGTAATTTACAAAAAATGCTTTAGTACCTTAAAATTATTTTAATGGTAAAAAAATATCTTAAAAGATCCACATAAAGAGTTGATAAAAATAATTTTAAAATACTTTTGTATAATAATAATATAACATTTATCCATTTTCATTTGACTCTGTCGCCGAGACAAATTTTGATTATGTTAATAATAGTATATATGCTCTTAAGTACATGAACAATTAACCCGCTTACAACACATATTACAACTTGCGTGACACATATTTTTGTCAGTATACTATTGACTAGAGTCACACATTGTCTTTAAAGCATATTTTATATTTTCTTCTTGTAGTTTGGCAATGGCATTCCTCCAAACAAATATTTTGAAGTAGACTGGGCAAAATGATTAAGTAACACGGAACAAATGCAATGGTTAGTTGGTAGAGCAGTAAAATAATTTCTTGTTCATTAATAAATTTATTTTATAATATATTTATAAAAAAAGTGAATTTATTTCCATTTTTATTTTTAAATGTATTAATAATATGACATTTAACTTTTAATTTACTTCTTGAGTAAACTATGCAAATGACTCATAAACTATTGACATTGTCCCACTTTGGCCCTCAAACAAAAATTTGTCGCATTTAAATATTTGAACTATTTACTGAGTTTCAAATTAGCCCTTCTGTTCAATTTGGGCGTTAACTTGGACGGACTTACGGGCAAAATTGTCATTTCAATAGTTGGAGGCTAAAGTGGGACAATATCAATAATTTAGACGCCATTTGCATAGTTTACTCAAAAATATTATAAAATATTTTTTTTAAAAAAAGAAAAAATGGAAAAGGAAGAGAGAAAGAAGAAAAGACAGAGATTCCAATTTGGCGAATTTAATAATCTTAAAGTCTCCGATTTCAGACCATCGGCCTTGCCGGAACAACTCAATAACGGTCTTCTCCACACGGCTTGCGAAACTCCGGCCTCTTGTAAACAAGATTCTGATTTAGCGAATTGTAAACAAGATTCAACGATGAATACATTCGATATATTTTTCATGTCATCTGGGTTGGATTTATCGGGACTTTTCGAGGGGGTTTAGGGAAGAAAGAGCAGCGGTTCACGGCGGAAGCGACAGTAGAGTTGATCAGAAAGAGGGTGAGTGAGATTGGGGCGAAATTGGGGTACAAAGTGGTAAAAGATAAAAGTGAAATTTTAGGGTTGATGAAAGAGAAGACAATTTTGCTAGCTAAAATATTGGAGGTTACGCCGGAGTTCCGGTGGGTGGAGTTGAAATTAGTTAATAGTAAGGAGGAAACTGAGGGGGTGAAGTGGGGGGAATTGAAATTAGAGCTTGAAGATATTGTTCTTTTATGGTATGAGGAAGTTTGTTGAATCGAAGATATAGAATGTATATGGGAAAGTTATATATATATATATAGTAGCTTTAGGGACACTGTTTTTCATTTTTAGGTTAAAAGTTTCTTCTTTTTTATTTATTCTAATGGTGGTGAAGTTTGTTTTGTTTGTGATAGAGTGGAGGGGAGGCAGGAAAGAGTCGGTCTCTCTCTTCTTTCTCTGTTCCGATAAAGAATGGAAGATAAAATTGATGAAGAAGAATGACGATGAAGAGAAAAATGGAAGAATGGAAAAGTAGATGATGGTGGGTGTCATCTCTTCTTTCTCTTTTCCTTTACCTTTTTTTCTAAAAAAAATAAATTATTTTATAATATTTTTGAGTAAACTACGCAAATGGCCCCTAAATTATTGACTTTGTCCCACTTTGGCCCCTAACTATTGAAATGACAATTTTGCCCTTAATTCCGTCTAAGTTAACACCTAAATTGGACGGAATGACTAATTTGAAACTCGGTAAATAGTTCAAGTATTTAAATGCGACAAATGTTAAAAGACTGCATCTTAAAAAAAAACTCTAAAAATTGAATAGAGTAAGACATAGAAGATAGAGAATTTATGAACCACATAATTTGCTGATCAAAGAGATAAATAAGCAAGTTTTGCTTCGCATCTTAACCGAGCTTTCACGCTCATGAGAATCTCTCAATCGAGACGGAAGCTTTAGCTAAGTTCGAATATCACGTCCGTGGATTTCGAACTTGTAACTTCTCTAATATAAAATTAGAGAGGATGCCATTAGATTATAAGGTTATTGACAGTTAAAATGTATTTAAAGTTGAGTGATTGAATATTTACCATGTGAATAGGATAGCTCCAATATCTAAGCTGTTATGGTTAAAAAATCAGAAAAAAAGGAAAAATGAAGTACAAAAAATCAGAAAGAAAAACGAAAAAGGGGAAACAAGTGACAATTAAAATCGGCAATTAAAATCTGCACCCACGAGAACACATGTGGCAAATAGTTGTGTACGCGGCCTTTTGTTATAGGTCGGAAACAGCGAGAAATGGACGGAGATATCATATACGGCCCTGATCTGAAATCATAGGGGACAACGTTGACTATACTATAATTGGACGGTAGCCTTCTTGCAGGACCACCTGTCAATTTTATTACGACTTTTAACGTATCTCTACCACTGACCACAACGATCCAACGGCTGGGGTTTGTCTTTACTATAATTACATAGTTTCCATCTAATAGAAAAAGGCTTTTCTTTGAAATTAAAAAAACAAAAAAAAACACACACACAACTAAGTACTGCGAGTACTTGCTCTCATCTCTAAAGTCATACGTGGTACAAACCTTAATATTATTTCTACAATAGGACGACATTGTTAATACTTTGTTTAATTAAATACTACTCTCATTTTCCTTTTAATATATGTCTTGTTGATTGACGGTTTAAAGGAGGAGGATACTTTTGTGTACTTTCCTCGGATATGATTGAAAAACTATTGTTTTTATTTAATAGTGAAAAATGTCTTTGTCTACATTTTGATTAATTATTTTTTATATTCGACATTTAAAGACGGTTTACTTGTGTCAAAACTAGGTAATTCATAACACAATTTTCTTTTGATAGAAAATGAAGATTCCACAAACTACTTTTTTTTTATTAATAAAATCTAATAAATCCAACAAATAGTTTGATATTTATATTCATATGAATAAAATCCAAATTTTTTTTATAAAGAGAATGCTAACATACTATAGAATTCTCGGTTGAATTCACGTAACATTGTTAATTTTATTCATTTGTCGCAAACTATTAATTAATCTCATTGAAATCTTATATACAATATTACATAAACATAAACTCTCTCACACAACAGCATATCAAACAAAAAAAAAAGAAGGAAAAAATGAAATTAAAATATAGTTAATCGATTTCATTAAAATTTGCACATGTTTACATCGATCCAGAATATTAAATATACGTAAATACATCCAGGCTGCGTTTGTTTCTCCGTTGAAACCAAGGACGATGATAATATTTAATGTATTTATAAACTAATATTAATTAATTAGTATTAAAGGAATTGAAAAAAGAGTAAAAGTAGAATTAATTAAAGAAGCGAAAGTGGTACTGAGGCAGTTGATAAATTAAATCTTGATTTTAATTTGCGTGGGGACCGCACAAAGACTTTCTGGGTAGAGTGATCGATATTGGCATAATATACTGTATGGCCGGACGTACTATATAATTATTATATGTAATGTAAGCTTCTTTTTTTTTTTTTTTTTTTTTTTTTTTGGGGGGGGGGGGGGGGGGGGGGGGTCTATAATTATTAATGTAAGCTTAGAATCACGAGTTTTATATGTATTTTGTTTCCTTTTGATATAATATATATATATATATATCTCCGACCAGTACTACTAACCGCCCCTTCACTTTTATTAACAGCCAACTCCAAAACTTAGAGCTATGTAGGATACCACCGACTGAGAAGGAGAAGGAGGAGGAGGACCACATGCACAGCTCGAACTATATGTATTTCATTTCCTAAATTCCAAACGAACAGGAACTTGTTAATTATTCGACGAATTGAAAATGAATATTAATTTGGTAGAAATTGTTGGATTATGAGTAATTTTTTTTGGATTATGACTTTTGCTCTATTTCTTTTAGAAATTAAGTATCCTTCAATTTTTATTTGGATGTTTCAAATTAAGAAAATTATATTTCAAATGCCGCATCTAAGATGGTAGCACAGTTTTGTTGTTCTCCATTAATCAAGATAAATGGTATTTTCTTTAAAAAGTGCATGCAAGGAGATAAAAAGAGAATATTAATATGACATGAGGCGGATAGAGTACATCATGAATCCAAAGAAAATTATGAGTAAATGGACAAAGTTATAACAATTCGGTGTTAATGATAATTTTTTGGACATATGTTATGCACATCTAGATAAGACGAAACATGAATATACAAGACATAAATTTATTAAATATATTTATACATATTTTAAAAGTGACACAAATATAATAACCACCTTTATCAAATTACGTAAAATTGAGCAAGTATATATATATATATATACCGCTCAACATTCCAGTACTTTATTTTTTTTAAGTTGCGATATTTACAAATATATATAGTAAATAACAATCAGAAAAAGGTAAGCAGAAGAAAGGAACCGGCGGCGGAGTGATTCGTGCACACTTTACTTGAATTTATTAATAAACGATGTATATATACTTCAAGCAATACATAATGACTAATTTTAAAGCTTTTGTAGAAAAATCTAGACTGTTGTTGATAGGTTAATTAATTGCTCAATACTATTTTTATTTATTCGTCTGAGGTTACCTAATTATAGAACGATAAAAATAAAGCTTTATTTGAGAGGGTGATTGTTTTGTATTTTAAATTAATTAAATTGAGAATATGTTAGAAAATATAAGATTGTTTATCAAACTTTTGGCTATATATTTACATATAACCTTTTGTGTTAACTATACCAAAATGCAAAATGGAATACAATGCTTACAATATATATCAAAGTTCACGCAGCTAGCTTGGTCTATTTTGGTTTGCCCAAGAACCTAACAATTAAGCCCCATATCAAAAATAAATAAATAAATAAGAGCATCATATAGTTTGAAACCCGGCCATAAAATTAACTTATCAAGCAATTTAAATATCTTATTTCTTTAGTGATAATTACAAAAAACACAGAAGAAAGGAAAAAAAAACATGAACAATGATACAATATGATTTGACATGAACATGTTGACATGTCAAATCTAAAAAATTAAGTTATAAGCACGCGGAGATATGCCAATAAATATCTATTTATTTATATATAAATTACAATTATTTATGAAAAATAAATATATATTATACATATAAAATATAAAATTTATAATCAAATAATGAATAATTAGATATGTATATTATATAGATTATTAAGATGTTTATTCTACATCTCCCATAATCGTTCATCTCTAAAAATTTTAATTTTCAATTACTATAAACCTTCTTTTGAAATTTTCAAGTAATTAAAATTTTATTTTTGCAAAATAAAATAAAATTGTTTTGCAATATAATAAAAGTAGAAGACACTTATTCTTTTTAAAAAGTGTCAAACACGTGCAATAAACAAAAAATATATATAAAATTATGAACACATGAAAATTAGTATCGGATATGTGTTCGATGAGTGTTTGCGAAGTGTGAACATCCGACACAGACACATTAACCTCTTAGGAGTATCCATGCTTCTTAGTCTCTGTTCAAATTCAAAATTTTTGAAGTTCGAGTTTTGTTTGTTATAATTGTGGCACATACTCAATTTTCAATGCATAAATTTGCTAAAATAAAATATAAGATATCCCGTATTAATGAAATGACAATACTCTAAAACCAATAGTTAAGTGTGAAAATACGTGTTGTATTATTAAACCAAATAGTTAGGTGTCATTGCCAAAAGGTGATTAAATCGGAGGATCATAATGAGATAAATAGTCGAGGAAATCAAGTTCTTTAGCCACAGGCATGATTTTTGTTTTTATTTTGTTCCAAGAATATGTAATAGATTGGCTCATTATGCGCTTTATGCAATTGATAAAGAAATTTGGAATTCCTTATTCTTAGAATATATTCTTATTCTTGCTTATAATGATATTGCTTGAGGTGTTTTAGGTGTGAAAAAAGAGGGAAAAAACGTATATATTAATTTGTATAAGTTTTTTTACTCATGCGTACGCAATGAATCGTACTAGAACTAAGAGCTGGCCTTGGAGAATGGCTAGCAGGCGATCGCCAGCGTCCAAAAACTAAGACGGACACTAAAACATGAGTTTCCAAAGCTCAAAAGGTGTGTAGGAAAACAACATATTCAGCTCTTCTCATATTCAATTTTTAATATTCTCATACTATAAGAGAGAATTAGAGGGACACATAATTGTAGTGTTATTTTTAGGATTCTTTATAATTATAATTTGTTTTGAGTGACGTACAAACTCTTATAATTGAAATAAATAAATTTATTTATTTGATATAAGAAAGTTAATATATATTTATAAGAAGAAATTTTTAAAATTGTGCCCAGTTAATTTAAAAAATAATGAAGACCGGCTCCGGTGGAAATTGATACTATGAAACGAAAATATAATCAATCCATCACAAGAAAATTGTAAGAGGAGCAAAAATAAAAACCTTAATGCAATCAAGACGGTAGGTGAGTGACACCCATGAAAACAAAAGGCCCCATCAATGTCCTCTCCAAAAGTGGGAATAAAAGGATGGGCAAATCAGGGCCGTCCAAGTTTTGTCGCGTCTCAACAATAAAAAGTCGAGAAGAAAAGGAAATGGGCAAATCACGAGAATCTTCAATGGTCTCCCACCTACGAGGAAGAACCTTTCCCATTGCGGTAAAATCTAAACCCCATTACCTTAAAACATCTTTCTCCAAGTTGTAAGTATCCCCTTTCCGGTTGGTTCACGTGACCACCACATCAAAATCAAATAATACCAATACCAATACCAATTGGGCTGGGCCGCTGCCCTAAAATCCACTGTCGCCTCTATACTACATATCGTGTACCATCAATACACATCATCATTCAAACTTTAAGATGGGAGTCAATCGTATATCCTTGACTGATTAATGGAAATGAAAGAAGGGAAAACTAGGTGACAGAAAAAATGATGGCCTCGATTTAGGACACTTTTAAGAGCAGAGGTATATCATATGTACAAAAAATTATTATAAAATTAATCTCGGGAGTAGGTGTTAAAACTTGAAAAGCAAATTTAAAAGGACTATTAATCTTCTTTTTTTATTTTTGGTGAGTAATGTTAGTTTTATTGTCATTGACGTTCGTATTTTATGTTCGCGTGCAAATGGTTTAACTAATTTTATTTTTGATTCATGTGATTTAGAGAGCGCAGACTCTTATTTTTAAATCAGGTTGCCAAGTTTCACAATTAATTATGATGATATAATTATATTTTTGGCAGCTTTAGAAAAAATAATAATTAAGAATTTAGAATTTAGAATTTCTCGTTCGTTAGTTTTACATATGCATCGGAATACAAATAGATCCGAAATTGGTCTTTCGTCGCAACCTTCAAATTCTGTCTTAAATTTCTTATCCAGCACAGCCTTGTAGATAAGGTCATATCTCCGCCATATCTTAGCCACATTAATAATACATTATATTGCGATTACTTTTATGAATTCCACGCGTAGCCATATATTTCACATAATATTAATAAAAACAATCATCCATCGATCAATCAATTCTAAAAGGCTGGTACCATGTGAAAAACTATTATTTAAATAAAGTGCAGTATTATTGGATTAACAACATAAGTAGAATGTCAACTACCACTGTTGGCAACTTTAATTTAGTTAAAAAAAAATTATACAGAACTTCATTGTTGCAGATTTTTTTATATATTTAGGATCTGTTTAATAACGAAAATAATTAATTTGTATGAGAAGTTGACAAATAAATTAGAGCATGTGATAAAATATTTTTTTACTTTTTGACTTTTTTCATAAAAAAATTTTCTTTGAGAGTTAAAAAAGAATTTTTTTCTACAAAAACTAATGATGGACAGAGAACATATACTCATAAAAATGACTATAAAATAATGAATATCTCATTATATATTTTAATTTATTTTCTATCCTCTTACATAAATTAAATATTTTTATTTTTATTTTTCGTATTGTTATAAAACAGAGACTTAGACCTCCACCCTTGGCCCAGTGGTAGGCAACCTCCACCCTTGCCTTGAGGTCAAGGGTTCGACTCATGGGGTGGGAGGGGAGGGTTTTCCTTTATTTGTAGGATTAAGGGAGAGACTTAGACCTCCCTTAATTTTAAAAAAAAAACAAAAAAAAAACAGAGTTTTAAATTTAGATGGATTCTCCAAATTGTATTATATATTTTAATTACAATTTATTCATTGATTTGATGATAAGAGGTCAGTAGGTCACGTGTTTCATTTGTTGCTAAAGCATGCATGAATTGGGCTTTTAAATCTTTCACACGTATCCTTCAGGGTTCTCGTCCATCTATTTATTTGACCCTAAGTTATGAAAAAAGAGATTGAACAATATCGAGTTAATTTGAACTTCAATTAGAATAACAAATTAATAGTTTATGCTGGTCTATATATAACAAGAGCAGATTATAATCATCCACGGTAGGAGAAACACATCTATACTAATATAAAAAACAAACTATCTGTCAGGAATTGGATAATTCCTGATCCACACTAACTGTTATTGAGAGGGGAATAATTGGAATAGAATTGAAAAGGAAGAATTAGAAATTTATAAGGGAGAATTTAGAATTTAGATATAGAAATTTAGAGAGAGAAGAAGAAGCTTAAGAACAGAGAGAAAACAGAATTCTAGAGAGAGATATGGTGAATTTTTCACTGGGCTGTTATATACTCCTCTTTGGTTTGCATGCTTTACAATTCCATTTGAGCCTCATTATATAGATGATACTACACATGGATGACCTCATGCATTACCTCACATTTCTCATCAAACACACACTCACCATTCCTAATCTACCCTCACTTCTCACCACAATTACATTCATGACACAATTGACCTATTCATGACATTCCCTACCCCTTCAAAAATCCTTGTCCTCAAGGATTGAAGTTCTAACTCACCACTCCTCCTGGATCAAATATAACTAGAAAAAAAATTCTGATGTAACTTGTTGAGCTGCCATTGTTGATAAACAACACACCATATGGACCATTCATAATTCTAAATTCCATAATATATGGCAATTCCTCGTTGATGTTAAGATCCCGAACTTCATTTTCTCTTCAATCCCATTAAAATTGTACTTCACTGAGAAAACTATCAGTTGACATAATCTCCTTTTTTAACATCCAAGCCTTCAACTCTTCATTTTTAACTTGAAATTCTCGTATTAAACAATTTGACCTCAACAATTTAAATTCTGCCCCCACATTTGATCATGGCATCTGGTTCACCATTTTCCTTTCCTCAGGCATGGAATTAAACAGCAAGAACATATTACCTACTTGGATCCATCCATTAACATCATCACCATTAAATTTAGGCAGGTCCATATTAGGGATTTGGTGACCATTTTGCTGAACATTCGACATATCCTTAGATCCATAAATTTCAACCACTGTAGCAATGGAATTAGGTAAGGTACCTGGAGTTGATCGAACCTCTTTTTGTTTCACATCTTCAACATTTGCAACATAATCAACTTCAGATCTGACCGGTACTACTGAAATTCCACCAGATCCCGAGTTTTCCCCAAATTGACTGCTTCATCCAAGCCATTTGTTCCTTAAATTGTGCCGTCAGAAGATCGATAGACGATTGTAGCTTGTCCAGCTTCTCATCGAGTCGCCTATGCACCGCCTTGTTCTCAGCTCTGTAGGTATCCATTTGTACCTTGAGCTGACTCAACTTTGGTTCTCCAGCCATTTCAACAGATCAACGATTGGTGAAGGAAAGATCCTCTGATACCAATTGTCAGGAATTGGATAATTCCTGATCCACACTAACTGTTTTATTGAGAGGGGCCTATAATTGGAATAGAATTGAAAAGGAAGAATTAGAAATTTATAAGGGAGAATTTAGAATTTAGATATAGAAATTGCCTAGAGAGAGAAGAAGAAGAAGAACAGAGAGAAAACAGAATTCTAGAGAGAGATAGAATTTTTCATATATATTTTTGCATGCTTTACAATTCCATTTGAGCCTCATTATATAGATGATACTACACATGGATGACCTCATGCATTACCTCACATTTCTCATCAAACACACACTCACCATTCCTAATCTACCCTCACTTCTCACCACAATTACATTCATGACACAATTGACCTATTCATGACACTATCCTTCCTATATTTTAGAATTGTTATGACACTAATTTTTCAAAAAAAAAAATTCCTCTTTTATCCCTGCATTTATCTTTTAAATGAAAAAAATATTCTTGAGATTTAAACTTGCATGTTCTTGGTTATAAAGGAGGATGTTTAACTATCAAAACTAATTCACCATTCATTATGTATTTTTTATTTTAACTTAGATATTCACGTGCATAGAAAGAAAATATAAAAACGCATTGCGTGTTCTTGAACCTCTAGTAAAAAAAGAAAAAGAAAAGGAAACATAACAATAACATTCAATAAAATATATATATCAACGCAGAGCCCTACATTATTTTCCGTTGAATCCTTGTAAGAGCTTTTAGGGCATTCACACATTAGTATGTTTCACTAACAAAATCTTATTAATGCTGCATTATATTTCTACAATCGTAAATAGATACCGGTTATTAGAGGAGGGGAATGAACAGAAGCGGTATTTGAACCTTAACATTATGCGGAAATGCTCACATTCTTGATCAACTAACAAAAAAAATTATCAAATAAGTTACATGAGTGTATGTAGCAATTCTCACATTTAGTATTCACACAACTACATAAATAAATTGGGTTGATGATATTATTGCATGACATTGGGTTCAACTAAGATCTCTTAGGTCGAGTTTCATTAGCTACAAAAATATTCCAATAGCCAACGGTCGGCTATTGTTTCACCAGTGAAAATTAGGCAAAGTGTGCAATAGTTAAGTCAAACACACAGTAACAAAATATATATGTATATATATTATTGCACAACTTTCCGGTTAAATTTAACTATGTATGATACCACCTTATTTTCCCCCCACAGTTGATGATCTAATAAAAGGAGGTGACCCCCTACCTAATGTTGACTATAAGAGAGAGAGATGAGAGAATAACTTATATTGATGATCTTATGAATGAGTACAAAGGTCCCTTAAATAGGGAGTGAATGAGCTGTACATGGAAACAAAAATAATATCCCATAATTATAGGAATTATGGTGGTAGTCAACTATACCATTTATACATATACCATATAAATATATAGTACCATATCTATATATTCTAATACCATATCTATATATTCTAATACTCCTCCTCAAGTTGGCACACATATATCGAACATGCCCAACTTGCTAATTAGCTTGGTGAATATCTTCTTTGTTACAGCCTTGGTGAGAATGTCAGCTAACTGATCTTCGGAGCGTACATGAGGGACAGAAATAACTTTCTCTTCTAACTTCTCTTTGATAAAGAACATATCCACTTCAACATGCTTTGTTCTATCATGTTGAACTGGATTGTGTGCGATATCACATGCTGCCTTGTTGTCGTAATATAGTACCATGGGTTCTGTTGGAGGAAAACCGAGATCTGTCAGTAGCAGTTTCAACCATAATAGCTCTTGTATACCAACTGCCATCCCTCGATATTCTGCTTCTGCGCTTGATCGGGATACTACATTTTGCTTCTTACTTCTCCAAGTAACCAAGTTTCCTCCTACAAATGTGAAGTACCCTGAAGTAGATCGCCTGTCACATATATTACCTGCCCAATCAGCATCAGTGTATCCTTCAACTTTCAGAATATCTTCATTTTTCTGGAATAGAATTCCTTTTCCAGGAGCTGCTTTAAGGTAACTGATAATCCTCATAACTGCATGCATGTGCTTTTCCCCTGGATTATGCAAGAATTGACTGACGATACTCAATGCATAGGATATATCAGGCCTTGTATGTGCGAGGTACATCAATCTTCCTACCACTCTTTGATAACGCCCTCTATCCACGGGTACTTGATCTGGTTCGACCTCTAATTTTAATCCTTCCTCAATTTGAGTCTCTGATGGTTGACAGGCAGACATCCCGGTTTCATTCAGTAAATCTAGAGCATACTTTCTCTGAGATAGAAAGATGCCTTTTGATGATCTAGACACCTCGATCCCCAGAAAATACTTTAAATTTCCAAGATCTTTCATCTCAAATTCCTGAGATAAGAGCTTCTTCAATGCCTGTTGTTCTTGAGGGTCGTTTCATGTGAGCACCATATCATCTACATAGACAATTTGCAGCTAATGAGAGTAACACTCGCACTGTATTGATTTTTGCGACTGGCGCAAATGTCTCCAGATAATCAATCCCATGTGTTTGTGTGTAGCCTTTTGCAACTAATCTCGCCTTAAATCTTTCGATTGCACTATCTGCTTTAAATTTCACAGTGTACACCCACTTGCAACCCACCTTCTTCTTTCCTGCTGGTAATTCTGTTAACTCCCATGTGTCATTTTTCAACAAGGATTTCATCTCCTCATCCATTGCCAATTTCCACTGAGAATCACATAAGGCTTCCTGCACACTGTTAGGAATAGATACAGAAGATAATTGATTCACAAAGGATTTGTTAAATGCAGTTAACTGGTCATACGACACATAATTACTCATGGGATATTTGGCTTTACTGGTAAAATCTGGGTCATATGTGGGTTTAGGTATACCTCTATTTGTTCGGTTAGGAAGTTTCTTTATAGGAATAGAAGGAGATACCTGGGAGAGCTCAGTTTCAGGGATATTTGAAGTAGACGATTGGTTGTTTGCGTTATGCAGAGACTGAGACGACTCAACTTCATTTGAAAGGATTTCTGCTGTTTCTGTTGTCTCGGCGGTTAATGGTGGTGAATCTGAAGTTAATGGTGGTACTACCGTTATTGAGCTTGTCTCTTCCTCATCATTGACATTCCCAAATAACTGAACTTCCTTATAGTGCTCCCCCTGAAGTTTAGTCATGTCAAAGTACATAGTTTCTTCATGAAACGTAACGTCCATGGTGACGTACAGTTTCTGTGTAGGAGGATGATAACACCGATACCCTTTCTGAGAAGATGCATACCCGACAAAGACACACTTGAGAGTGCGAGGTTCAAGCTTATGTCGTTGTTCCTTTGGTAAGTGGACAAATGTGACACATCCAAACACCCGGGGAAGAAGATTGGACACGGCAGGGGCCGAGACAAATTTAGCTAGAACTTCGAAGGGTGTCTGAAAATCAAGTGTAGCGGAGGGAATGCGATTTACCAATCGGGCCAAGGACGTGAATCGGAATAGATCCTCCCTCTGATACCATGTAGAATTTGAGCTTGATATGTTTCACTACCATCACCGATACTGTCCCCGACTTAACCACCTATCACTAGGTGCGGGGTTTTTAACTCAAAAGGCCTCGGTTATATTGTAGGTGAACCACTTATTATTTAGTTACATGTTTTTCTCTTATATTTTACGATGTTGGATCTTGTTATTCTTTAACACCTAATTAGCCTGCAAGTGGTCAATAATGTGAGAATTATGATAATAAAAGAATAATATAGGCAAATTAAATTAAAAAAACATTAAGAAGGGGTTATTATCGATAATTAGAAGTGAATGGTATTTAAAGAAAGTTTGTCGGCAGGGGTACGAGGTTTTAATGACCTGGGTTGTGGGAGACGTGGTCGCTCCTTCTCCTTTCATTCCCAAAAGTCGTCTTTAGTTTTTCCTTTCTTTCCCAAAATGCCCTTTTCCTCTTTTCTCCATTTTCACGTGTTACTCAATTAGATTTTGTTTATATGATAGTTAACCGAGTTTATATTGTTCCTAAATTTTTATTAGGGTGCTAAGGAACATAATTAGTGGAATAAATTACACTAAAAGTCCTCAAACTATCACCTAAGTTTTAATTAAATCTCTAAATTCGATTTTGTGTCAATTGAACCTATAAACTAATTAAATTGAACAATAGCGACCCTCCTGTCCAAATCCATAGTTCATCGGCATGAAACTTTACGGGATCTTCGGTATTGGCCTTTAGAATAGGCAGAGAGGGACGAGACTACTGGTTCAACCAATCAATCTGGTATTTCGCCAAGGACGAGGGGAGGAAAATCACTGATCTTTCCTCTTTGCCCAAGGATCCCGCTCTTATGCTCCCAAGGCTTTTGTTTGCGATCAATCTAGTGAGCTCTTTCTGAGCTTTTTCAAGCTCAAATCCTCCATTAAATCAAACAGGTTGAAGGATTTTTTGGTCACTAATCAAGTTAATTGGAAAAAAAGGAAGAGAAATAGAAGAAAAGAAACAAGTAAAAGAATTTAGAAAAACATATGGAACACTTACGGATTGTTATTGAAGTGTTACAGTAACATTAATTATTTTGTTAAAGTGTCAAGCCAATTATTCCCACCTCTGCCAATCTTTACTTCTTACTTCTTCCATCTTTATTTTTTTGTACAAATCACAAATTCATAACCCAAAATAAGAGATTTATGTACATATTTACACATATATAAATAGATGGTTCATATACAAGTGTATTAATTAAATGAATTTTGTTTCAATGATACATTTATATATATATATATATGAGTTCACATATATGTTCACATATATGTACACACATGTAAAAGTGACCAAAAATCCTTCAATCCGTTTGATTTAACCGGAAATTTGGATGGTAGGGCTATTGGGGTTTAATTTGATTAGTTTAAGGGCTCAATAAACATAAAATTAAGTTTAATGACTTAATTAAAACTTATGACATAGTTTAAACGCTTCTGGTGTCATTTACTTTAATTATTGTTTAACATCCTATACAAAAAAATATTAATGCATCAAGCAAAGGTTCTCTGTATAGATTTATAATTTTATTAGATCTAAGCTATGTGGTTAAAATTGTGAATATTTACGCACCTAATCAAATGAAGACGGTAAAATATCCAAAGCAATCCAACTATATTTACACACCTTATCACTTAAAGATAGTGAAAGATCCAAATTTTAAAGGTTATCAGTCATGTATAATCCCGCTATAAATTATTTATTGTCGCCAAAAATAATAATTTATTAACTGTAAAAATGTTATTTGTGCTACTATCTCTGCCATAAATATAGGTTTTGCATATGATCATATTAATTCCAACAAAACAAATGGAAAAACTTTATTGTAGACTTTAAGGCCTCGTTTGATTCGGGTATTAAAAAGTGGGATGGGATTATTAATACCACTTTTTTTATAATACTTGTTTGATTCGCACAAATGTCTGGGATTCTAATACCGGTACTAACTTAATACCACTCTTTGTGCTATAATTTAATACCAGGGGGGAGGTGGTATTGTTTATCCAGGTTTCAAAATGCATATGATCATATTAATTACAGAACCAACATGGTATTAAATTACATGAAATCCCAGTATTAATACTACATGAATCAAACAGGGTATTGGTATTAAATTAATACCATATAATGTTGTACTATTAATACTGGTATTATTAATTCCACTAATCCTAATACCTGAATCAAACGAGGCCTAAACGCACGTTCGACTATTCTTAAAGTTGACTTTTGTGTTGATAAGAATTTATTTTGTTCAATAATACATGTAGCTAATTAATGAAAGAGACTTAAAACTACATATATGGGTGAATCAATTTAATTATGTGATAAAACGTACTTTCGTTAAAAAATTGACCAAAATAAGCGTAAATCATTATGAAAAATTGTGACAGATTAGTGATAGTAACCTCCCAATTTGAAGTGAAAGCAAATGTGGGACATGCTTGTACAACTTGGGGCAAACAAACTCTTAAAAGTGAAAAGCAAGAAATAATTTGTTTAAAAATCATTGTCAAACCTGAGTACTTTTTTTATTGACTACTACTAAAACATTAGGTTAATCATATTCCTCGTCCATGATTTTTACTATACATCTTCCCACCCCCATTTGTTTTGTTTTAATTAAATGGGTGTTCCTCTTCTTCTTTTTTTTTTAACTTCTTGACATTCGACCCGTATTTTGTAAGGATTTTAATATTTTGAACATATTGTTGTACGCGTTTAAGCATGGTTGGGGTAGAGTATTTTCAATGGTATAATTAAAATAGTAATTATAATTAATTTTAACATATCTTGGTTAAAATCACTACTCCAATAGTATAATTAAATTTTAACAACTCTTTAACCAATAACCAAAGCAACCTTCTGCAATAATTAAAATGAGAGACCCACTAATTGTATTAGTTAAAATATATATTTTTTTTCAAATTTAGATATTTTTTCCCACCTTTTTTAAAAAAGAAAAAAAAAATCAAGTTGATTAATTTCTAACCAATCAACGTAATGAACCTTAAAAATTTGGTTATTAAAAAAAAATAACTATTAAGGATGCTTATATAGTTTTATTTTTAATTTTAATAATTTATTAAATGAATATAATTAAAAATTATTTTCATTATTTAATTTTAATTATTCTACTAAAAATACTCTGACAGCTGCACACCATAATATTAATGTCACATATAGCTTAAATATGATAAACTTAAAGATTATTACGTGCAAAAACAAAATGGAGCAAAACGAAACAAGGTCCGGACAATTGTTTGTGGCTTCCAATACACTTGGGACTTTAAAGAATCCCATTATTCCAGTTGGACCTTTAATAAACCCATTAGTCCACTTGGGCCTTTAAGAGCCCCTAATAGGAAGGAAAATGGGAGTATTTCACCCAAATTCTCACTTTTAGTCCATTTGATTGAATTTATTTTTTAAATAATTAAATTCTAATTTTAGAGTGATGTGACATTATATTCTTTCAAAAGTTAGAAAATATTTTCTTAAAGAAAAGGATATTTTATTTTCTAGGTAAGTTAGAAAATCCTTTCACGCTCTATTTTTTTGGTATAATATATTTGATAATAAGCTAGAAAAATGCATAATCACTCATAAATATTTTTTCACGTATCTTGGAAAATTAATTTAACAATATGAAAAAATTAAATTTATTTTGTTTAACTTAAAAGACATATTTATTTATCACTGTTATAATATTATATTTCTTATTATTATAGTTGTTATACTCCCAAATTTATGGTTAATTTAGAATATCAAAAAAAAATTCTTTAATTTCATGTATATATTTTTTATTTTACTTTTTAACATATCTCAAATTTCATGTAGAAAATGTACAAGTTACATGGAAAATAATAGCTATTAAATAATAAAAGTTGAAAAAAGTTACATTTTCTATGGAAAATAATGGGTATCACGTACCAAAAGATGAAAAAGTACAATATTTTCCTAATAGAAAATTAAGGCAATCAAACACATATAACTGACATTTTCCTAGCAACTTAATTCTAGGCAATTCAATTGCCTGAAACTTATTTTCTTTTCATGCAAATTATATAGAGATAATGGGTTATAAAGACTCGCTCCATAATGTTTTATATCTCTAAGGACGGACTCATGTTTAGTAAAGGAAAGTAGTACTAATTTCATAATTTTGTTTTACAATAAGGACACTTTTTATAATATTAACTTATTTTAAGAAAAAATGATTAATGTTGATGGACAAAAATACCTTAAACAATACCCCTCTCAGCCCCTAAACGATACATGTTCTCATCTTTTTCTTTTCTGCAGGTACAATCGTAAAACAGATATAACTTTTGGTCGAATCGTTAGATTTGGATGATTTTTTTATATGTTGTTCGGAAGACAAATTTACAATAATTGCGCGAAAAATCAAGACGATCAAAAGTCGTTTTGCTATTGAAATCGACCAATTTCGACAGTCCAACGGGATTTGTAAAAAAAATCTGATTGCAACTCTTTTTTTTACGAACCCTAAATCAAAGATACGTAACTTTTGATCGAACTGTTGGATTTGACTAATTTTTGGATATGTTGTTCGAAAGACAAATTTACTATAATCACGCGTAAAATCAAGACTATCAGAAGTCTTTTTGCTATCGAAATCGATCAATTTTGATAGCCTAGCGGGGTTTGGAAACAAAATCTGATTGTAACTTTTTTTTTTACGAACCCTAAATCAAAGATATGGCACCATTCTAGTTTTGAAAAATTGGTGCTAAAACTATTTTAGCACCAATGTGCAGAGTTGGATGAGATGTTAAAACTATTTAGCACCTTCAATTTAGTTATATGTGTTCACATGTGGTGCTAAAACCTTTTTAGCACCATTATAGTGTTGAAAAATTGGTGCTAAAACTATTTTAGCACCATGTAATTAGTTACTTTGGATAAAAATTGTGTTAAATATGTTTTAGCACCTAAATGTGTAGAATTGAATAGGGTTCTAAAACTGTTTAAGCACCTTCAGTTTAGTTATATGTGTTCACATGTGGTGCTAAAACCTTTTTAGTACCATTCTAGTATTGGACAATTGGTGCTAAAACTATTTTAACACCATGTGATTAGTTATTTTAGACAAAAATAGTGCTAAATCTGTTTTAGCACTTTGATGTGTAGAATTTGATGGGGGTAGTAAAACTGTTTATCACATTTAGTTTAGTTATATTTGTTCACATGTGGTCCTAAAATATTTTTAGCACCATTCTAAGTGTTGGACAATTAGTGCTAAAATTGTTTTAATACCATGTGATTAGTTACTTTGGATAAAAATTGTGTCTAAATTTGCTTTAGTACCTTAATGTGTAGAATTAGATGGGGTGCTAAAATTGTCTAGCACCTTCAGTTTAATTATATGTGTTCACTTGTGGTGGTAAAATTGTTTTAGCACCATTCTAGTGTCAGACAATTGGTGCTAAAACTGTTTTACCATCATGTGATTAGTTACTTTGGACAAAAATGTTGCTAAATATGTTTTAGCACATTGATGTGTAAAATTGGATGGAGTGCTAAAACTGTTTAGCACATTCAGTTTAGTCATATGTGTTCATATGTGGTGGTAAAACTATTTTAGCACCATTATAGTGTTGGACAATTGGTGTTAAAACAGTTTTAACACCATTTGATTAGTTACTTTGGACAAAAATTGTGCTAAATATGTTTTAGCACCTTGATATATAGAATTGGATCCGTGCTGCTAAAACTGTTTAGCACTTTCAGTTTAAGTTATATGTATTCACCTATGGTGCTAAAACCTTTTTTACGTCATTCTAGTGTTGGACAATTGGTGTTAAAACCGTTTTAGCACCATGTGATTAGTTACATTGATGTATAGAATTGGACGGGGTGGTAAAACTGTTTAGCACCTTCAATTTAGTTATATGTGTTCATATGTGGTGGTAAAACTGTTTTAGCACCATTCTAGTGTTGGACAATTGGTGTTAAAACTGTTTTAACACCATTTGATTAGTTACTTTGGACAAAAATTATGCTAAATATGTTTTAACACCTTGATATATAGAATTGGATGCGGTGCTAAAACTGTTTAGCGTCATTCTAGTGTTGGACAATTGGTGTTAAAACCGTTTTAGCACCATGTGATTAGTTACTTTGGACAAAAATAATACTAAATATGTTTTAGCACATTGATATATAGAATTAGATGCGGTGCTAAAACTGTTTAGCACCTTCAGTTTGTTAGTGATGATAGCCAATCAACACTGTTAAATCCTTTGTCCCTCTGGCCATGCATCTTGCTGATCGAGGTTATTCCACCAGTATAGCTAGCTTGATTTTCCGAAACACAATTGCCAGATAACAAAAAGGAGTCCATGTAAATTTTGAGCATTGTTTTTTAGTAGAAAAAGTACTAAATCATTATTATATGCAATAATATTTCAAGCATTAAAGATGCATTTTAGGGAAGATAACTAAAACTGAGAGTGGAACTCAATATACATATATATATATATATATACATATATATTAGGATTTATTGATATTGCAGGCTTCAAATTAATACATCAAAACTCACATCGGGTTTTATTTATAAGTTGTGGTTAAAAAAAATAAAATTAAACGGTCCATTTAATAAAAATGTTAGCAAATGATTGAAAATGATTGAAAATATTATTAAATTTAAGAGAAGTTGGGGGAAGAGATTAGTGCTTTGGTCTTTCTTTGATGGAATTCTTTTCTAATTTCTACCCATGTATATATATGGCCCAAAATTTTTGATTCTCTGGAGAAATAAAAAATTATAAAATATCTCACCAGAAGAAGAAATTAAAGCATATATATGTGCGAAGGAGAAGAGAGAGAGAGAGAGAAGATTGCAAAAAATTAATGAAGACTTGTTTATATATATATATATACTTTTATATCTTCTAAGCTATTTTAATAAATGGGCATTAGTGTCTTTTTTGTGTATTGTCCTTAATTTACTGTACTAATTTGTAATTATCCTTCACACTTATATTATTATTAGAATGTGCACTTATGCCCGATTACCTCAATTATATACTTGTAATCAAACGCACTCTAATGGACACATTATTTTGCTCGTTGAACTTTCAAAAAGGGGGAGGGGGGGGAACCTGAAAGTAAAGTTAAACGACGGAATTCCCAAAAAAGGAAGTAACATTGTAACTTTAGCGGGCTTTACGCATTATGCATGCTTGTGAGATTTTAAATAACGAAAAATAGCATCTATTCAAATCAGGCAAAGATAAAAATACAACCTTTTTCTTTACCAATTGGGAAGAAAACTTAAAAAATTACATAAGTGCCTTCTCTATTCATAGTTCAAAAGAAACTCATATTCTAACCTTACCAATACATCGAAGTTAGATGAATGAATTATAATTTTTCTGTTGTATAGCAAATAATATCGCAGTCAATTTGCTACTGAATTCCTCGCATTTAGCGCCCACCTGAAAGGGTGGAGGACCTTATCCGAATGGTGAGGTATAGCTCAGGGTTCCAATTGGCTAATTGCTTTGCCCTTTAACTTGTCGAAGACAAGCAGACTCCCCATCTTCACAGCCCGACCAATGATCTGCATTCATTGAACAACAGGTGTTACTTTGATCACATGATCCTCAAAAGTTCATTTTAGAAAGAGTAGTTCATTAGTATCTGTAACTTTAATTCCAACAAAACCAATAATAATAGTCCCCATGAGATTCAATAACAAATTCTTCGGTTGCTTGTCCTCTCAGTCGAACCCGGCAAGGAGAAGATCAGTGAATGTTCTTTTTCCCTTTGATTCACAAGTACTTACTTTGAACAGGTAATAAACACATAAAAAAACATTTACCCAGGGCCTAGCTCTAACCTGTATTAGACCCCTATAACCTCAGTTGAGCTTCCTGCTTGGAGGATTCCTGGCATTGAGTGATTCTCAATATTGACCGTTTTGGCCTTGTCTTTGAGTAACGAGTGACCCCTGATATACCTCACTATGCTTTGACATTTCAACAAGTTGAAAGTATCTTGCAGAGCAACTAATTCCTTCTCTGAAGATTTTTTAAACACAGTCCAATCTTAATTTATACAATTCTTCTCAGAAATGAGCCCAGAAAACATCAATTACTCTTCAGGGATGTCTTCATTTTCGACATGTTTTCACAACTGGGCAGAAACCTTGGAATTCGTCTGGTTCTGCAGTTTTTTCCCGGTATCGTAGCCTACTAGCCTGTAATATGCAAGTATTAAGTCATGCAGTTACAATGGGGATAAAATTTTTCAAGCCCTACAAAACACAGGCATTTGAACAAGATTTGGAAATTAATAAGAATTGAGGAATCCAGTAACTTAGCTATATTAACATACTGCAATAAAGATATAGATGTACTGTGGCAAGTAGCAACCCAAAGAACATAAAAGCAAGTCATACTCGGGCAAGAAAAAAATGTATGTGCTGCAGTGAGCATAGGCTTTATTCATTATAATGTACCAAATAATTACAAAAGAATTGACTCACAACTATATCATCATTCTACCAATAGTCTCCACAGGAACAAGTGCCATCATAGAAATGATGAAACCGATTGGTGTCTCTCAAGATAATTTCTCTCTCCACCACCTTCGATACAAACTTGAATGCTGAATGGCAATCACCACAAACCCTGATGTTCTTTTTAATCCTGATAGTGGATCCCGGTGACGTTTTGAGAAGAGCGAACGCAAGGGCGATCTTTTCACTATGGTATTGCAGCTTAGCTTCTCTCTCCCGCTCGTCAACAAACAAAAGTACATGGCTAGTATCAGGTACATAACCAATTTCCTTTATTTTTTGACTAATCTTCTCCCACATACTAAAGATCTCTTCTCTCAGAGGGTGGGCATCGTCATTTGCCACAAACATGTGGACAGCATTTTCAATCTCTACCCAACTACAAGCAGGTTCCTTCTTTACCCCGCTCTCTTTCATCATCTTTCTCACTTTTGCAGCTTCACTCCATTTACCAGCAGAGGCATAGATATTAGAGAGGAGTACATGGGGACCCGAATCATGGGGGTCAAGTTCAAATACTCGTTCAGCGGCATAAGTGCCCAAGTCCATGTTCTTATGCATTCTGCAAGCACCAAGCAAAGCTCCCCATACGGCTGCAGTCGGTTCAATTGGCATTTCTTTAATGAAACTTTGGGCACTATCAAAACAGCCTGCTCGGCCAAGTAGATCAACAACCGTTACATAGTGCCAGACCTCGGGTTCGATGTTGAACTTCTTCATCAATTCAAAGTAATATTGTCCTTTGTCCAAAAGCCCGGCATGGCTGCAAGCCATTAGCACGCAGAGGAAGGTAACTGCATTAGGCTCAATTCCGATTCCAAGCATTTCCTCAAAGCGTTCCACAGTTTCTTTCCCGCGCCCATGTTGAGCGCATGCAGTAAGCATAGAATTCCAAGAAACTATGTCCCGTTTCAATAGTCTATCGAAAACTTTCTTGGCATCGTCAATGCTACCTGATTTACCATACATGTCGAGGAGGGTGTTCCCAATGAAAGCAATAAGCTTTAATCCTGACTTTATCATATGCGCATGGATCCATTTGCCTTGCTCTAGAGCTCCACTGCTGGCACAAGCAGTGAAAACACTGGAATAAGTGAAGTGGGTCGGTCTAAAATCTTCCCTTTGCATCTTGCAGAAAAGGCTAAGGGCATTCTCCCCCTCCCCCTTCCTAGCATGACCAGCAATCAGCGCATTCCAAGAAACCTCATTTTTGCTATGCAACCCATCAAAAATGAACTGGGCTTCATCCATTCTCCCACACCTAGCATACATATCCAAAAGAGCACTCCCCACATAGACATTCCAGTCGTAACCATACTTAAGGCAAAAGCCATGAATTTGCCTACCATCTCTATCACTAGGCGCAGCCGCAGACGCCTTCAAGAGGCTGGAAAAAGTAAAATGGTTGGGCATCAATCCGAGCCGCAGCATAGGGGGAAACAAAACGAGGGCATCTTCATGTCTATCATTTTGTGAATACCCGGTAATCAAAGCAGTCCAAGTAACCATATCCCTCACAGGCATTTTATCAAACACCTGACGGGCCTCTTCCATACTTCCGCATTTGGCATACATATTAAGAACAGTGTTCTGAACAACCAGATAGTGCTTAAACCTCGAATTGAGGAAATGGGTATGCACCATCCTCCCTTCTTTGAGCTTGCTCAACTGGGTACACCTATTGAGCATCTTATTGTAAAGGGTCGCATCAAGTTCAACTGAACCTTGATCAATTAGGTCCAAAATGCGAAGCCCACCATTGTGGTTCTTTCGCAAAAGGTCCTTGTCTTGAATGACACATGAGGGATCAAATTCATCGTCTTGTTCGGAGTCAGTGAAGGAAGGTGAGGTTGCAGATGTAGTGAGAGAATGGGGAGAGAGGAGAATACTACCCATGAGTGATCTGGCTGGATAGATGACTGCATTTGACAAGATTGGAGTACTATACTTTTTCATGTATGCCAAGGAAGGATGTAGGAGGGAGATTCAAAGATTGTAAATTTCTCCGTCTGTCTACATATATAGATATAGATAGATTGTACATACGAAGATCTGTAAAAGATTTTAATTTCTCACCTAGTTTTTCACTTTTTTGGCTCGCATCGAAGTCCAACGTTGAAAGGTTGATTGCACCCGAATGGATGCAATTAAAATTAATTTCAGGGTTTGTACTTTGTTTTGTTAAAATTTTTGATTGCCGAATGTTAATTACTTGGACTTGTTTCGCGGCCAACTAATTTTCAAAATTTAAAAACTTAATTTAAAATTAATTTTACTTTTATATTTTTTAAAATTTATTTCACTTTATTTTCTCTCTCTAATTTTTTTTAAAACACTATAACTTTAAATCCAAAAATCAAAATTAGATAAAAAAAAAAATATATTTGAAACTTATTTGTCGAGATCTATAAATCATTGTGACTATTTTTTGAAATTTTTTATTAGATTTTTTAGTTGGTTGAAAAAAACTCAAATAAAAACTAGGACTGGGAAAAATAAAACCGGGAACCAGAGAACCGGTCCTGACCGAATCGATAAAAACCAGTTCGATTCGGTTCTTCAAAATTTGTTGTTTTTTTTAACGGTTCGGTTCTTATCTATTTCTTAACGGTTTGGTTAACGGTTCTTAGTATAATTTCTTTCCAATAACCGTTAAGGAACCGTTATTGAATTTTTCCTTCTAAGCTCTATTCTAATGCTTAGGAACCGAACCGTTATTTCTTTACAATAACCGTTATTTCTTTCTAATAATTGTTAATATTTCGATTTTTCTCTTGTTAACAGTTAACCAATAAACAGGAAGAACCGAATAACCGTTAATATTTTGGTTTTTCTTTTGTTAACGATTAACCGATAAACCGGAGGAACCGAACCGTTTCTAACGGTTCGGTTCTTAAACGGTTCTTCCCTTTTTTATACTTAGAACTGAATCGTTATGATATAAACGGTTCTTTCAAAATTGGCAAGGAACCAAACCGGTCCCAGCCCTAATAAAAACTAAATTCACTTTTCAACATACTTTCAAATTCTACCAAATACCAAATTTTAAAAACTCAACTCAAAACATCAACTAAATATCACCTTAATGTTGAATTCAAACTTTGATAGATGCTATTTGTTTGTATAAATATTGATTTAAATTTAGCAGTGTGTTAATGTCTCTTTATGTTGAATGCTAAATCATTATAAATAAAATAACCATTAACCTTTTATTGATTTAAAAGAGCAAATAGCTTATTGTACCTCTAAATGCTTAAAAACTTCTTATTAAGTATTTAGAGGAAAAAACTAAAAAGGCTAGTGGGTTGTGGGCAGTGGGCTAACGCGTGCGGAAGCGAATTAAACAAATTAACTATAGGTTTGTTATTTGGTGGTTGAATTTTCAAAAATCAATTTTAATCAAATCAATAAGAAAACCTTAAAAGTTTATGGATTTTAATTTTGGAGAACCTGTTTAATAATTTCTAAGATGCAGCAATTAAATAGATAAGCAAACGCTATAATTAATGAGGTATTCCTGCAGTGCAAGACTAATTCTCAACAATTCACTATATGCATAAAAATTTATAGACTCGATTAATCTTAAATCATATAGACTTATAAAACTTGAATCTCAAAAGCCGCCTACAAAAGTCTTCACATTTTGCGCATATAGTCTTCATATCATGATCGCATAAATAAGTTCACAATGAATCACTCGCCACGATTTCGCATCGTTCTTCAATTCCTTTTGCGGATCACACACACTTTGGGATCTGATTTATTTTTTAAGAAATAATTCTTGCTTTGGCATGAATAAAAAACCCTAAGGTGGATTTTATGTTTTGAGGTTTTGATCTCTCTTTAAGATGTGAAAAACTCTCTCAAAACATGTAAAAAATGTGTGTTTTTAACACAAGATAATGTGTTTTATTTGTAGGAAAAGACTTGAGACAAAAACCTTTTTGAATTAGGAAACTACCCTTAAAAAGAAAATTTTACGATGAACATAATGTGTATAGGAAATTGGTCCCAGACCAGTCCAAGTTAGTAAAAGCTGGACTGGTCCACCTCTTTAAAACTAAGGTTGGAAAGCTTACTGTCGGATCGGTCCAACCACATGACATGTACCAGTCCGATTTAGTGAAATTGGATTCCTGAGAAAGCTCTTACCGGACCAGTCCAACTATGACCATTGTACCGATCCAATTTGGACTATTTTCAAAAACTCTTTAAAAACTTATAAACTTGATTTAAAAACTTATGTTTCAGCTTTTATGGAAACAATCACCTTATGAATAATCAAATTCAGACACCAATGCTCACAATATTTATCTTGATGTAATCTTTAACGCATCATTTTGGTAGCTTGACTTACTTGTAGTTCTTCAGATTTAATCTCAAACAACTCAAATATTTTTGTCGAAAGAATAAAGCCAATATAAACTTAGACTTTACAAAAACAATCCCCCAAAGTGATAGAAGATGAATTTTTCTATTAATTTATTTATTGGTGTTCTCATTATATTTGAATATTGTTATAGGCTGTAAATAATATATTAGAAATGTAGATAATTAAGGGATCCTAATTAGTAGGACTATTTCCTTATGTAAATAGGACTTTTGTATGTATATATGTGTAATCACTATTCTAATAAGATATACAATATAATTTTTTGTTCATCTTAGATTACATGGTATCAGAGCGATTAGGGTTTTCTTTCTCGGTTTACGTCTGCTAGTTAACGGCAGACTAGGGTTCACTAAGGCTTTGACATTTGAAATTCGTTCAGCAGTCTATAACGACTGTTTAGTCTAACCTCCTGCCCAGGGAGGATCATTTTCCGCCGCCTAGCACTCGCCTAGAATTTAGTGTCCAAAAGCCCAACGTGTGGCCCTCACGAGCTGCCATAGGCTCCAGTGCTGTCTAACGCCCCAGCGCGTGGAGGCACATCCCGCCGCCGTTGGCTTCATCTCAGCATCTACAGCACGTATATGTGCTCGATTTATTTCAATTCATCTCTATTTGGTACAAATCTGAGTTTGGTTCATTTTAGCTTTCTTTGTACACTCTTTGCGCCCTCCATATCTAACGTGCGCTTGGTTCTAGATCTAAAACTGCCCTAAAACAGTTTCCAGAGGTGATTCGTTCATATTTTGTGCTCTATGGTTATTGGTTAGTTCGTTTCTTTCTTTATTTGTGCTTTGTAGTTGGTTCATTTCTCCCTCTCTACTATAATTTTATTTGTTCTTGAAGTGTTTTACAAATAAAATAAATTTAAATCATGAATGATAAAAAGGCAGCAGTTGTTTTAGATGTTATTTTGGTGATGTCAAAAATCATTGTCCATGAGCTTAATGGCTCTAGTTACCTGGATTAGAGTAAAACAGTTTGAATTTATTTGAGAAATATCAACAAAGATAATCATATGACTAGTGATCCACCCTCAGATAACTCTAGGCAAACATGGTTAAGGGAGGATGCTCGATTATTCATATAAATTCGAAATTCTAGTAAAATTGACATCAAAAGTTTGATTAATCATAATGAATTAGTTAAGGAATTAATTGTTAGGTTTATATTTTTAGTTGACTTGATTCCAATGCCAAGAATGGGTCGAATTAAAGATTTGAAGATTCAACAATTAATGGAAGCTCGATGAACTTATCGAATTCATCGTACATAATTCAAGACCTAAGGTAAGTTGAGTTTATGGTTTGATTCAAAATATAGGTGGTGTTTGAATTTAAAATTCGTATTTAAAATTTTTTTGAGTCAAATCTATTTTAAGTATTTTTACCGAATTTTGTCGTAATTTGAAAAAACCCAATTGATACAAATTATTGAGGAAACTTTTTTTTTTTTCATGTTTAACATGTTCCATAAAGTTGACTCTAAAATTTGATCGAATTGGTACCCAAACGGATTTAATATGACAAAATAAAGTAAAAAGAAGAAAAAATTGATTTAATTAAAATAAATAATTTTAATAAATAAGATAGGAAAAAGTAAAAACTTTGAAAAGTCAAAATTTCCTTTCTTTTGAAAGACTCCACGTGCTGCCATCTTTCTTAATTATGTTACATTAATGGGCCTAGCCCATTCCTTGTGTTGCCGCGTGGAGTTGATTGGAAGAAGTGGTGCGCATTGTTTTGTTACCGGACCGGTACAAATTATCGAACCCCGGACCGGTCCGTCACTTGTGATTTTCCGAGAATTGCTTTTCCAAGTTTGCTGACCGGTACAACTTCTTTTTACGGACCTGTTCGGCGTGTAATTTTCTGGCATGATTTTTTATCGCAAAAATTATTTTTTTAAATATTTTTAACCAATTCTAAAAAGGACTTTGACTCTATATTTTTTTTTATAAATATAACCTTTGGTTTAGGTCAAAAATACATGATTTTAAAAAGCTTTTTTAGAGAGAAAATATTCAAACGCTAGAATCAATTTTTAAGAGTTTTGAAACACCATTTAGATTTTGTTTACATGCCATAGGAGATCCTATTGTTTTTCAATTTTAAGAACTAGAGTTCCAAACGTTCACGGATCCTGCGGGAAGTGTCTTTAGTTGCGATTGAAGATGGATTGAGCGAAGTGGCTAACGCGATAAGGGAGATCGCAGACGGCGGTGAAGGATTGTGATCAAGTGCGTGGAAGGAGGCGACGGGTAAGCCGGAACAGCGGGAAGCGTTAGGCCAAGCCAGCTGCGGTTGGATTCTACGTTCAAGGGATTGACGGGACTGTTGCATAAATTGTGGGGAAGCAATTTTTGTAAGTCATTGAGTCTATAATTCCATTTTGATCATAGTGAAGCACTGTTGGTTAGTCCCGAGGATTAGTCCTACGCAAGTAGGGATATCTCTTAAATTCTTGGTGTTGTGTGATTACTTTTTGTGTGCTTGCTTGATATAATTATTAGACAACACAACACAGGTTTCGACAATAAAATTGGTTAGACCTAGGATTTTAATTCCGCTTATCAAATATAAATTATTTTCGATAAAAACCCTAAAATCAACCTAGGCAATACGATCCCCTGAAGTTTGTTGTGTTTTTCATCATTAATGGATTATTTGGATTTTCTATATTTTGAGAAAGGGAATGTTAATCCTATTTATGATGTGTGCAAATCGTTTTATCGTGCAAAAAAATAGGATAGATCTATTATGCGTTACTTTATGAATTTTAAGAAAACTTTCGAATAACTTAATATGTTGCTGCTGTATAGTCTTAATGTAAAAATTCAGCAAAGTCAGAGGGAGTAAATGGCTATCATGAGCTTTTTAAATGGTCTTCCGTTTGAATTTAAAATTGCAAAGAGCCAAATTCTTTACAGTCTTGAGATTTCCTCTTTAGAGGATATGTATACTAGCGTTATTCGCACAAAGGGGAATCCACATGTTCAGACTCCATATGTTTCGTTCAATAGTGCTCTGGTTAGTAGAAATTATGAATATGAACTTAAGCGATCACAGTATTGGGGAGGCAACCAAGGAATGTAGAGGTGTTCAAAAATCGAACCAGACGGCTAAACCGAATGAACTAGACCGAAAAATGGATCGATTTGGATCAGACCGTTTGAATTCTATCCAATTTGATCCGGTCTTCGGTCTTAGATTTTTAAAGCTTCAGTCGGACTGGACCGAACTTGTATGATATTATATATATATATATATATATATTTAAATATATATTAATAATATATAATATTAAAATTAAACCATAAACTAAGCCAAGCATTCATTCAGTCATTCCCTCCCATTCACTCAGCGCTGCTTTCTTTTTCTCCCTCTCCCTCAATGAAACCTTTCTCTCTCCCTCCCCCGACGCCAATTGTTTCTACTATCTCTCTCTATCTCACCGTTCGGTGTCCATGACCATGACTTCACCTTCTGCACCAATCAATCCCACTTCCGCTAATCCCGTCTATTCCATGCCCGAAATTGCTATCGGTGCCACTAGTAAATCTTCATCTCTCCCTCTTTGAAGGTCAGAACTTCAAAGTAGGATTTAAACCAACGCAATAGAGTCACCCTTTTTCTTTGATTATAATGAATAAGCTGAAATTTGTATAAAATTTAAGTGTGGTTTCACAAGTTATCTACTTCAATGAATATGTTTAATGTCCTTTACTATCGTGAAGCTACTATGGGTGTTCTATGAAATTAATGTGGTGCTGATTGTTGAACTTTAAGTGCATGAACATTATACCTGCACATTATATGGAATGGTTTATTTCTCTCTTTATTCTTTCCTCTTTTTTTCCTTATCTTAGAATTAATTTATTGGAATGCTTCATTTATCCATTTTTCCTTTTCAGTTATAAAAGTATTCCTCGTGTGGTTAAAGCTTAATTGTTTAGATTCAATTATTTGTGTGTTCAATTGTAGTTCATTTTCTACTTTTGTTCGCGGATCTGTTTATTTTAGAACTTAATTTTTTCCCAGTTGAATAAAACCACTCCCATTAGGGTTGGGCTATCCTTGATTCTCCTATAAATCAAGATTTTTTTAAGTCAATGGTTAAATATATTATCGTTCCTATGCTATTTTTATTATTATTGAACCAAAATCATTATATATATAATGTGTTTTTTTTATGTGTTTTTTTCTCACCAAGATTTCACATTAAGAGAATGTTATTATATTTCAGTTTTAAGTTTACTAATTATATGCTAATATATATATATATATATATTATATTTTTACTAAATGTGGCTATGAATAAGGAAGTTGGAGACTCGAAGTCTGTTGAAGCAACGGTGCATAGCAATCTCTCTAATCAACCGGAGAAAGAGAAACCTTCTAATGAAGCAAAGCAAACCAGCAAAGCCTATAAATAAACAAAGGTTTCCGGTGTGGGAGCATTTTACTGAAATTAAGACTGAGGGAAGTACGTAAATGTATTAAAGCTTCTTGTAACTATTGTGGAACTATATATGCATGCGATTCCAATATAATTAGAACAAAAAATTTACTTGCTCACACACTTGTTTGTAAGAAATACAATTGAGTTTTGAGCCAAAGAAAGAGGCTGGTGTGAATCTTACGGCAACTAGTTTTAGTGTTAAAGCATGTTGGGTAACTCTTGCTAAAATGATCATAACATATGAGTTACCATTTAAATTTGTTGAAAATGAAGGGTTTAGGCTTTTTATGGGTGTTTCACAACCAATATTAACTATCCCATCTCGTACTACCATAGGTTAATTATCGCATCATGTTCTACCATAGCACGAGATTGTTTGAAACTATATAGAGATGAGAAAAAAAATCTATATCGTTTTATCCATGGTAGAAGGCTTTTCCTTACTATGGACACATGGACTTCCGTCCAAAACATAAACTATATGTGTCTTATAATCCACTTTATTGATGAAGAGTGGAGGTTGCATAAAAAATCTAGAACTTTTGTCAAGTAGATAGTCATAAGGGTGAAGATCTAAGGAAAGTCATTGAAATTTGTTTGTTTGAATGAGGGGTAGATTCCATTTTCATCGCCACGGTAGATAATGCAAGTTCTAATAATGATATTATTAAATACCTTACAAGACGAGGGAAAAATCGCAAGGGTACCATCTTAAAACATGAATTTTTCCACGTTAAGTATTGTGCTCAGATTTCGCCATTCCGGCGACAGGTTGAGTAGCCGAGTTAATGGCCTTCACATGGCCCACTCCTTTCTTCAGGATAAGGTTTAACTGTTCGACTTCAATACTCGCCAAATAGTTATGTGTTGTGCTTGTGTCCATTATGGCCCGAATTAGTCTCCCGTTGATCTTAATGTCAACATACATTAGACCCTTTTCATGAAGACTCTTCCTAACACATGCTTTCCTTTCGAGGTTGATTACACATTCTTTTTTTATTGGGGATTTTTTTTATACTGTCATCGCATTGCAAGAATGCGTGAACTGTCCCTAATAAGCACCGAGTAAAGCTACCTCACATTCCTCGCTTTCTTCCTCAGACTCTGCATAATTATTTGGCTGGGTTCGATAAGATTTTCCTAAAGCAGATGGTGCTTTAAGAAACGTGTTGCCACACCTGTTGACCAGAGCACTTAGGAGTTACGTATCAAGGCAATTTGCCATTAAATGAGCACCATGGCACAAATGACAAGGTGTAAGGGTGAAGGGCTTCTTTGCACTATTGTTGGCTTAGGAGTTCCCCGTGAACTTGTTTATAATTTTTAAATTATTTTGCTAGTTGAAAGACCCAGTGGGTGCGTTGCCTCCCCCATCTAGTTTGGCTTGATAATTTTACTCTTTTTTCCCCATTATTTGTTTACCCATTTCATGGAGTATTAGTTTTAAGATCTGTACTATAATCTTACTAGCATTCGACAGTTGATATGGCTTGGGACAACGTCTTAACTTGTCTGCAATTCAGTTCATTCTTGGCCCACAATTGCAACCCAATCATGAAAAAGAATAACCTATCGGCATCATTGATATCGTGGATATCTAACATGATCGTGGTGAATGCGTTGAAATACTCCTTGATGCTTCTAGAGTGTTTCATCTGCAGGAGCTCTTGTTGTGTGTTATTGGATGTGTTTTTGGGAAGGAATCGAGCACACAGTTCGCCTTTTAGGTTCTCTTAGGTGCTGATCTCGCATTAATCACCAGCTTGAATGCCATTACACTTGTTTCGCCACTACAACTTGGCATTCCCAGACAAGTACATGGATGTAATAGATACTTTGACTTCATCTGCGTGCAATTTGCACATGTATTTTTTATGATTAGAGTCGCCAGTACGTTTTACGAAAAAACGGACAAAAATGTGTTTTGTACCCTTTTGAGGTACAACGCGGTTTGTGCAACCAGAGTGGATTCGGGGACTATTTTGCGACACGAGAAGGTGTTAGGCACCCGTGTCGCCCTTTCGACTTCTAAATGAACATGCTTATTCTCAGTTTTTATTTTTTGGGGCAATTAAAAAAAAGGGCTTACTAGAGAAAGATTTTCACACTAAGGCCAAGGAATATATTTTTTTTAAATAAAGGGCCTATTTTTTATTTTATTGATAATATTACATGTGTCTTTTTTTTTCATTATAAAATGACATCCCAACCCTTAAAATAAACTAAAAAAATATCAATATGCATTAAAATATGGACTGCAATATGAACTTTGCAGTCTATATTTCACTGCAATATGAACTTTGCAGTCCATATTTCACTGCAATGTGAACTTTGCAGTCGATATTTTTAGTGCAAAGTTCATATTGCAGTCCATATTTTACTGCAATGTGAACTTTGCAGTCCATATTTTTAGTGCAAAGTTCATATTGCAATGAAATATGAACTGCAATATGAACTTTGCAGTCCATATTTTTAGTGCAAAGTTCATATTGCAATGAAATATGAACTGCAATATGAACTTTGCAGTCCATATTTTTTGTGAAAATTTCATAAAAAGGGGTAATTTAGGTAATACATAACATATTTTTATTAATTAAATGATATTTAAATTTATTCAAATACATTCATTTAAAATATAAAACAAAATAGGCCTCTTACACAAATTACCAATTAAAAATAGGCCCTTCATTCAAATTACCAATTAAAAATAGGCCCTTCATTCAAAAAAATATTATTCATTGGATTTTTGGTAAAAATCAATGTATAATAAGCCCTTCTACCTAATTTCTAGTTATTTTTTTTCTACTGTTTTGGCCTACAATTAAATGTATAAGTTGTTAAATATGATACAAAATTATCCTACTATATTCGGCACGCATAAATGGCTCTATCGGTAGATTAACCGTACGTGAAATTGGATTATCTGTACGGTTAATCTGATTGTCCGTGCGGACAATCAGTGTATATGCATAATACTATAAAACAAAAACATGTTAGAGAGTTTTTGCTCTACTGGATAGATTACCCGTACAGATAATCAGATTGTTCGTACAGACAATCGAGAAAAAACTAACAAAAATAGAGCATGCGGGAATCGAAGAACAGTTCTAGTTATCAAGCTTTAGCACGATTCAAGCAGAATCACAACATATAATAATTTTAGGCATGCTTTGACAGTTTATACAATTGTATACAGGATATGAATAATTATATACACGTACACTTTATTTGCAGGATGTCTACATCATATTAGAATTTAGATGATACATTCGCGAATACAGAACTTCATTTCGGAAAAATATATATATGTTGCAAGCTTTGGTTCGTCGATCAGTCAAAATACAAATACTATAAATGAGTTATGGAGTCTTTAGTCACGTACCTATTCTATTACAGTGTTTTCTCTTTTTATACTAAACTTTTGCTAGTCTAGAAATGAAGATATAAATAGATAAGTTTTTTCATTTATTCTGCCTTTGCATTGGGCGTTTTTGCCCAATAATCGCCAAATCTTGCTCAGAAGTTGGCCCTGGCTTATATAGCACTTGATTTAGCTTTCGGTATCCGATTACCCATACAGGTAATTAGATTAACCGTACGGACAATCAGATAAACCGTTTCGGTCGCCGCATAGCCCATCTAGGGTGAAAAATTAGATTTGCCATATGGAGAATTGGATTGTATGTACGGAGAATTAGGATCCAACCGTTGGATTAAGCTAATTTTTGGACATGATGTTTCACAGGATGTCTTATAATTTTTCTCCAAATTTGAGGGCGATCGGAGTTCGGGAAGGCCTTCGTCTTACTGTTTGACTACACGTGGTCCAGAATATGATCTTGAAAAACAGTGATAATTGGGAATCAATAGTTTGTTTTTTGGCATTCGAAGTGTTCTGACTCAGTGTGAGGCTCATCTGTATAGGCTTATGATGATCTTCAACCTTGCATTTGCCAAGTCCAATTTTATCTTGTTCGAGCATGTATCTCTTAACGTTTTGTATCGCCAAGTCTGATTTTGCTTTATCGTAAAGCGAGTTGCATCTTGTCTGGAAGAGTCACAAAATGGGGTGTCTACACCATGTCAGAAATAAAGTTCTCCAATTCTCTAGCATCACGAACACCGGTGAACGCCTTAGGTTCGGGCACTTTCATCATCGTACCATCCATGTCCCAGCTAAAAAGAAGGAGAAAAGCAAGTGTTGCACCAAAATTAGGAGGTGGGAAGAAAGCAAAAACTGCACTAAGTTAAGTAGCATAAATGTTTTTTGTGAATAGTTTTTTTGTCTAGTAAGTTTTTTTTGTGGGGTTTTGTAAATAGATATGGGAGCAAGATTCAAGGTTGGTTTGTCCTTTTATGGATTTTACCTTATTTGTAACCAAATTATGGTTGATTTGTCCCCTTTCTTGTATATGTATTCAAGGATGTGCTTTATGACCATTTAACAATGAAAGTTTGTCCGTTTCCCATTATTGCTTTCTTGGATTTATAGTCTTCATTATAAATCAGCTCACTTTAGTGCTTTCTTTATCGATTTTTCTTTTATATAAAGCATGTTATTTACTTTAACAACAAAAAAAACACATATAAGCATTAAACAAACAAAGTACTTTTTCATTGATTGCAAAATAAAGTGCATTACAATCTCCATCAATGGTTGCAAAAAGATTACAAACACATAAGACTTTATACTTGCATTTCTTTCACAAAAACAAAGGACATCAAGAAAAAGAAAACAAACTAACTTCTTTTTCCATCATAAAAGCTGATATATGACAAGTGCAAATATTACCAACCATGATAAAATCAACATAATACACCAGAACTTCTCCTTTAACTTTTATTTTTTCACCTTATTTTCTTCATTGTTGATTCTCCTCAATAAACTGGGAATAATAGCCCTAGATCGCTCACGTATTAGAGGTCAAACCAAGCAAAGAACCTACACTTGTTGTGCTGCATTTTACAAGCATAAAATAGAGGACTTTTAAAAGAATGCAAAAAAATGTAAAGGCATAAAGCCCTAAATTCTATATATGTTCAAAAAATGTAGGATGTGCATATTTACCTCGTTATTTTCACAAGTTAGAAACCTTCTTCTCGGATTTAAATCTGTCCATGAAATGATCATTCTTGCTCTATTGAAACAATGGCACATTTCGGATTTCATTCTTCTTGCTCCTCTCTTTTTCTCCGGTTGCTCTGTATAATGCATTGATGGAAAAAGTGAAGAAAACAGCTATTTACCTGTCTTTATGGGTATTCAACTTAGAATACTGAGATTACCCCTCAAAACAGCTCCGCGTGGTCTGTACATGCTTCTTATGTCCACTTTTTAAACGGGACATCCAGTTTTGGACTATCGTGGGACGCAGAACAAACTTTAGGTATGTTTCTGCAAAAAAAAAAGTTCCAGAACAATCGTGAGAAAATGGGTAAACTTTAAGGGTCAAAAGTGCTAATTATCCTTGAAAGGTTAATTGCACCTTTGAGCCCACATAAATGCATTTTTATGTTAAAAGATTAAATTAAATTTAAGGGTGTGTTTGTTTTGTTAAAACTTTTGTGTGCTGGTTGCTGGATGTTAATGACTTAATGTTGTATTCAAACTTTAAAGATGCTATTTGTTTGTATAAATAATTATTTAAATTCAGAATCAAACATTCAGCGGTGTTAATGCCTCTTAATGTTGAATGCTAAATCATAAAAAAAAAATAGCCATTAACCTCTTATTAATTTAAAAGAACAAACAACTTATTGGACCTTTGAGTGCTTAAAAGTCTCTCATTTAGTATTTAAAGGCAAAAACAAACCCCCAAAGTGATAGAAGGTGAATTGTCTATTAATCTATTAATTGGTGTTCTCATTATATTTGAATATAAATTATCATTCTAAGAATAATGCTAGACTTACCAGTTATTTACACTAAGGTCTCGTTTGATTCGGGTATTAAAAAGTGGGATGGAACTATTAATACCACTTTTTTTATAATACTTTTTTTGATTCGCACAAATGTGCTGGGATTACTAATACCGGTATTAACTTAATATCACTCTTTGTGCTATAATTTAATACCAGGGGGAGGTGGTATTGCTTATCCATGATTAAAAAAAAGGAATCATATATTTTCAAAAATGCCATTACTATTATAATATTTTCAAAAATGCTGCTACTACTACTACTACTACTACTACTACTACTACTACTACTACTACTACTATATTATTATTATTTAAATTTATTTAAAAAAAAAATTAAATTTAAAAAAAAAAAAAATTTAAAAAAAAAAAAACTTTTTTAAAAACTTTTTTTTTAAAAAAATTATTTTGTTAGTCCAAAATATAATCTCGTATACGAGTTACAGAACCAAACATGTTATTAATATCAGTTTGAGATATCCCAATATTAATACTACATGAATCAAACAGGGTATTAGTATTAAATTAATACTAGGATTAATAGTCCAGTACTATTAATACTGGTATTATTAATCCCATTGATCCTAATCCCTGAATCAAACAAGCCCTAAATGTATCGGATATCACAATTCATTAATTCACCTGATCATAATAATATAATTTTCCTATTTTTAAAGGTGTGAAAATATAAACCGCCAACTATGGTTTTATATTTTGTTAAAATAGATTTTTTAGATAAAATAGAAGAACAAAATGGTTAATAAATAACTTATTTTCCAATAGTCTGATTTGAATAAGGTCTCGTTTCACTGCTGGCCATGGCAATGAAAATCTTAGAACCTGCCTTTGTCTACATCTATCTACGTCGGAGTAATTTGAAAGCTCAGTCTCCTAACCTTTTTCTTTTATAAAAATGTTTACAATGTTAAGGAGAATTTGGGGTTGTGGAAATATTAAGGAGTGGATGTGTCGTGCGTGTGGTGGCTATATTATGGGGTACGTGCTACAAAATTCCTTCCACTATTTGTGAGGAGCTAAATGCTTTGGTAGCTCCATTTTTTGTTCGAGAGTTACCGTATAGATAATTATTATTGGGTTAACCCCATAAAGTCAACGAATTGGATTGCGTTTTTCAATTTATGAATTGAGTCGCCCAATAAGAATTCACCTGTCTTGCCACTTCTAAGATCTGCGATTGATTTGATTTTATTAGGTAATTTATAGAGAAATATCTGATAGATAAATAACGGACATTGCACAGGGTAATATAGTCCAAGGTGGTAAGTTGTGAAGGAGATTGCAAAAGAGAAGGAGATGAAAGCTAGCTAAAAGCTTTGGACAGATATGTGTACTTTGGTATTAAGTGGGAAACGTACGGGTCAGAAAACAAAGAAAGAAAAATGAATTCAGACAAGGGGTCTAAAGTCATAAATTTGAGTAAGAGCCATATATAGTTGTAGTCTCCTCTGTTTCTTTACCCTGCTTCTTTACATATGTAGCATTTTAGAGTCTCCTATGTTTCCACCCATCCACACAATGTGGTTTCCACTTTCCAGCCAAAACAGACTCAAATGGCCATGATTTTATTTGTAAGAGAAATTAATGTCAGATAAATCTTGTACAAGATTTACTTCAAATTAAATTTATTGAAATTAATACTAAAGTTTAAGGTCTTAAGAAAAAATAATTTATTATATATATATATACTCTTACCATTATTTTTGGTACAAATAATAATGGATAAGCCTAATATTCCACCCCGTAGAAAAACATAGGAAAAGAGAGTCAAAAGGCTCGAACTGAAAAATACTTGATTGAGAAACAAACTCCGGACCACTTTTTGCTACTTTCCCAAGTCTTTAACACTCCTAGTAGGCGTGATGAGATGATGATGATATCCCAGATGCAAATTAGTCAAATTAATTGGAAGTCTATCAAGTTTTTATAACCTCATACAAAATTCTTATATATGTCATAATTGGAGTGAGCGATATATATCTAAATCTAAGCAATGTTAAATAATAGGGTATGCCCGCATCATCCGGCACGGCGCAATGAACAAAAAGTACAAAAAAAGAATTTGAATACACGTACTATATATTGTAATTAAAATAAGAAAATTTTGATTTATGATAATATCTATTATAACATTATCAATGTTCATAACTGCAATTTTGATCCCTCCCATATTTTTTTATATTTTTTTTGAATTTATCACTAGAATCATTAAATTTGGATGCATTTGACAGACTTACACATTGAAGAATTGAATTCTATCGAATTTTATCATGGAACAAAAACTTGAAGATGTGGTTTTAAAATTAAAGGAAATTATGTTATATTTAGTTGTACCATGAAAATTGATTTCGTTAAAACCATTATGAAATATTACCAATTTCGTAAAAAAAATAATCAAACATTACTAAAGATGAAAACAAATAAAACCTTGACTACCTTAAATAACAAATTTTCTTTAAATTAATTATGTTTTTGGAATAGTAATACAGTTTAATTCAATTTTTAATGAAGATTATTTTTTCTTATTCTAACAAAATACTAAATAAGAGTTTTATTTAAAAAATACATTTAAAATAAACAAAAATCAGAAATTGAAAAACTGCAAATAATATGACCCACATTTTTCATCATACCCATCATTCACAATTTCACATGGTAAATATTTTATTACTTTTTATTTCATCTTTTCAATAACTAATTTATTAGGTTATACTCTTACACTTCCCAAGTGACTAACTTGAATTAGTTTAATATCGCTATTATAATTTCATATAATAAGATACTAATTTTTTAATTACAACAAATATTTGAAGAAAAAAGTAGAAGGTCTATAATCTCTATACAAAAAAGTGTACCCGTGTTTAAAACATAGTCAAATATTTTATTTAAATTTGGGTTTTAAGTCCAAGTGGTATTCTCCATTTGAATATTTAAAAATATCTATATTAAACTAATTATATGTAATTTTTATTAGGTTTTTATTAATTTTATTTGTACTTTATTTTATAGTCATAATGAATCTTGTTTTATAGATACTAATTAGGTTGTTTCAAATATATATATATTTTTATTAAATTTCAATATTTCATATAAAGTTATTAAATATAAAAGTTTTTTAAAAAAGTGACACCTTTATAGTGTGTGGTAATGTGTATAGTTGTGTGTATACTTCTTTATCTAAAAGTGAAGTTTGTGTAGAAATAAAAAAATCTATAGTATAAATTAATTGATAAAGATAAATTACATTGCGTGATTAAAATAAAAAACAACTTTAAAAAATTTCAACTAGAACATTAATTGTTTTAGATTTATTGAGTATATTTTGTACCAAAATATAAACCTTTTTTTATTATATAGATTATGTTCAACATTCAATCCAACGTGGTCAAATGAATTGACACCTCCTCTGCTTTTCTCATTCCTCTTTGCCTTTCCTGGTCAGTAAGAAATTCCCAGAGAGAGAGAGAGAGAGAGAGAGACGTGGCCAGTGCCCACCTCAAATCTCACCACAGAAAAAGTTAATTAAAAATCCCAAACATAAAAAAGTATTCAACGTGTATTTTATATATTCTGCATTCACACCATGATGATGGGAGTGGGACTCACTCACCCAGTAGTATACTCTCGCAAACTCACTCGATCACTTCATATCATATGTCTATATATATATATATATATATCCCCCCACTTGGCCTCTATTAGTACTATATATGACTCTTTTTCATAAATCTTATACCCAAATCTTTGTTTTTTTTTGCTTTTCTAGGGACGTAAGGAGAAAAATGGAAAATGAAAGCAAGAAGGAATTAGAAGAGATGAAGAAATCGGAGAAAGGGAGGCTTGCTACACCAAAGAGAGGTAATAAGATCAAACAGAAGATAGTTGAGGAAGTGGTGGATACATTTTCCACCCTCACTTCTAGTGGCACCACCTGGTTTAAAAAGACCTCCTCCTCCTCCTCCTCACAAACCCATGCCCATACCTCCGGCTGCACCAGCATCCCTGGCGCCACCAGCTAGCTACCTACCTACCTGATATATATATATATATATATAACTGCCCTCTCTGTGTGTGCGCGTGTTTTTTTTCTTCTTTTTCGTGGGGTAATTGCTTTTGTTTGATAACTAATAGGATGTGTTCAACATATAAATTAATGTATAAGATCTTGTTGAATTGTATTATGGTTTGTAGAAGGTGGGGAATGTATATTTGTTGGATATATGCATTTCATATATGTAACCCTTGTTCCGTTTCCGTCTCTCAATGCTTTTATATGTATTGATCGTACTTTTTGTTTTTCTGTTTCATTTTATTCAACTTTTCTTTTTATCAGAATCTGTGTTTTAATTTAGTAGCATATTGGAGTTTTTCATGTTACGTACTTGTGTTGGGCTATATAATTCTTAAACAATACTTAAAATTTTGTTAATCGATCATGTTATTTGGAACTGTATTAGTTAATACATATATAGTAATTGCCTGCCCTCATCCAATTAATCAATTCAATTCAACCCCACTTTTCTTATTCTTCCTATAATGATCAAATCAAGTATTTAGCATTAATGCGGATAATTCATAGCATAATCAAAATTATTGAATGTTTGATTTGTCATTTAATGATTACAGTTTGGACCACGTACATGGATCTTTTAATTATTATCTCTCTCTAATTATGCAAGATTAAAAAAAGGTGCCTTTCATCAATTTGTTTAATTACATATGGAGTACTTAAGGGCCAACAAAATTATTAGTTAATTATGCAAAAACTGAGAATATGCAGTTTTCAATTTCGCTAGACATATATATATCTCGTCGGCTCACTGCGGATCTTCTATGGAAAACCGCTCTGAAGAAAAACCCTCGCAATTACTACTCTAAGCCACTGCGATCTGATGTTGTCATAGACCTTGATGATGAATTGGAGGCTGATTTTCAGGGATTCAAGGATTTCTCTGGTGATGAGGTTGAGGAAGTCAAGACTTTTAGCCTTCTCTGCTTCTCAAAAGTCTGTTATTGCTCGAGGGTCCAAGTCTATGAAAACTGAGGAATTCAATGAGCAACCTGAAAATTCGTCAAGAGTATCTACCTTAAGCACACCGGTGTTACTCACAACGAACTGAGCAAGTGTTTGAAAATATCACCAGATAGGAGGAGGAGGACTTTTGGAAGTGTGTTTTTTATCGTGTGTTGAGCAAAGAGAAGAAAGACTAATTTAAACAAAAGTGAGGGAGTGCGGTATTAAAATCCGTTTTGGTTAACCACCGTGTGCAAAACATGGAGCGACATTCGTGTCCGCAGGTGCGGGCGCACACAAGCCAAGCCTATGTCAAGCCAAATTCTATCCGAGATTTGCACCCCTGCGCCTGGGTGCGCGAGAGAGAGCCTTATTTTCCTTAAAAGCTTATGAGTTAGTTAAAGGTGATCCTTTATAAACCCGTAACTTTTTTCACAAAATTTCAATGTGGGACTAACCACTTTCCATTTCATTTTCTATCTCAAGTAGCTCACTTTGGGTAACAATTTCTCATTCACCCGTTATCCATTTTGAGCAAATAAACATATGATCTTAATGTACTCATGGAGGAAAACATAAATCCATAATAACCTTTCAAAACCGCCCAATTGGTTTTAAATAAAGTTGCTCTCAAAATGGTAAAAAATGACAATTTTTCCAACAGTGGGCTGCAGAGATACGTGACCCAAGGAAAGGAGTCCAAGTTTGGCTTGGAACTTTTAATACTGCTGAAGAAGCTGCAAGAGCTTATGATGCTGAAGCTCGCAAGATCTGAGGCAAGAAGGCGAAAGTAAATTTCCCTGATGAAGCTGTTAGCAACGACTCAAAGCGCACTGTTAAGAAGAGTCTTTCAAGTTCACTTCCGAAGGAAAACCCAAACGTAGTTCAGCCCAGTTTGAACCAGCTAGGGTGTGAATTTCTCGAACAATCCCGAGTCTGACTACTACAGTCCTTTAGGTTTTGTGGAAGAGAAACCAGCAACTAAGCAGTATGGAGAGGAGCTCAAATCGTTTGCCCCATCGGACAGCCCACTGTATTTTAATTCTGATCAGGGAAGCAACTCTTTTGATTGTTCTGACTTTGGTTGGGGATCGAGAGCATTGCTCTAAGACTCCCGAAATGACGTATGTTCTTGCGGCTACCATTGAAGGTAATGAAGCTCAATTTATGGAAGATGCAAACCCATCAAAGAAATCAAGTCTAACGCGCAGGACTTGGTTCCTGCTGAAGATAACAATGTGAAGGAGCTGTCTGAGGAGCTCTCTGGTTTTGAGGCCCAAATGGAGTTCTTTCAGATCCCTTATCTAGAAGGGAATTGGTATGCTTCAGTGGGTGGTACCTTCCTTGGGGCAGACACAACTCAAGATGGTGGGAACTCGATGGATCTTTGGGGCTTTGATGACCTTGCTGCCATGGTGAGGGGATCTTTCCAACTTTTGTTGCTCTGTAAATAAGGCTAAAATGCGTGTTTGTTGGCATGATGAATTGAAGAATTAAGCATGGTTAAGCCATTAAACAATGTTCTGGATTGGCTTTTGGTATGTGCAGAGTACATAGACAGAATTATTAGACATAATTATTACTCTTTCTTTTTCATATATATATATATATATATATTTATCAAGGATTCAAGATATACTTTTCTTTTCAAATATCATGATTCATGCACGTGCTCCCGGTACCCCACACAAACTTTTTCAAAATTTAGCCTGTGACTGTAGAATTTTTGTGTTCACGCTCTAATTGTAATGGGTTCTTGAAATCTAACTGCAGTAAAAAGAAAATAAAAAAAATTAACAGTAAAAATTGTTTTTAATATAAATAGTTATGCTTTTTTTGGTACAGTAATATAGCGAGTTATCATATAAATAAAATATTTTATAGAGTATTTACTTAGTTAGGATAGAGAGAACTACACAAAGGGGGCAATTGCTTCCTCCCGCCAACCAAATTTTGAGAAATTAAATTTTTTATTGTCATTAACTGCACTGATTTTTAGTGTAAAATTTATGTCAAAACTAAATACAATTCCGTGCGATGCACAGAGTATTTCAAATTCTCATTTACTAAAAAATTGTCATTTAATTTTTTTTTGAAAGATAAAAATTATTTATAATATCTGAAATATTATAGCTATATGCTTAATAGTTTGAGAATTTTAAAATTTTAAGAGTAATATATTTTTTTATAGAATATTCAATATCATGTATGACAAAGTATTCTTCTTATTATGAAAAAACAAAACATTAAAAATGGGAGGTAGGGCAAAGGCGTTAAGGAAGTACCAAAGGATCGGGAAAATTTGATCATCTTCGATGATAGACCTAGTTCATTGCTTAATTTTAATTATTGTAAATATCATATTCAAAATTGATATATAAAGAAAACATATTATTTTATAAGGCTAAATCATCAATATATATGTGTGTGTATTTAATTTTAAATAAATCAAAAGAAAAGGTATCACTTGTTAATGACACAATGCTAAGGATCTAAATATGTAGTAACCGAAAAGTTCCAAGTATTTGATCTTTATTTAATATATTAAAGGATAATTAGAAAGAAAAAAACAACGTAATGAGTAAACAAAGTTAATATATAATGGCACATCATTAAACTAAAATGCATCCATAGATATATACATATTATAAGATAGATAAATTCTCCAAATTTTATGTTTTTAGAAAGAAAAAAAAACAAAGGGCTCCAGGTACATATTCATAAAAGAACCACAATCCAAATAGGGAAAAGGAATTTATGAATTTACAAATGAATCATTGTTCAATGTTCATCCTTAATCTTTTTATCTATAAAATTTCTTTGAACCGATTTATTAAATAATAGTTGTACTATTTATAGACTATTTATAGAAGATATAATAGTTGAGAAAACATCGGTACATGAAAGAGAATGAGTAGAAGAGACAAAAGAAGAGATAAGCCAATGTATGCAAATATAATTCTCCTTATTAAAGAAAGTAAACGGAGAGGAATTAATTTTCTTATTAATTCCTCCGTTTTATTAACTTAATTACATAATGGAAATGTGAGAGAATAAGTGGCGCATCCAATTAATATGGGAAGAAAAAAATGCAAGCAATAATTAATTCATGCGATTGGGGGGGGGAGGGAGTTAGGCACAAGTGAAAATTCGATTATTGGGCAATCTGGGTAGGACCCTTGTGCTATATCCGGAAGGAGACCTTGGCTTTGGATTCAAATGACTTGCATCACGGGCCTAACGTCACCACTACGTCATACTATATTTCCTCTTTAAACTTTGGGACAAATGAATTTTTATTTCCTTAAATTATTCTGAAAATATGCTCTATCAAAATTGCGCTGTGTTTTTTGTCTTTTATTTTCTTCGTTTAGTAATCACAACTCATAAGCAAATAAATTACAAAATTCTTTACAACCAAAAAAGAAACATATTGGTGCTCAAAAAAAAAAGAAATATATTGTTACGGTAAAATTTTCTATTCCAAAGTAGAAACAAATTCAATTTTTAAACGAGTAGGGTAGTTTAATAATGAAGGTGCTCAATCGAATTCAAAAAATCTCAGATGCAAATTGCACCAGAGTAAGAGGGTCTTTTTATTATTTCTAAGAAGATGAAATTTGTTAGATATTTCTTCATTGGAGAGTGGTGCTGCATGAAGTTAGGAAAAAGACAATCTCATGTGGAAGAAGGCTAGAATGATAGAAGATCTTAAGAAGACATGATTAACATTTGACCTAAGAAGTTTTGTTGTTATTATTGGGTACGATTTTAAGGCGAGAGATTTAACTCGTCATGATCGTTTGGTCTCATTGTTGGAGAGTTGAAATTCTTTCTTTTTAAATTGGTTATTAAATTTTGTGTCTCTTAATTAATAAATTTATCACATAAATTTATCGCATCTTTACCCATATTAAAAAGAAAAGAAAAGAGAAGGTCTAAAAATAAAGAATACCTTCCTAAAATCAGAGATAAAGAAGATAATGAAAAGTTTCTCATTCAAACTTTTGACTTGAGAGCCTTTGATGGACAGTTCTTTTTCCTTTTAAATAAATAATTATCAAAATAGATGCGAGGAGGGGGATTGGCTTTCAATCTCCTTTCCTTGCAAAAATATTATAATCTTTTCCAATCTCTTTCAAAATAGATGCGAGAAGGAAATGTATGCATGAACCTTGACCATTAATTTTGGCTGTTTTCTTTTACTCCAACGTCTAGAAGCTTTACCCTCTATCATTTTTTTTTGACCTTATATTCTAGAAAAATGAAACTAATAATAATAATAATAATAATAATAATAAGTATGCTCTAGTTTGTCTTTTCTAACCTTATGATTCAATTGCAAGATCTTTAGAATCTGGGTTTGGGTGTGGTTCTTTACTAGTATAAATTTGCACAATTTAATCTAGTTTTTAATTATTCTATTTTTAGCTTCTACAAAAGTTACCTTAAGAACTGTTTATATTCAAATCTATACATATTATTTTCTTTTATTTCATTCAAATCTATACCTTAAGAACTGTTTAAGAATTGATGTCCGCAACTAGTTTTTCTTGTAATGAGATGTATTCATTTAGCAAAAAATGTTTTAAGGGCTCGTTTAATTCAAGTTTTAGTTTGTTCTTTAAATTTTAATTAGTGAATTTACATTAGAAGTCTCGGGTAAAATTTTAAGCTAATGAGGGTCAAATTTTTCATTTGATCAAAATTACCCTATTATATTTCAAAACAAATAAAAACTCAAATCAAATGAGCACTAAGTTTATAAATTCACTGATTTTAAAGATATTAAAATTTATCTTGGTTAAGACTGGAGGTGGACCAGGATTTCAATTGAGGGAGAATGTTGAATTTTTTTTTAAAAAAGTATTAAAAAAATATTGCTTGTTGAATTTATTTTTAAAGTATAAAAAAATGATAAAAAAATATTGCTTGATTTAAATCCTAAGAAATAAATAATTTACGTTCTTACTTAATTACCAAACCATCTTACTAAACTTTTATCTTCGAATTATATATCTAGTATTACATATAGATTAATCATTCATATCAAAGACAATTATATAGAGTCAGACATAAAATTATGTCGTCCTAACTAACTATGAACTACATAATTCGCTGACCAGATGAATAAGTAAACTTTGTTTCGCGTCACCCTCATGAGAGTCTCCCAACCGAACCGAACCGAGAGAGCAGCTTTAGCTTCCTTCTCGTAATATTACATATAGATAAAAATTTATAATCAAAATTTTGAGGATGGCACTTTCTCGTATTATAAAATGAAAAAAAAAATTGGAAAATAAACCCATATAGTGAAATACATGAATAAAAGGAGGAAGGCATGTGCCACCAAGTTATATTGATGCCTACGTATCACACCAAATAAAATAGGCAAAATGACAAAAAATGGTAACCAACTTTCTCACTTTTAGCACTTTTGGAAATATTCTTTTTTTGCAAGCACTAATGGAAACAAAGTTTTAATTTTTTACCACTTTCATCAATCTGTTACATTCCGTTTAATTTATCTAACGGAAAATGATGTGTAATATTATTTTCATATATAAGTCATTAAAATAACCACCACATCATTTATTTAGAACGCTGAGTCACACGAATTTGAAACATTAAAACCCACCCTCCGTCATTTTCCTCATTCGTAGTCTACTCCCAATGTTCTTCTTCATTTTCTTCCTCAACTCTCTTCTTCCTCCATTTTCTTCCTCAACTCTTTTCGAAATCGTCAATATTCTTCTTCATCTCCTTCAATAAGCAGGTATTCTTCTTCATCATCAAAAATACCACAACCCTCCATCGGTTTGAATATTTATCCAGTTTTTCCCCAAATTTTAGGGCAATGGCATCATCTTCTTCGTCTTCTTCAGGCTTCTCCAAATCTTTAAAAACCACCACATTAACTTGTAATTGTGGATACCCAGCACCTATTAGGGTATCTTGGACAAAAGAAAACCCAGGAAGAAGGTTCGCCGGTTGCAGAAATTATAGGGTGAGGCCATGTAATTTCTTCAAATGGATCGATGATGATGATTTGAAGACTTACAAAGCAATACTGTATGAGTTGCATTGTAAGTATAAGGATCTTCAGAGAAAACATGATGATTTGAATAACATGGTTGAAACTGTGAAGAATTTTTCGGCTGAAGCTGAGAAGAACAACTATGAACAAATGGACAACTATAAAGAAATGGTGAAGGAGAATAAGTCCGTAGCAGCTAAGGAAAATGGAATGAACATTGGGTTAAAAAAAATTGTTGTAATTTCCCTTTTTATTTTGGTATTGTGGATTTGTATCAAGAACTGAAACTGATTGAGCTGCTCTAATTATAGTTTGACATTTTGGGTTTGTATTAAGAGCAGAGGATTGTTTGTTGCAAGTGGATGTTATGAAATGAAAATTTTCTGTTTGTGCATTTTATGAATTATAATTGTTTGTTGCCAGTGGATGTTATGAAATGAAGCAAAAAACCTGTATGCATTTAAATATGAAGCCAAAAACAAAATCTAAAGAGATACAATAACCTGTATGCATTCAATTGATCAAAACCAAACTTCAAATGTAAATTTATAACCATACCAATTCTGCATTCAAACTATAATGAAACACTACAACCATACCAATTCTGCATTCAAACAGAAATTCAAGTATACTAATTCTACATTCGAACTAGATAAATAACCATGCCAATTCTACAATGTGTTCAAATATCCACAAAAGAAATTAATGGATGAAAACAGAGTATTCAAATACAACCTAAAATGTAACCCATGTTCCATTCTACATTCCAAAAAGTAACCGAAAAAGTGTTCAAATACAACCCAAATACAACCCAATTCTATATTTGAACTACATCATATATTTCCAAAAAGTAACCAAAGTTCCTTCAAAAAAGACTATCTATGTAATCTGTTTATAATATCAATAGTACTAAAAAAAATGTACAGTGACAAGTAGTTCTGCTCCTATGTTCCAGATTTCTTTGTACTTGCTACATCCTTCCCATTTTTTTGCATTAGTGATTGAGTTGCACTTCTTGTTGGCCTCTTTGGAGTTGATTGTCTTCTAACACTTGGAACATTTGAATTTGTTTGAGAATTTTGTGTCAATGGTGCTTCATTCAAATTAACAGGTATCCCTTGACCTGGGGCCTATACATTAACAAATACTTAATGAGTGAATTTGTACTTACATGATCCAAACTATAATCATCCAATTGGAAAATTATAACTTACCCTAACATATGTGTTTCCAGATTCAGGGGCAATGTAAACACCATATCCATTTGGCACTTGGTCCTTTTTCTGTCTCAAATTTCTTTGCTTTGTTGTGCTTGTTCCTGCTTCACTCTGCTTTGCTTTTCTCTTCAACTGTGACATTTAAAAAATGTCAAATGTATACAAATTGATAATTTCATCAAAACACAATGAGTTAGACACTTACTGGCAGTTTATTAGGCTTGTCACTTGGCACAAATTGACCTTTACATGTCTTCTTGTTGTGCCCGTACTTCTTGCGATTCTGGCATTGCATTTTTTTACCTTTCTTACAAACAGTGCTCTTCCCTTTCTTGTCAAGCTTTTCATGGTCACTTTTTCTCCTTGCATGAGATGGTCTCCCAGGCATCCTCCTTGTAGGAGGAGGTAGCATTACATCATACCCAGTCCTTGGCCACATGTTTTCTCCATTCACTGCCTTCAAGTAATTCCCATACGCAGCTTTGCAATACTCCACCTTGTAGCATTCTGAGACATATTTGTAAGGATCATCCTTCATATAATAAATTGCTGATATGGCATGGCAGCATGGGATCCCACTAAGTGCCCACATTCTGCATGAGCAATTCTGGTGCTTTAAATTAACAACATAACCTATATCCCCATGCTTTACTTCAAACTCTGACTCCCCATTATAAGTAGTACTCCAAAACCTGTAAATGGTACACATATTATAAGCATATATAATCAACAATAAAGCATATGCTGTAAACAATAAAGCATATGCAGTAAACAATAAAGCAATTTTTCTTGCCTGTGCTCCAGTTTGTTTTTTTCAAGTCTTTCCTCAGCTTTGGGACATAAAACAGAGTCCCACTTCTTCATTATCTCCCTTTTCTTTTGCATCCTAGTCATAGTGGCCACCCTTATCTCCTCCAACATGCCAATGATTGGCTTGTGTCTTGCCTCAACTATAGAGCCATTAAATGTCTCACACATGTTGTTCTCCACTGCATCACACTTTGACCATGTGGAAAAGAATGCCCTTGACCATGTGGTTGGATTTTGATTCATTAAATATGCATGTGCTTCATTACTACTTTCATAAAGCTCTGCCATCACTGCCTCAAACTCCTCTAGAGTCCCACTCTTGGCAGCTTGCCAGAATAATGATTTAAGTTCTGCTCCTGTAAATCTTTTTCTCATATTAGAGTAAATGTGCCTTGCACAACACCTATGTTCAGCATATGGTATAAGTTCATGGATTGCAGGCACAAGACCCTTCTGTTGGTCAGTTATTACAGTCCACCCATTCCCTTGACTATTTACCCCAAGATCATCAAGAAGAAGCTCAATAAACCATGACCAGGATTGTTTGCTCTCAACCTCTACAACTGCCCAGGCAATGGGAAACATTTGGTTGTTCCCATCCTTCCCAACAGCAGTTAACAACTCTCCTTGGCAAAAAGACTTTAAAAAACATCCATCTAGACCTATAACTGGCCTACATCCTTGAAGCCAACCCCTCCTAACTGCATCAAGACAAATGTACATCCTATGAAAATATGAAGGACCATTGGGATCAGGTTTGTCAACACTTATTTTGACAGTGCTGTTTGAATTAGACTTTATTATTTCTGCACCATAATCCCAAAGCCTAGCATAATGGTCTTTTAAAGATCTTTCAACCTCACTCAATGCTCTTTTTCTAGCCCTACAACATTGAGATATGCTTACATTACATGAGTACTTCTCCAACACATCTGCCTTCATTTCTTTTAATTTTCATTTAGGATTATTTTGGATCTTATTGTTGTATTGCTTAGCCAACCATTTTGAATTGACAAGGGGTAGTTTGAAACATCTCACACATTTATGTACTGACTTATATGACTTAATTTGAAAAGATCTTTCATCTTGCATGTAAGTAGCATACAATCTCCAAGGGCAACCCTTTTCACAGTGTGCTAGTAACCTTCTATGATCATTCCTATCAAACTTAATTGGATATCCATTTGAAACAGAGTAGTTTGTCAAACAGCACTTAAGCTCCTTAGGACTGCCAAACCGCATTCCAAGCAGAGGAGTTGATTTTGACATCATAGTTTTAGGGTTATAAACAGGAAATAAGGGTTTTCTTCTAATTCCATTATCTTCACTTGAAGACTCAGGGCTATCATACTCAGAAGAGCCAGCGTAATCAGTGTCACTACCCCCATCTTCAATACCCTCATGCTGCACAGTATCACCAATCCCTACTTCCTCATTACCCCCAATGCCTTCATTTCTATCTGATTGTTCAATACTGATATGATCATCATCAGTTTGTAATTGAGATTGAGTTTGTGTTTGATTCTGAGAAACTGATTGAGATTTAGATTTAGATTTCATTCGTAGAATCTTTTCCCTAACAGCTATTAACTCTTCATCATCACTTACATGATCCAAGCTATGAGCAACACTTTCATCAGAATCACTCTCTGTCTGATTTTCATTATCATTCCCACCTTCATTAACACCAATATGTCTCACTTCATTTAATACATTCTGCAATAATGTAGTAAAACTACCCTGTCCTAGTTCACCAAAATTATCACCCTGATTAACTTCAGTCTGTTTCACTTCACCATTATCACCCTCATTAATTTCACAATGATCTACATACATCTGTAATGACCCTGTTTTTTTAGCTTCATTTAACATTTGGTCAATTTCATTATCAGATATTAACAACCTAAGACCAATGGCAAAACTAGTTGAAGGATCTCTATAGTATAACTTACTAAATGTTTTATAACCCAAGTCATTAATCATCCTTTTTAACTCAAAGAAAGACATCATATTAGGGTCTAAGTCTTTAAACATGGTAACATTACCCCCCAAATAATGAAGTATAGGTTTAGTAACAAAATAACCACCATGGTGTAATTCAATAACAAACTGGTCCATACCTATACAAAATAATAAAGTAATACATGTATTATTTTCTGGGCAACAATTGGATATAAATGAAAAAAACAGAGGAAGTAAATGGATACAGATGAAGAAAACAGAGTAATAAATATGATAAAGAAAACAAAGTAATAAATAGGACAAATTTGTTATGGGACAAAACAAGAAAACAAAGTTTAATGATGATGACTATAGTATTGAATTTCAGTGCACAGAAAGTGGGACAAAAGCATTCACTTTTCAGCATAGAGATTATACCACTAATTCGGACAAAAATGGGAAAAAGCATTCACTTTTCTTGCATAGAGATAATAGCACCAATTCGGACAAAAATGGGATATCCATTTCAAAAGGTACAGAAGTATGAATATAAAACCATACATTCCACTGATAGCAACACAAAAATCGAAACAAACTATTATAAAACCCTCAAAGTCATTAATAAAGCATTCACTTTTCTAAATTGATAACACAAAATCGGACAAACATGGAACAAAAAATGGGAACAAACATTTAAAAAAGTGCAAAAGCATTAATATAAAATCATACACTCCGGCACTTTTAACACAACAATCGAATCAAACTGTTATAAAACTACAAACCCATTAATAAAGATGAGGATTAACCCTAACTTCAATACAACACTTAACAACTAATAAAAAACCATAGTTTTCTGCTAAATCATCACTAAAATAGTTCATAAACATTACCTCCCTCCGAATCGGACACAATCTTGCATAAAGATGAACAGCCGTTTCCCCCAACTTCTCTCGCTCTTCTCTCTACGATTGTTGAAAGGAATTTTGATGATTTAATTTGTTTAGCTTAGTTTTTATTTTTATTTTCTTAATTTTATTGTAATTAGTATATCAATCCCGCCTAAATTATATCACGAGCAAATCACGTGATATAATTTTTATGTAATTAGCATTTTTTGCTGACATGTATTATTAAGCATTGCCACATCATCTTCCGTTAGATAAATTAAACGGAATGTAACAGATTGATGAAAGTGGTAAAAAATTAAAACTTTGTTTCCATTAGTGCTTGCAAAAAAAGAATATTTCCAAAAGTGCTAAAAGTGAGAAAGTTGATTACCATTTTTTATCATTTTGCCAATAAAATATTTTGAATGCGAATGTGTTCACTGAATCCTTGTGACATTTCCACAGCATATTCTTGTCCATCTTTTTATTTATTTATTTATTATTCTAATAAATATAACTCACTTTCAATTTCCGGTTCTCACCTTCTCTTTTATCTCAAGAAACAGAGGAGATTCCTCTGTCTCACTGCAGTCATTAGAGCTCTCCAAATTTTGTCTTTCTACCCAAACAATGGAAAATGAAAGAGAAAAAGAAAAAGGATAAAGGAAAATCAAGAATCCCTCCAAGGAGAGTTCAGATCAAAATGAAGATATTCGCGGATTTATTAAAGCAATTGAAGATTGCGGCAACAGCGGGAGTGGGAGTGGGAGTGGGAGTGGGAGTGGGAGTGGAAGAGAGAAGATGGGGACAAAAGATCGGCCTCCACTACTACTCCTTATCAGAGCTCTTATACTTCTGATGCAAATTCAGATATTTGATCTGACCCACATCAAAAAATTTCACTGTTAATTCTTCTTCTTCTTCTTCTTCTTCTTCTTCTTCTTCTTCTTTTAAGCACATTGTGTATATGGCTTGCCAATCATATTTAAAAAAATAAATAAATAAAAAGGGTTTGAAATTGAAAGGTAAACTAGCTTGAAGCAAGTTTTTGGTTGATTTGTTTGTATATATTCTTTCTCAGACGTTCGATTTTCGTTTTGTGACAAATTAATGCAGTAAATTTTACAATAATAGAATATAAATATCTAAGTCAGGTAAGCTAAACTTTAATTTTTATTAAAAAAATATTAAAAGCCAAAGTGAATTATTATTAATTTGAGATTAAAAAAAAACACAAAAAGACTCGTCAGTTTGCTTCTTGGAGAAACTTCTCCCTCAAGAAAGTTCATATTTTAATGTAAGCGTGGTTCTATTTTAATTTAATATAAAAATACATATATCAATTTAAATGATGCATTTTTGTCTTAAAAAATAATGCATTCTTTTGATACATTATTTAGATTATTAAGGGCATGTTTGGTTGTCTTTTAAATTATGAATTAGATAATTTATAATTAAGTAATTTATAAAATTTTCATTTATTAGTGTTTGGTTGTGTAAATTGAACAATTGTAAATATGATAATTCAAGTTGGTTCACAAAAACTCAAATTAAGTCATTTCAAGTAAAACTTGAAATTGCCTAATTCTAGAATTAGATAATTCATTCCAACTCTTTTTTCGAGAAGATCTAGTTTTTACTCGTGGTGTTGATCCATTTAAACAAAATTTTAAATAACATAAAATAATAAATAACATATTTTTATTCTAACAATCGGAATTTTTCGTTTAAGTTTTTCAAACACTACTTGAATTAGAATTGAATTATTTATAAATGAGCAAATTCACAATTCTTCAATCAAAAATTAACTAATTTTAAAATTAAGTAATATACGCAACTAAACGGACCCTAAATCAATCAACTCATTTAAATTGGCCTATCGTCGCTGTTTTAAACTTGGCACCGGAAAATTAGAAATAGAATTTTATGTGTTAAAAAAAAATTGACACAGGAAAGACTATATAGAGAAGCCCAAATGTTTTTTATTGGGTTAATAAGGCCCAAACATCGCAATGCTAGTCTCGCAAAACTCACGAAGCCAGCTTACGGTAAAATATCGCAATGCTAGTCTTGCAAATATTTGTTAGATAATTTTATTTCTATCCACAAGTTTTTGTAGTTTATCCACCTTTAATTTATATTAATATTGAAATAAATTTTTCAAAACTTCCTTATAAAAATTGAGAAGTATAACCACTAATTAATAACCCTTTTAAATGTATTTACTTTTAAAATTAGTTTCCTAATTACAATATACTTTCTTATTTTTAAAATTAGTTTCCTAATTAGTATATACTTCTTTAATAATATATTTTTTTAATTTGTTAAAACGTATATTGATACGAGTATTATAAATTCATTATTCATCAAAAACATACAACACTAAAAAACTGGGCATAATTAATTTATATTATTACATCATAATACTAACGAATAATTTTTTTTAACAAATGAGTTTACTATTTTCTTTTTCTTTTTTTTATACAATGAGGGCTGTAAATAAATAAAAAAAAAGCATAATTAAAACTTAAGAAACTAATTAAGAATTAGTGGCTAGAGGTAACAAACATCGTTTCCTTCGATCTCAATCCTTTCAAGTCAAAGGAAGGATATTCAATTATAATATATGTTTGCTTTCTTGTTTGCCATGATAAATCTGTAATTAAAGTTATAATTTTAATTTAATTCTAGGTAAGAACTAAATTTTGTAGACGTATTACAAATGTTTCAAATTATACTTACTGTTTAATTACTATTTCAAAACTAATGTGAATTATTATATAATCTCAATTATAAGAACAAATGTGAATCATAGACTATAGTCTAATCTAGAATTCTAAAAGTGGATATAATTAACAATAAATTATATATATTAGAAATATTGTTTTATTATACAATTTATGTTTACTTCTTGATAGATTATATAACGGTGGATAGAAGTAAAAATTTGGTAGATAATTTAAATTTGAATTAAAAATAATCATTATTTTATAAAAATTATGCCAATATTGATTTTTGTAAGTTTATCCAACAACGTGGTTAAACTTGGTGGGTAATACAGATCGTCTCAATAAAATCCAAAAAGAGGGATAGACTGACAAATTTCGCGGATAGAAATAAAATCACCCTTGTTAATTACTAATCAAATTGAGTAGGTTGTTTAATTTTTTTTGATTGTTGAAATTTAAATTTTGAATTACTTGATTTTCTATGTTTTAGTAATTGATTAAGTTGTTAGAAGTTATTTGATTGTTTAAATTTAAATTTTGAATTTGATTTTGATTTTATAGATATTAGTTTCTAGCAAGATTTTAAAAGTTTAGATTAGTTTAATAATCAAATACATGATAGTGACATTATAGGAATAACAATAATATAAATTAGTTTTGTAGCTATATTAATTTAATTTTAATTATTTATCCGTAAAAGTTTGTATTTTAAACAAAACTTTGGACCTTAAAGTATTGGTGTAAAAGTTGTGTCCTTAAATAGATAGAAAAAAGAATATTTGTCCTTAAAACTAATTGCCCCTATTTTTATTTATTTAATTAAAGTGGATGTACTTATTAATCTAGTGAATTTTTTAATATTAAAACATTAATAAAATAATATTTATATAATTAAATCAATAATATTTTTTGTCAGCCTATCCACATTTGTGGATTAATTTAGTAGGGAACGCGGATTAACTGCAAGATATCGTGGATAGAAATAAAATCACCCATATTTGTTTTAACGGATATCTATATTCACTATAATTTATAATATAATATATATACACATATATAAAAAAAATACTAGGTACATAATTTAACTATTTTGCATATCTGAGGCACAATAAAATTGATGAATTAATACATTTAATACTTAAAGGTTTTACTGCAACTTATACTAATTCAATATGGATAAAATTATATCAACTATTTATGTGTTGTTTAATAACTTCTATAGTTAGCAAACTTCTATATTAATTTAATTTGACTTAAAACTTTCTAGAAATATTGACTTGTAAATTTCTTTGTGTGAAACTATGGGGATATTCCAATATCCAGTAATCAAGCTCATCAGTACCTTCTAGAATATATACGATCTCTAGAAAATATAATGACCTTCTTGGTAAGACATCTATTAAAGATATTAAGTTAAGAGGAATAAAAACTAAAGGATAAATTAGTCGCCCTTGTTACACAAATAATGAGTCAATTAATGAATCAGGAGAAGATGAACAATTTGCTTGTTTATTAATCTTAAAATATATATACATTTTAAGATTTATTTTCTGAATTTGACTAATGATATCTCCATAGGTTTAATTGTCATAATCTATGAATATATATTCTCTCACACTTTAAAAGAATCGAACAATCGCTAATCGGGTGTGCATAAATTGACCCAAATTACCAAAAACTTTATATATATCATATTTACAAAATATATGATTTGCTATTATGAAATGTTTGACACCATATCAAATGTAAATGTTAATGAGTTTCAACTTGACTTGTCATTTGGATTTACGCGGTTTATTAATTCTTATAATTTTGAAGTGAAATTTATTGAGTTTCAATTTATTGGGTTATAAGTTTGAAACAAAACTAGTGTGCAAACCAACCACACGATGTGTTGATATTTAGCAGTTAATAGGAACCATATTCATGTTTTATATGGTACTTTAGCAATATATATTTTGCTTTCAACAGAAAAATAAAAGAACAATTAGCATACAAAGTTATGAGAAGAAAGAGAAACATTATTATATTGTTCCATAACATACTTCAATTTGATAAAAAGAATTTAAAGTTGCTTCATATATTGATTCCATAAAATACAAATGATTTTTCTAAATAAAAATAAAAAAATGTTTCATATATTCTTCCATCAACTAAAAGAAATAAAAAATAATAAAATTAATTAAAGTTGTAAATTAATAATATCATAAAAAACTTATCACATATAATTAGTTTATTTCACAATCAATTATTTAACACGAATCATGTACTTAAGGAATAAAATGATATAGTTTAAGATATAAAATCCTCAAATTATTGCATTATTCAATTGAGACGGAGGCCAAAATTATTGATCTAGAAGAAATAGAAATAGAAAAATATAAATAAATCTTAAATTAAACTTAAAAAAAAGGATGCGAGAGAATATAAGTATACAAAATATTAAAATAGATAAAATAAGAACATATTATTACAAACATGTATGAGAAGAAAAATAAGGTGAAAAATTACATATCTATAATCTATATATGCATATATATATCATTCTTGCCGAGAATATAATTTACGGGGAAGAAAATATAAACTTTCTTGAATTAATTGGCAGAAATTTATTTTCTTTCATATAAATTCTATCATCAATGACATAAAAGAAAATAGGTGAGGGAATAAAAATATAAAAAATATATAAAGAGAAAAAGAATGAGATATACTTACAAACATGTATTAGAAGAAAAGCTATGTGAAAAATCACATATTTATAATATATATATATATATATATAGTACTCTTAATGAGAATATAACTCATACAGAAGGAAAGAAAAGAAAAGAAAAGAAAAAAAACTTTTGTTCGTTAAATCTGCTACTATTATAATACTTTACTTAAAATTTATATTTTATTCCCCTTGAGTTCTATTCTCAATAAGAATGCTATATATATATATATATATATGTATAAGGAACATTAATCATAATGGCATTGATCATTAATTAAATATTTGAAAAATTAAATAGGTAAGTTACAATTGAAATATTTAAAAAATTCTAACTCTAAATAGTGAAGGGAGAGAATTTTAAAAGACAAAATCTATCGAACATAAATAAGTAATAATTGAGAATTTGAGAGTTACATTGTATAAGAAAATTAGAGAGATTAAAAGAATAATTAACCAATATCAATGAAGGAGATTTTGAAATTTGTCATTTAAAATTTTGAAATAAGAATTAGAATTTTAGATATATAAATTATGGATTTAGGAGATTAAATACTACAAAAGAAAAGAAAATGTATTAATGAATTAATATATAAGAAATTACATATATATATATATATTTATAGTAATATTATATATTACACTTAGTATTATGTTATAAAAGAAAAACTTAATAAATGAAAGAGTGTGGGAAAACAAAAAGGCATGAAAATAGAAAAACATGAATATATATTGAAAAAAAGAGAAATATTTATTTAGAATTTAAAAGGCATTAATGCAGTGACATATATCACAATATCATGACAAGAGAGTATCTTACATTCTATTTATACATGAAATATTTTCGAATGGTATCATAGCTAAATACTTATAGGGTGATTTTGTTTCTATCCACTATATCTTGCAGTTAATTCACGCTATTAAGTTAATACGCATTACTTATTAAGTTAATCTGCGAGCATTGATAGACTGATAAAAAAAATATTAATTTAATTTTATAAATATTATTTTGAATAGTAATTTAATACTAAAATATCCATTAAATTAATAAGTAAAATCACTTAATAAATTTAGATTATAATATTAAGTAATGGGTAAATCTTAATTAACTTTAAAGTAAAATAACACAAACAAATATGAGGACCCAGAAAGTACGTCGACAAATAAAATTGTATTGGCGGTTCTCTATATTTAGTCTTTAATGGAGGTCTTTTATTAATTAATACCTTAATCTTCCTATAATTAATGGAATATGGTTTGACAAGAACACATAATCGTATTCAAGAAATTGAGAACCAATTGAAATTAAGGTTTTACAAAGTACTCATTTTCCTCACCGGTGCGACCCTTCTTTATCGGTGCTTGCTTCATAAATGCAATTTTTTCCACCATGGAAATCACAGTTAATTTGTAGAAAGAGAATTTTGATTTATCTTGTTGATACGGAACACGTCATAGCTACTATGAAACTCGTGGTTGCAAACTCACGTTGGAGGGTTGTTTGTCGTATTACTATTAATTTGTCAAATATGTGGAGCTTCAACCTAGGGTTTGTATTTTTCTTTGAAAAAATACGTATTGATTTTTTCAAATCAATCAAACCATGTGCAGTTATCTGTAGACTTTAACCCTAAACCGTTTGAATATTTTTTAAAGATAAATATGAAGCCAATTAAAAAGGAATTATATTTGGATTAGGAATCTTATTTAAAATGAAATTTAAATTTATACAATTATAATTTCATTTTAATTACTGGATATACTTATTAATTTTGAAAAGAGTGATATTGTGTAATTTTGTTCAAAATTTTCATAATTTAAGGGTGGATTAACTGCAAGATATGATTGATAGAAATAAAATCACCCATACTTATATAAAGTTACGTAATAATATATGTTTTTTCTTTAAGATGGAAGGAAAAAAAACAACAGAAAAGACAAAAAATATTTTAAAAAAACTAATATTTTATTGAAAATGTTTTTGAAATTTAGATATTATAACTAATATTTTATTTGTAGTTAAATTATATATTATATTTGCTAAAAAAGATATTGCATAATAGATAAATTATATATTATAATTAATATATTATATTACAATTTGGATATGAAATTTAGAATTTGAAAAGCATTAGTACAATGTCACGTGTCACAATATTGTGACAAGATATCATTTTACATTTCAAGGGAGCCCAAAACCCAATATGGGTTTTGGGCTCATGGTATTAAGCATGTAAGTCCAACATGAAGACTTAAAGGAGATTGAGTCCCATGAAGGCATCATCAAAGTGGCAGGTGAGCACAGCCTTGTTGCCAGATATAATATTACGTACAAATTGACAGAAACGCCGAGATGGTCATCTTCACTAATAAGGATATGACAATTATACCAGCCAAAGTGGACATACAGCCATATCGAGATAGTCATCATAACCAATGAGATGAGGACAGTTGTAAAGTGCACGTAATTATAAATAAACATTGATATATCTGTAAAATGTTGGAGTAGTACCCAAGTTTGACCCTTCATGGTCATTTTACTGTTTAACCAATTGAGTATTATAATCCTAATTCTATACATATAAATAGAAAATAGAAGGCTCATAAAAAAAGGATATGTTCCTAAATTCTATGTTGATTGCAAGAGAGAAGAAAGAACTTGTATTCTCATTTTTGAATTGCCTTTGAACTAATATATCATACACACATAAAAAAGATGATGTACTGCCCGAAGGATATAAGAATCCTTGGGACCACCTACCTATAACAAAAGTATGCTGTTCATTACTCCATTGATTTATTCTTAAATAGATTTTGCCAAGAACTCAATAGCGTAGGAGGACCCAAATTTTTGGTCACCCACACATTCTATTTATATATGATATGAGTTTTTGTCATGCTCATCAAAAGAGGGCATTATTATTATTATTATTATTATTATTATTATTATTATTATTATTATTATTATTATTATTATTATTATATGATGTTAGTCTTTATCTATTAATAAATCACAAAATTCCAGTCAAAAAAATAAATGGTGGTTATGATTTATTCTCTGATGTTTATCATTTAATTGACGACTTATAGGTTTCGTGACACTTTAGTAATTTAAAGCATAATTATGATTACTTATAAATCCCAATTTAAAAGTATTTCAAGCATATCCAAATTTTAATTTTTTTAATTTTTTTCCATATCAAAATTCAAATTTGTTTCCATATAACTATCCATTTAATAAGTAACACTGGATTTTAATATATTGTCAATTAATGATAAATAAATATTAAATATTGCCCATAAATTTAGATAGCTCAACCTTTGGTATTTTCACATTTGAGAAACCACTAAACATTAATTAAAATTTAAAAGTTTCACCGCAAATTTGAAATAAAATTAAAAAAATTCATTACAGATTTACAAGTAATTATTATTATTATTTTTGCGCAATTTACAAGTTATCAGCAAAACACTTTTAGACCATTATATTATTTTTATATTCATAATAAAATGTCAAATCAACTCATTATTTACTCACAAACTAAATATATACTAAAACATAACTCTTCCGTCTCTATATCTCTTTACTTTTCTACAACACTTATTTCTCATGAAATTTTTAAAAAACTTTCAAATGCCATAACTTTAAACCCACAAATCCAACTATAGTAAAATTAAAAAAAAAAATACTATATATGGAGTATTTTTTGGGAAAAAAATAATATATATATAGGGACTTATGTGTAAAAACTTATACTTGCCTCGGTCGTAAAGAACCAAATATGTTCACTATTAACTCGTCTGTATATAATCGAGTACGATTGCATACACATTACTTCACTCTATTTTCTAGTTTTTTTGGCAACAAGGAGAATGCTTCTCTAAAAGTTTGTAAGTTTATGAAAAACTTACAGACAAATTATGACCACATATTTAGTGAAATACTTTGACCGAATAAGCTTTCAAGTTTTGTAATTACCAACTTTCATCATATCTTTATATTATTAACATTTTAACCCCTAAAAATAGAAATATCACTTTAAACAATATTTTTATGGCCCACCTTTCACCCTATCTTTATATTATTAACATTTTTAACCCCTAAAAGATAGAAGCATTCACTTTAAACCATATTTAAGGAACTAATATTAATTATTTCATTTAGGCTCCGTTTAATAATAATATAAAAAAAATGATTTGTGTGAGAAGTTATCAAATAAGTTAAGGCATGTGATGAGATGTTCTTTCTCTCATGGTCATTTTTATAAGTATTTGTCCTTCCTTTTTTTATAAAATAATTTTTTTCTATATAAAAAAATTAAAAAGTAAGAAGATATCGTACTACATGGCTTAACTTATTTTCCAACCTCTCACATAAATCAAGTGTTTTTCTTTTCATTTTTTATATTGTAATCAAAGCTTTAATAGTTAAATTTATTAATCTAAAAATGGATGAGACATAACATAATCATGTAGTATTTTTTATGATATCAAAAATTAAAAATTCAGTTTTGTTTAGATATCACAAATTGAGTATCTTAATTTTAGCGTTGAATTCACTTAATATCTTTTAATAGTTTTAAAGCGTCTTTTATAAACGTAAAGAAAACTATTATATATTTAAGCATATCTTATTTATAATTGGTAATGGAGAAATCCAATTTAACATTAATGCAAATGTCAGATAGCTATTTATAATTGGAAATGGAGAAATCCAATTTAACATTGATGCAAATGTTACATAGGTGAATTTGTGTAAAAGTTCAGCTTTTTTGGATGTCCCAAATTGAGTATCAAAATTTTAGTGTTGAACTCACTTAACATCTTTTAATAGCTTTAGTTTTAAAGCCTCTCTATAAATATAATATATATATAGGGCATTTCAAGCACGGACCAATCCGTGCAGATTGGTCAGGAAAAATCGGGAAAAGCCTACTTAATTACCATTTGTACTTGTGTCCAAACACCAACTTAAAAAAAATGTGGTTCTCTATTCAATCCGGCATTCCCCCATCTCCCTTATTTCCTTCCCCTATATCTTCCCATGTATGACCATTATACCCGAACTTGGCAAAGCTTCGTATTTTCTTCTTTTTCGGATCACTGGAACCCGATTTTCCACATTTTTCTTACCATTATTCATATCCAACAATCCCTTCAACCACTTTTCCCATATTTTTCTTTCTTTAAACTTGGAATGAAAATATGGAGAGACAAACAAAATGTGCGGTTATGTTTTAATCAAAACTAGAAACATGGCAAAAGATTACAAATGTGTCTTGTTAAAATTATTTTATGTTTCTCTCTCTAAAACTCTGCCAATCTTTGCTTTGTTAAAAAAATCAATTACATTTATGTCCCTAAATTTGTAGGGCATATTGAAAGCCCAATAATGGGATGAAACAAAAGAAAAAAAACAAGGTTATGGTCCAATCTTTGATCTTCCATTACTGTTTCTTTAGATTTGTTATTATTACCATTTAATTTTTATGGTCCAATCATCTTTTTCTTTACCTGGTGTGCCAAGCCTTAGCTCTAGTAATCTATTTTTTCCTTTGAAACTCCTCTAACTTCATGCTTATTCATCATCTTTTTTTAAAAATCCATTATCTCTCTCTTTGGGTATCAAATCTGGCAACGGAGGCCTTATCACCACAACACTACACCTACAATGTTCTTCCATCACTTTTCCAGGAAACCCAGATAGAAGAACCAATTTGATACTCATTTTTTCAGCTTAATTGGTTTGACTGTGATTTGGATTATAAGGGAGAGAGAAATAAGAAAAAGGAAGAAAAGAAGATAGATAGAGGAATGAATAGAGTCTAGAGAGAGAAACGCCCATTTCTTTCTTTCTTCTTTATTTTTTGGTGTTTGGACTGGACAAAAGTACAATTGATAACTAAAATTGGCGGTTTTTTTGGACCAATACACACGGATTGGTCCGTGCTCAAAATGCCTTGTATATATATACTTGAGCATATCCTATTTCTAAATGATAATGGAGAAATCTAATTTAACTTTAATACAACTGTCAGATGGGTGAATTTGTGTAAAAGACAAATAGAGTCTAATTTTGTAATTATTAATTTAATGATAGTAGATTTTTATTTCAAAACTAAATACAAAGTTTAAGTAATAGTGGTTATCTTTCTCAAATTTGTGGTTGAAAATTATTTGTAAGTTTAAAAACTTACGGCGTCTTTCACGCTGACAATGTCTTATAGAAAAATTGGTAACATTTTCCTTAGTTTACAAAAATGAATTAAATATTTATTACTATAATTTTTTTCCTAAATTAAATTAGCTCGCATATTCAATTGTAGAATTAATGATTTTTTACTTTATGTTTCAAAAAAATATTATAAGAAGAACAAATGAAAAACTATTCTCCTAAAATAATTTTAGTTTATTATTAAATTACGTTTCAATAAATTAAAACATTATTATGATATGACCTATACCAATTCCTTTTTTCTATTGATATATGGATGGATTTTTTTAAATCAACAAGATGGAGCATCTCTTACAATTTTATTACTAAACAAACTTATAAATTTATCTAAATGGACTTGGATTAGTTAGTACATTTATTTTTTTTACCATCTTAACCCAATTTGATTACAATAATTTTTCTTTAAATACAATTATAATATTACATAATTACAACATGTCAGTTGAGTTGGGGCTGGACAAATCAAGTTTGTGGAGAATATGGGTTCCAGAAGTTTAGACTGGGTACAAGTTCGCATAAATTTAACCCGTTTAACCAAACCCAACTTAAATATAATAAATTTTCATTAACTATATTTATAATATCTTATAACAACAACACAAAGGGATGGGCAGGGTTGAGTACGCCTTATGTATAACGAAACAGTGCGTATTTATGTTTATCAAAATAAAACATGCAATGATTATGACAATATCTTTCTAACTAAGCGCTTATATTGAATTTCACTATAGATGTCCAATAACAAAAGATATTTACGGGTTTTAGGTATAGGTTTCATATATAACAAAAACCCAATATTGGTTCAAGTCGATAGTGCCGTAGATACATGCATGTATAGATGGACATATATTAATTAAGGCGATTGTTAGATTTACTTTTTTACTTTAATTTTTTTAAAGATTCACCCTTTATCAATCTAACCTAATTTAAATATAATATTTTTTCTTCAAATACAATTAGCATATCATATAATTAAGACATTTCAGGTGAGTCAGGATAGGAGAGATCGAGTTTTCGAGCCTATTTGCACATAGTAAATGGTGGGGGGTTCAAGTTAGTCGAATTATTTCCAATCAGCGGCTCACGAAATTGAGTCTCGCTATAAATATCCCATGGACTAGAATACCATTAATAAGTTGGGTTTGGGATGAGTTTTTTTTTTAAATCAAGGTAAATATAAGTTCCACAACAAAAACTTTGCAAAATTCAGGTCAGGTTCAGAATCGCATAAATTTAACTCTTTTTGACCTCACTCAATCTAGATTTAACAATTATCTTTGAATATCCATTTAATATTTTATGCATATTGAAATGGAGCGAGTTTAGTCTTTTCGAAATAAAACATGCACCGAATAGGTCGAATTTTATTTAACCAACTGCTTATATTGAATTTTAGTACATATGTATTCAACAGCAGAAGATATCTCTCTTATGAGTCAGATATGGGTAATTTTTGAACATGGGTTTCATCTGCAAAATCTGATTCAGATGTAGATCAGTAGTGCCATAGGAACATGTAAATGATATTAATTAACTATCTTAATTAATATTGGAAATATATTAACTATGAATAATTTTGAATTCGATATGTTTATGTGAATTTATTTTTGTTATTAAATTAAGTTATAAAAAGCAAAAAAAATAATATAAAACTTACCGAAATTGATTTTTCCAATTATTATCTAGATGGGCTTAGGTTAATGGAGAACTCTAATATTTGTTTATTATTTATAAAGCTTATTTGATTAATCTGTTCCAATCCTAACCCGAATATAATACATTTTCGTTAATACACTCATAATATCATACATTTACAACGTTTCAGGTTGGTAGGCAAAACATATTGAATTTCATTATAAATTTCCTATGTATTAAAATCTGTCTAATAAGTAGGGTTTGTCGAGTTTTTTTAAGACCAATTTCATTATGCATTCAACTAGAAGTTGGACATTTCATTTTCTATAAATTAACTCATATGGTCTCATACCAATTTATGCTATTTTTATATCAATTTTTATACTTTTCAAAGAACAATTTACACATCACACCACCTAGGGTTTTGAATCAACTTACATGCATGCCAAATTAGTTGTTCTGCACCCAAGAACAAAGATCCCAAATCCGTTATTGAAGCGCGAGGCTGTCAAGGAGATTGAAGGAAGTTCGAAGCGTGTGATATGCTGTGTTCCAAATCAAGAAATTCGATGAAGAAGTTGTTGCTGCACTAGAGGTTACGACTAGAAGTTGTTCTTAAGTGATTCAAGATTGATTTCTAAGTCAGTTAGTGATTAATCGAGTCTGTACCTCTTGTGATTATTATAGTGAAATTGTTTATTGAGGATTAGTCCTGCACTGTAAGGATACCTCGTTAAATCTTGTTTTGTTTCTCTGTGATTGATTGATTTTCTTAATGCATGCTAGACAAGATTGAATAGACTTTCACGATTAAAATTGGTAGACTTTTAGGTTTAATTTTACTATAATCGTTAAAGTATTTGGTGCATATAATTAGAGAATAACATACATAGGTTAAATAACTTCGCGTTCGTAAATTTTCATCATATCTAATGTCGTTTGTTGGTGCTGAGCTCTATATATATATTGAACAAATTAAGAAAGAAATAATTGTCCGGTCTTGTACATTGTGATAAGTACCAATTGCCATTAAGTATGATACTTTCGGGTCTAATACTTTTTTATCTTCTTCTTTAGGACAGTATGGATCTTCATTTATGTATAAAGACCAAACAACCATGAGAGTGCTTGGTGGTTGTGCCTTATCCATAAAATATTTCAACAAATTATGTATAGTTAAATTAATGGATTAATACCCATTAGAGCTTCTATCATATTGCAGGTTGAGACAATTTTTTATTTTTCTAAGGTATTTCATTTTAAATTCATTCTTCAAATAGTTATCAATTTTCCCGAACTCTTCATGATCTTGATTAATGTATCCATATAAATTGTTACTATTGAAAATTCTTTTGAGGATTTGTTTGTAAAAACACGTGGAAAATATTATTGTTTCTATTTCATTCCCTAGACAAATATTTGCTAAGATGATTCTATCGCATTCTTTTAGAATGGATGATTCCATACAATTAACATCTTAGTTGTATTGAGTATGCACTGTTCGGCTTTAAGTACCTGTATAAATTAACAATTTTAACATCTTTAAGTATCATATATAATATTTCAACAACCGTTAAATTAATTATCAGATATTTAAAATATATTTATTTGATCCATAATCAAAAAAATATAATGCTCGTAATCAATCACAGGTTTCTATAGGAAACCTTATGCCACAAGTCATGCCTTGTGTATTGTTATTTCATTATTTTTATTTATTTTGTTTATAAACATCCATTTGTAACTTGTAAAGTTGATATCTTTTGGGTTTTGTAGTATAAATCCAGACCTACCATATTTATTTATAGACTCCAATTTTGTTTTGATGGTGTTGGTGTAAAAATTTGGAATGGACCTTTTTAACCATTTAATTAAAAATTTTATGTTGATTGAAATGATAACCGGATGAAAAGAACAAGATAAGGAAGTATAGATGAGGTTCGCCCTAAATGAATATATAGGTTAATCATATATCCTCTTGTAAATAGAGCTAGGAGCTCGAAGCTGTGTCGTATTATGATGACTGAGTTTCTCTAGCTACTCTATCACAATGTTATAGTTGGAGGAGTTCTAGGTTCCTTGGAGCTTGATTACACTATTTTTAGAGCTTTGTGATATACTTTAAATTTATTTCTCTTGCTGTATTTCTGTGGCAAAAAACTTATGTAGTCAAAAGCTTGGTTGTTGAGGGAAGTAAATATATGCTTCTTGTATATATGGTAGAGGGAAAAATGTGTGGGAGACTTCCTAGAGCAGGTCTAGAGCCATCCATCATCATCACAAACTTTGATGTTGTTTCTCTGTCTATTTTAATGTATTTAATGCAGTTGGTATACATTTAATGAAGTTAAGGGGGTTATTTGGTGTTGACAGAGTTGGTGGAAGTCATACATGTTGCATGTTCTTTGTCTAACATAGTGGCTGGCCAAAGATCTTCAAAGCTTGTTGAAAGAGCTTTGGCATTTGAGCTCCAAAATCCGATGAACAAAAATAACACTTAGGTCGAATACGCACACTTTCTAGAGCTCTGGCCCCCAAGTGGCACTCAAGCCAAAGCTTTTGAGCTCCCCTCAACATGGTGGTCTTGACTGCTGATGTGGACGGCCAATTGTCCTTATGTGATTGGTTGAGTAAATTGATTTATTAATTTACTCTATCAAATGGCAATTTTTTATTTGGTCAATTTTTTCTTTGTCAACATTTATTTATTGTATTTGATTATGTATCATTATTATCATCACCCTTTGATATTTCAATAACTACTGCATATGTACATAAATCATCGATGATATTTTATTTTATATTCCATATATCTCTTCTTAAATATGAAGATCTTTTTATTATTTGGTATTAATTCCTCTTCAGGGGCTTCTATAGTCTCTTCAGGAACTTATGTCTTTTCTAAGATAATAACATTTTCTGCAGCCTTAGATATTTTTTTTAGTGAAATGGGATACTTATTTAAGAGTGTTTTTAGGGCATAATTATTCAGTTTTCTTCTTTTGTGGATACGAGTCTTTAGGACCTATAGGTTTGCCACACTTCTGATGTAGTGTAAATTTATTAGCTACTATATTTTATTTTTTCTCCCTGTAAGGACACTAATTATGTTAGATGTATTTATAGTTGTCACATGTGACTTTATTACTTTTATTGCATAATTGAATCCAGGGATAATCTATTTGCAATTTCTTGCAAACTACTATTCTTCTTACTTTTCACACATTGTGTTATGGGTTTAGATGAGACATAGTGTGATAGTTAAACTACAATTTTCATCGTTGTTCTGGAACGGGTTGATTTGTAGGAACTTTCTTATTTCCCTTAATGGTGAGAATACTATCTTATTAAAGTGTCCATATAAAAAACATGCAATAAACATATCTCTTACTGTTAGTTATAAATATCGTATAATGGATGGTGGATTAAAACCTATATAATTATCACAACTAAATTTGGATAAATAAGATTACTAGTTGTTTTGAAAATATACATGATAGGTTATGAGTTTAATTTTAATTAACTTTAATACAATATGTATCCATGCAATAACATGTAATCTAGTTTACATGAATAAATGCCTTGCAATAAGGTAGATAACATGTGAAACATGGTGTTTAACGTCTATAGTTGTGAAAAAATAATTTTCAACAACTTTATAAATGAACTTATTCGTATTGTCAAGTCTTATAGGCTTTAACATATCAATAAAGAATTAGGCCATATGCTTAATGCTATATATTAATAGACGTACAAAAATAATATTTATAGTAAAATAAAACTTACATTATATCAGCGGGTGGAAACACACTTGGGGAGATCTATAGAGCTATAAATATCATCTTGTATTCTTTAAAAAAAGATATAACAATTTAAAAAACAATTTTAAATTTAAAAGGGTTGGAGATGAGTTTTTTATTGTGACATAGTGTACAAAAATACCCATTTTGTAAAGTCAATTGTTGGTTTAGCAACATGTGCTTGTAATTTTTTTTTATTGTTTTTCTTAACATGGTGGACCCAAGGTGAATTAATGTAACTTAACATTAAATAATGTCGTATAATAAAAACTCAATGAGAAAATACTTACTTTTTTTTTAGTGTAAGCTTGTGGTTTCTAACACTGATAATGATGCAAAATGTTGTGCAATAAAAAAAAAATACTTATTGATTATAGTGTAAGCTTCTGACTCTCAACACTTGTTAGTGATGCATAAAAGTTCTTTGCTACCGTCACCATTTATTTTAATATAATACCTATGAATACTAAGCAGGTTTTTTCGGAAAATTACTTGAAAATAATGATCTTTAATGAATACGTAGGTAATATTTTGTAACATTTTATATGATTTCTAGAGCCTTCAAATTTTTTTGTTAGTCCAACTATAGTGGATACTTTGCATTTATTAAGCACCAATTCATTAAAAAAATTATGATTTTTCAACATAGTATGTGCCACGACACCTTCTACAAGACAAAAATGGTCTTCAATATTATGCATTCCATAATCCATACCTTTAAATAGAAGAAATATAAATAAATAATAATTTAGGTTTTATGGACCTAGATTGGTTTTGCTCCCAACTTTTCATCAAAAGTCTCTTTAGCAAGAAGAGTGTCATCAGCAACTTTATAAAAACAATTACACTTCAACTATATGATATCAGTTGAAAATATACTCATCGAGCTCTCCTAATTCAACATGGTTGTAACCACATCATTAATATATGCCTTGCATTTATCTATCACACGTTTTGGTGCGTGGCAAGTACACGACCAATACTTTTCACATATGGTAAATGTTGTTGATTGGATTATGATTTAGGGTATGATGCTTATTATATTGACAAACCACTTATAATTATTTTTAAATTTTAAATTAGTTTTGCCCCTTATAATCACATATGCTGGGGTAGTTACTGTGTTTACCTCTAGCAGAAGAAAACTATTAGCCGCCTTTTCTAGAGGGATTGTTGCACCTATTTAATTTATTAACCTCTAATTTGACAAAAAATGAAACTTTCTTCAGGAATTGCTTATAACTAGCTGTCTTGAAATTGTCATATAATTTTTAATATTTGGTTATTTTATTATGAAATAAAGAGGCAACCAACATATTTAAAATTTTTGAAAAAATAATAATCTCAATAGTGTTACTTCAAAAGCATGTTCAAGGTGTAAAAAATGGCGAGTCTTTGATAGTGTTGCTTTAAGAATAAAGTATTAAAAATATAAGAGTTATACTCAGCCATTTTCTTATAATATTGAAATCACATATATATTCAATTATTTATTACGAGCGTTTACATGATGACCATCTTCTAGTGATCATACTTATCTTTCAAGTATTGCCAAAAACCTAATAAATCTTTCTTAGTTATGTATGAATTGATGATTTATAAAGTTGAGAGTTGATGTTATGTCTTATGAAACTTCAGGCTCATAAGAACTTCATATTCTTGATTAAAACAAATATGAGATTTTGGATTCATAAGAAACATATAGGGTAATTTAGACTTAGATACTTTCATAATGTGCGAAATTAGACTTTGGAGCAAATTCTGTCAATCTCCGTCCAAAATTAATAGACACGTGATTTGCACATGCCTTTAACCCACCTATAGTTAACATTTCCAAAAAAAAAGGAAATTAATTCATCAACACCACATCCGATCTCCTCTACCTCCATTATTCATCAACACCACCTCCACTTTCATCAACACCACTTCCACGTCCAACTTAAAGATAATCCTATTTGGACAAACATTCTCACCAGATTCAATCTTCCAAACCTTTCTTTCCCTGTGGGACTTAAAAAAATAGCTAGAGATGGAGAAGAATGTTCATCTTCTGAACAAAAAATTAGTCAATGGCAGCAACAATGACGGTCCGGTTTCGGTCAGGGTAGGGATTGGGGTACCCTAAACCCTCCCCAAACTTTATAATTCGGTTTTGGTTTGGTTTGGTTTCGGTTTTCTTATATATGGAACCTAAACCCTCCCCAAATTATTCGGTTTCAGTCTGGTTCGGTCTCATTTGGTTTTTTTTAAAGCTAGGAGCACTTTGTATTATTATCTTAGAAAGCCACAAATGTACTACAACTTTGGTGTATATATGACACAAAAATTTAAAACTCTTGCTCAATAAAAAGCTAGTAATAGTATATTATATCCCTGTGCAAAGTAACATGGCAATGGCAAGAGACAACATGCTAGATTCAGATATAATTTAATTAAACTATCTCGAAGCAATGCCAAGTAAAACAAAGCGTTCAACTTGCAACACAAACGTGAATTTCAAACCCTCAAAAGAAATAGAATATGAATCAAAGATACATGTATATGTATATGTATATATTGTATAATATATATATATATATATTAATGTAATATAACATTACAATTAAATGGGCTAATTATATATATAATAATATTATAATAAAATGGGCCAATAAAACTCAAATAGCCATTGAATTGTTGAGCACCTGCTTCCACTTCAGTGACTGATGATATGGTCACAAAGTGTGGAGATTGTTAAAGAGGTGGTTACCAAAACAAATTCCCATTATCTAAGGAAAATCCCGGCAAAACTAGTTTCATTAGCTGGAAATTGAGTTCGGAATTTTTGAACTCTTGATGGAGGAACTATCGAAGAACTAGTTTCATTAGCTGGAATTTAATGGAAACTTTCATAAAGTTTCTGTTTGATCCAAATAAACAACATATATATATACAACATATATATACTCATATACACACTCGATAGAACGAGTATCTGAAGATTTTTAAACAGCTATATATATAAATCATATATACACACATATATATATGCACATACACTACTCAAGAATGAGCATCGAAGATTTAGAGAAAAACAGATCTAAGATTTAGAGAAAAACATATCTAAGATTTAGAGAAAAATAAAAAACCTGAGGAAAGGTAGGATGTGGTGGTGTGCGACTGTGCGGCAGTGTGCGGTGGTGGGCTGTAGCGGTGAGTCAACAGTCAACTGAGCCTTGAGATAGAGACATTAGAGAGATGATGAAGGAAGCGGGTGCGGCAGTGCGGCAGAGAAAATGAGAGATGGGAGAAAACTGAGAAGAACAAGTAAGGGTTTGAGGTTTTACACTCTTCTAAACGGTACCGTTTGAAGAAGCAGATTTTTTTTAAGTTTCGGTCCATTTCGGGTCAAACTAAATCCCGAACCGAACCGACCCGAATTATTCGGTTTCGGTTTTTGATTTCGTTTTTTTTTTGGTTCAGATAATTTCGGATCACAACGGATCGGTTCGGTTCGTTCGTTCGATTTTCGGATTTCTGACAACACCCCTAGTTCTATTAAGAATTTTGGACATAATTTTTTTTCATTTGTTTTGATTTATTAAGTTTGTAACAATTTATTTTAATATTTAGATTAATTATATAAAAGGGGTGTGATAAGAATGATATATATATATATATATATAATACTTACATGGGACTTCAGGCTCAAATTTAAGTTATCAAATTTATGGGACTTTAGATCAATATTCTCTTATATCAAAACTTCATATTTGATTATTGAGGTATACTTTTACCAAAATTTTAAGTCCAAAATAATGACTATAAAGTTTCATGTATAAAATTATGTCTACGAAGCTTCAGGTCTAAAATAAATTGTGACTATGGAGTTTCAAGTCCAAATTAAATTATGATTATGGAGTTTCAAGTCTAAATTAATGACTATAGAATTTCATATCCAAAATAATGACTATGGAATTTAATATTCAAATTTATAATTAGAGAATTTCATGTTTCTAAATAAAATAAAAACTTTTAGCCCTAAGTATAAATCATGAATCTTTAGATTCAGAATAATAAATAGAGAAGTTCAGGCTCCAAATATAAATCATGAATTTTCGGGTCCAGAATAATGAATAGATAACTTCATGTTCTAAAAATATAAATTATAGATTTACGAGTCTAAAATAATAAATATGGAATTTCAGGTCCCAAAAATATAAATTATGAAATTTTAGGTACAAGATAATGATTATAAACTTCTAAGTGCCAGAAGTATAAATTATTAAACTTTAGGTTCAAATTATTTATGAAATATAATATTTAAAATTTATAAGAATACTATAAGACAAAACAAAATAAATCTTTAACCGTAACATAAATCATAAGTATTATGAAAGGAAAGAAAAATATAAATCTGACCTTTATAAAGATATTGAAATTGCTGCGCTACTTCTAAACCGGACTCTGAGAAGAAAAAAATTTCAACTATAATAGCCTATTTTCGCAATGGTTATCCTTTAAGAAGAAAAAGGAAAAAAAAATAATTATAGTAAAATGCTTTCGTAATGACCTTTAATTGATCGGAGTAATTTTAAAAATAACATAAATCTTCTTATGCAATTAATATGTAATATGAATAGAGATAAGTTTTGTTTATATTAAATGCTAACCCTTTACTTTTATACAAAATTAGTTAACAACCCGTGCGATGCACGGGTGTTTGATAAATATGCAATTTTAGTAGTGTTTGTCTTAATATAGGTTTGACAAATAATTGGTTTTAATATGTTGTGTAGGAGAATAAAATATATATTGCTTCCGTTTAAAATGAATTTTACAACTTTTACTTTATTATTTTCAAGAAAATATTAATTTCAATCTAATTAATGGTTGATAATATAACTCATTTGCTATGACAAACTAAAAATAATACTATTAATTTAACACATTTTAAAAAAATAGTATAATAAATTATGCTACTTCCAATATTATAATAATAATATTATTTTATTATGCATTAAGAATATAAAAAATCAATTAATAAGTAGTTAATGTTACTACAATTAAAAATATAAGAAAAATAATTAATGTATCTACTTCTTCCATAACACTATATAGTAAGTAAGTATATATAATAATTATAATTATATTATTTATTAAAGAATGATATTAAGTGTGTTATTTATTGCCTAATTAATTATAAAAAAAAGTGCATTAATACTTTCACTTCTCCCATTTTATAAATATAAACTCAATAAATAGGTCAAATGATGTAATTATGGTGCAAAGTTGGAAAAAAAACATAAAAAGCAAATTAATTGCATTAATTATATATTAATTATGTATTAATGGAAGGACTTTCTCTATTTTACTTATATTATATTATATACTATAGATTATTATCACGAAGGGATAAACTATATATTTAAATATTATTTGTAAGATAATCACGGTATCAATATTGTACGTTTGCGGGGAAAGGAAGAAAAAAGGAGAAGAAAACCCCCAACTAGTCAACAACCAATTGGGAGTTGAGACAGGCCGATGATATAACCGAAAACAGCCTCTCCTTCAATTCGCTGAGACAATGAAGGTTGGAACGTTGGTTAGGGTTTCGCAGAGCAGAAGCAGACCGCCATTGCCTCGATATTCTTCTCGTTTATTCTCTCTTCTCACTTCAATCTCCCAACGGTTCGTCATTTGTACAATTCTTCTTTCTTATATATATATATATATATTATGGTAATTAAATCGACTTGGTACTCGCACAGACCCTCGTTTGGAATTGCGTTTGATATTCGATGGAGTTATACTCGGTGGCCGTACTCCAATTGGAGGTTCTCCAAGAGCTTTGAGACGATTGTACGCTGATTCTGGTACTTTCATTCTCTACCTAAGATTGCGCAGCTAATTAGTGATGATAAAATTGCCTTCATTATGGACTTGTCGTCACTTTTTTTTTTTTTTCAAAACTTGACGAGGTCCTATTTGCAGGTACTCTGAAGGTCCCGTTTCTATTTTTAACAAATGGTGAGTGCTTTTGATCAACTTGTGTGAAGTTATTATTATTATTATGAGGTGATATTTAATCAGTTACTTTACCCATGGTCAAAATTAAGCTTTGGTATAACGTTATCACTTAAATCTAATAGGAGGTATGGACTAACCAATAATCTTAGAGGACATATGCATAAGACATATCTATTGGTTAGAATGTTGGTTCATATGAAATTCATCACTATTATTAGATAAAATGCGGGGTCCATGTGAAATTCATCACTGTCATAACACATTATAACCAATCGATAATCAGTCACTTTTTTTTTATTATGCCCCTCTAGAAATACTTGTGAACTAACTACTGATTTCAAGATCTATTTCAAAATATAGGAGGCGGCATCCCAGAGTCTAGACGAGCCTTCGAGTTGAGTGAACTTCTAGGAATAAAGATTTCACCTTCCCAGGTAGTCTTAAAATTTTCAATTATATCTATTTTTCCTGCAATTATCTTATTGGTAGTTAGTACCATTAAAATTGCTGTCTATTTCTTCTGACCCGATGCAGGTTGTACAGGGTCATTCGCCTTTCAAAGGTTTGCTGAAAAGGTATGTCAAATTCTTTATGTATGCATATTAGTTGTTGCATCATATTACTCCCAACAAGCTGGTTATTGATTGGATTAACTTGCTGAAATTATTAAACTCACTCAAACATTTATATCAACTTTGATAGTGGTATTAAGAAGCTAGTGAAGTTATCCTCTTTTTTTTTTTTTGATAAAACTAGTGAAGTTATCTGTAAGTTTTTGTGTTGCGAAGTTGTTTAAATCATAGTTACTCCTTTTTCAGATTTGAGAATGAACTCATTGTTGCCACTGGAAAAGGAGAGCCTGCTGTGGTGATGTCCGAGTATGGCTTCAAGTAAGTTCTAGGCTTCTAGTCTTTTACCATTATATTATTCCTATATTTTCTAATTGTCATTCAATGTGGTTTTGTTTACTCCTTTTGTTGTACCATCTTAATCCTTAAGTTGCTATCATGTGCAGAAAAGTTCTCTCTTTAGATGAGTATGCATCTTACTTCAAAAACATCGATCCTGTATCACAAAATAAAACCTGGAGAACTAAATTTGACCGCCATGAAAACTCGTCAGAGTTGGTCCCAAGTTTCAATGTTATTTCTGATAGAGTCAAAGCAGCGTTTGTTGTTAGTGATCCTGTTGATTGGGGAAGGGACATTCAGGTAGTGTCTTCTCTAGGAGGAAGTTAGATGTGTCTTTCGACTCTTTCTACTTCCAAACCTTTTGTTTCATTGTTGTTTCTTTGTTGTCGACTGCTCTAGTGTAAGATAAATAACTTCACTTCTTACTTGTTTCTTCTTTACATGTTCTATTGTCATCATGTTTTGGGTTACTTAACCATATTTTATTGTTGACTGCTACAGGTTTTCTTGGTTCTTTTTTGCTTTAGTCTTAACTAATTGATTGATGAATTAGGTTCTCTGCGACATTTTGAGATCTGGCGGTCTTCCTGGAGAGGAGAATGGGCGACAACCACATTTGTACTTTGCAGCTGATGATCTTGAATACCAGGTTAGTGATGACTGATAACACTAATTTTAGTTGTACATTTGGGTAAAATCTTTTCTTTTCTCATGCAGAATCTATATTGGATGAACCTAAACTGAAAGAAATTGCCTATAAAACAATGCACTTGGGTTCAACTGAAAAAGCAACTCTTGTATCATATTGAAGGAGTGCAGGATGAACTATGACACTTGAAACGATCCTAAAGAATGACAGTAGAAGCTACTGTCAGAAAAAGGCCTAAACAGTCATGTAGTCTCAAACATTTAACAGCTTGTGCTCTTGTTCTAGATATATAGGACTGGGCGGTCTCGATTATTTATTGCGTACTGATCTGGTGTCAAATAAGGACAGGCTGCATTTCCTGCTAAACGTCTTGGTATGGGTGCTTTCAGAATTGCTCTAGAAAGTGTCTTCAACAGGTAAGGTTAGTGCTTTGTGAGTTTGTGTCATTTGATTTCATTTTAAACCTCTCATTTGGCATCAAAGGTGCACTTCATACTCATGACACGAAAAGCCGAATGAGAAGGAATAGTCCTTTGGTTAATCTCTTCGGGTTGCCCATTTTCGTACAGTAATATAAATAACCTTGTCTTGTAGGGAAGGTGGTTGCTAAAGGCAGCCCAGATATTGCTCCTGAACACCACACACGTGCTTAAAATGATTGGACATCATATACAAAAAGTAATGCATGTGGTGTTGGGGAGCAATTTTTCGGTGCACTTAGCAACCCCTGGGGAAGAACATCCTCTTGCTTCATTTACATTGTATTATAGTTTTTATAACTTCAATTGTTGTACATTAGAACTGCTTTCCCTGCAACTTATGGTGCAGAATTCACCATAGTCCTTTGGAGTATACGTCTTTTGGGAAGCCCAATCCATTTGTATTCAAGAATGCCGAATTCATTTTGAGACAACTTTTTCTTACTGATCTCACCCCGGACACTGACGATACGGTGTCCCATGCTTTTGAAACCCTGTATATGGTTGGTGATAATCCTTCAGTTGACATAAAAGGCGCGAGACAGGTCTGTCTGTGTACTACCTGTTATTTGTGAGCCAAGTTGTTTCTATATGACTTGCTTACAATTATTTTCTGTTTTAATGAATCAGTAGCTTTAGGATAACTGGATAAGTGATGGTAAAGAAATTCTTTCCTGCTTTTAAATCTCAGGTGGGACATCCATGGTTTTCGATATTGACGAGGACTGGAGTTTTTGGAGGAAAAGAAAATCACGCACTGTTTCCTGCTGATGCGGTAAGTCAGAATGATGAAATCTGGAATTTTATCTAGCAATATAGTTGCATTTTATTTGTGCACGGAGTATTCTTTATAAATTTGGTTGTCTATGCGGCCCGAGAATATATATTTATGTTCCCTTCACCTCGACAAATTAAGAGTCCCAGTATACTTACTAAGAAATATTATGAATTTTTGTAATTCCCCTTTATTTAAAGAGGAGAAAAGGATGTTACTAACATTAGTTTAATGGTTGGCCATTGTAATAAAAGGTTAATTTTGATATATATTCTAGAACTTATTTTTAGTAATGAGATTCTTAATACGAGGAAGGAGGAAAATTTTCCGTTTTGGGACATCACAAAGTGAGTCTCGTTTATCAAATCAATCTATGAAATCCACCGATGTTTAACTTTTGAAATAAGAATCTTACTTGGAGATGGAGTGAGTAATTTATGTTTTGATATTAACTGTTTGTTTCTTTAAAAAAATTGAACACAGCCCATCATATGGACAAATTCAGAGTTTACTTCCATAGTGATTTTTCATAATTTTGATTTTAGCTCAAGTACATCTTTCATCATTTCTTCTCACAGTGATGCTTCATAATTTATATTCAAGTACCGATGTTGATAACTAGGTGAAAAGTGAAGGATGTACCAAACTACTACAAATATTGCGAATAATGGTTTGTATGGTGCAGGTTGTTGATGATGTGGAACAGGCAGTGGAGTTCATTTTGGAAAGGGAAGGTGTATCTCTTAGTTAGACTACTTCTCCCCACTAGTTTTTGTTTACAAGTGTCCTCTTGACATTTATATTATTTTAGTTATGTTTCAAAATATTTGTACGGTGTACATAATTTTGTAATAATTCAAAAAAAATGAATAAAAAGTTTATCCATTTATTTTATAAAATAATAAATTATTTGAAGCCGAACGTGAAGGCTGATTTTTATCATGTTTAGACATGTTGATCGTGCTAAGCTATTGTTTTACGATTTGACTATTTTTGTTTTTCGTTTTCCGTTTCGCAGTATTTCTTTTTCCTCGTGGTGAGGTTGAAGCTCATGATTTTGCACTATTGAGAAGAGTTACGGTGGCCAATTTACTGGTTCAAATTGGAATATCAAAGCGAGCTCTAGTTGACGAGAGAAAACAGCACATTTTTGTTTGTTTTTTTCAAGTGGCCGGAGATTACGTACACCAGAATTACTGATAAAAGCTCTAGTTCAAGTCCATTACTGGGGGTGTCTATGGGGAGATAGTGCCCCGTGTGCGAGATTTACGTGGTACACTAAAACTGAATGATAAAATACTATTTAAAGTTCATGGCAACGTGAACATAAAACTTGATATTGGTGACGGCGTATACAAATCACTAGGTTCAGACATCTTTTCTCACATTTGCATTGTTTACACACACTGGCGAATTGAAGGCGGGCAGGAACAGAGCTAAGAATTATTTTAAGTGAAACATAATTGGTTTCCACTTTTCAATGGCAAATCAAGAGGTAGATGATAAAATATGGCTCTCTTGGAATTTTTTTTGAGTGGAACATTGCAAATGTTGAGATAGCAACGGAGGGAGAGAGTTATAGCCGATTAGTCATATTTACGAATACTAGATTTTATGATTGAAATGTAAAATGGTAAATTCTCTCTTCAATATGAGTTTATATATGTGACAGCCAAGCAAGTCACATGAAAAAAAGTTTACCATCAAATCTACGGTGTTTGATAAAAAAAAATTTTTGGAAAATAATTAAAAACACCACAAAATTTACAAGAAGTTAAAAAATGAAGATGAATGATTTAGTTTAATGTCTATTTCTTTTTCAAATTTTCTAGGAAATCCAAATATATCATTGGGTGATGGGCACAAATTTTACATTATAAAAAATAAAAAAAGGGAGAATGTCTCATCAAAATATATGTTTATCCCCAAATATTTATCTAATATTACATCTACAAAAAAATTGGGCCAGAGCCGGCTCCGATCGTGAGTGGTGGTTGGAGCGCTTTGCTATCTAATTCAAATTTTCACTAGTATCAGTATTATTTTTATTTATAAATTATGGTGGCATTAATTATACATATTAAAATATTCGGTAATATTATATTTCATTAACTCGATACTATTGCACCAAGTATGTGCATATTTGCTTGATAAATATGGGTAGAGCAATTGTTTAGTATCAAAAAAATACATTGACTTATTAGTATAAAAGAAGTATTTTAATGAGAGTAATTATTACGGCCTTATATATTGTACATTTCTTTCTGATTTTTTTATAAAAATAAACTGTATAAATTTTTTGGCTTTTGTAGGCCTTTTTTTTTCAAATAAAAAAATAATGCAAAGTGAGGATTTTACCAGTAGAGAGACGAAGAAACAAAAGCCACTTACTATAAACTCATGTAACACATGCGTTGTGTACTATAAAATATTATATATAAAGAACATCTTAATTAAACATTTTTGAAATTTATTGTCAAAACTTTTTTTGGGGGGCTTTTTTTATTAAGGACAAATGTCCTATTCTCTTTTCAACTAAGGACGATATTTTTGGGAGATTAGTTTAGAGGACAACTTAAGAATAAAGGATAAAATGCTATTTTTATAATTAAATTAAAATGATTTTGTATATACTGAAGTTGCCCCTGGTTAATGATAATTACCAAATATTTAATGAATTATCTACAATTAATGCACACAATTAAAACAAGAAATTTGAAAAAAATTGAAACACAACAAACAAATGGAAAGATTGGAAATTTAAATTTGGTGAATGAATATCACTAAAAGTCAACATAGTAAAAACAAAAAAGTTTACTTGCCAGTATATCTGCATCAATATGTCTAACAGCAAGAAATCCAAACCATATGAATAGAGGTGATAGCAGAAATGTGGAAACAATGGAAGTCAATAAACCTTACAATAACTTGCAAAAACAATGGCATGTCAATGAGTCTTCAAAATACTATAGTATGGTAATCAATGAATCATGAGTGTACGTATAAAAGTGTGGTGTGGACATAAAAACAGAAAAACAAGCTAGATACCATAACTGTTGAATATTGTTGAAAGGGAAAAAAAAGTTTAATGTTACGCATTAGCATACGTACATGATTTAACAATGATCCCGAACAAAGAAATATCCCAACAAAGGTAATCTAAATGAGTGTAACTAGATACAACCACAATATTACATCCAGAAAAAACAATAACATATTTCCAAGATTCCAAATATAGTATTATACAATTAGTGTGGTTCCTTGCATACGCTGAGCACGATCGAGTATAACAACAAGAAGTGAGATCGCTGTATTTTGGCAGCAAAAACAACCAATATGCAGGATCCATATAGCGATTTTTTAGAATATAAAAATATATGGATGGAGGAGAGAAATAACATTTGAAAACACGTATCAAGATCTGAAATTGAAAGAGTGAAATAATACTAAGGGGATTTTCATTGAGCAATGATGTGAGCCATATTGGGCTTGGAAATCCATAGCCCAGTGAAATTGGGTATGGATTGAAAATGAATCCCTTTTATGTTGGGAACGAAATGGGTAGGTCGAAATGTTGACAATTTAGAGAGAGAGAGATGAGAGAATAAATTATATTGATGTCTTATGAATGAATACAAAGGTCCTTTAAATAGGGATTGAATGAGCTGTACATGGAAACAAAAATAATATCCCATAATTCTAGGAATTATGGTGGTAGTCAACTATACCATTTATACATATACCATATCTAAATATACTACCATATCTAAATATTCTACCATATTCTAATACTCCCCCTCAAGTTGGCACACATATATCGAACATGCCCAACTTGCTAATTAGCTTGGTGAATATTTTCTTTGTCACGGCCTTGGTGAGAATGTCAGCTAACTGATCTTCGGAGCGTACATGAGGGACATAAATAACTTTATCTTCTAACTTCTCTTTGATGAAGAACCTATCCACTTTAACATGCTTTGTTCTATCATGTTGAACTGGATTGTGTGTGATATCACACGCTGCCTTGTTGTCGCAATATAGTACCATGGGTTCTGTTGGAGGAAAACCGAGATCTGTCAGTAGCAGTTTCAACCACAATAACTCTTGTATACCAACTGCCATTCCTCGATATTCTGCTTCTGCGCTTGATCGAGATACTACATTTTGCTTCTTACTTCTCAAAGTAACCAAGTTTCCTCCTACAAATGTGAAGTACCCTGAAGTAGATCTCCTGTCATATATATTACTTGCACAATCAGCATCAGTGTATCCTTCAACCTTTAGAATATCCTTATTTTTCTGGAATAGAATTCCTTTTCCAGGAGCTGCTTTAAGATAACTGATAATCCTCATAGCTGCCTGCATATGCTTCTCCACTGGATTATGCAAGAATTGACTAACGATACTCAATGCATATGATATATCAGGCTTTGTATGTGCGAGGTACATTAATCTTCCTACCAATCTCTGATAGCGCCCTCTATCCACGGGTACTTGATCCGGTTCGACTTCTAATTTCAATCCTTCCTCCATTGGAGTCTCTGATGGTTAACAGGCAGACATCCCAGTTTCATTCAGTAAATCTAGAGCATACTTTCTCTGAGATAGAAAGATGCCTTTTGATGATCTAGACACCTTAATCCCCAGAAAATACTTTAAGTTTACAAGATCTTTCATCTCAAACTCTTGAGATAAAAGCTTCTTCAATGCCTATTGTTCTTGAGGGTCGTTTTCTGTGAGCACCATATTATCTACATAAATGATAAGAGCCGTAAGCTTCCCATGGCTCCTTTTCAAAAATAAAGTATGATCAGAATTACTCTGGTTGTACCCAAACTTTCGCATTGATCTCGCGAATCTCCCAAACCAAGCTCTAGGAGATTGTTTTAACCCATATAAAGATTTCTTCAACTTGCAAATTTTGTTTGTATGCTCAACCGGAATCTTATATCTAGGTGGAAACTCCATATATACTTCCTCCTCTAAATTCCCATGTAAAAAGGCATTCTTCACATCAAACTGTTGTAGAGGCCAGTCCAAATTCGCAGCTAATGAGAGTAACACTCGCACTGTATTGATTTTTGCAACTGGCGCAAATGTCTCCAGATGATCAATCCCATGTGTTTTTGTGTAGCCTTTTGCAACTAGTCTCGCCTTGAATCTTTCGATTGTACCATCTGCTTTAAATTTCATAGTGTACACCCACTTATAACCCACCTTCTTCTTTCCTGCTGGTAATTTGGTTAACTCCCATGTGTCATTTTTTAACAAGGATTTCATCTCCTCATCCATTGCTAATTTTCACTGAGAATCACATAAGGCTTCCTACACACTGTTAGGAATAGATACAAAAGATAATTAATTCACAAAAGATTTGTTAGATGCAGTTAATTGATCATACGATACATAATTACTCATGGGATATTTGGCTTTACTGGTAAAATCTGGGTCATATGTGGATTTAGGTACACCTCTATTTGTTCGGTTAGGAAGTTTCTTTATAGGAATAGAAGGAGATACCTGGGAGACCTCAGTTTCAGGGATATTTGAAGTGGACGATTGGTTGTTGGCGTTATGCAGAGACGGAGACGACTCAACTTCATTTGAAGGAATTTCTGCTGTTTCTGTTATCTCGGCGGTTAATAGTGGTACTACCGTTATTGAGCTTGTCTCTTCGTCATTGATATTTCCAAATGACTGAACTTTCTTATAGTGCTCCCCCTGAAGTTTAGTCCTGTCAAAGTACATAGTTTCTTCATGAAATGTAACGTCCATTGTGACGTACAGTTTCTGTGTAGGAGGATGATAACACCGATACCCTTTTTGAGAAGGCGCATACCCGACAAAAACGCACTTGAGAGCGCGAGGTTCAAGCTTATGTCATTGTTCCTTTGGTAAGTGGACAAATGCGACACACCCAAACACCCGGGGAAGAAGATTGGACATGACAGGGGCCAAGACAAACTTAGCTAGAATTTCGAAGAGTGTCTGAAAATCAAGTGTAGCGGAGGGAATGCGATTTACCAAATAGGCAGCCGAGGACAGTGCTTCGCCCCAATATGAGGTTGGTGTGTTAGTGCCAATCAATGATGCCCGAACTATTTTCAACAGATGACGATTTTTTCGTTCGGCAACCCCATTCTGTTGAAGTGTATAAGAACATGTAGTCTGGTGAATGATCCCATTGAGTTTGAAGAATTCCTGTAACTCTGTACTCATATATTCACCACCATTGTCACTGTGGAGAATTTGAATAGTAGCGTTATACTGTGTACGGATCTGTTTATGAAATCTTTGGAACAGACTACTAACTTCACTTTTTGATTTCATAGGACAAACCCACATCATTCGAGTGCAATCATCAATAAATGTGACAAACCACCGTATACCACTTAAATAAGAAATGTGAGATGGACCCCATACATCAGAATGAATAATCATAAATGGAACTGAACTTTTATTTAATGAAGGTTTAAATGAGGTACGATGGCTTTTAGTCAGTTCACAAGCCTCACAATGAAAAACAGAAGAACCAACTTTATTAATTAAGCTGGTAAATGGTTTCTTTAAGTAACTAAACAATGCGTGTCCTAACCGACGGTGCCATAACCAAAGTTCATCGACAATTTTCTTTTCAGATGTACTAGTGTTCAAGGCTTTGTGTAAACGATCTGTCCTGTTCAACTCCAAGTCCAGGTAGTACAATTTTTCGCGCCTAATGCCACAACCAATCGTCTGCTTTGTCTGAATGTCCTTAAAAACACAATGATACTATATTAGTTATTTGAATGACAATACAGTGTAGGGCATTAGTTATTTGAGCAACAGATAATATATTATAATCTAGGGATGGTACTACTAGGACAGAGCTTAGGTTCAGGGTGTCTGATAGATTGACTGATCATTTTCCTACTACAGGAACTGGAGTACCATTGATTGTGAAAACAAAGGTCTGAGGTGATGGAATTAAGGGAGTAATTATGTTTGAATTAGATGTCATACGATTAGTGGCACCAGAATCAATTACCCACGTATTATTCAAAACAGAGACAGAATTTAAAGCCATACCTGATGTACATGTAGTGATGAGTAAGCCTGATGCCTGTTTGTTACCTCCCTCTGTGTTTGGACCTATTTTGCGATTGCGAGTATCCTTCCACCAATCAGGATAGCCAATGATTTCATAGCAGACCTTTTTCGAGTGTCCGGTAAGTCCGCAGACAGAGCATGGGTGGTATTTGGAGTTGGAACCCTGAGAGTCATTTGGCCGGTTACCAGATCGCTTCTCTAAATTTCACCAATTGAAATTGGAAGGGGCTTAATTACGGGCTACCATAGCCACAGTATCTATTGCTAGGCTTATTGTTTGTCGTCGAAGAACTTCATGACGAACCAGGGCATATACCTCTTCTAGTTCTGGAATCGGATCCTTTCGCAAAATCTCACTCCGGATCTGTTCGAGTTCATTATCTAACCCGGCAAGAAAAATGTGGACTCTCAAGCGTTGAACTGACCTCCTATACGACTCTACATCAGTAGGACTTTTCATAATTACCTTATCACGATGGTCCAACTCGCTGAATATTTCTGTCAGCTCCCCATAAAATTCAAATATTGGTCGCCCACCCTATTTGGCAGAAAAGGCCCGTTGGTTCAGAGAAAAAACCTGTAGTTCATCAGCCAAATAATGAAATGCCATAGACAGTGATTTCCAGATTTCACGTGCTGTAGGAATACGAATGTAGCGTTTCATGATTTCTGGTTTTATGGACATTAAGAGCCAGTGTTTGACTCGTTGATTATCGGGGTACTATTTATCGAACTTCGGTGTTCCTTCTTTCGGAATTGAGGCTGAACTTTGAATAAAGGAGAATTTTTATTTCTCCGCGATGTGCATTTCCATGAGTTGAGACCATATATCATAGTTGGTCTCATTTAGTAGGAGGCCGATATTAAATGATGAGAGGGGAATCCTTTGTGGATGAGCCAATTATTGAAGTGGTGTCGGAAGCCATTGAAGTAAGACTGAATACTAGTGATCGGGGTTGAATCTGGAAATTCTGAGGTCGCGACTGTGTTCAGAACGTCGAAAAATGCCAGAAAGGATTTCTGCTGGTCAATGATCAACGGTCAGAGTGACGTGGCAGTAGAGCTGACGTGGCAACTGACGTGGCGGTTGGGCCGACGTGGCAGTTAACGCGGCGGTTGGGCTGACGTGGCAGCTGACGTGGCGAATGACGTGTCTGTAGGGCTAATGTGGCAGCGACAGCTTATGCGGAGGCGCGTGGTTGTGGCGGAAGTTGTGTTGTAGTACACTCGCGGCGCGTGAGAGCGCGTGCGAGATTCAATCGAGGTGGTTCTTACGGTTTTGGGATCGTCTATATGAGACGATGATGATGGTATGATTTTTGGTTTGATTAAGTCGTGGTACGTGATAAACGAATGAACTGAAGATCGATCTGAGGGTAGGGTTGAGGCGGCTGACGGTGTGGTGGTCTGGGGTGGCTTCGTGGTGTTTTATGGTGTTGTGTAGAAGGGTTTCGTGGTGGCTGCTTGGTGGCTGTGTGGTTGGGGTATGGCGGCTAGGGTTTGGTTTTTGTTTTTTCTTCCGATACCATGTTGACAATTTAGAGAGAGAGAGATGAGACAATAAATTATATTGATATCTTATGAATGAATACAAAGGTCCCTTAAATAGGGATTAAATGAGCTGTACATGGAAACAAAAATAATATTCCATAATTCTAGGAATTATGGTGGTAGTCAACTATACCATTTATACATATACCATATCTAAATATTTTACCATATTCTAATACGAAATATATGAGGAATATTAACCTAACGGGAAATGATATTTTTAAGTGTAACTAAATAAAATCCAACCCATGAAACAACCTAATAATGGGATTCATCTTATTTATATATACTTATTTATCACACATTTTGATTGTTGATGCAGTTACGCCTACCAGTGCCCTCTTTAGTATTGCCGCCAATTTTAATACCTTCTTTGCAATTCCAGCCGGAGCTCATATGGAAGAGGAGTATTCCTTCTAATTACTATCAGAGCTACACAAAAAAATTTCCGAAAAAGGTTATCGGGTTGGTAAGTTTTGTATGGGTAGAATTAAAGATAAATTAAATGATTGAGGTAGAAAGAAAAAATTTCATAAAGAGGAAAGTCAAATTTTGGAACAAATAAGGTGGAAAAAATTAATTTAGGCGGGGATCTTGGAAATTGCGGTAGAAGTTTAAAATTTTGAATTGATTGACATTAACGATACTCTTAGGCCTCTTTTGGTTTATAGAAGGAAAATCAATTCTCTATCTTTTTCATGGAGGTGGAAAATTAAATTTTCTGTCAAATTTCTTTTCTTGTGTTTGGTAAAGCATGAATAGTATTTAGGTAAAAGTATTATTGTCTAAAATTTTTGTAATAAATGCTTGAAAATCACATGAAAAAATCAATCACATGTGTTTTGAAAGGAATGGTTTTACCCCCTACTTTCTCCTCTTTCAGAAAAGTGTTTTCAGAATTTGTGCTTACCAAACAAAAGAAATCAACGACTTTCTTTTCCTGAATATTAAAATCCGTGAACCAAACGAGGCTTTAACGGAGTGGATGAGAAATTAGCTCATTTTTTCGTTAGGACCCACATGTGTGAGTTATGAGATGATTATTGGTGTTGCTGTACCACCTAGGCTTGCCAATATTTTCTCACTTTTGCCGATTAGAATCTTAATGGATTACATCTATCTCATGTCATTTTTAATGGCACGTCTTCACTCTCTCCTCGGGCTTTTAAATTTCTTTTTCTTCTGCGTCAAAAATATTATTCTTTATCTTTTTGATTTCATCAATGGAGATTTGACTACATCTGGATCTAAACACATATTTTTTTATTATTTTATGTGTTGTTATTAAATGGGGAGCCTTAGGTTGTGTTTGATTAATGTTTCTAGACAAGTTTTCTAGATAAGTTTTTAAAAATTTGGTATTTGGTTGAATGTTTTAAGTTAGAGTTTTTATGTTGAAAAGTGAATTTGGTTTTGTTTGACTTTTTTTCAACCAATGAAAAAAACGCATAAAAAAATTCAAAAATAGTCACAATTGATCTTATTTTATAGATCTCGATGAGTAAGTTTCAAATATATATTTTTTATTATTTTTTGATTTTTGGATTTAAAGTTATAGCGTTTTAAAAAAAATTAGAGATAGAAAGTATAGTGAAATAAATTTTAGAAAGTGTGAAAGTAGAGTTGGTTTTGAGTTGAGTTTTTAAAATTTTGGGGAAAAAAAATAGTGAGCAACCAAACACAACCTTAATGTCTAATTCACCTATATTTTATTTTTTTGGCATTATTAATTTATTAATTTTAGAAAAACACCCTCACAATTAGAGCACCAGAACTAAAAGCACAAGTGGGTGAATATTTCTCAAGATATTCCATTCCATGCTTTGTATTTTCACTTGCTTTCCATAGTTATATAGATAAGCAAACTGATTATTTAGTTACAACATGGGACCAATTCGACAATAAATTAATTAAATTTTTTTTATGCTGATTATTGTTTTGTTATAGACTTTTCATTGTGTGAATAAAAACATTTCATACAAAACATAGAAAACATAATATGTTTGGCAGAACATATTAACTTAACATGTATGCCATAAAATTGAAAAAAAATGTAACTTAATATGTCTGGCAGAATATTAAAAAGATGTAACTTAATATATTTGACAGAAAATTGAAAAGATGTAACTTAATATGTCTAATTTCTATTATGAGAGACGTGTACTTCAAACATATTTGCAACTTCGGTATCATATTATGTGTGGTTAGTTTGAGATATTTACATTCTTTGACTTTTTTGAATAATTCCTACGTTATCTTCTTGTTTGAATTTCTTGTGATATGTGTTTGAATTGATTTAAATTTACTTTCATTGATTTAATTTTATATTTATTTTCTTGTATTTATCTTTAGGAAGCCTAGTATTGTAATTTAACTTAATTAATTGAAATATTAAAATAATTAATATTTTATCCTTGATTAAAAAGTTATTCCTTTAATCAAAAGTTTATCCTTTAAACTAATGGTTGAGAAATGATGTCCTTTATTCTAAGGACAAGTTCATAAATGTCTTTTATAATTATTTTATATATATATATGAGAAAGATCTAAAGAATACCATTTTTTTTGTCTTTAAATGCGGAACAATCATTTTGAGGAGGCAAACGGATGAATTTTTTTATGAAACTTGATGAAGATAATCTCCATGGTTAGTAGATCATTTCCGCCAATTTTCATTGAAAAATTCAACCGGGAAGTAGGTTAGCTAAACATCTTAAATTTTAACGGCTAAAAATGCACATATATATCAAATTTTTAGTTAACCCACTTCTTGATTGAATTTTTTGATGAAAATTGCCGGAGGTGATCTACTAATCATGGAGATCATCTTCACTAAGTTTCACTAAAAAATTCATCCGTTTACCCCTCAAAATAACAGGTTCACATTTAAGGACCAAAAAGTTGATCCCCTATATATATATATATATATTTTAATGCTTGAGTTTTGGCGTCCTAAACTTACAAGTTTGTACCCGCTGTTATTTGCACAACTCTTTCTTTTTCATTTGTATTTTGAAATTCAATTACAATTTGTTGTGACTCATGTAGTCCTATTATCGTGTAGTGTAATTCGTCTTGGAGATGCTATAAATCTAATTCTTTATGGAACACAAAAAACAATATTTTATCGCAACCTAAAATAGAATCTATAATATTTTGTTCTTTCACAATTTTCAATTTAGAACAAGAATGCACCATATATATATATATATATATATATATATATAATTAAGGGTGTGTTTGTTTTTTTCACATGCTGATTACTAAATGTTAAGTACTTAATGCTGAATTTAAACTTTAAAAATGATGGGTTTTTTATTTTGAATATCTAAATATTAAGTATTTGTATATAATAATGATTTAAATTCAATATTCAGCGAGACTGATATCTTTTAATACTAAATGTTTAATCATTAAAAAATAATTACTAACCTCTTATTAATTTAAAAAAAAAACTTATTATACATTTAAATATTTAAAACTTTCGCATTAAATATTTAATAGCAAAAACAAATGCACCTTAAGGTTGAGTTCCATAGGTTAAGGCCATTATTGATATACACCATAACACTTTGTCTTATTTACTCAATTTTTAAGAATCGCATATATGTAAACATACTTGTTACTTAGGGGGGTGTATTCAATTTAGATTCTATAGGATTTTTTAGGATTTTGAAAGTCTATGGGTATTCAATTGAGATTTTAAAAAGTCTTTTAAAATCTTATAGTATTCAATTAGGATTTTAGAAAGTCTTTTAAAATCTTGTGGTATTCAATTAGGATTAAAAATAGTGTTTTAAAATCTTATGGTATTCAAAACTCAATAAACTTTGAAGGATTTTATAAGTTGATAGATTTTGATGGATTTGAGGGTGTTTTTATGAATAACAAATCCACCAACAAATCTTCTCTTCAAGCCAAAGATTTCACATGGATTTCTTTTATATCTCTCTCCCAACCCTATCTATAAGTTCTTCTTATCTCTATAATCTATTACTTTCCACTCCATTATCTCTATTTAAAACCTCTTCTTTTTCCAAACCCTATGTATTATTTTTTCTGTCTCTATAATCTATTTAAATCTCTATAATTTTTTCACTTTATCTAAAACCCTTTTTTTATTTATATAATGCTACTTTCAAAGTTTTAATTATCCAATTAGTCATATTCTTCTGAAACTATAGAGATGTTACCCCCTTGATTTTTTTTCTCCCATTTTATGAATTTTTTTAGACAGAAGATGAAAATCGAATAGAAAGGGTAAAAAAAATTCCAATCCATTGGGTTTTTATACTCGATTCAAACCGTTTGTGGCGAATTTATAATTTTTTTATTACTTTAAAGTTGTAATAAAAATTCTTTTATTATTTATCCTTTAAATTTTTATTATAACTAATTTTTATTCACATGTGTTGCACATGATTGTAGTGCTTGACAAGTTTCATTAAGTTCATTAATGAATACGTATATACTAAGAATTGAATAATTAGTGTGAAATAAAAATCATAACATATAAATAAAACATAGTATCAAGTGTAAAATTCACTTAATAATTATAAGAAACTCATAAAAATTTGTCACATTGAATTTTTATAGTAAATAGGTGGATATAAAATAATGATAATGGAAATTAAGAGGACAACAATGATAATGAAGAGGGTTATGATAATTATTATAAAATTTGAATGGAGCAGTATGAATTTTTATAACATATTTTGTTAACAATCTATACATTTTTGATAATGTCACTTTAATCTTATAACTAATTTATTTTACTGTTTAACTTTTGATTTTTCATTTTTTTGATGAACTTATTAAAATCCGTAGAAATCCATAAACTTATTAAAATCTGTACAAATCCAAAAGAATCCATGCATTAAAATCTTTGAGATTCTGCAAGGATTTAAAATAATCCATGGACTTAAAAGAATCTATGGATTTTAAAAAGTCAGTCAGAATCTTTTAAAATCTGAATTGAATACACCCCCCTTAGAGGTCGAGCCAATAGCAAGTAAAAGGCCGAGTATGTACGCATCGGTGCCAATATGCACAGTCGGACATACTCACTTTTTAAAAGTTGAGTCAATATTAAAAAATATTAGAAAATGATAACATGTGCACTTAAAACGCATGTTAAAGTTATTATAAATAAAAGTAATAAAATTTTGTATAAAAATCTATTATATATTTAATATATGTTTAAAGTTTATTACTTTTAAAAATTAATATTTAATATGTACTCTTAAAATACATTAAATGAACCAAAAATATTTTAGCCCCTATTTGGTACCTGTCTATTTTATTTTTTTTCCCCCAAATTTTAAAAACTCAACTCAAAATTAACTCTACTTTTACGCTTTCCAAAAAAACTTTAACTTTACTTTCTCTATCTTAAAAAACTTTTAAAACACCGCAACTTTAAATTCAAAAATTAAAATTAAATAAAAAAAATATATTTAAGACATACTTGTCGAGATCTATAAAATAAGATTTATTTTGACTATTTTTTGAAATTTTTTTATGAAATTTTTAATTGGTTGAAAAAAACTCAAAAAAAAACCTAATCTACTTTTAAACATATTTCTAAAAACACAATATAAAAACTCAATTCAAAATATCTACCAAACATGGCCTTAGTGTATGAGAATGGCCCCGATATAAACGGCGATTACTTTTATGTTTTACCGTTCCACTTGTTTACTGCCACTCCAGTGTTTCCCCATCTCTCGAATTTAGGCCCTTCTGAACGAAACTCAATGCAAGATCAAAGATAAGGTACTAAAAAGAAGCACGTCCCATTTCTCTCTCTCCCTCTTCATTCTCTGCTTATCCAATCAACAATGGAAGCTACACTTTTCACATTCCCCTCTTCAAAACCCCCACCCTCCTCTCAAACCCTATCCCTAAAATCCCATTTCAAAAACCCCCTCCTTATCACTACCAACACCAAAAAACCCCTCTTTTCCCACAAACCCATCTCAATCCGAGCCGCCATTAACCGCACAAAGAAAGAAGAAACAGTCGAAACAGTCAAGCAACAACTCCAAGACTGCCACCTCCTCGCCGGCATCAAATACAAAGGCCTCACAGTACAACAATTCCGGGAACTAAGAACTTCACTTCCGGAATCATCAAAACTCATTGTCGCCAAAAATACTTTAGTTTTTAAGGCAATTGAGGGGACCCAATGGGAGGCATTGAAGCCCTGCATGACGGGTATGAATGCTTGGTTGTTTGTTCACAGTGAGGAGATCCCGGCGGCCATTAAACCCTACCGGAATTTCCAGAGGGAGAAGAAATTGGAAGACAATGATTTTAGCGGGGCTGTTTTCGAGGGGAAGTATTACCCGCCCGAGGATTTTAAGACTTTGGAGTCTATGCCGACGAGGGCCGAGGTTTATGCCAAGCTCTTGGGGTCTTTTAAGGGACCCGCATCCGCCGTGGTGGGGACATTGCAGGCTCCGGCGAGGAATTTGGTGATGGTGTTGAGTGCTTATGTCAAGAAGTTGGAAGAGACTGGTGGGCAGCAATAGTAGTGAATTGGTGATTTCTTGCTTTGGTAAGTGTAATTTTATTTCCTGATGTTTCATTTTTCCTATTGAAAAAGTTGTAGAATTTTGTAAAATCTGATATTATATATATGTGTGTGCTAATGTTGTATTATTTCATTGCCGAATTTACTTATACAGTCTTTTGATGGAAAATTGAGCTGGACTACGTTTATTATGTGTTTGAATGCACAATGCTTACGAGTTTTTTTTTTTTGGGTAAAATTTGAAATTTTATTACAAGCAACTCAGGTCATATACAACAAAGGCATAACAGCCCAAATCAAAACAGACTTTCTCCTCAGATCTATCAACATCAGTCTAATACAACCGAAGGACATCCCACTCATTATACACTCAAGAATCAACAAAAGATGCCACAGAATTTTATACAAGCAATTTACAATCATGAAGACCACCCCACTCTACACATATTGTGATAGTTTTGTCTTGCTTTCCAGAACCATGTGGATTCTTTTATGCTTTCATCAATTCTCTGCATTTCTACTTGCCAATCATGCACTTGATGTTGAAAGATCCTGCCATTCCTCTCCCTCCAAATATGATAACAGTAGTAGCAAGAGATAAAGCTCTTATATGAGCAATGAAGCAATCACCTTTATTTTCAGTGAGCACATGAATGCGCTCCTCCTTAACACTTCCATCCAAATGGTTCTAGAGAAAGGACAAGCAAAAAATAAGTGCTTTATATCTTCCATCTCACCATTACACAATACACAATTATACACCCCCATCTTTTAAGTTTATCCCTGGCCTTTAGCACACTCCATAGGATGAAAGCAAATCTAAGGATATACCCTTTGAGCTAAACAATTTTTGACCAACTAACTCTCTCACCTTGCCTTCTGATTGCCTCCTTTGCTGAAGCCACGCTGAATTGCTTAGTCCTCTTAGCAGTCCATTCCACACGGTCCTCAACTGTAGGATTGAAGTTAGGAAGAGCCTGCAACGTTCTTGTCATATCAGTTGACACAGCTTGAGGAAAAAAGTCATCTGCCATTCATCATATAATCGCTTGGCCTGTGATTCGTATTACTAGCAGCAGCATACACCATTGGAGTACCATACTTCTTGATAGAGAGCACAATGCTTATGAGCTTATGATGATTAGGCACCTAATATCTGCATAATTAGCCTGACACAAGACTGATTTGATGTACTTCACAAGGGTGCTCAAATGTATTAAACTTCAAATAGATTATTCGACATGCAAAGATCCATTAGTCTGAATGATCAATTACTTTGGGACCTCTTCAGTATTTGCAGTTTTTGAGAGTACCTCTGAAAAAAAATCTTGGGTATCCCATAGTTGTTTAGGTGAATCGATAATCATTCGATATCCTTTGACGTGCCAACAAGCTCCAATGGCTCAAAAGAAAAATGAATAAATTGCCCTCTCTTAGTTTTCCTACATTGAAGATTTTACTATTGTGCCCACATTTATGGAAACAGTTGTCTTCTCATAGTAGCCATGGCTGGGAGTGCATTGGAACGAACTAGACTATATGTGCTTGGGTTTAATACCACCATAGACAAAATTGCCCTGAGCTCTGAACTTTTAAGCTACTAAGATTAGCATTCATTCATAAACTAAAAGCTTGTGGCACCTACGAACGAAAACGGACGATATTTTGTACAAAGAGATTGATCAATCATCTTGAAAAGCCAGTAAACACCCTCCATATCTCTTGCTGAATAATCTTAGATGGAGATTATTTTACCAGTGAGCTGTAACTGTAGCACACATGGTATCACTGTCTACTTTTCATGGGAGTGGTTAGGGTTCAAAACCTTTTAGAAGAGATGGGAGGAGCTTGCAGTTGGTGAGAGTCAAAACTAAAACTTTCGAATTCAAGTGGAGGTCCTTTACCACTAGGATAACTACACGCTCAACCTTCTACTTCCTCTAATATGGTTGAACTCCGTCGGCTATAAAATGCTGCCTTCTCAGGGATATGTTTGAGTGATGGATTTTTAGATCGTTGCTGGTTATGATTTCTTGTTACAGGCTTCTGCATGTCTAAATTCAATGTTCGAAATCTCAAGATGGATGAAAAATGTTTATTTTGGCCATTTATTATTTTATTCTATAGGTCAACTTTGGTAAAAATATTTTGACTTTTGAATGAAATGGTTTTTAAGTTTGATATGGAGGTAATACTAGTCTGTACTCGTATGCTGGGATACTATTTGTGGTTATAAATATGTTCAGGACGTAAATATTTGGCTGTTTTATGCGTACACAACCCAAAATCAATTCTCCTGTGAAATTGCATATGGCCTTGCAATACAGAGTCAATTGCTAGGCAGCATTAAAAAAAGAGCGAAAAGTACGCTGATAATTAAAGTCAATTCTTTTGGGTATTGTTATTATCACTCGACAAATATCTTGTAGCACTTCAAAATAATTCTTAGGGACACTTTTCTTGTGTTTTCAGGGACGTTTTATTTAAATGAGTGATGGATTTTGGAGTGCTGGAGGATTTGTGTAGAGTACCAATAACCATAACCTTCTTTTTAAAAGTACTTTTATAAAACAATTACAATTAATTTGAGGCCGAGAGAGTGCTATCTTAAACTTTGTAAAAAACAATACTTAACGGATCTTGCAAACAATTTCTTGATTGAAAAATACTGGACAATTGTTGTATGAATGATATGAATATGATACAATACAACTAGTTGAACGATAGTTGTTAGATAATAAGATAATTTTACTTTCCTGTAAACCACTAAGTTTCATAATTTATCTCAATCTTTTTAGATGTGTCCATTTTGAAAAGAACGTGGGACAATTACAACAAAGAGCAAAAGATCAACCTTCGTAACGCAAAACAACGCGACATGTTATGGCCAAAGATAGCAAAATTAGATTTTATTGCACCACGCTTCTACTCTGATAGGTAATTTAAAAGAAAAAAGTTTTTAAGAAAATGAGTAGCATAGGCAAGTAGCGGTTGAAATTCATATTGTACTTGCTGTAAGTGATGATTAAGATATAATGCAATTTTTTTCTTTTGTGAACTAAAAGTCTGCAAAGATAAACTTGAAAAATAAAAATACGGTAAGCTTCAAAATGGTTTCGGACTTTATATAATAATAAATGGATGGTTCTCTCATATTTTCACTTTGTTTTTCAGAATGTCAAATATTGATAGTTCAATTTTATTTATTTGGATGTTATTAATTAATCAACCTCATATTATAGAAAAAAGAGTTCTATTTTAGTGTTTAATTTTTATATTTTGGAATTTGTGCTATATCCATTTTCCACGATACCCTGATCTCTACGCCAATTTTTCTGTCACCGCATCATCACGGAGAGAAATCTGCTGGATTGAATGCATCGGCTAATAAAAATTGGGATAGGAGAGATTAGAGGTTGCTCCGATTATTGTGATTAAGAGAAAAGATGGGATAATTCTACCCATAGCAAGTGTGACCCTTTCATGAAGTCATTTCAGCAGTTGTCCAAGACACAAGGATTTGAAAAGGGGCGCTATTGCCACCCCCAAGTTTCTCAGCGACACTTCTTTTAAAAAAAAGAAAAAAAATTACTATTGCCACTCACCACATTTTTTTGAGTTACAATAATCAACAATTATTAATTAATTAATTACTCTCATCATCATTATCATTATCTCTCTCTAAAATTTATCCTCAACAATACTTTCAAAACCCCCATTCCAACACATCCCCGTCGGTTTTCAGAAAGAAAGAAAGAAAAAAAAAGAACACGTTCAATTACTTCTTTTCAAACCCCACGTTCACTAAAACAAGTAATCCTTCAAAAAAAAAGGCAATTGGGTTTATTAATTTTCGATTTGCAATTCAAAAAACAGAGGACGTTTTTAATTGTATTCGGTCATACGTAATTGAGTAGGAGTGAACAGGCTCGGTTGTTCATAGCCAAGCACACATTCTTGACTTATATGAATGAAGAATGTTTGCTCGGTTCATAATGGCCGAACTTTGTGCAATTTGCTCAGTTGGATTTCATCCGATCAAGGATTGGATCTGGCTTGACTCGGCGGATTTGAATTGATCCTTCTCTATCACACTCAGTTATTTTAGATCGAGCAGCATGCTTTCACACTCGGTGGATTACCACTGCGCAAGGTTGAATAAAAATCTTGCCGGACTTGGCTTATCTGCAACGAGTCCTTCGATTTAATCAATTGCGTTAAGCCGAGTATATCTTCATATTAAATTTCGGAACTTGTTAATGGCAGAGAGGTATTAATAGGAAACGAAGTTTATAAGGGCCTAAGATACGTATACTGTTGTTGAACAAAGTTAAGTCACATGGCCACATAGGTGGTGTATGAAGAAGATCAGGGTGATTTTCGTTCAAAAATGAAAACAAAAGGGGTAAAAATATAAATAGTCCCGCTCTCTGCAAAACTTGGTGAGCAAGGAGACAAATGGTAAAAGGAGGGATGGGTGTTTGAGGGTATAGCTGAAAAGAGAAGAAATGGAGGAAGAAGAAGATATGGAGGAGCGAGTTATTGTTGTTGTTGTTGTTGTTATTATTATTATTATTATTATTAATTAGGGAGTGGGTGCGCTTTGAATATTGAGAGTGAAAGGGAAAAAAATAATATGTTAAAGGAGTATTTTAGAGAGAGGAGTGTTACAAAAAGATTTGAAGGGTAGTAATAGCGACACCCTTTAAAAAGTCTCATGAACCAAGGATTTTAAAAGCCTCATGTCTATCTCTTAACATGGGCTTTTAAGACATGTATTAGATTAAGCAAAAAAAATTATGCAAGATGTTATCATTTTTATTCATAGAGAACGTGTTAACATGTTCCAAATAATAATGTAACATTGTTAAAATTTAGATCATGTTCTTTAGCTACCCCATTTTTTTGTAATTTTTTTTTTGGTACAATGTAAACAAAAATAAAAGCTACAGCCTACCAAATGTTACATTAGTGGTGTCGATCATCAAAAAGTTATGCATAGTCGAGGAAGGTTCTTCAAAAACTGCGAGATTATTGTTTTGATTGCTTCCTAATTTTGCCATGAGCAGATTTCTTTTGCAGGAAATATGTTAAATTGATCCTTTCCACCAACTCAATAAATTGTCTACGGTTTTCAATCAAGATGATCTTTATTATCTTCTTTTTCGATAAGCTGAGTGGCTAAGAGAGAGTCAGTCTGTTTAATTTTCACTACTATATTTATAATAAAAATTTACTTCGTAGTCAATAAGCCTTTATAAAGGGTGGTGATGTTGGCACTCCCAAAATCTCTTGAAAACACTCCCACTTTTCATTCGGTTGTGAAGAATCGAATATACACTTGCAAAAATTTGGAAAAACTTGAAAATGCCTTGCTTGGTTGTTAAGAACCGAATATATAAACCTATATTCGGTCCTCAACAACCGAATAATAGACACTTTACTCGGTTGCGAATGACCGAATTAAAGTGGGAGTGTTACCAAGTGTTTTTGGGGGTGCCAACATCATCACCCTTTATAAATACTCAATGTGTAAACGTCTGACTTCGCCAATGTACCCTGCATAACTAACCATCCACCGCGGTTGGCTGCTGAGGGAAAATCTTCCAAAGCTTGCTCTCTTGCTACCTCTATTGCTATTGATATCTGTATTGATTATTGAGCTTAATTTGGTTCCTCTATTGCTAGCTTAATACTTACCAACGTACAAAGAAAATAGTAAAACTTTAATAATACGAGAACTATTTTAAAGCCCATTTTCAGGACTAGGACTCTAGCGGCCCACTTTCTTAAAAGACGGAAGAAGGGGTGATGTTTCTTGCACTCTCTTGAATTTAATGGGCCCAAGACACGAGGATTTGAAAAGGATGGCGCTGTTGCCACCCCACAAGCCTCTTAGCGACACTTCTTTAAAAGAAATAAAAAAATTAAAAAGAGTCCAAGTTAACAGGGCATTTGTAGCAAAACTTAACTCATTAAATACGGCATTAGGGATCACAAGGTTTATGTCAATTCCAATAAAGGCATTTCAACTTCTTTCACTTGATCAAAACCAAAAATAAGATAACATCCGCCTCCCAAAATATGATTAAATTCAACCATACAGTAGTGATAAGTTTCAAACACATTCCTGAAGAAAAAGAGCATCTATAAACATATCTACAAATAAAATCAGAAATATGTACGAGTATCATCTAAATGAGCTCTATTTTTAATTTCAAAATTTGTACTGCATTTGCATCAATATTTTCCGTAAAAGCCCCACTTTATTATTTCGCAGAGTAGCCTGTATTGATAATATTAATAATACATGGTAAAAGAATGATAATATACACTAATTTAAAGTTCTAAATTGAGATTTAAAGTGATTTAAAAGGTAGACCTTCATGTTGCTTGAGATATATGTCATTGATTCTGAAATGGTAGGTTTCAAGGCAATCAGAAATAGATCCTAAAATATAATACTTGCGTTACCTCCCAATTATCATATGAGCAAGCTCACTTTTCGATTTCAAAATTCAGACTACATTTTGCATCAAAATTCTCCAAAAAGTCCCATTCTACCAAATCTAATTACAATAAATGATTACGACCATTGAGCAACTTCTCCTTTTATTTTTATTTTTTTCATTCTAACTTAAATAAATGTGAATGCATGGAAATCAAACGTACGCATGCATCTACTTTGTGTCTAGTATACATTAATTAAAAGTTGTAAACTAAGATTCAAATCTAGATATAAGGTCTTATACGCATGCATCTGCTTTAGGGTCCCAATTTTCATCGATATTAAGTTTCGCTTGGAGCTCCAAAATCCCTGGAGCTGGCCCTGGGCACCAACAAATAGTTTTGATATGATATCGAAATAAAAATACTAACTAAATATGTAAAAGTTCATATAAAACTGCTATTGCAAGAGTCTTATACTGTACAAGTGTCACTCTATGCAATATTTTTAACGGATTATTTATAAATTGCCCAAGAAATTTAATTCAAATGGCAGACCTTCCGCTTAAAAAGTTATTGGTTCCACCCAATACTTCCTAACGGATTTGCAGGTATCACCCCTATTTATCTATTTCTTGTACCCAAAATAATAATAATAATAATAATAATAATAATAATAATAATAATAATAATAATAATCAATAGTTATATTTATTATATTTTTCCTTCCATCACTATTTTTTTTTCCAAAACAAAAGGAATTGAAAACAAAGGTTGCTAGTGCTTTTAATTCCTTTTGTTAAAAACATTTTGTTTTCAAAATATGTGCGGGGAGTTGAAGAGGTGAACTAGGTTAAGAAATTGTCTGATTAATTTTTTTTGATGCTTTGTATTAAATATCAAAATATTAGGTTACGTGAGAAGAATGTTTATGTGGGTTCAAATAAAATTATCCTATTTTTATTTACCTAATTAAAGTGGTATACTCATTAATTTAGTGGATATTTCAATATTAAATTGTTAAGAAAAATAATATTTATAAAATTTGAATCAATAAATATTTTTGTAAGTCTATCCACGCCCGTGGATTAATTTAATATATAATGTGGATTAACTTAATTACGCGGATTAAGAGCGAGAAATGGCGGATAGAAATAAAATCATCCTTTTTAAAAAAAAAACATTTTTAATGGAAATATTTTGATCGATCAAACTATATGCTAAAAGTTAAAATAAAATGTTTTTAATAATTTTTTTAAAAAAAACCCTTAACACAAATTAGGAAATAAATAAATATGGAAGTAAATTGATTAGGAATCTAAATTAAAAATAAAATATACAATTATAAATTAATTTTAATTGGTGAATATACTTCTTAATTTTTAAAAGGGTAATATTGTGAAAGTTGGTTCAAAAATTATATTAATTAAGGGTGGATTAACTTTAAAAAGTTGTGGATAGAAATAAAATCACCCTTTAAAAAATATAAAATTATATTAAAAGTAAAAAATTTAAAGAGAGAAAAAAATGATAAAAAAAATTATTTTTACTACAGTGTCCCAATTATATTTACATTTCTTAATTTTTTTTAAGTTTCTTACATAATGAATTTTGGAGCACCTCGTTAATTTTCTCTCTTGTCATTATCATTAATAATTTTTGAAGCGGTGGAAACTCAATCAAAAATTATATTTGAAAAGATCGAGACATAAAGGGTCGTAAGAGTATTTCTAATGATAGTATAAAATTGACTTATAAATTATATATGTCAACCTATTTTTATAAAACCTTGAATATTACAAAAAATATGCTATAATGGTACTTTTGTAAAGATTTATGTAAATTTAAAATAATAAGTAAAATTCCAACACTTGTTAACTATTAATTTAAGTAATTTGTTATTAATTTTTCTTCAATTTTTTTATAAATTATTTTATAATTACAATGGATCTTAATTTATATGTATTGATGAGCATATTTTAGATATATAATTTTTATTAAGATCCATATTTTATATTTGAAATAATTATATTTTTAAATTTTATTTAAAAAAAGAAGAGAAAAATAATAATAATGTCATATTATAAAATAAGAATATATTTTCTATAACTATTTTACATAAATTCATATTTTAAAAAATAAATTTATTAAATTATATAAATTTTACATAAAACAAAAATATAAAGAAGATATTTATTGACTTAACCCCCTACGCTAATAGTCTTATTTGAGAAAACCCCATAAAATAATATTTATTAGACATAACTCCATAAAATGTGACACCGTTAACTTTTCATCCATTTTCAATTTTTTTGGACCAAAATACCCTTCCTCTTTCATTATCTTCTTCCCCTCTTCTTCTTCTTCCCCATTTTCAACCACCACCGGTCCCTAACCTTAACCCTCCCATTTTCGACCACCACGAGTACTTTCCCCTTCAATTTTCGACCACCGCCAGTCCATTCTCCTCTCATTTTCGACCACCTCCAGTCCCTAACCCTTCCATTTCCATTTCTGACCACACCATTGCCACTACTCCTCTACCTCTTCACTTATTTGAAATCAATCTCTCAAAACCCACCAAAGATAAAACCAAATTGAAATCAATCACTCAAAATCAAAATTAAATTGAAAGAAACCCACAAATTTTTGGACATGTGTGTATATATATATATATATATATTATAGAGAGAGAAAGTTTGTTTTTTTCATGGATGGTGGTAGCTGTAGTGGTCTGCCGGCGATAAAATTCATGGTGAATTCGACCAAATCAGCAGCTCTCTATATCTCCATATCTCCGGTTCTGCATCTCTGGCTCTCATTGTACACACGGCGAGCTTCAGCTGCTTTGTCTTCTCCGACAATGTCCACGATACCTCACCACCACTCTCGATCTTCTTCCACCACCGGCAATGACAACTACGATTATAAGGATATGGGGTTTCGATTCACTGCTCCTCGAAATGGAGACGGCTTAAAAGAAGATTTAGGGGTTTATTCTAACCTAATTTGAACATAATATATGGAGAAGAAGAAGAAGAAAAAGAAGAAGAAGAAGAAGAAGAGGAGAGGGGTATTTTGATCCAAAAAAATAAAAAATAGATGAAAAATTAACAGTGTCAAATTTTAGAAAATTATATCTAATAAATATTATTTTAAAAAAATTTCTCAAATAAAATGATTAGCGTATGGGTTAACTCAATAAATCCCTGTAAAAAACGGTTGAAATGGTCGGACCAACAAACACTATGTCCCATTGCTCAGCGGAACTTGTAGCACATATGTTATTATTCCCAGCTGCAACGCACCAAAAGGTCCGTCATCAACTCAAATTAATTGAAAAAAAGAGAAGGGCAAAAAGAACCATCATCGTCGTCGTCAAAAATCAAACTTGATAGAGGAGGAAGGGCTTTTCTTATACGTTCATTCTTCTTCAAACGCAACAAATAAACTAGAAAGAAAGAAAGAGAAGATGGACGATTATACAAGAGAAATGATGGACCTCAAGACCCTCGTCACTCGAACCCTAGAGAAGAAAGGCGTCCTCGCCAAGATCCGAGTACTTCTCTCTCTCTCTCTCTCTCTATGTTTTGTTTTCTCATACTATACTAGAGATCATATCATATCATATCATTTCAATTCAATTCCATTCCATTCTCTGTAAATGCGCTTCATTATATCTTTTATCCCTCTTTAATTTTGACTACTATTGTAATGTGTCATATGCATATTATTCTCAGATCCGGTGGGTTATATCCTTGAATTGCGTAATTGAGAAACGTTTTCCATTTTAATAACAATACACTTTAGCTGCTAGGGCTTCTATTTTAAATGCATCTTTTGTCTGTTAGTTGCCCATTATCTGCTTAGGTTTCAATTATGATTATCAGAATTCACTAACTGATTCCTAAACTGTTGAACTATCTCCCTGTTGTGAAGATATACAGCATAGCGAATTTTACGATTCAATGAGCCTATGTATATTTGAGTTGGTAGGCTATGAATTTTTTTTCTTATATATATCAACTAATAACCTTTATCTGCGTAGCTCTAGTAAATTAGTAATGCTCCTTGTCTCAAATATATACTCCTGCTCTGATTTGCTACTCTTTAAGTAAACACAAATTTAAATGTAGTTATTGGTTAGTGGTGCAACTTATTTTGTATTGTGAGTTTTGCTATGTTTATTACGTCTTAAAGAGGAAAAGTGACTGTCAGTTTGAGACATTTCAGAAAAGAAAGTAAGATTGTCAATTTAAGACATACAGAGGAATATCATCTTTTAGTCGTGTTTGCATTTGGTTACAGGGTTCTTTAAACCCTGTGATATTGCCAGCACTGGTTAAGCCGTTTGATTTTTTCTTTTTAACAAGGCTGAGCTTAGAGCAAGTGTATTCGAGGCAATTGAAGAAGAGGATACGGCAATTGAAAAGGAAGAAGGTTTGCCTCCTGCACTGTTGGGTAGCTGCAATGATCGTGCAAAACAACTTCATGCTTCTCCTTCAGGTTTGTCTTCAAATCTGTTCCATCTTGTTCCTTAATAGCTCATGAATTTTTGTTTATTTGGAAATAATCTTCAAGCATTTACCTTTTGTCTTTTTGTTTGAGAAACTTATTGGTTTTAAGCTTTTGAAAAACAGTATGTCTTTTGACCTTGGTATGTATTGGGAATTGGGGAATGCAGAACTGAACCTGATTCATCTATTAGAACGTAGTGTCTTAGTCCCTCCATCCTGAGTATATTCACAGACTAACTTAAAAGAAAATTACTTTGAAGAGAATAGCGATTTGTTGGCTTCAAATTTTCTCCGATGTTGCAAATGGATGACTCCAAGAGAATAAGTGAAGTTTCCCTTTATTACTTGAGGAATTGATGGTTACAATGTTGTTTTGAAATAAGCTTTAATCAGGAAGATTGCAAGAAAATTTAAAGATCAACCATATATGTGATGCAACAGTACAATATAGCATTATTTGAAGGTAAACATTTGAAGAAGCATTCAAAAATAAAAGATACTCTTTCCTAAAAGATAAGTGCAGAAAAGTAACATGCATTTAGCAAGCTATTGAATTTATAATGGTTAGTTAGTGTACAAACTTGGACCAACACAAATAAGTTAAGTCTAAAACTTTTGGCAGATTGTAGATAGACTCTTAACTCATCAACCCTAAATATATCTATTATTTGATATATTTCAATATTTGAGCTTTTGACAAAGACAAGATTTGCATAACAATCAGTTTTAATGAGTTTGAGCTGAAAATCACTTGCTTAGTTGGTGAAGCTTGGAGCTTGTAATTTTCTGTAGTCTTCTCTTTTACTTGAAGCTTGCCCCTTTCTTCCAGGTCCATTCTTGTTGCGAAGAAGGAATAATAGTCCACGACTGGGATAACGTTAGCTTTACTCTCATTTTGGGTGCAAATTTTAAATCAAAAGTAACCCGTCAAAATTTGATGCAACTGTTGTGTGTTGCTTGTCATTAGAACTTGTGGTTTACTAGCCTCTGATTAGGTATAAGTTCCCAGTATTTAGATAGATAGAGTTTAAATGGCATTTTATTAGATGCAAATTAACAAGGGGAAAGAGAAAAAAGATGTTTATAATGTGCAACATGTGCACACTTTATTTGAGTGTTTTTCTCTAACAAGAAAAGGTGTTGATGAACTTTTGATCTCACCTCTCCGTTGAAAGTATCATGCCATTACTGTACATATGTGATAAGATGACTTATGGGAAGGACAAAAGTGAATATAAGGACTCTAATTACGAGTACAGGGGAACAAGGAAACAAGAGTACATGATCAGCATGAGTATCTAAGGTTTATTTTAGTACAAGCGGTGCAGTCATGAGCGAGTACCCTAATTGTACTTTTGAAAACTCGATGATTGGGTTTGTTTCGAAAACTCATGGGATTTTAGTTTCTCTCGAAATTTCAGCAATAGGGAGTATGGGGAATTCATGTCCTTGTTAAGTTCAATTCAAAATGTGAGTCTCAACCAAAACTCTTTAGGCAAAAGTGTTTGGACAAGTCATCATTCCTGGGAATTTTTCGTGTAAGTGTTTCTTTGTTGCCCTTTCAAATCATCCATTGACAAACTCATTCCCATACTCAAATTCATATGGAAAGGTGGGGTTCCTTCCAAGATTAAGGTGTTTGCTTGGCTTGCCTTGTTGGGTAAGGTGAACACATGTGATGTAATCCAAAAGAGGAGGCCTCATATGTTCTTATCTGCTTCATGGTGTGTGTTATGTAAGGTTAGCAGTGAGGACATAGATCATATCCTACTCCATTGCCAGTTTGTTCAAACTTTGTGGGAGAAATTATTTAATATGTTTGGTATGGTGGGGGTTTTCCCTAGAAGGTGGGCTGATCTGGCTGCGATCAAGTGGGCTTTTAAACAAAATGATAGCAGATTCAAACAGTTATAGAGGCTCTCAGTAATGGCAGTTGCATGGTCAATGTGGTTGGAGAGAAATAAAAGGGTTTTTGAAGATAAAGAAAGTGCCGTGGAAGAAATATGAATCATACCATCTTTCTAGTTGGATTATGGGCCAAAGCATGGAATATCTTTGATAGTATTGACAGCTTTTTGTTTAGGCTGAATTGCTTCACTTTTTTGGATTGATGTAGTTGGAATATTAGGATCATGTCGCAGTGGACATCTCATCCACTGGGCTGATCCTATTTTTATGTTGTAATCTTGATTTAGAAGCAATAAAAATTCTGTTTCTTATATTATTATAATAATAATAAAAAAAAAAATTAAAAATTATGTCCTTCCCATACCAACCTAAACCATTGATTGTCCTAACCTTACGAAGGAGAGAATTCAGAAGAGTAAGCAAAGAGAAAAGAAGGGAGAGGGGAGGGGAGGGGGAGACTTTTCTCAGAATCTTGTTCAAAGTCCATATTAGTTCACATTGAGTTGATTTTTGTGGGTTGGAAATAGATGTACATTACCATTATCTGATTGATTTCAACCTATAATTGTTTCTTACTTCTTCAAAATACCAAAAATGTATCAATTTTTTCTTCTTCTGTCAAAATGGTGGTTTATGTGAGAATCTGACTTCCTATCCCCGTGTGAAATTTATTTAATTGGTTCAGAAGTAGAGAGTTTCTTCCATTGGGTACTCATAGCTAAAAGATTTGTGTTTGCCTATCCTAATCTGCCCTTTTTATCTCTTTGGTTTCACTTTGGTATGCTATGCAGGAAGGCTACTAACTTCACTGATATGTGAATACTTGGACTGGGCGCAATTGGACCACACGCTAAAAGTATATCTGCCTGAGTGTAATTTGGTAATTATGTACTATCTTCTTTCCATCTGGGATTCCTGATTTGATCACAGTAACAATTTTTTATGTGTTTTTTTCCTAGTCACCTTTACTTATTGACAAGTTGATTTATATTAATTTTCTTGTTCTTGTAGCCAAACGAATCCTGGAAATCAGAGTTGAAAGATTTTAGTATCAAGAATGGATATGATCTCAACAGGAATGGAGATAGTGGTCCTTTGCTTTTGGATGTCCTTGAAGGATTCTTGAAGTATGAGGTTTGATATATTATTCACTCTCGACATCAACCTACAATTATAGGTTGTATAATAAAATTTTAGCATATATATAATTACAAAAACAGTACAATTTTGTAAAATTGATTTCTCTTTATGGTGATGGTGACAGTGTATTGTATGTGTTTTACATTGGATCTAACAAAATGGTTTACCTTTTTATCTGAGTTAGATGCGTTTAGTTATTAGTCTCAAAGTGTAATGTTATTTTTTCTTTTGTTAAATTTAGTATTTTCAATCTCAGGTCTGACTCGTGTTCTTGCAGAACCTATCACAAGCAAGGGGTGCTGGAAGGAAATTAACCACTTTGGAAACAGAGTCATTTTCCAGTTCTGATTCCCGGAGCAGTCGAAGACCAGCTTCTTCATCTGTTGCCGGTGGCTTGCCCCCTCTAGGAAGGTGCGCTCTCTCACTCTCCCCCTCCCTCCCTACCTCTTCCACGTTCATTATTTTTACTCATGATTAATAAGCTTTTGCTTGTTGGAATGCAAATGGAAGGCTGGGGGCGGGTTCCCAGACATCTGGTAAGTAGTTAGATTGTTTTATATTTCATTTCTGAGATATACCTGCTTGCCTGCAATTCTTTTTAACTGGCAAAAGTTGATCATGTTAAGATAGGAGAGCAGGGTCCTCCATGTCTGGCTACAGGAAAGATGAATACAATTGGAGATATGACAGTGATGAGGTTCCAGAGGAGGTAATTCGTGCTTCAACTGCCTTGGAAAACCTTCAATTGGATAGGAAAGCTCGGAATCTGACCTCTTCTTGGCGGTATGTTTCTCTCAACTCAAGTTTCTTTTTAAATTGATTAGTAGCACCAAACCCCCATAAAAAAAAAAGAAAAGAAAAGAAAGTGCCAAACATTCTTTCCCTATATAACACGTTTCTGAGTTAGATTTGGGCTTAAGCTCGAGTGGTTGAAACTTGAAAGTGCGAGTATTTGCATAAGGCGCCCAGCTCTGTGATCCCCACCCCTCTCCCATACTTGCATCTCTCTCCCTTGTATTAAAGAAGTAAAAGATTAATGTAGTATGCAATTCAATACTGTGTGAACCTCAAACGCTGAATATGGTTGCAGGCATGCTGGGGATGGAAGCAGTGAAGAGGATGGGCGAGACCATATGTAATTGAATGACATCTTGAGATGCCAATTGCGAATGCACACTATTGTAGCGTATTTTTATTATTGAGCACAATCTTGGAGCCATGTCAACAAATGACGGCAGTGAGTTAATGTTAGATTATTGTTGTGCATGTGTGTCTTAGCTATTTGAATTATGAGCTTTCTTCCTTTGTTGCTTTATGGTATTTGAAACAATCCATTTTTTCTTTGTCCACTGTGATGGAGTCTATTTGTAGAAAGGAGAAAATATGTAGAGCATGTAAAGGAATTGTGTTATATTGAATATTGAGTTTGCGTTGTGTATTTATTAAACTAACATGTCAGGTATAACGAAGTTGTTTACATACAAATAATGTTTAAGAAGTAAATTTTTGATGTGGACAAAATTAAATGAGGTCATGAGGCCATAATAAGAAAATGACATTTGTCTAACTCTAACGTAACTTAATTTAACCTTAGTTAATCAATATAATAATTTAACATGCTTAATAAAAAAAGAAGAAGAAGAAGATGATAATCTTTTTCAAATTGTGCTTCTTCACCAATCCTTTTCAGATTATTTTGCCTCATCGCTTACTTGTATATAATAAGAGAAAAAAATTCTTGGCTGTAAGAATATATAATTTTCAAATTCAAAAACAATTTAAAAATATACCAACTTCTAATGGTGATTTATCTTTTCTTCTTCCTTTTAATTTCATTTATTTGTTTTATATAGTCAAAACTTGAATCATTAATTTTTTCCCCTCATCCAATATTCGACATGAAGTTAGTAGGTTTAGGTTAAATAAAAATAAATTTAAGTCAATTTTGTGTCAGAGAAGACTAAATATAAATAAATTCAGGTCAATTTTGAGTCAAATATAATTAATCCATTTAATAAACGTTTGTTTTTTTAGTTATTAAATCTAACAAGATTATTGTGAAATTAACTTGAAATTGAGACTTACGTTAAATAGGTTATACACAATCTATTTATATCATATGGTGTAAACTATAAAACAAGAGGCGAAAAGTGTAAAAGCGAAAGAGGAGGTGATAAAATGACTAAAATGAAGTCAAAGATTAAAAGCAAAATTAGTTAACAAACGGTCAACTTTTACAAAAAGAAAAATTAAAAACATTAGTGTTTTACATTATTATATTATTAACTAAAGTTAAGTTGAATTATGTAAGAGTTGAAAAGTGGCACTTTATTATTGTACTCTTATGACTCATCTAATTTTGTCTACATCAAAAATTTATTCATATTTCAATAACTAATTGATTTTAACCTAATCAGTGATTAATGATGCAACTTATTTTATATTGTGTTGGTAAGTATAGATTTGAGACATCTTCAGCAAATCAAGAAAAGATTCGTGGTTTGAAAAAAAAAAAACATTTTTTATGAATTTCAACATTACCGGTCATCTAAAAGGATTTAGAGATTATGAATGACGTTAACTTAGTTTTTTAGCCCTAGTTATAAAATGTAAATTTAGGTACATCAATTTTATTTACCGGACTAAAAGAGTAAAATTGTTAAGTGACAATATCTCGATCGAGAAATAAAATGAAACTCCTCATTTTGAGATGAAGAAAGTGCTGCTAAATGGAAAAGAAAAATCTCAAACTCAATACCCGTTCATTATCCTTCATACATTTTGGAAAAAAAATGAGTTTGGGTCGAAGGATTGAAGGTAATCAAAATTTATGAAGGAAGAAATCCAAAATAATCTTCAATAGATTTTTTTTATACAATGAACATTCAAGGCTTCATTTGATGTCAAAGGTGGAAAATCATAGCAAAAACAACTGACTTTTATCAAAAAGTTGAAAAATTAGTTGAATAATGCTCTACATCTCATACTTTTTTTTGATAAATAAATATTCTCCATCTTTCTTTATTTCTTTGTGAAAAATTGTTTTCCTTTTCAGCTAAAGAATTTTTTTTATGAAAAAAGTCAAAAATTAAGAAAAAATCTCACCACATCTCTCATCTTCTAAACAAAATCAATTGTTTTTACCATCATTTTACGTGGTGTTATTAAATGTACTCAAAATATATCATTATGATTGTTGGTTGATGAATGTTGAAGTATAAAGATATATAAGAGAAGAAAGATTGAAAATATTGAATTAATTAAATGATACAAGAAATGCCTTATATTTATAGGGTTAGAAATACAATGAAGAGAAGGAAAGAATATAATTATACAAGAAAACTAATATATGCTAACATCCCCTCAAACTTATGGTGGTAAATGTGAACCCATCTAGAGTTTGGAAACAAGTGCTTGAAATCGGCCAAGCCGGTGAACTCTGGTGAACATGTTTGCAGATTGATCTTCTAAAGAAATAGGTAAAAGACGAACGGTGACATGGTGACGAACAAAGTGACAATCAATTTTTATGTGTTTTGTGCGTTCATAAAAAACATCATTATGGGCAATTTGAATGGCACTTCAATTGTCACAATAGAGAGTAATTGGAAGGCTTTGAGGAACGCCCATTTCCTCAAGAAGCCATCGAAGCCATACAAGCTAATGTATAGTATCGGTAAGGGCACGATATTCTACTTCGGCATTGGATCTGAAGACAAGAGATTGTTTCTTGTTACGCCGTGAAATCAATGAATCCCCTAAGAAGAAGCAGTAACCGATGGTAAATCGTCGATCAGTGGGGTCACCTGCCTAATCAGCATCATAATAGGCTCACAAGTCAAGTGAAGACATGGAAGAGAAATGAAGTTCGTGAAACAATGTTCCTTTGAGGTAGTGAATAATCCGAAAAATAGCAGCATAGTGAATAGAGTAAATAACTGATATAAAATGGCTGACTACATGAACTACATAAGCAATATCAGGACAAGTGATGGTAATATAAGCAAGGCTACTGACTAACTATCAGTATAAAGTAGCATCACTAAGAGGAGTACCGTTAAAAGAGTGAACTTGAGATTTATTTCCAGCGGAGTTATTGCGGTCTTGTTCGGGTTAAAATGTCAGAGGTACATTTTGCTTAAGAGAGAAAATAGGCAAGAGTAATACCATATAACTATTCATAAAATGATAGATTTTGAAGATTTGTTACAGGAATGCGATTTATTATATAAACTATAAAAAAAAATTAAAAATTGTTTATTTGTATTTCATAACATTATCAGCACAAAATACTTTGATAGGGCGAAAAAATTAAGTTTGAACCATTCGGGCAAAATTATAATAAAGCTAAGGTAATTTTGAACGATTTTTCATGAGATATATCCAAGTAAAACGGGTGTAATCATTGAGAAAAATAACAAAGTATTTTAATCCCCCCATTGCAGTGTAAGGAAAAGGATCCCAAACATTATAGTGAATGAGATTAAAATGAGTTGAGGAAACAAAATTACTTTTAAAAAATGGCGATGCTAGCTACTTTCCAAGTTAACAAGATATACAAAAGATATTTTTGGATTTAACGGATCCTATTTTACCAATTGACATTAAAGACCGAAGTCAATCAACAAACACATGTCCTAAGCAAGAATGCCATAATGTGAGAGAAGGACTGGAGGAAATGGAGGTTATTGTAAAACCTGATGAAATAATATAGGTTGATGAAGTCTTGAAAACTTTTGGGGTGGGAGATAGAACAGTTCAAACATGCGTCCAACCTTAAGGCCAATCCCAATAAGCTTCCATGTCCGTGGATCATCTACATGACAATTAGAAAATGAAAATATTACATTTAGTCCAATGTCACATAACTGGCCAATAAATATAAGGTTCATAGTTAATTTCGGAACATAGAAAGTGGCAGGGGAATACATTTGATGTTAATACTGATCCTATATGATTGACATGCACTTGAGACCCATCAGTAGTATTAATATGAGAAGAGAGCTTTGTCTAATAATTTATTAGGATCAGTAGTCATATCATTGTAGCAACCAGAGTAAAAAAACCAAAAGTTACCTGAAGTCATAGATATAGCAGAGTTGGATGAGGATAAAACCAGTTTAAGAAGAGTAGCAAGATCATTGAGAAAGATAGATGGTGCATACTTTCCTGGATTGCATGATTCTCTTACAGTTGACTAAGATTAAGATATGCATAAGTAAGAAAATTTGTTGGGATTCGTATACAATCATCTTGATAACGATCGGGTCCTTTCTTGCGGCAATGTTAGCATACTCGTTTGTGATAAGTCAAGATAACATAATTGAATCTATGATAATATGCGTACTTACATTAAGATCATTCAATTTGCAAATATGTGGGTACGACTATAACAATGAAATAGATATTGATTATAGAGAAACCGAGAGCGAAAATGTGATCAAAATATCTAAACACCCAACGAACCAATCTAAGTTGCCGAAAACCTATCACAGTAATGTTGAACCGATCGATTAAAAAAATGCTAATAAATTAGCAGTGTATAACTGGAACTACAAGAGGAGGCCTTATTTGGTAAAGTAGATGCTGAAAATGTGACCATGGCAAAACCTTAAGAACTAGTATGAAAACTTTGAAATCGATAAAAAATGAACCGAACCGGCCAAGTAGAGAGGAAATGAATTGGTCTAGTAAAGTGATCCGACTTAAATCTGCAAAAACCAGCAAATAAGATGAAGGCACGTGGCAGTGATCGTGGGTGACATGTGGTAGTAAAATCTCGGCGTATGGATTAAGACTCGCGAATGGGCGCGCGTGATAGTTGGTGTACACGTGGACGTATTTGACCGAAAGTTATGTGTGGCTGTTTGAAAAGAACATATGATGACGTATTAAAGGCGTGCGGAAATATTTCTTGGTGATTTTTATATGGTTGGAATCGCCTTTCTCAAACGATGAGGATGTTGTGATTAGTTTTGGGATTAGGGCTATGTGAGTGTGGACAGTGGGTAAAATGAGATTATGGTATCTTAGTGGGCTGATTTCAAGGGTTTTGTGGTAATGGAGATTAGGTTTTGTAAGTGTTGACCTAAGGTCTTAATCTTATTTGAATAATAACAATAAATCAATCATGTGTAATTTAACATGTTTCTTAATATAAGTATATAGTTCATTTACTTGGAAAATTCAAGAAAAACACAACAAGGAACACTCTTTCACTATTCGATCATTGAACAAGACAAGGAAGATCAAATCTCTCAATGCAAATCATGAAGAACAAATGATCAAAAGCTTTAAATGAAGATTAATCCGAAGAAAACAAATCAAAGCATTCGAAAACTCGTTAATTCAATAATTGAGTGAGTGCTTAAGATTTATGTAAAGTTACTTTATTGATCAAATCCTTATAGATCAAATATATTCATGCATCCTTTAAAGATTGATTCAAACAAGCTTGAAATTGAATTTATTTGGAAAACATCATTTTACAAAAATTGAGTTTCAAAATAAATTCATATTAATTTTAAATGATCATATTTTAAGCCCTAATAAAAATAGGTATCTTAGAAACATATCTCTGAGCTTCACAAATCATTAGAATTGTATTTGGAACTAAATTGCTAAATTGCAAAAATATTTTTATTTAACATTTAAAATTTGCTCAGTTTTTGCACAGTTTTAATCTAACGGTATGATGGAGGCCTTCCCGAACTCCGATCATTTTAAAATTTTTACAGTAGTTATAAAACATCTCTTAGTACTTTTGACTAAAATTTGAGCATGATCCAACGGTCAGATTCGGAGAAAGTGTCAAAACAAATTTGAATTTTTTGTCAAAACTAGCTGTTGGAAAATTTGAAAATGTATACCTTTGACCCAAAACCTTTATTAATCACCCCCCAACGGCCATATACTTTTTTAAGCTATATATATGAGGTCCTAGACATGTTTTAACATACCTTGAATCATTCTAATACTCTATTATTTATATATTCAAATATACAAAGATTCAAGAACACATTTTGATCAATCTTTCATATTTTGAGCTATATATTTTTGATCAATCTTGATAACTCTAGTGTGACCTTCATTTGTAATCTTCAAATGCACTTGAGAGTTATTGTATTGGTGTGTATCACCACAAACAATTCATTATTCATTTCAGAAGATAGTTTGTCTCTGTGTAGAGCAAGAGAGCATATCTTATGAGAAGTGTAGTGGGTATAGCTACATTGTGAATGTTATGTGCATAGCAACATTTGTATTGAGGTTTGATCTTCACCCAAAGAAGATTAAATAGTGAAAATTCTCGGAGAACTAACCGAGCGCGGACGTATGGTTTAGGAAACCGAACCGTGAGGACAAAAAGTCTCGAACTTCAAATTGGTTTAATCTTTTTAAACTCAAGCTCTCTTTTCATTGCTATATTATTGCTTGTATTTTGAGATTGCTTATTTGCTTGTCTCGGGATTGATTATTTATTATTTCCTTGATATTGTTGCTTAGATAAGTTGCTTTGCTTAAACATTTTAAAAACGTTTTAATTCTGCATTAAGGTTTTAAAACCCTATTCACCACCTGTAGGGTCATTATCCGACCAACAGTAAGGTTTGATTGGTGGCTAAAGGTATAAAGGTATATGGTTTAGGTTTGTATATTTAATGCTAGTGGTGTTAGTTTAGGTGTAAGATGATGATGGTGTAGGATTTTGGGTGATTATGATAGTAAGTTTTAGTTTTGGGTGGTGATTTGGTTTTGCATGGTGCAGCAACGGTGGATGTGTATAAGGGGTGTGCAAAAAAATCAAAAAACCAAAAAATGGCCTAAAGCAAACCGAATTAGCATGGTTTTAAGGTTTTTAGTCTCTATTTAGTCGGAGAATATGAAAACCGAAAGGGGTCGATTCGGTTGTTGATTATCGGTATTACAGAACCAATAAAAATCGAAACGAACATGTTTATTGTGGAATGAATTCATGAAAGGTATTTTTCATAAAAAAAAATACTAAAGAAGAAAATTATAAAATCATTTGTGTTTTTGTCAAAAATTATTTAAAAAAAAGTGCCAAATTGATTAAAAACAAGCCCAATTTTTTTTCAACAATGACTTTAAGTCATAGCCCAATAATATCAAAACAATTTTTAAACCATAGCCCAATAATATAAAATAGGCCAAATTGCACGAACCATGCACACCCCTAAATGCGCATAGGGTTAAACGATTTAGGATTTAAGGTGATGCAGCGACAGAGACAAAGAACCAAGAACCAAAAAAATTAAAAAAAACCCTATAACATGAGTAAGGATTATCCCTCTAATACCATGTTAAAGTATATAGAGAAAGGAGAGAAGAAAGATTGAAAATAATGAATTAATTAAATGATACAAGAAATGCGCTATATTCATAGGGTTAAAAATACAATGGAGATAAGGAAAAAATATAACTAGGAAAATAATTATACAAATTAAATTAATATATGCTAAAAATGAAGAAGATCGGCTAATAATTGAATTAGAAAATCATATTTCTATTCAACAAATAAAAAAAATAAAAAATGCATAAGGTGTCTTGCATGTGATATATTTATTTGATGAATTGTTAATAGTGTAGGAGAAATGGTACATAGACTAGACAATTTGAGTTTGAGCTATGAAATACTAGATATTTAGGTCTATTTGTCATAGAAAACTTTTGTTCCAATATGGTGATTATGATGAAATTAATCTATTCTTAAAAATGCCAGTGCAACATTTCTTACAACAGTAAATAAAATTTATTTTTATCAATTAATTAAGATGAAAATAATATTTATTTCGAAGAATGTGAGCTAATTAAATATTTATGGAGCTGCCAGCACCACCCATTTAAAAGTGTGCAACTTTTGTTACAATTGTGAACCGGAAAGGATATATGTGAGGACCAGTGAGGGAACAAATTAAAATTAAAATTAAACAAGAAACCAATAAAGCAAACATTGGGAAAAAAATAGTTGGCAAAAAGTAGGAAAAGAAAAAAGAGAAAGAACCATGCCCTTTTGCCTACGTACGTACATATGGAGCAAGATTCAAAGGTAGGAAATAAAAGAGAACTTGAAAGCTAATATATGCCACAAAAAACATACATAAATATATATATATATGTGCTTGTGGTAAATTGTGAAGAGCTGAAGAGGAATAAGATGCAAAGGCAAATAAGACGATAGATTTGGATAAGATTCCGAGGTTGAGAGAGAGAGAGAGAGAGATGTTCACAACATCACAGGTTTCAATTACTTTTTTGCCTTTACACTTTTTAGCAGAATCCAAAGATGTCGAAACATAAATATGCAGCATCCAATAGCTAAGGGTCCATTCGGTAGCGTTTTTAGAGACCCGTTTTTGTTTTTTGAGTTAAAAAATGGATAAAAAAATGCGTTCGGTGGGATATTGACGAAAACACAAAAAACGTTTTCGGAAAATGAATTCAAGTTTAAAGCATAAAACGCAAAAACGCCAAAATGATGTTTTCACCATTTTCACTCTTGCAATCTTCATTTTCATTGTTTTCGTTCTCGGAAAATGTTTTCACTATTTTTGTTCTCGGAAAATTCATTTTCTCATTTTCATTTTCTGAAAATATTCTCAAAAAACATTCTCCGAAAACGTTACCGAACGGGCCCTAAGTTAGGCGATTATCAACCTGTTGCACAAATTGTAACAATATATATTAAAAAAATATAAAACATTAGGTGAAATCGTTTGTATGATGATTAGTAAGAACAAAATTTCGTAGAAATATCTAATTTAGAAATAAGTGTAATGAAAAATTATAACTTGTACTTTCTTGGTCATTGAGATTTTTTAAGATCTTCTCTCTTATTTCTAGATTGTATTTCTTTTATGAGAAAAACTTGTAAGGCATTAGGTTTTTTCATTGTACGTAATTAGTTTTAAAGAGAAAAACTAAAAATTAAAGTAAGAATGGAGTAGAATAGAATAAATGTTAAAAATATATTTATATATAGTTTTAAGAGACATAGGTGATAACTTATAATTTGGTTTCATTACCAACTGTTAACTGAAATAAAAATGAAAATAAAAATGAAAAGAAAACTCATGAATAATTCATCCATTTTATATTAAGACTACTCTCAAAGGATTAATTTTAACTTAATATGGTTTAAAAAAATAATTTTTTTGGCATGACGTAATTCAATACATTGTTTGTGTTTAAAATTTTGTCTAAGAGTTTTAACTTAACTAGTATCAGGTTTCACCTACCATTTAAGAAATCTTAAGTTCCATTACACTTTTCATATAATTTGTATTATTCAATTGAAATTAATGTTTTCAGATAAAGTATAAAAATCAAACTCATAAAGTCATAATTTGAGACGGCGAAAATATATCCGATCTTAATAACCACTAAACATAAGTTGCAATGATTTTATTCTAAGGTATCCTTTTATCTCACGTGCCAAATGCAACATGTATGTTAATATATTTATATATCCAATATTTTTTTGAAATAAAGAGATAATTTTATAACATGTTTTTTCTTTAATACAACTTAACTTATTTTTTTTGTACAAACTATGAATTTACAATTGCCACAATAAAAATTGACATACAAGCACATCAATAAAGGACTAACAAAAGGTTCAACAAATACATTCATGTGTTATTACGATAATATGAAAAATTAAAAGTCCATTGATAATATTTTTGTATGAATGCAACATATGCGCGATTTAAATACATGTTATCTGTTAAATTAAAATAAGGAATAAGGGTTCGAGCAAGGTTAACTTATAGGTAAAATCGCTCACTCAAATATAAGAAATATCGGGTCAGATATTTGTCTGTTATCCTAATAAAAATGGTGGTGATAAATGCACTCCTTTTTGTTGTCACTAACACCATCTATATCTTACGCCCCAGCTTTTAAAAAATTTATCACAAACACTCCACTCCACCACCCTCTAACTTAATAACCATAATTATGTTAATACTCTATTGTCATTGGAAGAGCATCTTTATTGGTACTCACTCGACATTGAGTATCTCGAATTTTATCAATAACTTAAGGTATGGCCCAATTTTTTAGATATACTCGTTTAATTTATGGTGAGTAAATGTGTTAATATTATCCCATCATTGGGAGAGTATATTCATTGGTACTCGCTTGACATTGAGTATCTAAAACTTTAGCAATAACTTAAGTTACGGCCAATTTTTTGAAATATACTTGTCCAATTTATGTGAGTAAATGTGGTAAAACTCTCTCGTCATTGGGAGAATATTTTCATTATTAGTCACTCGGAGTATCTGAAACTTAAACAGATCTATGGGTATGAATTTTTTTTCTTTTTTTAAAAGAGATATATATATATACGCATTTTTTTCTTTTTTTCTTTAATTTTAGAATATATATGTGTGTGCATGTATATATGTATGTTTTGAATATATATATATATACACACGCGTGCGTGTGTATGTGTATGCATATATGTATGTTTTAAAAAAGAACGGGAAGGAGAAGGAAGAATCCATATTATTTTACTTCCGAATCTATATATATTTATGTATATATGTATGTTTTGAAGAAGAGGAAGATGCGAAAGAGGAGGAGGAGGAGAAGAGGGTGGTGAAATATTGTAGTATTGTTTTATTGTGATTAATAATTAATTAATTAAATTAATTAATAGTTAAAATTTGGATAAAAAATAAAATGAGAGGGTGGTGAAAATAAAATTTATTTTAATATTAATAAAAAATTTGAGAGTATTAGTGATAACAAAAAAATGATACATTTATCACCGTGCAATAAATAAGAAAGGATTTAAACTTTTAAAAAAAAAAAAAAAAAGGGAGGGGTAATTTCATCATGGTAGGAATAAACGGCCGTCATGGAGGCCCACAAAAGGAGGACCTTTAACTCATCGCACAACGCACCACGTGTCCCCTAGATCGGATCTAAATTGATCCGTCCAGATCCTGCGCGAACTGCCCCAGCTTCATTCTTTAGATCTCCGTACACGTCACCAATAACCGTCCTACGTGTAATCCTATGTGGCACGCCATAGGCCCTCTCAGCCTCCACTATATCCACGTCAGCACCCCGAGGAAATCCCAATATAATATCTTCTCTCACCTCTCTCTCTTCTCATCGCTTTGGATACGCTGTTTTCTCATCTGGTAAAGCTATTTCTACACCATTTCAAAGTAAACCCTAGAACTGATGTTGAATATCTACGTTCTTGATTGATTGTACTTCTCTCAAATTGAATTGTTAAATAGTTCATCTAACTTCGATTTCTGATCTCGGCGGTTTTTTCGGATTGAGCTCTCTAGTCAAATTCTTTTCTTTCTTTTTCAATCAAATTTTAGAAGGTAATGGTTTTTTTTTGGTTAGTGAAGGGAAAGTAAATTAGGATCTTTGAATTTTATGCTTTTTATTTATTGAGATTTGTACAGATACTAGACTAGGCAAGTTCTAACGAGATGTTCATTTTAATGGAGCTTGACTTTATAGAGATGTCCAGTTTTCTAAGCACCGAAGTAGCGGGCATGTGACTGAAGGGGATTCTAATTAGCTGTTGCTGAAGTTTTATTTTAATGTAACTGGTACTGTATTTTTATTTATTTATTTATTTTTGTAAAAGAAAGAATAGGGAGATTGAGTTTTTCTTTTCTATGTATTCTAGGGTTTGTAGAATTGAGTTCTGTTTGATATCATGCAGTGGTTACTCAAGTGTGGAGTTGTACCAAAAAAATAAAAAAAATACTCGAGTATGGAGTGAGTTATGGAGGTATTTTTCATTTCTAATAAATTTAGGTCAGTATGGTAAGAGAGGGGTGTTATGCTGTTTATTTTCAGGGGAAATGGAAATAGAAGGGCATTATATTGGACCAATGCTATAATGTTATCGCTGTCTTAAAATTGTTTTCAACAGTTGTGGTTTGTGTTTGACTTCTTTATCTTGAAATAGGTTAATTTCTCCGGTGTAGGATTTCTTGAAGTGTTGATGTTCACGAAGTTTTGTTAATTGAGGACAACGGTATGTGCAACTTCTCTTATAAAATAGAGATTTTATTGCTGACTGAATCCTGTGCTTCTTTCATCGTTGGTCTATTTGAATCCGGTTGATGAGGAGAGGTATTGCGGTAAACACTAATGGTCCGCCAGCTAAAGGGTTAGCGGAACTCAATCATAGTCATATGCGGGATGAGCAGAAGGAGGTGAGGGATGGAGTTGGTGGTGGTGGGCAGGGGCTCTCCGAAGAGGATGAGTCAAAGATTAATGAGTATTCTGACAAGGTAAAGCACTTGCCTGTCGAGTCTGTGCAGACCCAAGTTGTTCTGCACAGGCAGCAGCAGCAACAACCTCAAGGACCACTGGTTCAGTGGGAACGGTTTCTTCCTCTAAGGTCTCTCAAGGTTTTGCTGGTGGAAAATGACGACTCAACTCGCCATGTTGTTAGTGCTTTGCTTCGAAATTGCAGCTATGAAGGTCATTACCAGTTTATCACCTTGCATGCTCGTATATATAATATAACTCTGATGTATTTCAGTAACATTTATAGAAAAGTTATACTTTACACTTCCATACCAGAATATCAACTATGAATACTATTCACAGGGATTCAGAAATTCTAATTAAATTCCTAACAAAGAAAGTGAAACTCAATTGAGTAGTTTCGTAACATATTACAAGTTTAAGCACCATGTGGTAATGGTGCGAAGGTCCTATTAGTGTATCACGATTTTTACACGCACACCACAGTTCAACAAATGTTCCTCTTAAATTTTCTTTTCTCAAAACCAAGTTACATTATTTTTTTTGGTCAAAGTTACATTATTTCAAGTGGGACACTTTCAAGCCAATTACTCATTCACGACTTGATCTATTTGAACAAATATTACATTTTTTATCTTCTCGCCGCTGAAACTCGTATCATCATGGACCCACCCCTTATGATTTGTGGCTCAAATTTGAAGAAAAACTATGGACAACCTTAACATGTCTGACATGCTCCAACATGTTTTGGGGTTGAAATGCAACTGTGCGATTGATAAATATTTAGTACTGGCAATTTGTATGATTGATTACAAACAAATTGGGCATTGTTATGGTCACCTTATGTTGCTCTTTTTTAACCATTGAGGCATTGCCCTCTCAGACAAAGGGCTGGTCAAGTTTCTCTTCATTGACTCGGCACGCTCTGTACCTTAATCTTCGCGCTAGCACCATATACTATAACTGTGTTATGTCCTGTTCATCATTCTACAAGGGCCTGTCAGTTGCTCAAATCAGATGTTAATATGAATTCCGTATTGTAGCTACAGGATCTCTACCCCAACTTAGGAACTAACATATGGATTGCACTACCATAAACATGGAGGCCACACAATAGAGTTTCAAATTCAGTGTCCCCACTTTTAGCCTTTACTCTTTTAGCTATTTTTTTGGTAATAATGAAACTTTTTTTTCTCGTCAAAGGAAAAAAGAGTTCTTGACTAAAAAGGAAGAATCTATATGAGAACTATTTCTATTTTCTTTCTAATTTATTATATATTATGTAGATTCTTAATAAATTTTTAGTTTGTAAGAATAAACATATGCTTGAAAATATACTTCTAGTAATAGAGCAACCACAAAAAGAATTATGAAGTGGTCCATGATCTGAAATAGTTAACAAACTAGAACCTCTCACGACAGTGTTCTAAAAATCGGGATTAATCGGGGATTAATCCATGGTTGGCTGGAGACCTTGGAGACTAGGCTTAGTCTTTTCAGAAAATCGGTTATATATAAAATCTGGAAAAATTGGGAAAAAAGATGGGGATTAATCGGAAAAGGTCGTGAAAAAAAAGTTTGAGATTATGTTTTTGGATGATCACTTTCGGTATTATGGGGTTTGAACTTGTTTCTTTTGTTTTGTATATGCATGTTAGTTGGTTGGATGTTCGGAGAATTAATGTCATTTTGAAAATTGTTGTATGATTTCTTATGTTGTATTAGTATTATATTATTTAGAATAATATTTATATTGAAAAATTATTTATCCAATTAATCCCCTAGTCTTCAGTCTCCACCTGGCCTACCTAGGACCGACTAGTGATTTTTAGAATAGTGTGGGAACATTGACCCACACTATGCATATCAAGACAACAAACGCATGTCAAGTACCATGGCTCCCAATCTCATTCTAAGCTTTCCTTTAACATGCAACCAAAATGTATTTTTCTAATGCACTACAGGTGAGATATTTCATTTCTGTCCCACTACACATATATAATAATTTTCCCTGCATAACTGAAACTTCTCAATTGTATTTTCTTGAAATGTATCCCTATTAAGATTGAGACATAAAACATATCTTATCCATTCTCTCTATATTGCTTATTATATCAATATATTAATTTTCACTAGACCAAATGGTCTATCTTTCCAGCAAATGGCAATTTTTTTCTTTTTTGTGGTATTATTCCTTGACCAATATATGAACTATTTCGTAACAGTTGTGGCAGTGGCAAATGGTCTAGAAGCATGGAGAATCATAGAAGATCTAAACAATCACATTGATCTCGTTTTAACCGAGGTGGTCATGCCTTGTTTAACGGGGGTTGCTCTCCTATCAATGATTAAGAGCCACAAAACTTGCAAAAACATTCCCGTTATTAGTGAGTATCGTTCCTGTTTTCGGTTTTAGAAGTATGAATTATATAAACAACAATTGTACTTGATATTTTGATTAGTATATGAAATTTAACTGCTATACCTGATGAGTTTCTTGCGTGCAGTGATGTCATCGAATGATTCTATGGGTATAGTCTTTAAGTGTTTGTCAAAAGGTGCAGTTGACTTTCTAGTGAAGCCGATAAGAAAAAATGAGCTTAAAAACCTCTGGCAGCATGTGTGGAGGAAATGCCACAGTGTGAGTTTAATAATTCTTTCAATCATTTGTCCTAATGTAGCATGTAAATGATTATGGGCAATCTTTTGTTGACCCATCTTATAAAAAAAGGCGGTTGTTCGGGACTTTTAAAGAGTTTTAAATCCGTTAGCTACTTTTATGGCTGAGCTCTTTATGTCATCCAACTACAAATTAAACCCCTAATGAGAACAGTATTTTGCTCTTTTGTTTTGTGTTAATTTCTAATCCTTTCATCAGTCTAGCGGTAGTGCAAGTGAAAGTGGTATACGGACTCAAAAATCCACAAAGTCAAAAAGTGTTGAGGGGTCAGAAAACAATAGTGGAAGCAATGAGGATGAGGATGACTATGGGAGCATTGGTTTGAATGCTAAGGATGGAAGTGACAACGGAAGTGGCACACAGGTAGTATTCATTCTCTCAACAAAACAGTAGTTTCTCATACGAATTTTCACTAATAAAATAGATATAAAATTCATGTGTATTCAAGTATCTATGGATATTATAATGTTTATTGAGGTTCTAAATATAATAGTTGATTACATTGTTTTGCTGTGACTAGTTCAAGCTTTAGATTGAATGGATGGGTGCAGGCTCTTAAAAGATAGAAAACTGAGCAAAATTGTTATCATTAATGTGCATGTGAAATTGATAAACGATTGATGTCCTAATAGCAGTTGGATTCTTATTGCTTTTATCCTCGGCAGTATGTGTCTCACCCATGTAACTTACATAATGTAATACGTGAGAGATTAGTTATCATACTTCCATATGCATGTGTACACCCACTTATACCTAATTACACGGTAGTATCACCATGCACGTGCATAGGCTTATTACTTGATGTGTATGCATCCATGTAACATTGCTATTTATCAATTATAATTACTCGTAAGTCATAGGTTAGACTGTTAAGAGTCCTAGATTCATTTCAACATTACAAATTCTTACCTTAACTACTTGGTTTCACTACAGAAATCCTATTCACAACTGTATTAAATGATTGAATGCGCGTGTCCATAAACGATTGTGTCCTAACAGTAGTTAACAGATGGAATGCGTGTGTTTGGCAGCCAAGTCCATAATGTGGTAAGGTTTACAAATCTCAAACGGGCACTGTTGAGAAGGCCATTATTATCTGGGTGGACTATTAACAGATGTCATTTTTTTGTACATATTTACATGCGTCTGTGCCTGTGAGCATCTCTCTAGGTTCTATAGATAAGCAGGAAAGCATGCAATTACATAACTGGATCGTGCGTGTGGCTATGTGTGTTAATGTATTATTTATGTGTGTCCTTTTATGAAATTATGCGAGTTACAATTTGTTTTACATTTCATATTCTCATTCAAAAACTAATGGAAAAATTAAAGCCAATTGATTCCCATTTTGTCCTTGTTTTCCAGACTTCTTGGTCAAAAAAGGTAGTAGAAGTTGACAGCCCGCAACCAATGTCACCGTGTAACCAATTTGCTGATCCTCCGGAAAGCACTTGTGCCCGGGTTGTTCATTCAAGGCCTGAAGCAATTAGCAAAAACTGGGTACCTAGAACTGACTGCCACAGAGAGGATGATGAACTTGGTATGCATACTATATTTATATATAAAATTAATAGTTGCAGTTCTCGTTTTGTCTCATCTTTTAGTTTCTTTTTTCCTTTCTTTTGGGTTAAACAGACCTGTGCTGCATTTTATTTACAGACAGTTTTGCGATGGGTAAAGACTTGGAGATAGGAGTCCCTAGAAACTCAGATTTACATCTTGAAGACCCAAACAAACATAAAGATCAAATTTTCGATTTAAACTCGAAGAAAGATGTCGAAAAATTAGGAAACGCAAGGGCGGAGCTCATCAGTGAGGTGGCAAATGGTGAGAGGAGCAAAGAAGCTGTTGATCTTTTGGGTAGCGTTACCAACAACAACTATAAGTCTCAGATGAAATGTGTAGCCAATGAAGTTCCAAATGGCCTGTCCAAAAAGATCACCAGCATCAAAGATAAGGGCATCTGTGAGACCAAGGAACTGCCTTCTCTTGAGCTCAGTTTGAAGAGGCAGAGAGACGTAGGGACCACTTGTCAAGAGCGAAACGTTTTGAGGCATTCGGACCTTTCAGCATTCTCTAGGTATAACAACTTCAAAAGCCCTTTAGTTTGGAATGCTAAAGAAAGATTTATGTGCCTGTACCTACTCCTTATGTAGATGATGGACTAAGAATGGTATACATCATTTGCTTAAGAATCTCTGGAGTAATAGGACCTAATTTCCAAAAACTAAAGAAATAATAAGAGTGTGTTTTTCGATACGAAGTTGAAAAATGATTGATAACACTACTAAATTTATGAGAAGTTGGAAAACAAGATGAGTGATGATTGGGTGAGATTCCCTACTACATTTTTGGTCTTTTTATGGAATCCAGTTCTTTGGGTGACAGGTAAGAAAAAAATTCAATGAAAAGGGAGGAAAAGATAGAGAACATCTCATCTCATCTCATGTCACCGCATCACTCATCTCTATCTAATTTCTCATAAAACTTGATTGTTTTTTCTATTATTTTCCACTTTTTTATCAAACAGACTCTAGTAGTCATAAACATAATAAGATCTAAAGAAATTTCTGAAATCTGAATGTTTTGTGGTATGTTCATTACCATGTAGGTATAACACCTCTTCAAATAACAATCAAACTCCAACTGGGAATGTTGGCAGCTGCTCTCCACTTGATAATAGCTTAGAAGGCGCAAAGACCGAGTCAACACCAAATTTGCAATCCAAGTCAAATGGCACTCCAAATCAACGTTCAAACGGCAGTAGTAACGATGACATGGGCTCAACAACAAACAACGTTGTTACAAAGCCAGAGGCATTCACTGATAAGCCAATGCCCAAGTCAACAGTAAATATCCATCCCTGTTCTGCATTTCAACCAGTGCAACAACAAGGCCACACTTCTGCCCTTCAGCCTGAAAAGGGTGATGCTGAAACATCTAAGGTCCAAGTCCAGCACCACCACCACCATTACCACCACCACCACCACCATGTACATAACATGCAGCAGCAGCAGGTTAACAGCCATGAGGACTTGTCTTTGCAAAAGAAAGTTGGATCAGCTTCACATTGTGGGCCATCAAATGTCATGAATGGATCAATTGAAGGAAATGCTGCCAACTACAGTTTGAATGGAAGCACATCGGGAAGTAACAAAAGAAGCGGTGGGGTGAATGGCAGCAGTGGGCAAAATGGCAGTTGCAGTGCTGCAATGGCTGAAGGAATGCAAATGGCAAGTGATAATGGAGGCGCTGCAAAATGTGGAGCTGATGATGGAAGTGGAAGTGGTAGTGGAAGCAGGAGTGGGGTAGATCAAAACCGGTTGGCACAGAGAGAGGCCGCTTTAAACAAATTTCGACAGAAGAGGAAAGATAGATGCTTTGAAAAAAAGGTATTTGCTGTTTGTTTTGACCCTCTGAAGCCTTAGTGGGCAAAATTCAGGCTTCAGAAGTGAGTTAAGGTGTTGTTTTGGTTAAAAATTCAGAAGTAACCTCGTAATATGCCTTTTTATCATTCAGATACTCTCCTACGTCTTCATGTGATTAACTGATTAATGATGTCTGAATGGTTACATAATCATATTTTTGCCCTCAACCCAACTCTTTGGCCATACTTTAAAAGATAAAAGAAGGGCGACATGGTCAAACTGTCAAAGTAATATGTTTAATGTCTATTCAGATATAGCATTCGAACAAACAAAATTTTCAGATAGACAAGAAACTGAAAACCACCTCTTATAAGGGTGGCCTGGCCTTCAATGCCCTGATACACAGTTGCACACTCCAGCTCAAACACCTTGTGACGATAGTACCACATATGCACAAACCCATGCACATTTCAAAGCTAGAAGTAGCCTCTAGTTGAGGCGTCTTCCCTGGATATTTTTCAATGGACTGAATTTTTGTCTGTTTATGGTGCCTCTCCAGGTCAGATACCAAAGCAGGAAAACACTGGCAGAACAAAAACCACGCGTGCGTGGACAATTTGTGCGAAAGGTGGTTGATGAAAAGAAAAAAAAGGACACAAACAACAGCTAACACCCCGCCATGCTGTTTGGCTGTGAGCAAGATATATATGTATGTAGATGAATGAAGATTAGCTGTAATTGTGTAGATAGAGGAGCGGAAGCACAATCTTCCATGGGATGTGGCGAAGGATATGGTAGAACTGAAGACCAATTTCACTGAGTGAGGACTTACAAACAGCTTTTTCTTTACTGTACTTTTGTTTGCCTACTTAGGACCGCTGCTACTAAAGATGGGGTACCCTTCTCTGTAATAAAATTCTTCAATTTGGTGTGCATTTTGTTGCTCGGACCCAATTTGAGTGAGCTATTGTGCACTTTAAAACTCTATTCAGTTTCCAGTTGCCACATGGATATTCTGAATTTGATGATCGGTATATTCTCTTGGTCTGTTGTCCCTTATATCAAAGGTTGATATTCTTATGTGAAATTATCCAAGAAAGGCACAAAAACAGACTGAATCAACTGTTTGTTTTTGGATAGAACTAGGCATTTTTTTTAGAGTCTTTGCCACGGAGCCGTTTACACAGATCATCAAAAAGCTAAGCCGGGAAATGAGTTTATTCAACAGAGATGGCCGCCCCTCACCTTTTCTTCATGGTTTCTAGTGTTTTCTAGATCAAATTTAACATAACGAGGTGTTATTGCCGCACTGCAGGAAGCAACCCATCTTACTCTTGGTGAAAAATATCTTCCTACCAGGAAGCCAAGAAAAAAAATGAGAGCGAGCGTGCGTGCATGTGTTTTGTGTGTGTGTGTGTGTGTGTGTGTGTGTGAGAGAGAGAGAGAGAGAGAGAGAGAGAGAGAGAGAGAGAGAGATCTGCAAGAGGAGAGGATACTTGATAGGAAGGACTGATCATCGGGCAGCAAGTGCAGGATAAGAGAATTCCACGAAGGGCAGAGAATATAAGCAAGTAGAGCCTCATTACCCGAAAAAGGCATTGTAAAACATTTTTAAAACTGTAAAAAAGTCGGTTAGAGGCAGAATGTGAAAGGAGGGTGCCCCTTTTAATAGGTCAATCTAACCCTGTGCACAATTGCTTCGGTATCAAGTTGCAACCTTTTTCACATACAGATCAAGTCCATTGATGCTGGCATATTTACAAAAAATTCCCCTCCGCTCCGTGTTACCTTTTCAAGCAAAGCAAAAGAATTGAGCACTCCATGTGATTCTTATCTCTCCAAAGCCATACATAACAGAAAATTCGGCATGCGATATTTTAATGAAAGACTGGATTTTTTTAATAAAATTTGATAGAAATAATTAATTAATCATACAAATCATCTCTATAAATTTCTATATATATAATAAAAAAAAATCTATTTTTTTGTGTACACGGGGCCTTACACGATGGAATCAGAGATTGTTTTTTGTTGTTTCATTCTCCTCATCACATAACATTTCATGAGTCGTTCCATTTCACTATTACACCGAGTTCGATGGGTTTACATTAAAACCGATTTAATAAAAAATTAAGCTATTTTTTTTAACTAACCTTATGCACTTCAAATAAAAAACAGAGGAAAACAAAACTTTTAACAATGAAATTGATCCCTTTCAAATTAATATGTATTAACTGAAAAACAAGCACGAAACCAAAAAAACAAAGGCAAAACCTGCTAAGGCAGCTTAAAGTCGTAATACAAAGCCGAGGATATCGCCTAAGGAGGAGAGGGACTTGTCTCATCTCCATTATTTTTCGATCCAATTCCATCCCAAATGGTCTAATTCAAAGACTTAATGGTTGAATTTTTTAATGAAACTTGGTAGAGATATTTTTGTGACGAATAAATTATCTCAACAAAATTTCATCAAAATATTTAATGGGTGAAATGATCTAAATTTGAATGGTCAAAAATAAACAAATGTATCAAAAAAATTTTACACCCACTTCTTGTTTGAATTTCGGCTTTCAAGGTGGCTTTACAATTTCTTCTCGAGTCCAACATCTTTCATTTCCTTGGGCCTTCTTTTTATTTCTGGCACAAGAATCTTGAAGTAAAATAAAAATGTAGTACGCATGCCTTGGCATTCTCTTAATAATTCCCCTTTTCTTGAAAAGGTTTCGTTAAAAAGCACCAAAGTCAAAATGAAAATTAATTTGTGACAGACGAAGTAATAAATAGGTACAGGAATGAAAAGAGACAAAAAGGCATGCCAAAGCAATATTCATACGCCTGAGAAATCCTCAAATAGAAACAAATTAATTATACAAATTGAGGAAATATTAGATTAGTTTGCTTCCTCTTCAAGTACGAGAACCTGGATAGAAGTAATCAACAATATTGTCCTTCACCCTGAAATGGAAATTTTTCAACTTGTTCATTGACCTGCCAAACCCCTCATCATCTTCTATTCTTCTTCCCTTGTTTATAACTGTCACCTGCATACATACAAACAAATTCATCACATAAACTCTTATCAGAAAATACCCTATATATTGGGGAATACAGCGCCCAGAAAATTGATTCCCCAACCTATATACAAATAAAATGTTTCAAAACTCAGATCTCATATGAACAGAGAGTAGTGATTTATTTTGGTACTACTATATCACATCCTCGTCCATGCAAAACTTCAAGGAAAAACAATTTGAACACTATTTTCTCAAACCCAATTTGACAAATGCGAAGTGGGTTTACTTTATAATAACAATAAAATAATAATTACACAAAACCAAAAACGTATTATTAGCACTCTAAAGAGAGGGAATTACCTGTCCATGAACATCAGTTGCTAAACCAGTGGCTAGGGGTTCTACCTTTATCACAACATCTGCAAGGTGCACTAATTGTAAAATTAGAGTAGCTTCATTCCTGCTTAAATAAACATCCTTGTGATTAAGAGCAACTAATGAACAACCCTGTAACCAGAACAAATAAAAGAAATTGAGCTCAACAAAACAAGTTGGAAGTATCAACATAAAGTATACAAAAAGAGTTAATAGTTGACAATGCATCTTACGAATTGTGTCGTTAAAGTGTGACAGTATTGCAGAAAATCCAAGACATGATTTGAAGAACCGTGAGCAGCTACCTCCATAAGAGAGATATCATCAATCATTATAGTAATGTTCCCCTTGCTTTCAGCTAATGCACTAACTTCCACGGCTTTCTGAATTTTCCCAAACAACGCACGAAGTCCAACTTCACAAGTTTTACTTCCATCCCCATCTAATAACAAATAAGTGAAAATTAACTTACTATTGTTAATAAATGGTCCAAATAAATATTCATAATAAAAAATTCAGTTATTTTACTCTGGACTGATTTTCCTAAATTCATGTAGAAAAAAGGTCACCGAGGCACCATCGCATCTGAAAATGTTAGTCCCAAAAGAACTTTTTATGATATACAGTGGCAACAATAACACAGAATTAAAGCCTAAAGCACATTTTGATTTAAATAGCATGAGATAAGACTAACTACTTTTTGTACATATTGGATTCCCCAGGCACTTGGTAGTTTTCTTAGAGATGTCCATCAGAAAGAACAGACAGAAGGCTTAGCAAAAACCATGTTTACCTGATATTCTCACCTGGACACTCCAGCATAAGCATGTCAAGGAATAACAATCTTTTATTATCCCTTTGCACAACCAAGTTACAACCCTGTCACAATAACAATCATTCACGAAAATGTATTGCTGAAAATCAGCTAGCAGAATACAAATAGTCCAACAGAAATGAACCCGCAAGGAATATGGACAACAATGATGCGGTGAACGTAGGAGATGGTTAATATTCAGGTGAACTATATAGAAGTTCACAAGTAAATAAAACAAATGATTGCAATAACACAATTCACTAAAAGAGAACTAAAACTGAATATTATGACATTAGCTTTAGCTCCACCATGAAATATAGAGTATGTATGAAGCTATTAAAATTCCATTGCTACTCTAATTTGATAAAATTCACATCTTCTCGAACATGATCCCACTAACTTGATAATATCCACCATGAAATATAGAGTATGTATGAAGCTATTAAAATTTCATTGCTACTCTAATTTGATAAAATTCACATCTTCTCGAACATGATCCCACTAACTTGATAATATCATACAAGAATATAGTTTTCAAGCATAAGTCAATATCTTAGATCCTATTTCAGTTTGAAACAAACAAATCGAGCGCCTGCCTCATTAGCTTTTTTAATATTTTGAGGAATTAACTAAATTCTCAGTCCTGAAATGCCTGCTCAAAATTCAGCCAATAACAACAGTTAACAAACCACCCAATTTAATCTCAAAACTGAACCAAAACATTAAACTCACATCTGAAGTCTGAATTTTGAATGTTCAGACAAAACAAACACACCGTGGAAAAGAAACAGAGATTTAAAGGATACTAGGCTAACTTGGATATGTCTAATTTGAACAAAAATGGAAAGTAGCTTGGTGGTAAGGTGTTGAAAAATAAGACTGCACGGGTAAAATAGACGATTCAAATAAAGTTTGAGGCTGAAATCCGTCCTGACTTTTTATAACAGTAAAGATAATAACAACTACCATTTTGCGGAGGATGCGATCGTAGTGAGAGAAGGGTTGAGCAAAAGCGACGAAGATGAGGAGGGATGATTGAGGAGGGGATAGATGCTGCTTTATTAGGTGATGAAGTATGAAGGCCCCGTTAGTCTCCACACAATCCTCTATCAGCACCACTCCTCCGGACTCCATAGCCATGGCTTCATCGACCAAGTTCGAGGTTCGGTCCATTATCTTCACTGTAAAAAAGCTACAGTTAGTTAGGGTTTTCTTTATCGGGAAAAATACGACGAATATATATATTTCACAACGCTCCCGCTTGGAGCCCATTCTATAATTGATTTATTTTTATTTTTATTTTGAAACAAAAATAAGTAAGAGAATCTCAAATTACTCGTTTCGCTCCCGTAACAAAATAGTCTCAATTTCCCTTTCTTTTTTTTTCTTTTTTCTTTTTTTTTGGATATTTGGGCTTTTGCACCCTATTTTTTTACTTTAATTTGCGATGTATCTCATATTTTAAATCATTTTATATTACCTTCCACTTTTAAATCTTGTTAATAAATTAGGCAAATAACAAAAGTACCCTCAAACTTGTGAATGCAAAAATCCCCATGCCTTCCACTCCTTCATGATATGGCTTCTCTTCCCATTACCACCACTCTCCATCACTCTTCTCCTTCAAACCCTCAAAATCAATTTCACCTTCAAATACCCATCTACTAAAACATACTCAAGATGACAAAATGAAGAATTTACAATACAACCCACCCCCACCAAACGAGTATTATCTCAAACACAAATCTTATTTATGCAAAAATGGCCAAATCCAACATTCAATTCACACAAAAGTAATTAAGAGTGGTGAATATATTGCCAAAAATGAGTTTGTTGGGAGCAAAATTTGTAATTTTCTATTGATTCGGAGGTCACTCAAAGTTTTGTAGATTGAGTGAAAAAAAATGCTTTTTCTTGGGTATGAATTGAAGATGATTTTTGGGGAGATGTGTTTACGTCGCAAGTAATCTTGTTGATGTGTATGGGAAATGCGGAGTAGTTGAGGATGTACAAGAGTTGTTTGGTGATATGCTTGAGATAAATGTAGTTGCATGGAATTCGATGATGAATTTGTTTCGAATGGGATGAACGAGGAGGCAATTAGGGTGTTCTGTGATATGAAAATTGAAGGTTTTGCGCTTTCTATGTGGTAATACTTATGGCTGTATTTATAGAAACTTTGCAATACACATCCAAAATTAAGGGCATTTTTGTCATTTGATTTATTTATTAATGGAACTTAACATGGATGGTTAATAGTGTAGTGCAATTTCAATTTAGGGTTCATATAATAGGATGCAAAGACCAAATATCTCTCATTTTTTCACAATATCAATTTCCTTTTTTGAGGATAACTTAAATTGAGAGACATAATTAATATACTAGATGAACAAAAAATTTGATTAGGTTTGATTGAAAAAGTACTAAGATATTATATTTTTGTTTTATTTTATTTGCTTTTGTATGTTTGATGCAAACAAAAAAAAATAATAAATTTGATTAAGTTAATCAAAAAGTACTAAAATAAAAATAATTTTCACGCCTAATAAGTAAGGGTCCGTTCGGTAACGTTTTCGGAGAATGTTTTATGAGAATATTTTCAAAAAATTAAAACAAGAAAATAAATTTTCTGATAACAAAAACAGTGAATACGAAGATTGCAAGAGTGAGAAGGGAGAGAACGTCATTTGGGCGTTTTTATGTTTTATGCTTTAAATGTGAATTCATTCTCCGAAAATATTTTCCGTATTTTTGTCAACATCCCACCGACCGCATTTTTTATCTGTTTTTAGCCTCAAAAAACAAAAATGGGCCTCTAAAAACACCACCGAACATACCCTAAACATTTATGCAAAACATAATTTTCACACAAACCTTTTCACTGCAATTGAATTACTCCAATTTGTTTTACAAGTATAAATTTATGCAAAGCATAATTTATCATTAAGGGTAACGTTACACACAGTATCATTCCAAAAACTAGAGCCACCCAAAATATTAAGTGAAAATGATTTCATGTCGGATATGCTAAATTTTTGTATACACACGTTATTGCTATTAAAATCTCTGGAAATCTCTGGAATGAATCATGCCTTTCTGTTTCCACAAGAAACTGGACAACGATTATACAATTTAACCATGAATAACACCATGCTATGTTTTTACATTTTCTCTTCATCCACTAACTCCCCCCTTATTACCCCTTAATTAACGAAAAAAACCAATAAATGGATATAAACTTTATGTTCATCCCTCTTACGAAAGGTGGAAAAAAAAATATAAAAGAAAAGAAAGAAACAATACAAACAAGAAAACTATATATATATATCCATATGTCGTTCCGTCCCATATAAATGGATATCAATACACTACATCTCATCCACTTCATGGCCATTAGTCTCTTTCTCATGGGTACTCTGACTATGTCCCTCTTCCGTCGACTTTCCATCGTTTGTTAGATCCTCAGCTGGCTTCCCCTGCTCCGTTCAATATTTATTAGCAAAGTAGTACAATAAAATCAATCCATACAACTTTGATTATCTTCTACAATTAGTACGCTATATAAGGGCTTCATCAATAACATTTATTCAAATAATGAAGGCAACTATTAAGCAACTACACTACTTCACACTAACAATGTTCGAGGTCTAGTTTCAGCGATAATCACAGCTATTCTTGAAAAATCAATGTGCCCGTGTACCATAGAGTGTCAATATTACGTACTCCACTCATTCATTATAAGCACGTGACATAACAAACTCCAGCATTCCTATCAGGGCATCCAAAATTAAGGGCTCAATTTCCTTTTTGGGACATAAACTATGTACCAAATCTCACGATTAGAAAAAAATAAAAATTTATGTTTCAACATTGATTATGTTGAAATCAAGTGTGTTCTTTAAAGAACGTGAAAGTCAAACATGTTCTCTAATTTGGGAAAGGCGGAGTACTTGATTTTGTGCTGAGAACGGATATCGGACTAACCTTGTTCTTGTCACGCCATCCAAGTCCAAATGGTCTGGATAACAAACTAATCTTTCTTGTAGGCGGGTCTGGTGAGAGGTCTTGACTGGTCCGTACTGCTGACGAATCTTGCTGTAGAGACCTGCAGTTAATTTATTTTTCAGAGTGGTTAAAATTAGTTATGAAAGCAAGGAATAGGATCAAAACAGCGTGATGAGTTTTTTTCATCGAAATAGGAACTTTAACCCGGACAAAAAAGGTATGATAATCTGTGAGTAAAATACCGGGGAGAAGGTTGAGCTTTAATTTGACCAGACTGGTACTGCAAGGTAGCTTCCAACATGGATTCTGCCATAACCACCCTCTTCTCCATTTCTGCAAGGGAGGCAGCTGCTGCTTCATATTTCTCCTGTATAGAAAGAATATATATCATTATGATCCAAAACACATTTATATAATAATCCGGTTGGCCAACTAGAAGCAAGATGCCACATTGCACCATGAACATGATACAAATTTAGAAGATAACAATAATGATTAAGACAAGCATGGCGACAATGAAATTAAGAAAGCGTTACTCACGAACTAAGAGGTTTAAATACCCCGAGAGAAAGTAATGTAGAAAAATGTAAGAAAAAAAAAGCAGTTATCCAGGACAACCCCAGCTACAGCAAAACAACCGAACTTTATTCTAATTTTGCATGAAACAGAAAAGCCTTAAAGTCTCGGGGACCATGATGGGAAAAAACAAAAAAGAAAAAGGATTTCACAACGAAGCCTAGTCCCAAGACCCAACGAGGTCAGATGTAAGAAAAATAGGTATTTACAGAAAAGAAAACAAGTGTGACTGGAGTCATACACTTTATTTGGTAAATATTTCCTTTTCAATGCACTAAAAACATAATTCTCCCCTTTTTACCATCTTTATCCAAGTCGATTTAGCATACTGCTACCCTTAGCATCAATGCCAAATATTAAAAGATGTCTAAATAACAAAACAATAAGGGGCTGCAAGGATGGAGCCAATCATATATCACCATGTGGCATTCAGGAGCTCTCACATGCTCCCTCCGGCCCAAATTAAGAGTCGTGTTCTTTTGGATCATATTCAATGTACCAAATTTCACAATCATACATGTGTTTTATTCTTGACCCCTGATTAAGTTGAAATTAATATTTTTGCTTGAAATGCATAAAAGTCAGAACATTGCTTACTTTGGGACAGGGAGAGGAACCGTAACCTGAGTTTCTGTACTTCAATTTAATTTTTTCAGGAAAAAAGATGATCACCCCCCCCCCCCTTTTCCAAGACAACAACTATCTCAACACACAAATAAATACATAGGTTATCGGTACATCCCAAAGTGGAGCGAATAGTCTCACTAGTGATTTCATTTAAGAGCCTCTTCAGATTAACTACATAGCGATTAAAAGAAAAAACCATGAATTCCCCGCCAACATCAGCAAATGAGCACCAAAATAATTTTTGAAATTGCAACCTGAAGCACTTGCGCAGCGTATCTCTGTGCTGCTGCATCTTGCTCAGCAAATATGCGAGCGTCTTCTGTTACCCTTTGTTCTTGCTCTACCCTCATCAAAACCTAAACAGGAAAAAAGAAAAAGTGAGAACGTAGTTACCACAATAATGTCACAAAATTTATGATATGATGAACTTGCAAGTTCATATATATATAGTCATTGGACATGAGACGTGGTTTGATTCCCCACTCCTCCTTGCTCCCCCGTCAAAGGGTGCTTGTTCCGATCCCAATCACACTTCCCTCAAATCAAACCCCGGTCTATCATTGTATGGAACACTCATTAATTCTTTTTTTTTCTTTTTGAAAAATGAGAAAGAACAAATTGGACATGAATTAAAAATGGCACCTGAAGCATGGCATTCTCTTGTTCCTGCTTATCAGCAAGGGTCTGCCGAAGTTCATCAATATCTCGCTCTAATTGCTCAACCTGAATATTGTAAGCAGGTATTAATGTGGAATATATTTGAATTCTATACTTTCAAGCTCAAAGACGAACACCAAAGAACTCGGCCACTACGCAAATTCCAACAAACTTTACAAATCATTTACAGGAACAGGCATCAATGATACTGACACAGAATCCAAAATATTGCATTGGACTCCAATGCATCTAGAACTCTAAGCCACATTAGAACATGCGTCTTTTGATTTGACATGTTACCAAATGAAAGGCAGGTAGAGAGTGACAAGAACAATCACTCAGTCTCTAATCCAAAGAGAAAATCAGAAGAGTCATCAATAAAGGAGCTTTACTGACATACCCGTGCACTCAATTGCCGTCGATTATCCTGCCTGACCATCTCCATCAATGCTGTTTCCAACTCCTCGGCTCTGGAAAAAGAGAAAACAATGAAACATTAGTGCTGCATTAATAAAATGGCTTTTTTTAAAAGGTGTGCTAACTACTGCATTAGTAAAATATCATGATGCTTCATAATGGTACATGAAGCAAAACCGCTCCATACAGTAAATAAAGTTTGTCGAAGCTTCTAAATCAGCTCTGGGTCAGGGGAAAAAGGTAAATGTTAATATTTTCAGACAGGACTTCCAAAAGCAACATTAACAACAGTTATTGATCATATAATACTGAGCCTCTTTCATATCAAATTCCATCCTACATTCATAATGTCCAGAACAGCACATCAGACTGAATATGACCTGAGTACAGCAGATCGTTTTTCCTCCAGCAACTTGCACAATTCAACCTTAAGCCACACCACCTGCACATAGTTAACTCATTACAATTACAAACAAGGATTTGTGATAAGTTGATTACAAAAGAACCTTTTGTCCTACGAAGCCAGAACTTTCACTGCTAAATGAATGGATTGGCTTAATATAAATTACATAAATAAAATGGTACAGTTGCGTAATTAGGTACAAGTATGAGACTCACGTAAATGATAATGATCATTAAAAGTGATAATTGACTCTGGCACTCATATAACTCAACCCACCAAACCCTATAGATTGGGAATCTTGGAAAGTCACATTTCAAATTCAGTCAACCTTGGGGAAAAGAACACCTCAGTGCATGAGTGTCAATTGCTAATCTTTTATGCAAGTAAAATAACTACATGTTCCTAGATTACATGCAATACAAGGTAAATGTAGTCTAGCAAAACAACGGCCTAACCATTAGTTGCGAGGATACAAAGTTTTTTGATCAGAAACAAAGAACTTATATAGATAAATTAAAACCAATACAAGTAGAAAAGGTTGGAAGAGGACGAGTAGTCCACAATCAGCCTGAGAGAGCAAAATACATATGCCTATGGCCCCCAGACAACCTAAAGAGAAAACAGGAAAACAACCAATATAATCCCAACCTATAAACAAAACAAAACAAAAATGCTAAATAAGAAGAACGTCCCTGAAAACACTAAAACACTGCCTAGAGTACAGCAGCTGCCCAGTCTCTGGAAATATCCGAAATTGAGAGTTGCGAGGATACAAATCGATAAGAAGAAGAAATAAAAGCTACCTGTTCTTGAAGATCTGGAACAGAATCTATCTCCACATCCCCTGTCAAGCTCATAAGGAAGTCCGAATTACCAGACTCAGAATCCATTCGTAATATATCACCATTTCCCTGTTTATCAACGGTTTGGTCTGTTTTATTGGTTTCCACTATCAAGGATTTACCATCTTGCTTAAAACCGTATAGCTTAGAAGCTAGACCCTGAGAGTCCTTCATAGCTTGAAGTCCTTTCGATCTTTCCTCAATTATAGCTTTTACAACTGGTCGATGTTTATATCTCATTTCTTGTAATCTGGCTTCATTTACGTTCTGGTAACCCATGCAAGCTGTCAAGACAAGTTGACTGCTATCGAATGTCGAACCAGCCAGGGACTGCAACAGAGTAACTGCATCTCCAGCATCTTTTGTTGTAACCAATGCAGGTCCTACACGAAACTGAATAAACTTAAGTTTCACTTTGAAAGATATCTAACGAAGTAAAAAACAAGTGCTATATATATATATATATATATCTTTCTTTAAAAAATAAAATGAGCTATTATATGAAAACTTTAGCCAGTACCATATAACTCCATCAACGCCAGTGCTGTTCGAAATAGCATAACACGATTTCCTTGAAATAGAAGCACATCCCAGACTCTAAGAACTGAAGGCAAGAGTAGCCCATCAGATTACAGAAACTTTGAGGAACTACTAGTGCCCATAATTTCAAAGTGCAAAACCATTGAGCTGGCCACTTAAGGGGAAAATATGTTTTTCAAGTCTAATCATTTCTAATAAAAAGTTAGAATCTGACCACTTTCCCATGGAAGCATATTCATAAATATCGAAAGGAACCAAGGTCCAGTGACCCATGCCACCTGGACTCCCAGGTAATCCAGATGATTAACTGCAATGGAAGCATAGGAGCAATAAGAACCAGGAATAAAATTCATATACAGTAGGAAAAAATACTAGTAGCATGAAACAAACCCAATTTAGGAAATCTCTCGCGCACCAACTCCTCAAAAACAAGTTGGTCAACCTGGCAAAACAGAATTTAGCAAAAATCTGATTTAGGAACCAATATTTAGAAATCAAATTGGAAAGTCACTCACAGTCAAAGAGCACGACCACAATTACCTGAGACTCTATCATTTCCTCAGAATAATAGCCATCGAAGTAGTCATCAAGAATGCCCATAAGAGCCCTGAGAATTTACCAAAATATAAGTGACTCTATGGTATCATAAGCTGGGAGAATGAAATATACAATTGCTTAATAAACTACTAAAGATGTTGGACAGATGGAAAACCATTAGTCATGGTATTATTCTAGCCATCCCAGAGAAAGAAAAAGGGTTCATGCTTATTATTTACAAAAACGTCAGTACAAGCCATAATCCCTTTTCCTTCTGTGGGGGGTGGGGGGGGAAGGACTCGGTACTTTTACTAAGTTTTTCTTCAACAACTTGCTCACAATGTATCCAATCTAAGAGGTGAATTGGTAATATCTCAAGTTTTAGACCCACCAAAAGGCGTTTTCCTCAGGCATCAGAAGCAGTAATAATCCCGCAAAGAAATTCATGGCCTGCAAGTTCATTGAGGATACACAGGAAGAGAATCAGTACTGCAGAAGGAGAATTAGAACATGTAGTAGGAAACAACGTAAAAGTTTCCACTGTTGCCCATTATTAATGTTATTGTCAAAAAAAAAGTCCATTATTAATGCGTTTTTGTGGTTTTTTTTTCTATATGAACAGAACAATTTTGCAAGCACCGAGTTGCACAGAAAACCTCTTGCTGCGTGTGAAAGATAATTTGCAAGGAACTTGAATGTGTGCAATTATCGTCCAAAATCAGAACGCAATTATTATCCAAGCATGCAACTATAATCAAAAAATCACCAAGTACATCGATGTCTAATTTGATAAAGTAACACATAACATCCTGAACCACCAACCAAGGAAGAAAAAAGTGTCTTTGTGCTGCCTATACAAAATTTATATGAAGGTGTGAAATGAGCCATGATAAATTAAAAATAATACTAGAATTGACATTAATCATGCATTAAAGCAACAGGACAGGTCAGATGCAATAAGATTCATAGATCACCCAGCCTGATTTCACCGCTTTTAGGTCAGTTCAGACATTCAAGTATTACTGCAGATCTGCTGCTTAATCATAATGCTTAACAGTATAAATGTTAGCAACATCATCAAAAAATTCACTAGTTCATTGAATAAGATTTTGAATTTTTGACCATCCACTGTTGCCAGAATAGAGTCAAATGAATTCTAGATTTAATCTTTCACCAATAGGAAACCTTAATAAAAGAATAATTTATTTAACCCCCACTTGCAAACGGGAAGTGCTACTTTTGTACTTTTACCAATACAACTTAGACATGGAAAGTACAGACACCGTTCACCGATCTCATGTGAAGGCTGAAGTTTTAACTCAAAAGCAAACTTGCAAACAGTAAGAATCAAATTGCACTGGATGAGTCTGTATAAAAAAGAAAGGATTGAACACCAAGGGTACAAGAATAGAAAATTTTAAGCAATGGCAGCTTCATAACTTTGACAGCTCAGTCAGCCTTTCTAACCATAGAAGATTCATAGCACCAATGGTGTATGTTAAGCATCATGCATAAAAAAATCAACACAAAGCTCTACAATCAAGTACCTGGCAGTAACCCACAAAGGGATTATGTCGAGCATATGCTGTGAGTAAACGCCTCAAAGCATTTCTGCCGTTCTCATCCAGAGCAGGATGACCTGGGAAAGTCCTAGGCAAATCCTGCATACAGAAAAATGTATATATCGGATGGAAAGTCTAAAATATATGAATACCAACCCTTGAAAACTGAAGGTACAGACACAACAGTTTAAAGTATTGCTCGTATATATATATATATAAGTAGAAAAAAAAAGAAAAAAGAAAGCAAGTGTATGTAATTACTTTCTCAATCTGTGCTTTCCATTTCTCAGGTATACATACTGACTCTGTCATTGACCCCTTACTATACTCGTCTAATTCCGAACTTTGATGTTTGGCACTGTCACCAGAATTAGTATCTGTAGCAAGCAAATCTTTATAATAATTCTCCACTCTTCGCGCCCGTACGCCCACAAAGGCTTGCCAAAGCTGTGATTGGAAGTTCAAACACACGTGAAGTGCATTTAACATAAACTCAATGGGAATAAGAAAAGGAAAGAGTGTGCAAATTACCTCTCCCCTGAGAGCCATAGGAACTCCTCCTTGAACAAGACATTCCAATTCTTCTTTCCCGGGAAAAGAAGATTCTGGAGGGACCACCTCCCCAGTAGCAACTGTCTTCGGGGCACTAACACTGTCACTTGAAGGGACATCTTGAACTGGATCTGATCTCTCCACATCATAGAACTCCTCCTCGGAGTCCTCTTCAGATCCTGCTTTTGCAGGTCTAGCCTCTTCAATAGGAGGAGCAGGCTTTATTGTTCCAGTGTCTTGATCATTTTTCGCTAAATTGATCTTCTTCTTTACACGATAACTCATCATATCTTCAATGGCACAAAGAGATGGCCTAATTCGAGCCCATATTTGTGCCTCACGAATCTTGGTCTCAATAGCCATCGGCAACTTTTCGTTTTCAGTAACATTTTCAGTCAAACCAAAGGAACCAGGTTTCTCGTCACTTACATCAACTCCTACAAAGTCCTTCTCCGAGCTAGTGTCAAATTCCTTCTCAGCAACCTCAGCATGCAATGTTGTACTGTCCTCAGCAGGCAATCCATTTGTGTGCAATTGAGCGGACTCTGCTTGCCGTTCCAGGAAGTCCTTCCACCTATCTGATCTTTCCTCCTCCTCCTCCTAAAGCCATGAGAGTGATATGAAATTGTGGATAAGTCATTGGTATACAGAAATATCATTTATTTAGAGAGAAAAAAAATAACATGATATCAAAATTTGGGGTCACTAAATTTATAAATTTTTTTATCATGGAAACCAGAAAGGTGTAATCCAAGCCTTCCTTTACTTTTGGGCTTTTTCCAGGAACAATGAATGCACACACACTAGAAGGAAGTAGCAAGCTAAACTATTTGGCTTATTTGAACAATTTTTTTTCAAAATTCAAGAGGCAAAAACAAGCAAAGAAAGGCGTGAATAAGCAGAACAAAAAACCTTGTAGATATTGGCATATTCACGGTATCTTTGGACATGCTGAGGTCGCACAGCAAACCCGTAGGCATCCCTGTTCAAACAAAAGTATGTTAATTGTCAAAATTAATACATCTTTCTTCCGTTATCCACATTCCACATTTAAAGTTACAAGCAGGTTCTTGACTGACTTACAAATCAAAACTTGCATGAAGATAAAGCATTGTATTGTTTAAAAATTACACCAGGTACCACTGAACACTAAATGTAATGAATTTACCTACAAACACCCTCCAATGAACCCCGACTCTGATTAGACAACAGCATATTCCACAGTGAAACTCAATTGTACTACACATAGCGTTCACAATTGCCTCGCCGTACATTCACTTGACTAAAACTTCATATTTAATCCACTCCTAATACTTAAATTGAACTACACTGCACATTCCATCCAATTATAAATTAAGTCTTAATAAGTCAACACGCAGTCCAAAAGTGAGATCACAGACTGATCAATCTCTACTGCTAATTTTCAAATAAATTTCTAAACTTCTCCTCACAGTCAGTTCAGAAGTAGAATCAAAGTCCATTCAGTAAACTTCATACCACAATCCACTCCCAATACTTACATTAAACTACGCTACACATGCCACTGAATTCAAAATTGAGTCCTAATAAGTCAACAGACAGTTCAAAAATAGGATGACAGAATAATCAACTCTAGTTCTAATATTCAAATCAATTTCTAAAAGATCCAACATTTCTCCTCACTTAGATGAAAGATTTTCGTAGTTGGAAGACCGACACAATGCTGGATAGGAGCATACCGGAATCGATTTGAATTGTGACGTCAGTATAAGCAGTGTAATGTATATACATAATATAAGATTGGTAGATCGAAGAGAGAGATGATAAAACCCTAGAAAAAAAAAGGATGCGGCGTGATGCATAGAAAGATATAATAATATATACGCGAGGGGAGGGGAGATAGAATGGCAATTGAAATAGTACCTCTTGTGTTCGAAAGCAGTGAGAGGTGGATTCAAAACTGCCGCTTTGGCCTTCATTTTCGGGGAATTGGTGATATCTTTAGACTAGTTCCACTTGATTTTTCTGCAAGTGAATTTGACCTGTAATGGTGTATATATAGAGAAAGAGACAGATAGAGAAGTGTAAATCGATGGCTTTGTTTGCAGTGAGAGTCACTTAGTTTTGGTACAGGGAATACTTGTGTGTGTGTGTGTGTGAGAGAGAGAGAGAGAAGGGGGGGCATGTCACATGGAAAGGGCCTAGTTTACCGTCACATTTTACTACATGTGCTCATTTCTTCTGAACACAGGGATCGAGTGTAGAGAGAGAGAGAGAGAGAGAGAGATCTGAGAAAGGGAAGGGAGGAGAGGCCAGGTGCAGAAGCGCTCGAATTCGGGGGATTTGTTATGTTACACTACACGTAGTGATGGTTTTGGACTGTTTGGCAATTAAGCGCTTTTCTTCTCATTGGATGTACCTTCAGGCTCGATACCAAATTATCGATAGTGGTACGTATTTTTGCAGGGCGGTCTCATTTTCTTTTCACAAATATTTGGCATCACTCTCATCCTTATTATTATTTTTATTAAATTATTTATTTATTTTTTACTCGTTGACACTTCTTCTACTACTTTTACTACATCTAATTTAATACACCATTAATTATTCTTCTTCCTATCAGCAAAGATTTTTAAATTTTTCTATTCATCTACCCTTTATACAATATTAAAAAAAATCCTAAATTATAGAAAATAATAGAGGAAATAATTGAAGGTTCATATTTGTTTTGTTTTGTTTTCTTAATATACACAATAACACGCAAAAATAAATTTGAGCACATGAAAAAGGTTCCCTCAATTACATGAAACCAAATATGTGGCCTACATTCAGTTTCTATATACCAACTTATCAAGTGTGAACATTTATGCACACCCATAAGAGAAGAATTATTCAATCATTTAAAATCAAGTAAGGTTCATACTATTCGGTTCTTGATTGTAAAGTATAAACTTATTACTTAGTATTAGGGACTAAGTAATGCATTGTCGTTAAAAATATTGTTCTCTATATCACATATTTGTTATACTCAGTTTACAGAAATTGAATATAGGTTCCAAATTAGATTCCCCGTTATCGAGGGAACATTCTTCATGTGCTCAGGTTAGTTTTTGCGTGTTGCATAAATCTTAAAGAAAGAAGGAGAATAACACATATTTTGAAGAACTTTTGGTTAACATTAATTATAAATATAAGTTTTTGCCAACTCCATCCCAATATTTGTCTTCAAGTATCAAACTAAATCTTATTTCTAGAGTAAAGTAACTAATTTTTATTTATATAAACCCAAAATTTGTTTATGACAAGTTTTGTATTATCACTGCTAAATTTGTATTCCGAATTTAAAGATTATGATGCGTCTTACCACACTAGAGGATAAGATATATATTGAAAAAGAAGAAGAGTGATTAATATTAAATTATTAATGAGTGATCAGTTGAGTGGACTTGATTAATTAAGTTAGGTGAAAATAAAAGTTTACACTTTTATTTATAGTAGAAGTACAACTAAATATTTGGGGAAATGAAAATAGTACCACCATTTTTTTTTGAATGATTAAAATGAAAGACGATCTAACAATTTATTACGAGAGTGTTGACTTTTTAAAGTCAAAGAGTTTCATTTTTGTGGGTTTTGCTTGATCCAAATATTTCTTCGGGTTAATATAACATCATCATTCTCTTAATAAATCAAATTCAAAATTACTCCCTCCGTCTTACAAAGATAAATCCATTTTTTTTCCATATAGATTAATAAATTTCATTTAATGTAATTGGAACCATAATTTTTTTTCACATTTTTCCTATTATACCCTCATTTATTCTACTATAATAAATATATCGGATTAGAAGATGAACATACATTTTTTATCTTTTATATGGGAGATGGGTATTTATTAGGTAAAGTTAATTATTTTGGAGTTAATAACAATGTAATTAAATAAGGGTACATTAGAAAAAAGAAAATTTTAATGCATTCTTTAAAAAACAAGTGGAATATAATTTGAGACAAATGAAAAAAGAATAGTAGACTATCTTTGTGGGATGGAGGGAGTATAACAATATATCTACTCAGTCTTGGGCATCGCTATTAATATCGCAAATAAGTATTTTAACACTATAATAATTGTCACATTAAAAATAATTTTAAAATATTTATATAAAATACTGATATCAATATCTTTAATATTTTGTCCTTTAACTCGTCGGTAACAAATTTAATATTCTTAAACTTAGTCCTAAATGCCCACACAATAGTAAATGCTACTTTTTTCCTAGAAGAAAATTGAGGATTCTATAACTTTTTAATGTTTTATTTAAAAGGTAAAAGTAAAACTATGCAAAAAACAACTATTTCCTTTCTTCTTCTTTTTTGTTGGAAAAAATCAACTATTTCTTTTGGAAATAGCAAAAATCAACTATTGATAATAACTATCCAAGGCAAAATTAAAGTTTCAATATTATATGATTAAAAATAAAATATATATGTAATATTGTTATGTTTTACCCTGCTATATTTATATACAATATACATGTAGTGTGATGTTCTCGTATTATTTTTGTATTTTAATGCTCTAGCTAAAAATTATTAATTACGATCTATTTGATAGTAATATAGAAAATGAAAAGAATAATAACTAATTTGGGTGACTAAATTGGAAGAGAATATGGAAAATAAGTTGAGAGATATAGTGAGATTAACTCTTGCTTTTTGACGTCTTCCACAGAAATTTTTTCTTTAGGTGGTGGTAAAGAAATTTTTTCCTCAAAACATAAGAAGAATGTAGAACACATAATCACAAAAATGAGTATGAGATGGTGAGCATCTAATCACTTCTCTCAACTTATTTTCCATATTCTCATTTAAATTAGTTTTTTTTTGTTTTCATTTTCTATATTATTACTATCAAATAAAGCCTACATCTTTCCTTCATTTTTTTTTTAATTCAACGTGAAAACGTTTTGTGAACGCCTTCCAAAACTAATTATTGATTCAAGAGTCTTGTGATCTCTAACTTTTAACACTTCTAGACTATATATATATATATATATATATCCTTCTTTTCAAACTTAATTAGGAAATTATGGTTGTTTTCAACTCAAATAGGAAAACAGGGGAATTATAAAAACTAGAAATTAGGTAGAAGGTCTTACTACACATTGATTTTTACCAAAACTCCAATGAATAATATTTTTTTGAATGAAGGGCCTATTTTTAATTGGTAATTAGTGTAAGAGGCCTATTTTATTTTATATTTTAAATAAAGGTATTTGAATAAATTTAAATATCATTTAATTAATAAAAACATGTTATATATTACCTAAATTACCCCCTCTTTATGAAATTTGCACAAAAATATGAATATTGCAGTGAAATATGGACTGCAATATGAACTTTGCACTAAAAATATGGACTGCAAAGTTCACATTGCAGTATAATATGGACTGCAATATGAACTTTGCACCAAAAATATGGACTGCAAAGTTCATATTGCAGTAAAATATGGACTGCAAAGTTCATATTGCAGTAAAATATGGACTGCAAAGTTCATATTGCAGTGAAATATAAACTGTAAAGCTCATATTGCAATCCATATTTTAATGCATATTGGTATTTTTTAGTTTATTTTAAGGGTTGGGATGTCATTTTATAATGAAAAAAAAAACACATGTCATATTATTAATAAAATTAAAAATAGGCCATTTATTTACAAAAAAATTATTCATTGGCTTTAATGTGAAAATCTTTCTCTAATAAGACATTTTTTTAATTGTCCCCTATAAAAACAAGAGTGAATGTAGTGATTTTAAACTAAAAAACGAAAGAAAAGATGGCGTTTTTAAAGGTGTACAAATTTGGGCCAGTTAAAAATGTTAGAAGCAATGACCTTTTTTTTTTTAAATGGAAGCTTGGGTTCTTAATCTTTTTTTAAAAAGTTTGAATGCAGGAATGGGGGAGTGAAATTTTGGAAACATAAAAATAACACCGTGGGTGGCAATTTTAGCTATAAAATAATTAGAATTTTTAGTGTTTTTAACTGAAAAAATGACATAACTTTTAGCGTTTTTAATTAGCTTAGATTTGTGCACTTTTAAAAACGCCATATTTTTTTCCATTTTTTAGTTTAAAATTACTACCTTCACTAGCGTTTTTATAATTTCTCTATTTAAATTGAAACAATCCTAATTTTTTAATTAAGTTTGAAAAGAAGTATATATGTATATATATATATAAAGTTAGATTTCTATATTTTACCTCAAATATCCAAAGCCTCATTTGCATATTCTTGATGGCACATAAAATGAGGGCCACTAGGGGCTTACACGAATTGATTGATTCCGTATGTATGTACGTATCTATATATAGTTGTAAAAAGTTTGCAAATCATTGCAAAGCACTCGAAAGGATCGCGAAATGCGCTGCTAACCTAAATGATATTTTGCCAAAGTGCTCGACGACAAAAAAGGAGAGAAAAAAGGGCCATTTTGAGGCTTTATTTAATTATTATTATTTTCGGGGTCAAGTAATTTCCCATCCCACCGACAGAGTTGGGTTCGACCATCCTCATCATTTGTGTTTCCTACCTCCTCCTGGAATTCAAAATCACCATTTAATTTTACTTTCTATAAATTTTATTATAAAAGTTAGTACGTTTATTTATAATACGAATTAAGGTAATTGATTTGACTACTATTTTAAGTGACAAATTTAATAATTTATAATGCATCTAATAATTTTAAAAGTGTAAAGTTATCTTGAGATAATATATGCATTTATATTTAAAAATGCAATGGGCTCCACTCATCTTTCTCTCACCTCATTTCCTCATGTTTTTATAAATCCCTTATAATTTATGTAAATTTTTTCTCAACTAAATGTTAAAGTATGCGCAATACATGTGCACTTTTAATTTTTTACATGCGTATCATCTATTTGAAAATAAAAAAAAATAAAAATAAAGATTGTGTCTGCTTTAGAGCTCAAACATTGATATAAAAATAATCATAGTAAGGACAAAATTAAAAAAAATATATTAATTTAGTATCATAGGAGGGTTTCTTGGCTTTCTATATTACTATAGATATCTTCTTATTTTCAAACTTTATTTTTCACATATTTATCTAAAAAAAAGTAATAAAAATTCTCCAAATGTGAGAGAGAGTTGTACATTTTCGTGTAAAATAAAGAAATACCAACCCATTTGATAGAAATAGTGATGGGGTTGCCAATGAGAGTTAGCCGGAGTTCTATGGTAGGAAAATAAAAGCTATATTTGTATTAACTGTTAAAAACTTTTTAATAAAACCTTTTTCCCCTTATTTATTTATTTTTTCTAGAAATGGTATTTTCTACTTGGGATATTAAAAAATAGGGCTTGCTTGAAAAAAAATTCTACGAAAGAATCATGGAATAATATTTTTGTCAATTAAGAGCCTAGATTTGACCAAACTCCAAAAGGAGTACAAAGTTAACTTTACAGTAGATTTTTAAATTGTATTTTTTTATTGAATCGTGCAAAATTAAGTTTGTACTAAATGTTTTTTAGCACATTATTATAAATAAATGTTTAATTGATAGTGCTTTAGAATAATTTTAACAAATTACATATTCAAAACATGTCTATAGTACAATTCAAAACATATTGATGTGACTACAATAAAAAATATCCAATGGCTATTAATAATTCTTGCAAATGTAATGGATGAGCTTTTACTTCATTTCTTTTTCATTTTAATTTATTTTGTTGATTAGAAACTTACCCAAGAATGTTACTGTAACATCTTTTTCTCTCTCTAACTTTTCAACTTTTTCATCTTATATCTCTCCTCCTTTCTATCTTCTCTCAAATGGTCGATCACCAGATCCTCAACCTCACTTATATCTGTGCGGCTCATCTTCACGCATTGTTGCTAAAAATTCACCAATAAGATCAAACCCCTATATATATATATATATATATATCTCAAATCAACCCCATCTCTTGAACCGCTATTCTCTAACTCATCGTCTTTCTTTCTCTAAAATCAAACTCTTGCTTCTTTAATCTATCAGTCTCTCTGCTTTCTATCTCCATTTCTCCTCATTTTCTATTTCTAATAATTTCCACTTCACCTCTTGGTGCCTATTTAAGGTGGAATTTTGATAGTTGGTTGTTAGTGTGTTGGGGGTGGAACGAAGTTGGTCGATTTTAGCGGTGTTAATTTCAGTAAGAGATGAGTAATTTCTTGGTAGCTCACATGATTAAAAATGTTTTCTTTTAGGTGGTACTATTCTTAAAATAATTATGTTTATTTTTTTATCATTATACAACTTTAAAATATATAATACAATTTTTTAGCACTATATGTTTTGATAGGACCGAATAAGTAATATAAAAATTAATTGGGTAAAAAAGTGTGCATGAGCTCCCTAATTGTGAGCTTAGTTGGGAGTTATGTTGTTTGGCTTGAAGAGCCCCTCCTGGTCACGGGAGTTAATCTCCTTGAATGTTCTGAATCATGCTTCACCAGTTGAACGAAATTTTGCTTTGCGTTGTGGGGGAAAAAATTGCAATGTTTAGATATGAAATAAATAAAACTTTAAATATGTTATATAAGACGTTTGCTTTTATTTTGAAGCAAATATTTATATTTACTTTGTTAATTTGAAAATAATCATAGTAATGGTTTTTATTTGTTAAGTTGTTACTTGACATTAGGGTTATACATAAAGTTTTTTGGCAAGTGAATTAAGATTTTTCGATTGCTAATATTTTTTCACTTTTTTAGTGAAATTTTGTCAAGTGCCTAAATGGGTACCATTCATTCTTAACATTAATGACTTTGTATATAATTTTAAAGTGAAGTTAATTTTATTGTGTGATATCTACAAAAAAAAGGTTAGAGATGGCAAAATAGTTCAACTCATCAGATATTTTAACTTTATCCAGCTCCAATTTGTGTAGTTGTTATTTGACATTGAAGTGATATAACAGATTTTTTAGCGAGTGAATTAAGGTTAGCTGTTATTGGGTCGACTGCTACTCTTTCAGTTTTTCTTTTTTAAAATTTTGACGAGTGTTGAAATAAGTACCATTTCTTCTTAACATAAATTACTCTTTATATATAATTTTAAAGTGGAGTCAATTCTATTGTCACAACATACTGTACAAAGCTCAGGTGGGCAAAATGGTTCGACCTGTCAGACCCTAATAGGTTTTTTTTTTTAATCGGGATGGGCTTATGTTTTTCAAATTCTAACTAAACATGTGTGTCCCGAATGTAATGTTTTTCTCTTTAATTAATACCCTAAGCAAGTAAGTGGATTGAATTAGGAAGGGGTGTTTAATTGAAAACCCAACTCAAATCTGGAATCCAACCATTTTATCAAATTGTAGAAAATATCATTTACTATTGTATAAAAATAATTTTCTTTTTTGTTGCGTAATTCGTTTTATACAAGTATTGTGCCATTGGGCACAGGCATTACCCTAGTTATGGTACAAGAAAGAGAATGGTGATTAGTACGTATGCTCTCAACTTTTTATTGTTAGTTTTACCAACATCCAAATAATTTGATCAACCAAAAATAATTAAATATCTCAGCAAATTCTCAATTTTGTTTTGATATCTTAGAAAATAAAAATATAACTGTTAACGTGGAACTAAACAAACAAAATTAGAAATAGATAAATTGAAAAAAGGATGTGAGAAAGTCAACGAGATTATATTTAGTAATGAGTTTACCAAATTTTAGTACCAATAATATGATAGTGAATAGTTGTGAAGAACGTATGCATGCCAAAGTTTACCGTTAAAAGGATTCATTAATTATTGGGATGTATGATGTATTTTAAGTTTTGGTCACCTTTACTTCAATATAGCTCAATATCATACTCCCCCCCCCCCCACACCCCCCCACAAATATATATATATATATATATATATGTGTGTGTGTGTGTGTGTGTGATATTTAATCTTGTTGTATCCCGCAACAAATGCCGTTAACTTGTAAAAATCTGTTCCTGCTGGTCTAACTATTCAACAAGAAAGACGTAAGCATCAAAATCAGTTTGGTCTAGACTGAATTAAGCTTATATATAGAGGTTTGCTCGAGAATATTATTATATTGTTCTTGTGTGGTTGAAATTAAGGGATAACCTCTTTCTCATCCAGCTATCTAGTTGAGACTTGGTTTCGCCTTGAGAGATTGCAGCTATTGTTTTTATAGGGTTAATTACAAAAATATACAATGTACTTTCACCCATTTCATACTTTGGTCATTGTACAATTTTTTTGATGAAACTAATAATATACTTTGTGTTTGTTTTCATTTTGATCATTTCGTCTATCAAAGTTAGTAACTCCGTTGACGGCGGGCTAAGTTGGCAAACGGCGGGCTGAATTGGCACTAACGGTCATACGTGGCATCCCACGTTGTATTTACATAAAATTATTTTTATATAAAAATTTAAATTTATTTAAAAAAAATTTAAAAAAAGAAAAATGAAACAGAGTATTCATCTTTTTCATCTTCATCTGCTCCTCTTTTTCTTCATCTTCACTTTGACCGTCGATGGCTGTTGCTCCTCTTCTTCTTCTTCATCTTCATTACCACCATCGATGGCTGCTGCTCCTTTTCATCTTCATATTCTTCTCTCTCTATCTCTTCTTTTTATTGTTCTTCAATGGCTGCTCTCTCTTCACTAACATCTAATACACCATTGATGGCTGCTATCTCTTTCTGAACATATTTGTACCTTTATAAGCTTCATTTCATCGAATCTAATTTGTGTATATGTATAGATCTATGTATAGATATGTTAGTGTATATATGTGTACATTTATAGGTTTGTGTGTATATTAATTAATTTGAGTATATATATGTCTATATATAACTGTTTGTGTATATATATATGATTTCTCTATCTAAATTTCCGGTGACCACTGAAAAAGAAGACTCACCGGAAAAGAAGACCCTTTTCATTTTTTTAATTTTAAAATGGATTTAATTTTTTATATAAAAATAATCTGATATAGACGCCACGTGGGATGCCACGTAAGACCGTTAGTGCTAACTCAGTCCGCCGTTTGCCAACTCAGCCCGCTGTTAACGGAGTTACTAACTCCGATAGACAAAATGACGAAAATGAAAACAAACACAAAGTACACTATTAGTTTTGTCGAAAAATTTATACAATGACCAAAGTGTAAAGTGAGTGAAAGTACATTGTATATTTTTGTAATTAACCCTTTTTGATATTATTAGATCATTTGCATTTTTTGTCATATTGCCTTTTCATTTATTCTTATAGTCAGTAATGAGGTTGTACATCGATTATTTTGGGAATTGGTGGACATGACCCCTCTTAATTTAGAGCATCTCTAATGGGCATGTGTAAATCATGACACATAGAATTTGTGTAAAATTTACACAATGTGTATAATTTTTGGTGTTGCAATAGTGTTGTGTAAAACATTCCACATCATCATTTGTGTAAAATAGGTGTCCATTTTACACATCCACATTGTAACACCAGGTGTTTATATTAATATATTGGAAGTTACTTTGTTTTTTTTATGTGTGAGAACCTATGGTAAATAGTTGTAATATATGAAAAAGTTTTATTGTTCTCGCGTAGAAACCGATTTCGTCGACCAAACTTGCGAAATTCACCAAAAATTCATTTTTTAACTCCCTTTTTAGTGAATCCAAAGACATATGTTAGATTTCGAACTAAATTTTGATATAAAATTTTTATCCACAACAGTCGCCTATTGTGGAAAAACAGGCGCCTATTGGATTTCGAGCCCTGGACAATTTTTTCAGTTTTTTTCTCTGAAGTGGACAGTCGCCTATTTTTGTAAAAGAGGTGTCTGTTTTTGAAAAACAGGCTCCTGTTGCAACGTCGGTTGAAAAGTTTAAAAAGGTTTTCTAGAGCCTTATTGGAGCATTTTTCATGAAATGAAAACTAAGCTTTAGGAGCTCGTTTTTCCTCTACTTTTCTCTCTCTAAAATTTATCAAAAATCACATTCCGAATTTCGATTCGACCTTAAGGAAAGTTATTCTACACGGGGATTGAGGTGAGCTAGGAATTTCAAAATTTAATCGGACGGATTTTCGAATATCAACTTTCTCTTTTTTCTTTCGGCTTATAAGTTTGAGGTAGGGGTTCTCTTGCCTTCAAAACTTGATAAAATATTTTTTGAGCTTAATAATTGTTGTATTTGACTTATGTTGGTTTGAAAACTCATGAGCAATGAAATATATGGTGTTTGATGATTTCTAGAGTTATATTTGCATGATTTAAGGCAAACTATGCCATACACACTTGTTGTAAATTGTTATTAGAATCATATACGGTATCTCTTGGTGGTGTGGGTGTTGTTGGTTGAAAAAATTGAATTATTGATGGTTTAAATGCACCAAGAGATACGGAATGGGATTGATTTGAGTATATATGGCATAGATTGCTTGGTATATGCACGAAATTATATATTTGCATGCCATACACATTATCATTGTGTTAACCAAGCGCTTGGAGGATTCTCAGTATATGTTATTCTTATGGCCTGACGTATGGGGCGTATATCTCATATTGATGATGATGGTGATGAAAGCTCATTATGATCATGATATTATTTTGAATATGATATGATCCTAATATGAATCCTGATATGGTTCTACTGTGGCCCTTCGATTGTGAAGGGATGATGTATTGGTTGGTGCTTACCGGTATGAAAAATAAGTGGGGTCTAGTGTCCTTGGGTTGAAAATCCCTAAACTTCCGGAGGGCAGCAACACGTTGGCTATCTAGAGCTAGAGGCGTGTAGCCCGAAAATCTAGACAACAGTAAGGCACTAATGATTCTATTGCGATGATATTATTGGCGAATTTATGGTCCAAATTGATTATGGTCTATTGATATTCTCTAGAGCCGATGGGCCAACTTATGACCATTATTGGATTATTCTCTCGGGCGGACAGGCCCATGTTCTATTCTGGCAGTATGGATATATTCTGGCAAAGTGGTTCTATGGTTGACACAAGGGAGTTAACTTGCATTGGCATGTGTATGCATTGCTTATTGAATAAATGGTTCTAAACTTGTTTATGTTCTATACATGATGCTTTCATTGTTACTCACCCCTACTGAGCGTGTAGCTCACCTCGTTTTCTAAAACTATTACATGTACTCATGAGTTCCAGGGGGACAAAGAGGACGATGGTTTTCGAGGTGAAGTAAGTGATACTATGGTTTATCTTTTGTAATTATGGTTTCCGGGGTGCGGAAAGCCATGGGACCGGTTCAAAATCTCTTATATTGTATGTATATGTTTCTTGTGATGGATTTATATTTATGATTGATATAGCATCAAACATAGCCTTAAGTTTTAAAAACCCTATTTCCTCGGGTATTTTTCGGGTCTATTGTTTATTCCGACCCGACCCTTATATTATTATTATTCTCTATTTTATTTTATAAGATATATAATTATATATGACTTTAAGATAAAAAATAAAAGAGCAACCCTAATCTAAGCCCCGTCTATTTTCATTTTCCCCTCCCCACAGGCCACAGCGCCGCTTCTGCCTTCTTCCCCAAATCCTTTATTCTTCCCCACAGGAATTCACGAATATGAGGTAAATATGGTATGTTTGATAACTTTTCTACTTAGTTTGTCATTTAAGTATTTTATTACTTATATTTACTATTATTCCTTTTTTTTTCAGGTGGTGTTTATTGTTGACTGTTGTGATGCATGTTGGAGTGGGGAATTATATTTTAAGAATAGTTATGCAATTTGTTGGGTGGGGAATTATATTTTAAGAATAATTATATTTGGTGTTTGAAGTATTATTGTAGCTTTACTATTCTTTTGTGTGAGCCTACTGTTTATTCTCAGATTTTGATTATGTTAAAGCAGGCGTGTGATATTAAAGCAGTTGTGTTAAAGTAGGTGTTATTTAATTCGGGTTGGGTCGGGGCGGGTTCGGGTCATGGGAATTTAATGCGGAGCGGGTTTGGGAAGTGTAAAGAAAACCCGTCTCGGGTTCGGGGCGAGTTCGGGGCGGGATTATATATGTGCGGGTCGGGTTCGGGTTTTGCCGAACCCGCCCCGTTGCCATTCCTAGTCCTACTAAGATGGGTTAGTGACACTCCAAGTCTTAATTACAAGTGTTATTTTGTAGATTAAGGCGTGGGTGTTACACACGTCATCATTTTCTCTCTTAAACTTTTTACAAAATATTAAAAATAATAGAAGTAAAAATCAAAATATAATTTTATTATGATATTTGTATATTTGAATTCTACTTATCAAAAGCTTTAAAATAATACATATTTTGACTATTAAATTATAAATAAAAAATATTGAATATTACATGTGAATATATATTCCATATGGTACAATGTCATTGGTTCATTCAAATTTTACACAACAATTTTAAAGTGTATCATTTGAGCACAAATAAAAATGTGTAAAATTAATTTTTATCCACCAAATGTCTATTTTTTTATTGTTCCACATGTTTTTACATATTCAATTTACACATTTACCATTGGAGATGCTCTTAGAGTGTTTTCAAGAGGAGGCGTGGTTTTATTTACTAAAGGGTGTCGGTAAAGGCATTATTAATTTAGGTAAAGGCATTATTAATTTATAGTTACACACTTATTATTAAAAAATAACTAGGGTGCATTAATTAGTCACTTCATTTTTAACTCAATATATATACATATCCTTTTAGATTTTGAAAATAACGACTCCTTGATCTAATATTTATATTCAATAAACACAATCTGATTAATATAGAATTTCATTGAAACATTTTTCATTTGAGTTGTAGATGGGTTTTCATTTCATACTTTGATACTCTTTTGATGACATTTATTTTAGTATTATTGCAACAATAATGTTTTCAATTTTCTCTAGTAAAATGGAATAAATGTAGCCGGAAAGAAATAGACAAAAAAGTGTTTTTTGTGTTTAGAATTGGATTGAAAAAAATTAGTACAGAAATAGATATATAAAATTCAATATTTTTTTTAATATTATAGTTAACCTACTTTCCGGTTGAATTTTTTAATAAAATTTGGTGGAGATGTTCTACACATGATGAAGAACATCTCCACTAAATTTTATCAAAAAAATTCTATCAAGAAGAGTGTCAAATGACCCGATCCATAAGTAAGGTCCTTACTTAAAATTTTCATATAACCTATAACTTCTTACTAGGAATTGTGTTGATCAACCTAATTGCTACAAATTAGTTACAGCGAATTTATTTAATTTGATGGGTTTATGGTTCAGCACTTTGAAAGTGGCAATTATGATTGTCAGCCATATTATTAATCACTTGTATAAAAAAAATTATTAATTAATTTCATCTTCACACTAATAATTTTTTTTTGTTTGATACAAACGTACATAGTGGTTGGTCGGGGGGAAGGAAACAAGGTTCTGGTGACTCGAATCTGGGCGTGAGAAAATTCACCCTTTTTTTTTCTATACTAGCATCTCAAGTGCGGGAAAGGATCTAAAGATGACCAATTTTTTAGTCCTTAAATGCGGACCAATAGAGGTTAAATGAATGAGTGATGAAACTCGGTGAAAATGATTTCCATGATCAATATAGATCATTTTCACCAAATTTCATTGAAAAATTTAAATAGGGAAATAGGCTAGCTAAAATATTTAAAATTTTAACGGCCCTAAATGTGCATATATATCATTTTTTTAGTTAACATACTTCTCAATTTGAATTTTTAGGTGAAATTTGGTAGTGATAATCTACTACTAATTATGGAAATGATCTGTACTAAGTTTCATAACAAAATTCATCCGTTTAATCTGTCAAAATAGTTGGTCCGTATTTAGGGAACAAAATTTTTGTCCTCTTTAGATCCTTCTCACCTCAAGTGTTATTCACGTTTTTTTTTTGGGTAGAAATTCACGTTAATAAGTTGAACTATTCACTTTTGTTACATTAATCTTAACAACATATTTATCCAAAGCTAGAAGTAAATATTTTGGTCACATTAATCTTAATAAAAATATTTATCTGAAATTAGAAATAAAAAATTTCCATTAAAAACTTCCGAGCTAAAAATTGGGCCAAGACTTAAGATGATACTCCTAGATTTTTAGAGCATTTCAAACGGGTGTAAAAATTGACTTGTAAATTATTTCAGTCAACTAACTTTTATATAAAACTTGAACACTAAAAAAATATGTTTCAAAGGTAGTTTTGTAAATGTGTAAATTTTGAAATAACATTCCAACCCATGCTAAATATCAATTTAAGTAAATTTTTATTATTCTTTTTGAATTTCTCTATAAATAAATAATCTTATAGTCACGAATGGATCTTGATTTATAGGTGTTGATGAATATATTTTAAATATAATTTTTATTAAAATTCAAATCTTATATTTGAAGTTAATAAATTTTAAAATTTTATAAAAAGATAAAGAGGGAAAAGTAGTGTGATATTATATAAATTATATAAATTTTACGTAAAATAAAAATATAGAAGGTGCATGTTGTTATTCGGAGAAAGTTTCATTTATTTGGTTAAAATCCAATTACAAGAAAGGAAGCACTTTCAATCCTAATCAATGATAATATCCCAACTAACATAAGCCTCCCCACAAGTCTAATTTGCTAACATAAGCCAGGGGTGCGCCTTTTACCAACCATGCCCCCCACCCTCAAACTCACCATCGTCACCTCCATTTACGGCAAGCCTAATAAATGGGTCAGCACCCTCTCCTCCCTCGCCACCGCCACCTCTCATAACGCCGCACCGGCAATACCACGGAGGCGGCTGATGTGGGCTCGCGGGTGGAGGATAACACCGTGCGCACCCCTAGCCCCCTCAGCGCACGATAATAATAACAACAACAACAACTACTACTACTCCTCTCTACCCTATAGGAAGGTCTTAGGGTTTCGTGGTCAGAAAAGTTTCAGTTACTATTCCTCCGAAGAAAAAGGAGGAGAAGTATTAGGAGGAAGAGAATCTGCGACTGACATGGATAACAACAAAGATGGACTGTGGTTGGGGAATAACAAACGCTCGCCTCCGTCTTTAACGTCGCACAACAACCACCGCCTGAAACCGCCTTCTCAGCATCAGTCTGCTAAGTTGCTCACATTGCCTACGATCTTGACCTTCGGCCGTGTTGCTGCCGTTCCGCTTATCGTTGGCAGTACGTTATTATATTCTTCTATCTTGATTTATTTTGTATTTATTCAATCCTTAAATTCGTTTTACATGATAGGATATTGAGTTGAGAATATATTCGCACAGATTTATTTTTCATTTGATGCTGATTCCGGAGCCATTTTATGATTTAGACTCGATGGAAACGATAAATCGGTTAATATTTCTCATATTTTTTATGATATTGCTAGGATATTTTGATTGGTGCTTGTTCATCCATGTTAACACTTGGAATCTGTTGAAAGGATGATGGATTCACACACATACATGAATGTGTTTGTATTTTCTATCTGTGGAGTTTCCTCTAATACTGATGATAATGTTGGTTTTGGCAAGTTATTTCCGTACTGTTTATATATAAAGTTCATTCAATGTTTACAGGTGAGTTATATTAACCAGTTGTAAGAAAATCTTTTTCTTGTATAATGCCATTTTTGAGAATTTCTAGTTACTAACAATTGTTTGACTGGATAGCTATTCAACTATATATTACATGATAATCGAATTTCTAGTTTTCTTTCAGAAGAATTTATGCATTTGAACATGATATGTTTCTGTTGGTCTATAGGTTAGAGTACATATTGGTGGTTTCATATGTTAATTGCACCTTATAATTTTGTTGTTGGCCTTTTTTGCGCTTAAAATTTTACTTTGGCCAAATGCTTGAAAGTGAAAAATTCTCAGAGAGTGGATAAACAAATAAACTCTGGAAGTCTCCATAATGATGACTATAGATTGCTAATGGCAATTCATGTCATGCATATTTATGATGACCTGTTGGATAAGGACTGTATTTAAAGACTGTTTTACCAATAGGATGAGCATTATATTCTTTGTAGCCAAATTATTGGTATTCATGTTATGCATGTATGGTTCAACCTCTTTAGCTGTTGCTGTTAGTATATAATTATTAGTCCTTTGTCTTTTTTTCCTTGAACTTGAGACCTGATAGCATAGAAAAACGCCTTGGACTTCTGTATTTATTTTCCAGTATTCTCTATTGTAATGGACACTTCATGTTGGCTGTTCATTTGATGGGACTAACATGCAATTTTATTTTCACTAGCTTTTTATATGAATAGTTGGTGGGGAACAACTACTACGACAAGTATCTTCATTGCTGCAGCAATTACAGATTGGCTTGATGGATATATTGCTCGAAAGGTGCAGTCTATTTGTTTATGGAATTTTAAAGCAGCAGAAATTGGGCTTTTCTGTCTTATTTCATATTTATTTCGTATCACAATTAAACAAAATAACATTCTTTGATGTGTTCCAGATGAAGTTAGGGAGTGCATTTGGTGCATTTTTGGATCCAGTAGCTGATAAGGTATGCTTCCTCTGCTTCAGTATAAGTTCTGCAATTTCGGTTGAACTTGTTTACTCAAACACGGTACCCTGGGCTACCAAGAAAGTACATAAGTTCCCATTGTAAGGACTAAGGACCATCTAAAGGTCCATCATTTGATTCTCATGCTTACTGTATGCAGCTTATGGTTGCTGCTACCTTGGTCTTGTTGTGTACAAGACCTCCGGACATTGCTACATTTGAACAAATGCCATGGCTATTGACTGTACCCTCAATTGCGATCATTGGTAGAGAGGTAAATTACCTTACCCTTTCCTCATCCTGCATTGATACAAAAGACTTGTTTTATTTATCATCATCAGTATTAGAGGAACTCCAGACAGAAAACACATTCGCATGTGTGTGTGAATCTATCATCCTTTCAAAAGAGTCAAAGTTTTAACACAGATGAACAAGCACCAATCAAAACATATCCTTGCAATATCATAACAAATATAGGGGAGTACACTTTCATTTATATTATTTACCCATTTGTTTTTCTCTTTTTCGCTATTCTTTGCCTTGTGGCTTCTGACTATTTTCTAATTCTGTTCGGTTGTTTGGTTGTTTCTTTGCTGGTTTGTTCTAACTTATTATTTTGCACATTTAGATGGAAATGCCAATAAGCAAGAGATTGAACCTGTTCAAGATAGTTAGTTGTATTAAGAAACTTATAGCAGTTACACAAAATCATCATATGACCTGCAAGCTCCGGCGGTGTTCTAAAAATAGTTATCACAGTGCAAAATCTTTTCATTGGGTGATGATATGGTCCATACTATCATGTCAGAATGGGCTTCATTAAAGAAATTATAGCACAATTCCTACCATTCCTGCTTTTAATTATCAACTGAATTCGTATTGACTAAAAGGTAGCCTTCAGTTTTTGAAGATCCCTTTATCACAAAAGCTTTGTTGATTTGACACCTAAAATGTGTTTACTGAAGTTTTACTCATTCGATATCAAAAAACTTACTTTCTTTATTATCTTGCTGGGAATTCATTTTGAGGTCTTTAGTTAGATTATATACTGATCTGGTTCTTAGTGGCTTTAGGTTATTATCTAGGGGTTATAACCGGATTAATGATCCGAGTGTTGTGTAGACATTTGGTGACACGGACACGCGTACTAATACATGTCAGCAATAATACTGATGTGTATGGTTTTGTCCCATTAAGATGTGAGCTTTATTGGATAAAAGTTCTCACAGAGCCCTAATCAATTTCAACGTGTCGTACTCACCAGATGCTATATTATTCTTTTGTGAAATTTTGTTATTTGATCCATTTATTTGGTTAACAAGTACTTCCTCCATCCCAGATTGAGAATCACTCTGATTCTGATACTTTCTAGTAAAACCCTAATTTCCACTAATCAATTGTCAAGAACAAAACCTGTTTAGCTAATTGTATCTCTTGGCATATTGATTTTAGAAATGTGTCTCTTAATTTGAGACTTCTCCACAAGGGAATTGCGACTCTTAGTTTGGGACAGGACAGGGGAGAACAATTTCCTGATATTATCAAGTTACATAAAATATAGCTCTCTAGTGCATGCACGTTATAGTTTTTTGAAATTTTTTTGTCAGTGTATCCGTATTACATATCCTTGTACGTGCTTCATGGGTTGTGGACTTGTGAAGTTTGATGCATATGGAAACTTCCCGTATAGAGTTCTTGCGGTGGCTTTGTCTGGTGCACATCCTTACCTTTGCCGATAAATAGGAATTTAAATTTAGAAGTTATGTCGTTATATTCTTTTCCATTGAGAGGATCATGAATTGAGCAATCAAATATTAATGTGCAAATATAGCAAAGGCTGTTGAAGATGCTTCCATGTATAAAATATAAATATTGAGGCTGCAGTTAACGAGGACTAATAACTCGGTTAGAAAGAAGAGGAAAAAGTCTGTAATATGATCATAGTTTCTGGGATCTATACAACCCCCTACTTACCGTGATCTACAACCCCAATCATGGTGGGTTCCGACATTGGATCTCAAACTTGATCGCTCTCAATTTTAGCCATTTACTTGCGGAGTACCTATACCCATATTATTGAAAATATACTACCATATCAAAGCAATCCCAACCACTAAGCCCAGCGTGCCATGTTCCGATAAAAAAATGTCATTAATACCTGAATCCGTACCCTGTACTCGAGTAACCCACGTTCTGGCAACATTTAATAAAATGAAAGGATAATTCACAAATACCGCGTAAAACAATGGCTGATTTCCATCTATTCACGCAAAAATGAATAATCGGTGAAGTCACGGGGAGCTTCTTCAGTATACTCTTTGAATTATGAATTTCAAGTTCTTAAGTAATCATAAGATTCAAGTACAACCAACACACAATGTTGTTACTAAGTTAACTCTTTCTCTTTGCCTGTCTATATTTTGCAGATAACTATGTCTGCAGTTAGAGAATGGGCTGCTACGCAGAATAGTAAACTTTCAGAGGTTCATTTCTAAACCTACGGCTGTTCTTTGCAGACCATCTAAGGATACCTTTTACCTGGGATCAATGCAAAATAGTAATGATAAATACATTTTCAGGCTGTTGCTGTAAATAATTTGGGGAAGTGGAAAACAGCCTCACAAATGACCGCACTAACCATCCTCCTCGCAACCAGAGACAGCAGGTTCTGACTTTTCTGTTTTCTATGGGAATCATTGAGACTAAATCAAAAAACCAAAAAGTATTTGTCCTAGTTTATCTAACTTCCTTTTCGCTCTCCAAACCTGAATTTGCAGTCTATCAGGGGCAGGGTTTCTAGTAGCATCTGGTGTTACATTGCTTTATATATCAGCAGGGCTGGCTGTATGGTCGCTAGTTGTGTATATGAGGAAGATATGGAAAGTATTGATCAGGTAGCAGTATCTATGGCTTCGACTTTTTACAGTTCTCACGGCGTAAGGGTTTGTGACGGTTTGTAGAAACACTTCTTCTATACATCTACAAACCCAACAATTGAACGCCTTTATATTATAAAACGGGTTTCTTCATACGAATGGATAAAAGAGGGAGCTGCATTTCCCCAGAGGTTGCTGCACTTGTTGTCACTCCCCCCGTTAAAAAGTTATTTTTGGAAGTTATCAATTGTTTTGGGTTATGATGATGTCTTTTCTAAGATTCCATTTGTCCTGGGCCGATTTATTTTGTTGCGGGAACGATAATATGTAAAAGAATTGATTTCCTGTTCCTTTTAGGGAACTTACGGTGAGAAAGGGTACCACTGGTTCCTTGATGCCTAAATTGGCCTCTTGATAGAGACGTGTGAAAAATGACTAGATGGTTTGGTTGGTTCGTATGAAATGTAAAATAAGAATTATCTATGATAAAAATAATATCTAGATATAATTTCATAGTTCATGAATACTTGAATATGGGTAATATGGTTGGCAACTATTATCATTTGCAATTTATAGCAATTATGTAACTTGGAGGAAGAGCTTAATTGCATGTTTTGTAGAGCTAGGCTATAACTGCATTTTTAACAGGTAGACGGCCTCCCAGTGCTATCGACTTCGTATGGCCCTGTGGCTTTGGCATTGCCGAAATTTATTCCTTAAATTCAAATTAGGAATCTGGGCTCAGGACATTATGAGTGTGTTAAGACGCATCGGATTGGAGAGTCGGATATAATTACTTTATTTCATCCGAACAGGATAAAACAATCTCACCTCTTGGGTGGGTTTTGTTAATTTCTCTTAGTGGGATAAGAAGGTTTAATGGAATAAATAAATTGCATGGATGTCCAACCCGATGAACACACTAAATATGAAATAGGATAAAGTTATTCTATTCCTCTATCTTTTTCTGCATGTCAAACGCAGCCTATAAGTATACCATATCTCACAATATTAGATTAAAGTTATTCTTCATCATTATTGGTTATATTGAGATGGTTGTTTTCTTAAAATTTGTAAAAGTCAAAAGTGAAACTCCTCATCCCGGATGGAGGGACTAATTCTTTTTTTTCTTCTTTTACGGATAAAAATTTAAATTGAATTTGTGGAGTGGGTGACCTGCAAACCTGGAAGGAATCTGGAAGTATCTACTAACAGATAGCCCAGATTAATCTTCTAAATTTAAAGAACCGCGGCTTTATAATGGTCATTCGATTCAGTTATGTGTTTCAGCAATACTAGTTTTAATGCCATTTCTTTTCTGTCAAGTGGAAAACATACTAGCATCCTTTACTTTTTCTCTTTTTTCCCCTCTTTTTAAGATTTTGTTATACTCTGGAACCGTCCGTTTGTAGAATTTTCGAATTAATGTGATGTGAAAGTGTAACAATTGCACGGTCAACTTGAACACGATACATTTTATTAAGTCATACATACCAAATGATCCAAAAATAATCATACTAGAGCATGCTTGAAATGTCAAACACGCTTGCGAACTGAAAAAAAAAACCCACTGAATATACCTCTTAAAAGACACCAATCACAACGCATCATTGTTTTGACAAACCGAGAAAATTGTAAAACTGAAACTTTTATAGATGTGACATCAAATTCGTGAGATGAATTCATCCATGTCTGTTTGGTTAAAGTCTTAAATTTGACCCCACAATTGTCTTATATCGGCACCAATGACATACAGGAGAAGCTGACAAATGAACAAATCCCACTTTGGAGAGCTCTTTTACTAAATTTGGTCTCGAGTTCTGCGCTTCGTGATGGAATTGCATTAGTTCAGAGCTGAGACTGCACAGATGAAAAAAAAAGAAAAGAAAGAGGTAAATAAATTATTGCTTTGTGAATGAATGCCTATATATAGCCGGATTAATGTTGAAAGACAATATAAGAGAGAAGGAATCATCACAACCAAAAGTAGTATAATATTACAGAGCACTATACCAAGAACCGCCTTTTGTAGATGTCAACAAGCTCCTTTGGATCGCGCTGTGTTTGTCTGTAACCCTCATTTTTGTTCATCTCCTGCAACAACATAATTATATCATATTCCAGCTACTGTAGTTAGTAATTGATCTTAATCCTAGTAATGCCAGTGCTTCATAAACAAAATACTGTGACTGTTCACTCATTGAAAACCTAGACCATTATCTTATACTCTACTCAGTCCAAATTACAGGTCCGCCTTTCCTTCAGGCAAACTCCTAAATAAGTTGTGGAGTTCTTGATTATGTTAGAATTATTGTATTCTAAGAATTTGTGAAAGTCAAGCATACAGGTAGCTAATTTAGGACGTAGAAATCATATAGGCTGGGAAATTACATATCCCTAGATACACTACTACAAGACAAAATATTCAAGTACATGTTATTGGTAGTTTGACGCTTTTTTTCACGTTTACCAATGGATCCTTGCATTAAGGTCAACCAAGGGTTGCCAACCCACCCCCCAAGTGCCCGGTGTTCGCTTCACAGACATGTACTAGCATTATCTTGGCAATCTAACACTGATGGTCTTATTTCTGTTATAGCCAAGGTAGTCCTAATTATCGTATAGCTACTACCCCTATTTCTTAGCATCTAAAAGAATTACGCGAGAAATCGCTTTGTACTCATTTTCATTATATGGTGAATTCATGTCTCGGCCATCTTGGGTGCGGACGTAGCCCTTTTATCGAGTGTGAATCACACAAAAATCCATTTTCTTGCAGTCGGTTTGAATGATTTTTTATTTCACTTCCATGTACTGATCTTTATAATGCCTACAACTCTACAACAAAGAAAGTAATCATTTTAGTACCTCAATCCATGCTGCTAGTTTTGGCCTGCCAGCCGTAATGTCATATTTCTTTACATCCAGTAAGAATGGCTTAAATCTTTCGATGAATGGAGCATAAGCTATATCCACCTGAAGGCAAGCACTTATTAGAAGCAATTTAACGTACTAATAAATCAAATAGCCAAAATCCTAATAATTTCAAGTATCCCATAACACTCAAATCCTTTTGGAGGAAAAAGGAAATAATCATTTTGAGTTACCCCTCTACTATTAATACAAAAGTAGAGTTACCCTCGTTTTCATAATCCTTTGCTTAATATCCGGAATTGACGGATCACTAATCGTGCCAAATTTTTTGCACTCTGACCATTTTGCCCCCATCTTCAACCTCTCCATCCTTACACAAGAACCGTAATTTTCCCCATCTATCTAAACATAAACCCATATCATATATCTATACAAATCTCACATTTTCTCTCTCTAAACCTAAATTAGATATACAAATCTCAACTTTTCTCTCTCTAAACCTAAATTAGATACACAAATCTCACCTTTTCTCTCTCTCTAAACCCAAATCAAGTATACAATCTCACTCTCTCTCCTACACAAGAACCATAATTTTCCCCATCTGTCTAAACATAAACCCAAACCAAACAAATCTCACTAAAATCTATACAAATTTAACTTTTTCTCTCACTAAACCTAAATTATATATACAAATTTCACTTTTTCTCTCTCTAAACCTGTATTAAATATACAAATATAACTTTCTCTCTCTAAAACTCTTCTTTATCTCTCTACAATCTAAGCACACATCTCAATATATTTGAGCTACCTATCAATTCAAGTAATTAAAACCATTTTCGCCCGTAATACCCGATTTCAAACACGCAACGTCGCAATCCATCTCCTTTCTTTGTAAATCTGAATGTTTGGAGCTCAATAAGCTTTGATTTTTTGAATTTCACCTCATTAAAGCTATCTTGAACAACAAAAATTGATTTCAAATTTTTTTCTGCCATTCAAGGTGGCTTTAATGGTAGAAAATTTTTTGAGATCTAATTTTAGTTCAGTTTAGATGCGTGCACTCCATTTTTTCAGGCGTTCATTTTCTGACAACATTTTCCGGTGTCCAATTGCATGCGTGTATATGCAAATCGCATCATCAAAGTTGGTTCATATATGATGAAGCATGAGATTTCAATTAGGTTGAAAAATCTTTGATGGAGCATGGGACTTTGTGTTGATTGGGGGTTTCCAACTAATTTTAGAGAAAAAAAGTTGGTTGGGTCTTTTGTTTAGAGAGAGAATTAGGGTTAGGGTTCATGATAAAGAAGACGGGGTTAGAAGATAGGGGTATTTTAGTCCACCATGACAAAAAACTAATGGTGTTAGAGATCCGTCAATTTCTGGAATTAAGTCAAAAGGATTATAAAAACGGGATAAGTCTAATTATGCATTGTTTGCAATTCTACTAATAATCTTGACCAAGGACCTGGTAATATAACTTACCAGACTGAATTGACCGAGGAAAAAAGGGCCATCGTCAAATTTGGAGAGAGCCTTCTCAATGTAATCAAAGGCTTCACCTGATGCAGTTCACACCATTGTTGCATTACATAAACTTGTACTGAATAATAAAAACCTCACTAGCAAAAGAAGTGTTCAAACTCACCCGCTCCACTTATTTCCTCTGCCTTGAAGGATGTAGTCACAGCTTTACTGAATGTGCCAGTATAAGACAGCAACTCTTCTGCAAACTCTTTCATTGTGGAATCCTACATTGTAAGTGAACATGTTATTTCAGCATACAGAGTTGGAGAAAAATTATTGGAATAGAGATTCAAATCTTACATCAGGGAAAAGTGAAGGTCCTTCAAAGTTACTATCGATGTATTTGATCAAATCAAGGCTTTCTCCTTTAACTTCATTGTTGTGCTCTAATGATGGAACCTGAATCAAAGCATTATAAGAGAACAGTAAATTGAATGTACAGAATCACTGGTTAGGAGTAAAATATAAGAAGAACTGAAAGACTTAGAGAGAGAGTGAGAGAAAATGAATGTTTGTATCTATTAATGTTGTGTATTACAATGGGAAATGGCATGTATATATATACAAGTAAAGAAGGAAACAAGAAGCCTTAAAATGAGGAAGAAAGGAGGAGACAAGGAGGGAAACATGGAGGAGGGAATAAAGGAAAAGAAGAGGAAAGAAGAATAATGCTAAGCTTTAATAATTACAAAGAATAATGCTAATGATGTTGGAGAATATAATCATTTCTAACACCCCCCTTCAAACTCAAGGTGGCAAATGGAAGGCCAGCTTGAGTTTGGAAAGCAAATTCTGAAAGCGACCTGTGGGATGAACTTTAGTGAATATGTCCGCGGGTTGATCTATGGATGAGATGGAAATAAGGCGGATAGAATTGCTGGACACATGCTGACGAACAAAATGACAGTCAATCTCGATATGTTTTGTTCGTTCGTGAAAGACATCATTGTGGGCAATTTGAATAGCACTCCGATTATCACACCCAATGACAGTTGGAAGACGATGAGAAACTCCCATGTCTGAAAGGAGCCAGCGTTTTTTTTTTTTTTTTTTTCACGAACGAACAAAACATATCGAGATTGACTGTCATCTTGGCCGTCTGAATTACTTCTTGGGGCTTGAAGTTCTCTCTGATTCTGCTGGTTATTACCTCTCTCAGGCCAAATATGCTTCTGATATTCTTGCCCGGGCTGGTCTCACTGATTGTAAAACCGTTGCTACTCCACAAGAAGCAGGTCTTCGTCTCACTCCTCTTGATGGTACTCTTCTTGATGATGCAACTCTATATCGTCAGATCGTTGGCAGCTTAGTCTATCTCACCGTTACTCGTCCAGATATTGCATATGCTGTTCATATTGTCAGTCAATTTATGTCAGCTCCGCGATCTACCCACTATGCTGCAGTTCTTCGCATTCTTAGATATATTAAAGGGACTTTATTCCATGGTCTACATTTTTCATCCACATCATCTCTTGAGATTCGCGCATACTCTGATTCAGACTGGGCTGGTGACCCTACTGATAGACGTTCCACTACAGGATACTGCATTTTCTTGGGGGATTCACTTATATCTTGGCGCAGCAAGAAACAGTCACTTGTCTCTCGCTCTAGTACTGAGGCAGAATATCGTGCTCTTGCAGACACTACTCAGGAACTCATTTGGCTACGCTGGCTCCTTTCAGACATGGGAGTTTCTCATCGTCTTCCAACTGTCATTGGGTGTGATAATCGGAGTGCTATTCAAATTGCCCACAATGATGTCTTTCACGAACGAACAAAACATATCGAGATTGACTGTCATTTTGTTCGTCAGCATGTGTCCAGCAATTCTATCCGCCTTATTTCCATCTCATCCATAGATCAACCCGCGGACATATTCACTAAAGTTCATCCCACATGTCGCTTTCAGAATTTGCTTTCCAAACTCAAGCTGGCCTTCCATTTGCCACCTTGAGTTTGAAGGGGGGGTGTTAGAAATGATTATATTCTCCAACATCATTAACATTATTCTTTGTAATTATTAAAGCTTAGCATTATTCTTCTTTCCTCTTCTTTTCCTTTATTCCCTCCTCCATGTTTCCCTCCTTGTCTCCTCCTTTCTTCCTCATTTTAAGGCTTCTTGTTTCCTTCTTTACTTGTATATATATACATGCCATTTCCCATTGTAATACACAACATTAATAGATACAAACATTCATTTTCTCTCACTCTCTCTCTAATGTTAGAAATGATTATATTCTCCAACATCATTAGCATTATTCTTTGTAATTATTAAAGCTTAGCATTATTCTTCTTTCCTCTTCTTTTCCTTTATTCCCTCCTCCATGTTTCCCTCCTTGTCTCCTCCTTTCTTCCTCATTTTAAGGCTTCTTGTTTCCTTCTTTACTTGTATATATATACATGCCATTTCCCATTGTAATACACAACATTAATAGATACAAACATTCATTTTCTCTCACTCTCTCTCTAAGTCTTTCATGGTCTTTTTCGAATAAAAAGGCCATAGTCATATGAACTAGAAATAAAACCTAGTTCTCGAATGGTAGAGCTGAACTTTTCAAACCAGGCACGAGGAGCTTGCTTAAGGCCATATAAAGCTCGACGAAGCTTGCAAACTTGAGAGATGGAATGTGGAACCCCTGGAGGTGGTTTCATGTAGACTTCTTCAGAAAGATCACCATTTAAAAAGGCATTCTTTACATCCATCTGAGAAAGTTGCCATTTACGAACAGCAGCAACTGCGAGAAGGCTTCTGACAGTGGTTAAAGAGCAACGGGAGCAAATGTTTCTTCATAATCGATACCATATTCTTGATTAAAACCTTTAGCTACAAGTCGAGCTTTGTATCGATCAATAGATCCATCTGATTTTGTTTTGATTTTATAAACCCATTTGCATCCGACTGCTATCTTTCCGGTGGAAGAGTGACCAACTCCCAAGTTTGGGCTTTATCTAAAGCCTGTAATTCTTCAGACATAGCTTGCTGCCACATAGGATTAGAACTAGCCTCTTTATAAGATGTGGGTTCATGATGTGAAAATATGGTAGAATAACAGTGATAGTCACGAAGATGATGAGGTAACTGTCTTACCCGATTAGACTGACGAGGTTGAGGTGTTTAATGCTCAGAATCGTTGGACGAACCAGCATCATCAGAATAGTCCGTTGTTGGTACAGGAGACGAGTCATTAGATGGATCAGTGGTAGTGATAGATGGGTTCAACTCTGTGGGCGGAAGTGTCAGCAGGTGGTTCATGAATTTCGTTAATAACCGGCGACGGTGTAGAGGAGACGGATGGGTATAAGTCGGCAGTAGAGCTAGTGAAGAACGGGAGAGAGGTTTCGGTGGTGATATGAAATTTAAAGATTGATGAAAACATTTTGTGTTCCCAAAAATGACATGACGTGAAATGCGAAGTCGTTTCGAGATTGGATCCCAACACCGATAACCCTTATGTTCTATCCCATACCCGAGGAAGCAACAAAGGCGAGAACGAGGTTCCAGTTTGGAATGTTCATGAGGCTGAAGGAGGACAAAGCAAACGCAACCAAAAACTTTTAAAAGGTTATAATTTGGTGAATGACCATACAACCTTTCATAAGGCGATTGATTTTGAAAAGATGGAATAGGATGACGATTAATGGTATAGACCGAAGTAAGAGCTGCTTCGCCCAAAAACTTTCAGGACATCCACTAGATATGAGAAGGGTTCGAACTGTATCTAAAATGTGACGATGTTTGCGTTCAGCTCGTCCATTTTGTTGAGAAGTGCCAGGACAAGAATATTGAGAAATAGTTCCTTGCTGACGCAAAAAATTTAGAAAGTTGGATTCTTTATATTCCATGGCATTATCAGCACGAAATATTTTGATTGGTTTAGAAAATTGGGTTTGAATCATTTTGGCAAAATTGTAATATATCTGTGGTAATTCGGAACGATTTTTCATAAGATATATCCAAGTAAATCGAGTGTGATCATCAATGAAAACAACAAAATATTTTGACCCCCCCATGGTGCTATGAGGAGAGGGTCCCCACACATCAGAGTGAATAAGATCAAATGGTGCAGAGGAAAGAGAATCACTTTTATTAAAGGATAACGCAGGTTGTTTTCCAAGTTGACACGATAGACAAGATATACTTTCTGATTGGACAGTTCTAATTTACCAGTAGAAATAAGAGATTTAAGCCTATCTTTGGAGATATGACTTAACGAGAATGCCACAATTCGAAAAGAGAGCTGGAGAGAGCTGGAGCAGTGGACAAAGTAGATGTGAGTTCAGATGGTGTATGGAGGTGAATGAGCTCGAACATCCGACCAATTTTACGGCCTATCCCAATGATTTGCTTCGTCCTTGGATCCTGTACATGGCAACCAGAAGAAGAAAATACAACATTTAGACCAAGATCACAGAGTTGACCAACAGATATAAGATTTATAGTCAATTTAGGAATGTGAAATGTAGATGCAAGGGATAGGTTGGATGTGGATATTGGTCCAATATAGTTAACAGGTAATTGGGATCCATCAGCTGTTTTAATGGGAGATGTGTGTGGGGTAGAATGTTTTGAAAGAAATATTGTGGAATCAGATGTCATGTGGTTACAACAGCCAGAATCAAAATACCAAGAATTACCTGAAGTTACAGACATTGCATTAGATGGACCAGATAAAACCTGTTTTAGCATTTCAGCAAGATCATTATTGGTGACAAGTGATGCTGGAGTAGGTGGTGGTTGAGTGGCAGCAGCAGCAGTGTCAGATCTGATATTATTATTTCTGGCAGGATTCTTGTAACAATCAGAACCGAAATGTTTTGGACCTCGCTTATGACAGTACTTACAAACCCGTTTGGGACAGTAGAGCAGCGTATGGGTAGTCTCATGACAGTATGTACATTCCTTTGATGATTGTCCAGATTTTGACTGAGTGACAGCAAGTACTCCACTAGAGTTCTTGGAATTTACCCCAAGTCTGGTTTCTTCAAAATGAAGGGCCGTGACAGCGTCATCAAGAGTTGGCAATGGATGGCGATGGAGAAGAGATGCTCGAACAGGCTCAAAACGGTCATGCAAGGCCATGAGTAGTGTCATCACATGTTGTTGATCCCTATAAGTTACAAACTTCTCAACATCAGTGGTACACGACCAGACGGGTTCAGAAAGAGCTAATTGATCCCATATAGCTTGCATCTCAGATATGAAATCATCAATGGATTGATCAGGTTGTTGTCTTTTGGCTTGGAGGGCAGTCAAAAGTTGGTATTGGTGTGCAAGATCTTTAGTAGTGTATCGAGATTTGAGAAAATCCCAAACTTCTTTCCCAGTGGTAAAGCGCCCAAACTGTTGATTAATGGAGGAAATAGAAGAATTGCGGCACCATGTAATGATATCACCATTGTTAGCGATCCAGTCATCTTGCCTGACGGAAAATTTTTCATCTGACTCATTTCCTTTTGACATGGTTTAGTAACCTCTCCAGTGATAAGACGCCACACCCTTCGAGCTTGTAGGAAACTAGTCATGGCCTGGGCCCAGTGGATGTAGTTGGGTCCATTGATAGTGATGGAAATAGGTCGAGAGATTTCGGGACGATCCATAAAAGTATTTGGGATTGATTTTGGAGATTTGGGGCAATTTGGATAGATTTTGGATTAATTTGGAATTAACAGAAGGTTCGAGGGTGAATATGAGAATAACAGAAAGTTCTGGGGCAAATATGGAAATAACAGAAAGTTCTGGGGTGAATATGAGAATAACAGAAAGTTCTGGGGTGAATATGAGAATAACAGAAGGTTTTGGGGTGAATATGGGAATAACAGAAAGTTCTGGGGTGAATATGGGAATAACAGAAAGTTCTGGGGTGAATATAAAAATATCAGAAAGTTCTGGGGTGAATATGGGAATAACAGAAAGTTTTGGGGTGAATATGGGAATAACAGAAAGTTTTGGGGTGAATATCAAAATAATAAGAAAAATTTGCTTACTTGGCAGTCAACGATGATATGGCCGGTCAAAGATGATGTGGCTGATACGTGGCAGATGACTGTGCTGGGTGATGACGTGGCAATTTTATTTATTTATTTATTTATTTTTTTTGATTTAGAAGGCTTAGATGGAGAATAATTTTGAGTAGGATCACAATCCCTCTGATACCATGAAAGACTTAGAGAGAGAGTGAGAGAAAATGAATGTTTGTATCTATTAATGTTGTGTATTACAATGGGAAATGGCATGTATATATATACAAGTAAAGAAGGAAACAAGAAGCCTTAAAATGAGGAAGAAAGGAGGAGACAAGGAGGGAAACATGGAGGAGGGAATAAAGGAAAAGAAGAGGAAAGAAGAATAATGCTAAGCTTTAATAATTACAAAGAATAATGCTAATGATGTTGGAGAATATAATCATTTCTAACAAGAACAAAGAACTATATATATATATATATATATATTTATCCACCTTGTTTGGCGGGTAAACTTTCTCCTTGTACCAATCTGGCCTGTTTTGTAGATCAATAGGAACCAATTCAATCTTGTCCTGCAATCCCTGTTTCGCCCAACAAAATGCAAATTAACAATTAACCACACTGCAATCATAACTACAGAAAGAATAAGACCCAGCACTTGTTTCAACTTAGAATAAACAGTAGAGCCCATATCATGAGAGTTGCACCAAATTACCTTACAATTACGTGTAATCCAAACACGCTGGGCATAGGGGCATGTGTACGATATATACAGCCTTCAATGAAGAAAATGTGCAAGGCATAGTCAAATTTATCAAAACATTGCGCAAAGGTACAGAGGGGCATTTTGACAAACACATAACCGACACCTTAGCAAAGCATGAAAACGTAAAACAAAATAAAGCATTCTTGTAAAAAAGTGATGTGACGACAATTCAACCTTGTTGTTCCATCAAAAACCGCAGGTGGTTCTGACGTAGAATCAAGAGCAGGCGGGAGAACCTGTTGCAGACTTGTGCTAGAGGAAGAACAGGGAAGAAGAAAAATAATTATTAAAAGGATATTGAAAACAGAAATATGTATGTACTGCATTGTATCTGTCCGAAATATCTAAAAGAAATAAGTTTGTTTCCACAAATATTTGATTTTGATTTTGATTTTGATTTTCCTAAGGAAACGAAACAAAGGGGATATGGAAGAAAGAGAAAGAGAAAGAGTTACCCAGTGGACATTGATGAAGCTATTATTAATGTATTATTAGTAGTAGTAGGTCGGGAGTGAGTTGGAGTTTTAGGGAGAAGAGGGTGGGGCGTGGGCGTATTATTATATAAACAATGAATCTGAAGCTTCTGGAACCTCGAAATTATTAATGGAGTTGGAAAGCGATGGTAGAGAGAGAAAGAAAGATCGTTTCTGGATGCTGACGCAGTGGCAGTAGTACCATTGTAATAGTAGCAGCAGCAGCAGCACCTTACATTCAAAGCAGCAGCAGCAGCAGCCATTCCTCTCTTTCTCTTTCTCTTTCTCTTTCTGTTGACGAAGAGATTAAAGAAAGAAAGAAAGTAACTACGTTAATGTAGACTGCTCTGCTCAGTAAAGAATGACACGTACGTACGTACGTACTTTGATTTGTTTGTTTGTTTATAAATAAATAATATTTCCTTCATTCATTCGTCTGCTTCGAAGATAAAACGAGTATCACAACCCAACGTCGTAGATTGACATTTGGCCCAGCCCAATATTTGTGTGGTCTATGCTGCCACGTCATGGAGGACTAACCAATGAAGATAAATGAGCCAGTTGAGTAGTTATTACGCGATAAAAATTGGCTCTCGTCACCGTCACAACAACATGATCATGTATTAAAATTTACATAGATACTTAGTTTGCAACTGCGCCATGTGTGCACGATTTCTAAATATATATATGTATTTTTAATATTTATTAATATAAAAGCTTAACTAACATGTCGGTCTTCTCATCTTTTTGACCTCTCAGAGAAATTCTACTTTTTTTTGGGTATGAAGCTCTGCGAGCAGAGAGAATTATTGTTTATTATTATTATTATTATTATTATTAATTTCATAAAGATATATGTACAAAAATTACATGAAACATATGTGTTATGTTATATAATAAAGTAAATGTTTAAAATGTGAGAATTTAATTAATTAATATAATTATTATAAACAATACTCTGAATTAAAATGGTTAAAATGAGTAAAATATTATTTAATAAAAATATAACTTCTATTAAAAAAATAGTAAAGCATATAACGTGAAACAATAGTGAATAATGTAAATTTTCGTGGTATGTTCTTTTTGTGACTCCTCTAGTTAGTTCTCCAAAACATATAAATTATTATTATGTTGAATGTATCAAAAAATTATTTAGGGACATAATATTTTCTTAAAAAATATTAAATCAAAATGTAACTAATAATAATAATAATTTGAAATTACTGACAATTTCAATTGGAAACAACAAAAATCATTTATATACAAAATATATTTATTTTAATAGAATTTATTGGTGCAAAAATCTAAAGCTGGTCTATTTCGGACCACACAGTCAGATGATTGAACAAATGATTGATATAATAATGAACTGGATAGAACAAGACAAGAATGTATAGATGAGGTTCACCCTATATGAAAATATGAGTTAATCGTCCTTTCATGAATAGAGTTAGGAACTCGGGGTGCTTTATATTATAATGAGTGGTTCCAGATTACAAACAAACAATAACCCTTTAACTATTCTATCCTTGTGATATTATAATTAAAGAAGTTTTAAGCTACTCAGAGCCGGTTTCCCTAAGTTAGGAGCTTTATCGTGTACTTCAGGGTTCTATCTCTCTTTGTATATATCTCTTGAGTATTGTAACTCTGTAGTAAGACTCTTACAATAAAAGCTTGATTATTTTTTTGTTTGGTTGTTGTATAGAGGGAAGTAAATGCCCTCCATATATATATATATATTTGATAAATAGGGAAGTGTGTGGGAGAGTTCGTAGAGCAGGTTTAAGGTCATACCTGATCATTACTAACTTTGACCTTACTTATCCATGTATTTTAGTACATTGAATGCAGTTGGTGTGCATTCAATGAAATTAAAGGAGGCTTTATGGTGCTGGTGGAGTTGGTAGCAGTTGTCTATGCTATATGCACCTATTTTGACATAATGGTTGATCAGAGATCTCCAGAGCTAGTTGAAAGAGTTTTGGCATTTGAGCTCCGAAATCGGGTGTGCGAAGACAACGCTTCGGTTAGATACGCATGCTTTGCAGAGCTCAGGCTCTTAAGTGGTACTCAGGCCAGAGCTCTTGAGCTTCCTTTCAATGGCGGTATTGACTGCTGACGTAGACGGCTACGTGTCATCTTATAACTAGTAGATTAAATCAATTTATTAATTTACTCTATCAGATTTGTTTTTTTTTTTTAACATATTTGTTAAAATTTTGATAAATCATTAAAGGCAAGTCTTATGACTATTAAGAGAAGATTCAAATATTGAGTATGAAACTTCTAAAGTGGGAAAACAATCAAAGTGAAAAAGAAGTAGATACAACTAACCTTGAAAAAATAAACCGTCGATGGAGTGAAAGAAAATAATATTTGATGAATACCTTGAACACTTCAAAAACATTTAAAAGGGAAAGAAATTATGAGGATACAATTATAAGGAAAAATCAAAACTAAATTGTTTAATATAAATTGAAATAAAATATTACCTTGGAGAAGTTTTTGATCGAAAAATGATATGCAGTAAATTAGGATTCCAAAAAGCCATTTTTATATGGTTATTGGAATTAATGTTATTAAATACTAATCAATAATCACTTTAATGGTGATTTTAATACGATGGTAGAAGAGAGTTTTAATGGTGATTTAATATGATGGTAGAAAAAATTGTATTGGTGATTTTAATATAATGGTAACAGAGAGAGTGAAAAAGGTAGAAGGTGATTGCATAATGAAAAGTTAAATAGAATGTATTGAAATAGTATATTTATTATATTAACTTATTAAGTATATAAGGTATATTATTTTAAATAGTAAATATTTTACACATACCCTATAATTAAATCCATCTTTTCCAGCATACCCTATAATTAACATGTACATTTTACACATTTGGAGGAAAAAAAATAGAGACTGAATGTATAAAGGAATATTACTCATACCTATTTTAACAATTTTATGTTATTGACATGTGTGGTCTATTTGATAGTGGGAATTAAAAATAAGAGTTATTATTATTATTATTATTATTAGTGAATGACCTTAATTTACTCAATAATCGGTCAATAATTAGTCATTATGAGTATTAAAAAAAATGATAAATGAAATAAGTTAAGGTAAGTAACGGATGCAATAATGAATAATGATGAGCAATTAAGTAACAATTAATTAGTCATTATATTAGTTATTATATTAAGAAAAAAGGGAAATGAAATTAAGTTAAGGTAAGAAAAGGATAACTAAAAAAAAAACTGACACCAAATATATAAAGGAATATTACTCATACATATTCTAACAATTTTATGCTATTGACTTATGTGGTCTATTTGATCGTGAGAATAAAAAATAAGATTTTATTATTATTATTAGTATTATTATTATTAGTAATATATTAGTCAGTAATTAGTCATCATATTAGTTAATAATTAGTCATTATATTAAAAAAAATTGAAAATAATATTAAGTTAAAGTAAATAAGGGATGTAATAATGATGATCAACTAATGTGTAAATAATTTAAAATCCACCTTTTTAAAAAAATAAAATTAAAAAAACTAAATATAGTAATAAATGTTGCCACGTGTCAAGCTTTCGTTGAAAAAAAGTATTTTACTTATATAATATAATATAATATATATTAGATTAGATAAATATGTGGTGTTAAATCTTTTATTATATTTATTAATTTTGGTGGTTGTAATTACCATTTATTTATAATGGTTATAGAATTATAAAAAATAAAATTATATTATTAAATTATCATTTTATATATATATAAGGATATAACCAAATTTTCTAAAAAAATAAAAATAAAAAATTGTAAACAAATTATTGTGATAAATATATATATTAATCAACATGTTTCTACAACACATCACTAATAATAAGGGTGTTCTTAAATACACACATATTATCATTCTTTTCATTCTTATAAAAGTAAAACTTCAAATTAAATTAACTTAAAAAATAGCTTAAAAACTTTTCTTCACACCCCCATTTATCTTCTAACAAAAACCATCGCTTAATATTTTTCGAATAATCTTAAATTGCACTAACTAATTTATTTTCTTCACCATATTTAGCATTTTATTTGTTTCCTCTAAAAATATATAAGTTTACCCTAGTTTTTTTTTTTTCATTTTCTTTTCTTCTTAGTCTACCCTCCGTTTGAAAAATTATTACAACGATTTTGTGTTTTTTCGGGTAACAAAGCCAAAAAAATTACATGTAATTGAAGCCAATTTTTGTTTCTCCTTTTATATTTTAATGACCTAAAAATTACATGGGTCTTTATATATACATATATATTATGATAAGGAGAAATAACAATTTACTTCATTCGGATAAACAAAGAAGACACGTGGATTGTCACACATGCATGCGTGGCAAGAAGCCTCAATTGACCTCGTTTGAGCACATACCTCCCTTATCCCTTCTATCCATGGCATTTAATGCTCTGAATTAAGGGGAGAAGTAAGATTAGAGATAGATATGTTCCATCAACAACTGTAATGATGGAAGGATATTTGGGCCAACCACACCTACTCCACAAACTTGCTTTCTCCCACTTGTATTGAACAGGTTTGATAAGTGCACAAGAGCTTATTGACTTGGTGTGGCTAGGTTAGTAATGAAGAAATAGATTATAACAATAGATAGGTTAGTGAATAAATAGGTTAGCCCGTCTTATTCGTTCTTGTATAATCATAGCTTTGCTCTACACCATTGTCATCTATAAAAACACCGCGAGCCTCGAGTTATTCCACAAAAGAGTAGTCCTTAACACAAAAGGGTGATCCCCATCTCTACGTTCTCTCTTGTGTTTGATTTTGATCTCATTTTGCCATGTATTATTCTCTTTACCAACTCATCATAAAAAAACTACAAAATATTTGATTGTGTGGTTAAAAAGGTCTGTTCTAGATTTTTATACCAACATATTATAACCCCAATTAAGAGAATCAATAATTGGGATGTAATTCAAGGTTATTTTTACAGTAATTATTAGTATAATTTCAAGATTTATGAATTTAAAATATTTTTTAATTGTTATTCAATCGATTAGATCTTTTTTTTAATTGAATAATGATTACCTAATTAATTAATTAGATTAGTTATACACTTTGATTCAATATTAAGGATTAAAATCTACTTCTTTTTATTTTTTATTATTGAAGATGACTGAAATCTAATGAATAGATAGTTTGAATATAATTTTACATAATGGTATATATGATATCGAAATATAAAAGTTTGATGACAAGAACACGTTGTAGTAGTGATCAAACGTCCTTTTTTGCCTCAAATAAATTCACAATGTCTCATGAACTACTTTCATGGCAAAAAGTGAACTATTGTGCTTGTATTTGATATTTATTTATACAATTTATGAGTTCTATTGTTTATGTTATGTAACTCAAGTTTAATTGTGTAATTTTCTAAAAATTAGTAAAATATGAAACGTTATATAATTTTTGGATGATTAGTAAAATTCAAAAAAAGTGAACTATTTTTATTACATATGAATAAATGATTCATTTGAAGGTGGAGGTGGGGAGATTCAATTGTCAATGAATCATGAGTTTAATAAAAGCTTTATCAAGATAGTGATGAATTTTGTAAATGTGCAATGAAAAAAAAATGTTTTTCTAAGCATATAAAAAATAGGTGGTATGGGATTGGCGTGTATGAAATAGATGGGGTGTGTTGAATGTTTTTCATAAAAAGAAATTGGTAGGGTAAAATGTAAGTTTTCTTTTACTGGATGAGAATAATCTTTTTATGGGTTTATATAAGATTTTCGTATTTTTGTTTTAGTGACAAGAGAAGTTAACATCCCTATAATGCATTTAGTAAACCCACCCACCACTAAAGTGAATTAGAAGTTTTTTGAAAAAATGAGTGGGGTGAGAAGAAAGTATCTTGACACTAAAGTGAGAAGACCAATTCCGTGGGTCTATTTAAGAATTTCCAATAATAATAATGTATATTGATACATCACTTGGTAAGGGCACAAGTTAATAATCTATTTATAGAAAAAAAAAAAGAAAAAGAAAAAAGTTTAAATGCACATTTAATAGAACACATATTTTTACACATAAAATTATTCTTTCTATTTATAATAAGGTAATATGTACTTAAGGCATGAATTATCATTTTCCATCTATTATTATTAATTAAGTATACCTAGTTTAACAAGCCATGCTTCCCTCGTCTTTTAAATCCGTTGGTCCATTGAATGCACATGCAAACTAAGGGCCCGTTCGGTAACGTTTTCGAAGAATGTTTTCCGAGAATGTTTTCAGAAAATGAAAATGAGAAAATGAATTTTCCGAGAACGAAAATAGTGAAAACATTTTCCGAGAACGAAAACAGTGAAAATGAAGATTACAAGACTGAAAATGGTGAAAACGTCATTTTGGCGTTTTTGCGTTTTATGCTTTAAATTTGAATTCGTTTTCCGAAAACGTTTTTCGCGTTTTTGTCAATATCCCACCGAACGCATTTTTTATCCGTTTTTGAACTCAAAAAACAAAAACGGGTTCTTAAAACGCTACCGAACGGGCCCTAAACTTTGTGCTTGGTTATATATATTCACATGCAACTTCACCGTTAGCTCTATACCTCCTATTGATTCGGGGAAGAGCCATCAACAGAGGATACCAAATTAATAATGTTAACCCACAATGACTTTAATTCAACCGGTGAAAAATGTGAATTGATAATTCCAAGCAATAAACAATCCACAGCGTTCGGTACCAGAGCCATACTCTAATTCAAAAGGTCGAGTGAGTGAGATACTATTCAACTCACAAACGAGTTATAAAACGGTCTTTATTGAACACACATTGTTTCAGTAACACAAACTATACATGCTGATACATATTTCACTTCATTGCACTTAACACTAGACAAATACACTACTAAAAGAAATCAACGCAATTTATTCCCCCGCCAAACTCCACACAAACTTATTCTTCAGAAATATCACAATTTATTTTGTACATAAACAGACTATATATATAATATTGGGGAAACGTTTGGGAGCTAGTTCTTCAATTCCATGGTCTGTGATTCAATCGCATAGTTCAGAGCTACCCCTGCATAAGAGAAAAGGAAGAATTAATAGAAAGGATTAGGAATTGAATACTCGGAGAAATTGAATTCCCTGACAAAGTGTAGAAAAAAGGAGCTACCAAGAAACGCTTCTTGTAAGCTTCAACAAGCTCCTTTGGATCCCTTCGGGTCGGTGCATAAGCCTCATTTTTGTTTATCTCCTACAAGAATTGATTCCATTATATGTTCAGCCATAGGGAAAAATTGAACCATTCCTTTGTTATGGATGTTTGCATGCACATTTTACAATAAAGCTTTGATATTTAATAAAAGCAAGGATATATGTATATATATTAACTTTGTGAATACGATTTCTGTGATTAGTAGATTATCTACACCAAATTTCATCAAAAAATTCAATAGGGAAGTGGCTAAACATTTAAAATTTCAACGGCCAGAAAATGCGCATATATATACATGTGTGTATATAATTATATGACATCTTGTTTGAAAATCATATACTTTTTCTTGTACCTCAATCCATCTTCCTAGTTTTGGCCTGCCTGCCGCAATGTCATATTTCTTCACTTCCAGTAAAAAGGGCTGAAATCTTTCGATGAATGGAGCATAAGCTATATCCACCTGGAGGTCATGGAAAATCACAGGATACAAAAACATAAACTTTCCGAGAATGTGGTAAGAACTGGCTCCCTTGTGAAAAAATAGCTTCGATGGTAATTGAGTCAACTCCAAAAATTTACATACCAGACTGAATTGACCAAGGAAAAATGGCCCGTCATCAAACTTGGAAAGAGCCTTCTCAAGGTAGTTGAAGGCTTCAGCTGATTCAGTTCAGCAGCAGTCACCCATGATTATGTATTAAATGATAAAAAAGAAAAAAGAAAATTAAATCAATAGCAGCAAATGTGATTCAACTCACCAGCTTCATTGATCAGCTCTGCCTTGAAGGAAGAGATCACAGCTTTATTGAATGACTCGGTATAGGACAGCAACTCTTCTGCAAACTCTTTCTTGGCAGGATCCTACATTGTAAAGTGAATTTATAATTAGCTCTTTCAGCATGCAGAGTTAGTACATGGAGATGCTCAAAATCTTACGTCAGGAGTCAGGGAAGGTCCTTCAAAGTTACTATCTATGTATTTGAGCAAATCAAGACTCTCTCCTTTAATCTCATTGTTGTGTTCCAAAGATGGCACCTGAAAGAAAATGCAATAATGAAACAGTAACTTAGAAGCAATGAATGCCTGGTCGCAAAAAATTCTAAGCAAAATGTTTGTCTCACTTTCACTTCCTTCACAGAGCACCTATTGATTGTTCATGACATAGTGATATAGTTATTTAAAGATCTTTACAAATTTTTGGATATTGATACAAGAATATAAGGTCGAAGCAATGAAATAATCCAATTTCATCTCTCAACATGCCTTGTAGACTTTGGCATTATATACAAGTAAGTATGGTCATATAAACTGGATATCATATCAGAATAACTCAGAAAGCATATATTATCACCTTGTTTGGTGGGTAAACTTTCTCCTTGTACCAAGCTGGTCTGTTTTGCAGGTCAATAGGAACCAACTTGATCTTGTCCTGCAATCCCTGTTTCCCCAAGAAAATGCAAATACACATTTAATAAGTAAAAACAATACTCATATGCACCGTGATTAAACCATACAAAGAGAAGAACCCAGGCCATCAAGCGTTGCCCAGTTACCTTATAATTACGGGCAATCCAGGTGCGTTGCGCAAAAGGGCATATGTAGGATATGTAGAGCCTTCACCCAAGAAAATGCACAAACTATAGTCAAATAAACTAAAAGATATGAAATTGAAGCAAAATGCCATATGGGCATTTCGTCGAGCAGATAAAGTGCGAACTAGTAAAGGACAAGAAGCAAAGAGAAAACTCAAGTTCTCCATAAAAATAACGTGACTATGATTAACCTTGTTGTTCCATCGAAAATTGCAGGAGGTTCAGAGGTAGAATCAAGAACAGGTGGGAGAGCCTCGTGCACGTTTCTGCAAGGGGAATGAATAAAAACAGATATCATCGATGTCTTAAAAAAGAAAAGAAAAGAAAAGAAAAGTGATAGAGAGTTGGGGGCAGTGAATTGAAATAATTCCTTTTGTATGTTAAAAAATCAAAGGGGTGAATCAATTTTCTTTCTTTCTTTCTTTCTTTCTTTCTTTCCAGTTTGCACACATTATGAAGAAACAAAGTAGCTAAAACTTACCCAGTTGCCATTGCTATTAATGGGTATTGGTGGTGATGTTTGTTAAATTAATGAAGGGAGTTTGAGATAGTGATAGAAGAGATTAGTGCTGTGTATTTGTAAGGGGAGAGCATTGAAGAAAAGCTTGCGGAGCCGTAATGGATTTCGATTTGGATTCGGAAAGTGAAAATGGGGGGAGGGCGAATGGAGTGGAAGAAAGTTCTCTCACGTCAAGGCTGACGAAAAAGGGATGCGCAGTGAACCTTTGAGAAATATTTATTGTTGAATGAATGAATGAATGAATGCAGACTGAAAGGTAACCTTAATTATCGGTCGATGAATGAATGTGGACCAACCACCTGTCTATGTTCCAATGCTAATAGTTAACTGTCTATTTTTAAAGGATATTTTACGCAATCTTTTAATGTCGCGTCATTTTTTTTTAAGTTTTTAAATATTTAATTATATAATTAAAAAAATATGAATTAAGACTTATTCAACAAAATCCTTATTACATGTAAAATTTATTATTTTTTTTGTATAAATATTTTAATAGACACACCATTGGATTTTTTTTTTTCTTTCAAATTTGAAGATGAAAAGGTTTTTAGTTTTTTCATGCCACGTAAAAAAATATATACTTATGTCGAGATATCCAATTCATTTTTTCATTAGAGATGTTTAAAATTAACAATTTAATAATTTCATCTTAATTTTAAAAAAAAATCAAAGATGATGGTAATAAACTATAGCCCTACCAATAGTATCCCCTATTTTTATTCTAATACTTGAAATTAAAGTGTTATTAGATTTTGTTGATGCAGCTACTACACTGCTCTTGAGTTCTTAACATCGCTACTTTTTTTTTTTTTTGAAAAATAAATAAATTATCGTTTGTAGATAAGTATTATTTTAGGTCTATTATATTTTTTTTCAACTTTTCAATTTAAGTTATTATCTTATTTTTCTGAACAGAATAATATATTAAACTTTAAATAATAAAAAAGTCAAGCTCGTATTACTAATTGTGGCAAATGTTTAAGTTACACTTGGTATAAAATAAAATAATTTTACACCCGCAGAAAACTTTTTTAAACTTCATAATTCATTAATCTAACTGTTGAATTAAATGATTATTATACATAAAACATGCATGCAAAAAAATCAAATTAATCGGAAATGTGCAAGTCTCTCATCATTATCACGTTATATAATAAATTATGAACATTTTAAAAATTAAATATAGTCATTGTATGGTTACACATACCTGATTTATTTGAAACTTTGTATATTTTATAAATATAATAAAAAAAAACTTATCTAATGGTGGAATCTATAAATTATAAACTAGGATGTAACCTTTTAATGCAACATTGCATTTTTTTTTCCAAAAAGTATTTATAAATCTCTTCTTTTATTACAATAACATAAAAAACTTTCTCCACCTAAACAAGACTTGAATCCAAATTCGGAGATGAACTATTGTCATCACTAAAATAACCCACTTGCACCGTTACGGCATTATTTGTACCAAAATGCATCATTACTTATATCACAGCATACTACCATATGTTAATTGGGTTGTATTGACCAGTACTCAAGTCCTTAAGGAGCCGTGACTTATCTACCTTCTTTCAGCGTCAATTTTTTTTCCCCTTCTTTTAATAAGCCAAAAAAAGAGAGAATATTTGCAAAATAGTTTATGAAAACATTATTACATGGAATTAATGGTTACTACATTAATATTTTCTTTGAAGAGGCATGAGCAACAAATAAGAGTAAACTATTTTATTGGCCATTAAATTATTGGCCTAATTTCATTTTGGTCTTTAAATTAAAAAAACGCTTCACTTAGGTGCTTAAATAAGTGCTCGAGTCTCACTTTGGTTCTTCCATCTAATTTATCTGTTAAGTTGGATAGAATTAAGGGCATTTTTTTCATTTTAAATTCAAAATTCAATTTAATTAGATATTTTTTAAGTTGGTTCAATATAAAATCGATCTGGGTTTTTCCAACGCCAGTTCAAAGCTTTTTTATAAGTAATATGGATCAAAAAGTTTGGTTTTTTTAGATCATAATTCTCCATATAAAAACACACAAATATATCTACCACCATCATCTCATTCCTTCCACCACCACCGCCACCCTTATTAGACCAACTCCAATTCAACACCATCCCACTATATTTAGTGTTCATCTCCCCCCCCCCCCCCCCCCCAATTTTGCTCCAACTGGATAGCATTTTTGACAGCAAATTTGGTGTTGTCTACAGTGGCACACCAAATTTGGTGTGTCACTATAGATGGATGCCATTCCCTTTTTTCTTTTTTTCAATTTTTTTATCTTAAGTGTTATTTACTTTTAAATATCAATTAGGTTATTTTTATACTTCTAATTTAATTTTTTTTAGCTTACTTTTTTTAATTAGCAATATTAATAATTTTTTTATTGAAAAATTTAATTTATTCTAATTAAATTTATGTATACTTTATTGTAATTAATATTTTTAATATATAATAATAAGGAAAAAAATGTATATAACATACAAATTGATAAAAATTTAATCTAACAAAATAACGTTTAAACTTCATAAATTTAAACGCACATTAAAATGAAACACACTTACCGTAAAGTTAAATGTAATGTCTTTTTTTTCCAATAATGTAATGTTTATTTCCATAATAAATATGTTATGTTAATTTAGTGATTTTAATTTTTTAATTTTTAATTATTTTAATTATTATAAATTAATTAATAATAATATCTATAATAAAATAATTAGTACAATATAATAATTTATATGATTTGATAAAATAATAGAATAATAAAAAAATATTCTATTTTTAGAGAGAATATAATTTTTTGTTTTATGTTTAGTGTTGTGAGACCAACTCCAACCTTGCAGCAAAACACTAAATATAACATGGATTCTCCCCCATTTTGCTCCAACCGAGCACTATATTTGGCACCAAATTTGGTGTTGTCTACAATGGCACACCAAATTTGGTATGACACTGTAGATGGACGGCATTCCTCTTTTTTTTTTCCTTTAATTTTTATCTTAATTGTTATTTACTTTTAAATATCAATTAGGTCATTTTTATACTTCTAATTTAATTTTTTTAGTTCATTTTTTTAATTAGAAATATTAATAATATGTTTTATTGAAAAATTTAATTTATTTATACTTTATTGTAATTAATATTTTTAATATATAATAATAAGGAATTTTTTTTTATAACATTTAAACTTCATAAATTTTAACGTACATTAAAATAAAACACACTTTTTTGTAATGTTTATTTCCATAGCAAATATGTTATGTTAATTTAGTGATTTTTAATTTTTTAAATTATTATAAGTTAATTAATAATAATATCTATAATAAAATAATCAGTACAATATAATAATTTGTATGATTGATAAAATAATAAGGAGAATATTCTATTTTTGGAAAGAATATACTTTTTTGTGTTATATTTAGTGTCGTGGTTGGAGTTGAAAAAAAATATAGTGTGAAAATGACACTATTTTTATGCTAAATTAACACAAAAATAGTGTAATGAGTTGGAATTGCCCTGATTAGAGTTGAAAAAATATGTAATGTGAAAACAACATTATTTTTATACTAAATCAACACAAAAATAATATAATATATTGGAGTTGCCCTTAAGAAGTTGAATATGTACGTATTTAATATCTATATAGGGCCCCGGTTCAATCCCTGCTCTGCTCGCACCCCCTCAATGAATGGAACAAATTATGTGCAATGATGTTGCTGAATATATAATTATCATGAGTAATGATGTTGCTGAATGTATAATTATCATGAGATGGTGTTTAATATTTATTTCTTTCTTTCGCTCGATCTCGTGAGATGGATTTTGACAACTAATTTTTGAAAATATCTATTTTATAAGAATTTTTAAATTTAAATTTATGATACTCTAAATTTGAGGGGAAAAAATGGATTCAAAATTATTTGAAGAGTAAACTACTTTAATGACCCTTAAATTATTGGTTTAGCTTAACTTTGATCTTTAAACTAAAAAACCCTTCATAATCGTTTAAATTATTAAGCAGTCTTACTTTGACCCTTACGTCCAATTCCTTAGACAAAATTAGGAACATTTATGTCATTTGAATTAGTTCTTTTTAAAAAATAACTTTTTTTTTAAAAAAAAACTTGCATTTGGAAAGATTCGAACACAAAATCTCATACACATCCACACATATTTATCACACATACCTGCACACCACTACCTCCTCCGGCCACTGCCATTCAAATTAGCTCCAGCCACCACCACCTCTCCACCATTGCCACCTCATCCACCACCACCACCACGACGACACCTCCATCACCACTTCTTAAGCTTATGCTCGGATATGTGTATATACTTACTCAACCTTAAGGAACAACGTGCCACAAAAAAATCAACGTTAAGCAAGAGCCAACTTATAAAATAGAAAAGGGAAAACAATGCGGCTAATCAAGATCACTACATCTATTTCATTCTATTACTACCTCCCATGGAGAAACAACGTTGTAGCCATTGGACAGAAGCACAATCACGCAAATAATAGACACTGTAAGGCAATATAACCTTTGTACAATCACGCAATGAGAGCAAATAATAGACAGTGTTAAGGTGACATATGATATAACATAACCGTTGTACAAAATTTGGAGTGAAAAAATTAATTGCATAAAAGGAAGATCAAATGCAAAGGACCTTTATCTTGGGGGAAAAGAATGATATTCAGTTATGGCGGAAACATATGTAGAGTGCAGTTTTCATAACAAAAATCTATATTATTCATTCAATCTTCAATGTCTAACAACCAACCCTTTTTCACATATATTCCTCATTCTTCACCTCTCACCTACAATGCCAAATTTTGTGTATATATATAAATTGGGAACTCAAACAAAATTCCCAAATCTGTTATGCAAATTAATAGATTTCAAAGTTTCATAACACCAGTCGGCAGAGAATTATAATCTCTATATTTCTTCTCCAAGGCGTCTTCCCGGCATCATCATCAACTCTACCCATCTACCAAGCAATCCCAAAACGCAAATGAATGTATATTTTCTTTTTCTTTTTTTTCCTTTTTCCTGATCTTGTTAAAGCGGAAAAAAATTTCTCCAAGCGTATAGGCAAACAGGTTTTGAGGAAGAAGTTAACTACGTATTGGTGTCTCTGGGTATACCTCCACCTCCTTTGATAGAAAGTTTGGGCCCACGGGAGGAGCTTCGACTGATTAAATGGCAATCTAGAAACAAAACTATAACCGTGATGTCATCGTGAAAATGTCTTCTCACCCCTCGATCAATCTTTTTCAGGTCGGAGTATCTCATTTCTCTTTTCTTTGCAGCTTCATGAAGTGCGGCTTTTACGAGTTTCCTTGCAACACCCTGCAAGGAAAATGGAAACATTAGTCTATTTTGAAAAGTAAATTTCTTTTTTTTTTTCATCCAAAAAGCTGATTTCACTTCTGTCTGAATGAAACCTCTGAATAGGTATTGAAATATCATTTTTAGACCTAGGGCTGTTGGATTTCACCTCCGCAAGTCTGAATCTAAATGCATTTCTATTCCAGAGGAGTAAAAAGTTTGTGTTTTTAAAACTTTAAGAGCTTAAAGGTTATTTGCCTCTGAATTTGAACACCCTACAATGACGTGGTGTGTAAAGTATGACAAGGAAAATGTATTCTACCTGCTTAAGGTGTTGTATAGTGGTGTAAGATCATTTTTATCTCAACATAAGACTGTTGTCCGTTTGATATCAAAAGTTAAAATACCACACGTAAGTGCTATCTGTTTGGAACTCAGACAGATTAGTGTTACCCGTAAAATAAGGATCTTAGTCGAACTTAACTTTATCGTTTGCCTATTGCATAGTGTAATATTATAGGTTAATATCTCCTACTTATCCTACAAAAAGTCACATTGTGGATGCTCTTAGAACTTAGAAGCATATGTGGTTACAACAATAGCGACCATAAACACAGATAAAAACTCAAAAGTTTGAATGTAAATCATACATAGTGTGGACAGTTGTTGACAATATCAACTGCTTCTTGATTGCTAAGATGCTCCCAGAGGCCATCGGATGCAAATATGATAAACTGATCTTCAGGGTAGATTTTCTGCACTAATATTGCTGGCTCTGCTTTCAGGATTGGCTTTTCGAATGATTCGGCCAGTCTAAACTTGGGCAACAAAGGTGCTTTATTGAACTCTGCTCTCTTCAAATAGGCGTCACCAATGGATCTTGAGACCTGCAAGAGCACTGACACTCCATTAAAACATAATATCAAATAGATCACTCGAGCTCTTAACGAAGTAGGAGTGTGTCAGAGCGGTGGCAATGGAAATTGACAAGTATTTCAAACAATTTTTTGAGTTAAAGAAATAAGAATGAAATTGAATTCCGATTTTGTTTTCAGGTTAAAAACTAATTTGTTAGGAACTATCTCACCCAAAAGCTTAAACTGTTAAGTAGTGGGCCAACAATATATATCATGCTCTTCAACACTCCCCCTCACGTGCGACCCCCACTCGCACGTGGAGAGACAAACCAAACCGGTGCACAAACAATAATGTGCATATTGCACAAACACAAAGGGGGAAACAAATGCAAGCCGGAGAATTCGAACCCGAGACCTTGCAGAACCTGACCTCTGATACCATGTTAGGAACCATCTCACCCAAAAGCTTAAACTATTAAGTAGTGGGCCAACAATATATATCACGCTCTTCAACAGCTTTGAATTGTAGTGGACAATTAGAAGTTATTAGCATATACAAATAAACTAAACGCAATTTTCAGAGTTCAGCATTTTTAGAGTTCCAAGGCTTAAAAGATAAAAGTCTAAAACAGCCCCTAAACTAAACAGATTTTATCCATCATAATGAGTGGAATAAATCGATGAAACTTCATGGACCTATACTTAAATTGATGAAGTTGAGGCAGGTGGCCCATGGAGTATAGTGTATAAGATAGGAAAAGGGCAGAGCACTTGGTTCTGGTATGATAACTAGCACAAGTTGGTCCTCTCATTCTGATATTTGGTAATATGATTGTGTATGATGCAGCTAGTTCAGCCAATGCCAAAGTTGCAGATTTTATCCATCATAATGAGTGGAGTAGACCTAGAACACTTACCAAAAAAGAAAAGAAAAAGGGAAGGCCTAAGTCTCCCTCCCCCCCCTCCCCACCCAAAAAAAAAACCCCCGGATGAGACTCGAACTCAGGACCTCTCCTAAATTCGGGTGGGTGCCTTACCAACTATGCTAGCCCACTTGCTCACAATTGGCCTATATATAGGCCAAATTATAGGAGAGAGGATGAAGTAAAGTGGATTCTGAACAATGGAAAAAATTCACCATTGAAGATGTATGGAGAAGATAAGGAGTAGAAATGATAGAGTTAGGTGGCATCAGATTGTGTCACCCAAGGATCAGATTCCCAGGTATAGTTTCATATGTTGGTTGGCTTGTATAGACTTCGAACTAAGAGCAAGCTTTACAGATGGGGAGTAGTGGATGATGATATGTGTGTTTTGTGTGGTATGAATGGAGAAGACAGAGATCATCTTTTCTTCATATGCCCTTGCTCTAAATTTTGTATGGATTGCTAAGTTGGGGCTGGAGTCATAGTGCATTAACTGGGAGAATGAAGTGCAACAGATGATTGGGTGTAGTCTTTCGTCCAGAATGTGGAAGGTTGTTTTTAATATAGCGCTTTGGCAAGAGAGAAATATGCAATTTTTTTGTAATAAATGTAGGTATGAGAGTGTCTTAGTGAAAGAGATTGAAAATCTGGTTGTGTGTATAGCTTGAGATTATGGGAATTGGGTCAATTGTAAGAAGTGGGGTCTAGATGAGAGTATGCTTTGCTGTAATTCAGGGTGGATGGCCCTTGCTTGATGTGTATAGTGTTTTGTTCATACTAATAAATTATATTTACCAAAAAAAAAAAATACTAAACAGATTTTTAAGTATATGTGATTGGGGAGGGAGGGTAATCCTATCCAATATTCAAAAATATAACAATTTGTACGAAATAATAATAATAATAATTAAAAGAAGGGTTCACCTGGATAAGACCCTTAACACGCCACACCTGGTGCTTTAGAACAACAATCTGCGAATCATCTGGATGCAGTAAGTGTAATTCCTCTCTGACTTTTTCCAAGTTTGCGTTGTGCTCGGACGATAATTGAAAGGCTTTGACTTCTTTGACTTTACTTTCCCATCTTCCCAAAACCGCACGCGAATCTCCGGCATTGGCAATGTAGAGGAGCCCATTACATATTATGCCCACCAGACAACACGAACCAACAGAAGCAATTTGTGGCGCAATTTGCCACTGCTTTCTCACTAAAGAAAGGAACTCCTCTTCTGTTGCCAAAAACGATTTATGTATAACATCTGAGCACATTCCATGATTCTCTGATGTGAATTCTGCATTCATGAATAGCTGTCAAGTCAGTAAACATATGCATTAGCAATCTTCAAAAACTAAACATTCACAGCCATGAAAATGCATTTATATATAATGGCTTTTCGTGACCACATAATGCATCTGCAATTCAGATATTGTTACTTTCAAGAGAGAAGTTCAATAAAATGATAAGTAGCTCAGTGCTTACGAGTAATACAGGAATACTGTCCTTGTTTTAAGCAAGGGTGTGAATCACATTTCTTGTGCGAAAGTGAAAAATATATTTGAGAAATAAATGCTCTCAAGGGCAAATAGGCACTTCAAAAGTATGAGGGAGCTTCAATAGCAGTAGAAATATCTCTTGGCTTTACATATAAAAATATGCATACAGAAAGCTGTGCTAGGGTACGGAGGGAAGGCGGGGGCAATAAACACAACTAACATGCCACAGCGACACCATACATGATTTAACAGCAACCTTTGATCAGAAGTGTGATTCTAATTTGAAAACACAAATGTCAAATCTTAGATCCGAATGATCAATTGGTATTTCATACAATCTGTTACCTCCGTCCCAGATTCTTGAAATTAACTGCATTAAAATTCGCAGTTTATTAATAAGTCTGGTGGTCATATGTCAACTCTTAATTTGGGAAGGATAGAATAACAACAAACTAAAAAGTAGTCGCTACCAGATATGCATATGTAGTAAATCAAAACACTTTTCCCTGCATAAAACACAATTAATTAGAAGTTTTATCTATTAGCAAGAAGAAAAACATGTTGTCGTTATGGCATTATGCACAAAATGAAAACATGATTATCAAAGTGGAACAAAAGCATACTCTTGATATTCTCGAAAAGGCGATTGTTTATGAACCGCGAAGTTTCTGGACCCGCATGACCGTCATAAATTCCAACAAATGTCCCCTGAGGACCTGAATCCATCAAGCCCATTGGACCCGATTCAAGCTGGCTCTGATCCTCCAATAAGTTATTAGCTTGAATTACTGCCATGGAGAATTCGCCATTAACGTGGTGCCCTGAATCCTTGTACCACAACAATCCATTAACCCTACCGCTGGAATCCCCTCTACCACTATTTTCACCATCCTCAACAGAATGCTTCCAACAGGGGGATACAAGCCTCTTCAACGTAGTTTTCACCATCACTTACATACCAATTTTTTTTTTCTCAGCCAAATGACCCAGCAATCAAAATTTTCATAAAATCAACATTATAACAGCTACCCGACCCTAGTTTCAGCCCTAATTCGCCCACTGTTTCAAAACCCACGTCACAATTTCCAAACTCTGAGTACGCATTAATGTATAACGACACCATTAATCTGTACATATATGTACAACAAAGCAAGCAAACAAACAATTCAATGGGTATTCAAAAATTGCTGGTACATGCATAAAACAACAAACAATCAAAACATATTAGGTACAATGCATTGTCGTGGGAAACATACCTTGAATCAGAACCTTCGAGTTACAGTACCAGCTGAAAAACCCATAAGGTTGATAAAAAAAATATTTATTTATTTATTTATTTCAATCAGAAAATGTTAGAAATCGATGGAGATATTTTCAGGTGTTATTGGTATTGATTCTTTCTTTGGTGTAAAAGAAAGAGACTACACAACACAACCCAAATCTCAAATGGAATTTTGGGCCCCCCTGTTTTTGTTGAGTAATTTTTCTGTTTTTATTTACTATTTTATATTTGTCTATTATTTCATTTGGGGTTTTGACTTTGACCAGCAACAAACCACCCTTTTCGGCAAAATTCTTTCTTTAGAATTTCATTTTTTTTTCTTTCTTTTTATAGATTTTCCTTTGGGGTGGTTGTTTTCTTAATCTCTTTGCTAGAGAGAAATCTAAAATAAGATTAACTTGGGATGAAGTGTCGTTGTTTTTTTCCCCACCTCAAAGTTTATGCTTGTTAATTAAAATTTAAAGAACAATGAACTTGGACCAATTCAAAAAATCACTCCATAAATTAGCAAGCTTACTTTGAGTTAATAAACGAATTTTTTCAAATTTTATTTAATTTTTAAAATGTACATGTGTTTTTGAGAGAATCGAGATGAGTGAGTTGAACTTATTCGTCAACTTTTTGCTAATTTTTAAATATAGTATGATGATTATATTTCAAAAAATTGTGATAAATTAGTAGATCCACTTTGATTTTGATAAAATTTAAAAAAATTATAATGGCAAGAATATAATTTATTTTTTATTTTTATTCTTAAATTTGATACATTCATAATTCATTAGGTGTAAACAAAAATATAAATGTAAAATATTAATAGAGAAAACTTTCATTTGATTTTGTTTTAGGGCTTTTAAAATTTTATCCTTGAGTTTGAAATTTTTTAGATGTGATTGTAGGTCGGAAAATACCCTAGAGGGGGGGGGGGTGAATAGGGTTTTTAAAACTTAATGGGATTTTTAAAATCAATTTAAAAATGTTTGATGTCTATATCAATCAACCAAACAATAAACAAGGATAAATCCAATCACAAGATGCAAATATCACAAAGTAAAAGTTTAAGAGATAGAAAGATTAAACCAATCAAAGTCAAAGACTTTTTGTCCACACGGTTCGGCTTGATAGCCCCTACTCCGCGCTCGGTTAGTTCCCCGAGAAGTTCCACTAAAACCGATCTCCTTCCGGGTGAAGATCAAACCTCTACAAGTATATCTTTCTCACACACTCTTACAAGTATTGAAATTCTCACAATACTCTCACAAGAATACTCTCTTGCTATCTTAAGAGATAAACCTCTCTTAATGTTTGAAAGAAAAGATTTGGTGACTAACACCAATGTACAATAGCTCTATAGTGTATGAAGATTACAACTTAAGCTCACACTAAGAGATATCAAATTTGATCAATAGAATATAGCTCAATATAAAGATGATTGATCAAAAGCAATGTTCTTGAATCTTGAAAAATGAATGTAGATGAAGAGAATAGTGTAAGAATGATTCAAGTAAGTTTAAAATGAGTCTTAGAAGGTGTATATATAGTCTAAGACATCATATTGCCGTTTGGAGGGAGTTGGTAAAAGTTTGGTACCAAAAATGGTAAAAAATCAGAATTCCAACGGCTAGTTTCTGGGCTATCAGTCGACTGAGCAAAGCTCATCAGTCGACTGAGTGGCCATCAGTCGACTGAGCATAGCCCATCAGTTGACTGATGGAGTCCACTAGTCTGAGGCCAGTTTTGCCAGAAATCCAATTTTTCACACTTTTGTATTTTAGCTCTAAAATCAATTTTGAGGCTTGGGGAAGTTAAAATATAGGTAACCAAGACTTCTAGTATAGTTTTTGCATAAAAAAATGATTCATACAAATTTATAGAGAATTTTAAAAGAATACTAGTTTTCGGTAAATTTTGTTTTTAAAGACAAAACTAGTTTTGATCAATCTTCTCATGGTTAAAGCATTCTATGAGCTATATAATTTTGAACAATGATATTCTTTACATAAAATCTAAGCACTCACAATAATGAACATAAATGAATCTTCGAGAGCTTAGATTGTACCTTCAATTCTTTTCTTCCTTGGCTTTTGCACTTCATAGAGATGCCATTGAAGATGTGTTGACAAGAGTAGAGTGAGATGTAAAGCTTTGATTGCCATACTTTGTAGACGAATGATCTTGATTCCGGCTTTTCGGTAAAGTCCACGTGTAATCAATTTTATTGTGGCTATAACTTAAAACATCAACTAAGTTAAATTACACAAGATTAAGTTTATTGTTATTATCAAAACAAGATTAATGACTTTTAAGTCAACAATCTCCCCCTTTTTGATGATGACAATAAATTAATGTGTGTTAGCGATTATGAACATTAGTTGAGTTTTCTCAAAGGGAAAACTCCCCCTCAAACTATGCATTAAAAAGAATATAATAGGCATGCATAATAGGTTGTAAATATCATAATTAAAACATCAAACCTTAACTAAGTTTAAACCAAATACAAAGAGTTAGGCATATGAAAACTAAACATAAAACATCTTAAAGTTTAAAAGAAGTTCATAATAAAACTCAAAGAGTGTGTACCAAGCACTCTAACACACTTATTTCTCCCCCTTTGTTATCACCAAAAAGGAGAGAGAGTCCGAACTTCTACTCTTGCGGATCTTGTGGGTCTTGCGGCCATTCTCCCCAACCTTGGTCCACATGATACGGGTTCCAAACCGAAAAAACATGCTCCGGATGGTAGAGAAGAAAAGCTTCCTCATGAGCTCTTTGACGATCTTCAATGCGATTAAAGCGGTTCGTCATGTTAGTTGAAAGAGCTTGAACTTGACCCGATAATCCTTGAATAGCTTGAAGCAAGGCGGCATTGGAGGATTATCTACGGCCTTGAGAAGTAATGGTTTGAGGGATTTCAGAACTTTCACCTCCTACGTCTTCTTCTTCTTCTTCATCGTCACCCACTTCTTCGGATGAGCCATCACTTTCATCACCACTTGCATCTCGATCTTGAGGATCATTGGGGGTCCATTGTCCATAAATCAAGTTGTATTTCATCAACCGAATCACCTTGGCGCTATATGTCTCCTCACTAGTGGGAATGATAACATCGACCTCGTCTTCGAGTCGGATATTGTAGAATTTGAACAGTTGAGTGGGGGCCATTTCATAGACCAACCCTTGCCTTTTTCGATTGGTGATCTCAAGGAGATGATGAAACATTAGACTAGCATAGTCCAACCTATGTCCCATGACAATTGCCCATACCAAAAATACCTCCAAGGCATTGAGTGACGCACGGCTACCACGCCTTGGGATAATCGAATACCCTAGGATTGAGTGTATGAGACGAGCATCGAGTTTGAGCATTGCTGCTTTGATTTCTCTTTGCATATTACGAAATCTGCGCTTGAGTATAACACCTTTTGCAGCATTCTTGTTAAAACCGAGAAGATCCCCAAAGTTGGAGGGAACTTCCGTTACGTTATCAACCGGGAATCCAAAAATTTCAGCCAATTCAGCTTTGTTAAAACTAATTCGTTGCCCATTCAGAAGGGTAACAAGACGGGCCTTGATAGGACGCCCATTGTCAAGAACCGGATGATGTAGATTAGCATAGAATAGCCGTATGAGCCGAGGGTACACATTTTCACGAATATTTAAAAAGTTTATAATCCCTTGATTTTGAAATAGTCCAGCAACATTCAAACCATTAGAAGCGAATAGTTGAAAGTTGAATTGTTTACCTTCGACGATAGCCCGTGTCGAATAGTCGTTGTTGAACTTTGCTTCCGCCTCATCAGAGATGAACAAGGGTGGTAGTGGAGCTTGAGATGGTTGAGCCGATGATGTACCAACTTGTGGTACGCTCTTTCGTGGGCGACGTGAGCGAGATGGTTGGGACATTTTGATGAAGATTGGTGAAAGAAGTAGATTTGAAAAATTAGGGTTCTTAGGGAATTTTAAGATTTTGGGGTGAAAATATGTGATTGAAGGGAATATTTAGGAAATTGGTTAACTGGAATAATGGGATGAGTTTTGTAAAGAAATTTGGTGTTTGGTAGAGATCTTTGGTTGAGGAATGTATAATAGTGGCTAGGGTTAGGGTTTGAGAGAGATTGAGATGGGTTTGAGAGATTTGAGATAAAATAGATGATATTTGGGGTTGATTTGATGTTGGAAGTGAAGGATTTTTGGTTTAGAATGGGTTTTGAAGAATAAAATGGAGTATGGATGATTGTTCTTGAGGTTAGGAGGGGTGGATGAGTGAGTTTTTTTCGAAATGGAGAAGTGAGAAATGAAGGGAAAACAGGGAAAAATAAAAGAAATAGAGTAACTGCTGTTCTGCACTGATCAGTCGACTGATGGACATCCTTCAGTCGACTGATGGAGCCTCAGTCGACTGATGGTCCTTGATCAGTCGACTGATCACCCAATTTGTCTTGACTTTCTTGTTTTGAGCATTGAAAGCCCTAAACACCTAGAAATAGTAACTTTACAGCATTTGAGCTACAAAAATGATATTAATACATCAAATAACATGTAATGGAAGTACTAAGTACAAGAATTCTTATTATATTAGCCAAATAATTGCACAATTTTGTATGCTTTAGAGACAAGCATTAAGGATCAATGTACATGAAAATTTTGGTCAACTAGATATCACATGATCTAGTCATACCAATTTCACGTCGAATATTGCTAAAGCGATCATCGGGAAGTGGTTTAGTGAAAATATCCGCAAATTGCGATTCGGTGCCAACGAATTCAATATCAACATCACCTTTTTGCACATGATCACGAATAAAATGATATATTATCTCAATGTGTTTAGTACGTGAGTGTTGTATGGGGTTCTTGGTCAAGCTAATAGCACTTGTGTTGTCACATTTAATGGGAATGTGGCTTAGACTTAACCCGAAGTCTTCTAGTTGTTGTTTAATGTATAAAGTTTGAGCACAACAACTTCCGGCCGCCACATATTCGACTTCGGCCGTTGAAAGGGCCACCGAGTTTTGTTTCTTGCTTGACCAAGATACTAGTGCGTGTCCTAAGAAATGACAAGTGCCACTAGTGCTTTTCCTATCGATTTTGCAACCGGCAAAATCCGCATCGGAATAACTAATCAAGTCAAAGGAGTTTTCTCTTGGGTACCACAAACCCAAAGAACTAGTACCGGAAAGATAACGGAAAATTCGTTTTACGGCAGGTAAATGTGACTCTTTAGGATCCGCTTGGAATCGTGCACAAAGACATACACTAAACATAATATCCGGCCTAGAGGCCGTCAAGTATAATAGACTACCGATCATACCTCGATATTTCTTGATGTCTACGCTCTTACCGATTTCGTCTTTGTCGAGCTTCAAGTTAGAACTCATAGGAGTGCTCATTGATTTTGCACCTTCCATGTTGAATTTCTTCAAGAGCTCATTCACGTACTTCTCTTGATTGATGAAGATGCATTCTTTGCATTGCTTCACTTGTAGTCCAAGGAAGTAGTTCATTTCTCCCATCATACTCATTTCAAATTCCTTTTGCATACATGAGGAAAGTCCTTGCAAAGATTTTCGTTAGTAGAACCAAATATAATATCATCAACATAGATTTGTACAAGTAGTATGTCATTGTCATGATTTTTAATAAATAAAGTAGTATCAATTTTGCCTCTAACAAAACCATTGTTAATAAAAAATGAGCTAAGTCTATCATACCATGCTCTAGGTGCTTGTTTTAAACCATATAATGCTTTCGATAACTTAAACACATAATCCGGATAAACATGATTTTCAAAACCGGGAGGTTGTTTCACATAAACTTCATCTTCAATAAAACCATTCAAGAAAGCACTTTTCACATCCATTTGATATAGTTTAAAATTCTTAAAACATGAATAAGCAAGTAGCATGCGAATAGCTTCTAGACGTGCAACGGGTACATATGTTTCTTCATAATCAATGCCCTCCTCTTGATTGTATCCTTAGGCAACAAGTCTAACTTTATTTCTAACAATTATACCACTTTCATCCTTTTTGTTACGAAATACCCATTTAGTACCTATGATAGTATGATTACTAGGTTTGGGAACAAGTGTTCACACTTTATTTCTCTCAAATTGATTGAGCTCCTCTTGCATAGCCATCATCCAAGATTCATCTTGTTCGGCTTCAATGATGTTTTTAGGCTCATATTGAGAAACAAATACCACATTATTGCATACATTTCTTAAGGAAGATCTAGTCATAACTTTACTAGATGGCTCTCCAAGAATTTGATCAATAGGGTGGTTGGACACAAATTTTCAACTCCTAGGCAAATCATTCGATTCTTGCTCGGTTTTGTTTTCTAACTCCTTAGGAGGAGCTTGAGCATTTGATGGTTCTTCCTTAGATGTATCATTAATTTGAATATCCGAAATCTTTTGGATAATTTCAACATCATCATCGGAATGTACTTTGGGTGAGAAAGGATTTGACTCATCAAATACAACATGCATAGACTCTTGAACTACTAAACTTTTCTTGTTATAGACTCTATATGCTTTACTATTAGTGTCATACCCAAGAAAAATTCTTTCATCGGATTTAGCATCAAATTTACCCAAGTGATCACGATCATTTAAAATAAAGCATTTGCAACCAAAAACCTTAAAATATGCAATATTTGGTTTCTTGTCATTCCATAATTCATAAGGTGTCTTATCTAGCTTTTTACGAATAATAGTACGATTAATCACATAGCATGCGGTGTTAACGGCTTCCGCCCATAAATATTCCGGTAAAGAATATTCATTTAGCATAGTCCTAGACATCTTTTGAAGAGATCTATTTTTCCTCTCAACAACACCATTTTGTTGAGGAGTTCTAGGTGCCGAAAAATTATGATCAATACCATGCTCATCACAAAAGTTTTCAATATCAACATTGTCAAATTCTCTACCTCTATCACTTCTAACATGCACAATAGAAACACCCTTTTCATTTTGAACTTTTCTACAAAACTTAGCGAAAACATGAGGAGTTTCACTTTTGTGGGTGAGAAAGAACACCCAAGTGAGTCTAGTGTAATCATCAACAATAACAAGAGTGTACAATTTGCCACATAGACTAGCAACCGAAATAGGAACAAACAAATCAAGATGCAACATATCAAGTGGTCTAGATGTAGTAATGTCCCTTTTAGACTTGAAAGAAGATTTGTGTTGTTTATCAAGTTGACATGCATCACAAACTTTATTTTTAACGAATTTGGTTTTAGGCAATCCTTTAACAAGCTCTTTCTTAGACAAAGCATGAATTAAATCCATATTAGCATGTCCTAGTCTCCTATGCCACAACCAAGATACATCATTTATAGCGGATAGGCATTTAACATCTTGTTGTGATAAATCATCAAGCTCAAGAGTATACACATTGTTAGTTCTATATGCAACAAGTAGAATGAAATCATCACTAACATTTTTAACAATGCAACGATCGGATTTAAAAATAACTTCATAGCCCTTATCACATAATTGACTAATGCTAAGTAAATTATACTTCAACCCATCAACCAATAGAACATTATCAATGCACGTAGAATACTTACCAATCTTACCTATACCGATGATTTTGCCCTTGGCGTTGTCTCCGAAAGTCACATTCCCTCCTTGCTTGGGAATTAGACTTAAGAAATTGTTCTTGTCTCCCGTCATGTGCTTTGAGCAACCGCTATCCAAGAACCACTTGGTTTTGCTACCCTTGGCTTTCAAGCACACGTACACCATGACTTTGAGTAACTTCTCTTTTGGTACCCAAAATGTGTTGGGTCCCTTTGGGTTAGCAAACATAATGGTTCCTTTTGGAACCCAAGAAAGCTTCCTCTTAGGGAAACTTTCATTTCGATAGAAACAATGATCCACATAATGAGTGTTTCTACCACAATATGAACAAAGATGAGTGGGATCATGAGGTGTGTATGTTTTGAAAAAGTTTTTGTAATATTTTTGGTTGTCAATTTGGTTATAACCCAAACCGGCTTTGTCAAATACACATCTTTGCATTCCTAATAGTTTATCCAAATTGTCCCTTCCATTGGTGAATTTGGCTAAGCTATTAGTTAGATCATCCACTTGATCTTTCAATTTGATGTTTTCTACTACAAGTGTGTTTGGAATTTCCTTTTCTTTTCCTTTCTTCAAAGTTTTGATTTTATTTTTCAAAACTATGTTTTCTTTTTCAAACGTTTCACACTTGTTAGAAACTATAAAATTTTCCTTTTTGAGGCTTGCATATCCTTTAGATAAATTTTCAAATTTGCTATGCAATTCCTCAAACATTTCATATAACTCATCATAATCATTTTCATAATGAGCATCATCATTCATAGAAATATTATCATCACTAAATGAGTCATAAATATAGTCTACCTCATTGTCTCTTGCCATGAGGCAAAGATTTGCCGTCTCCTCGTCGCTAGAGTCGGCATCGGACTCACCCTCTTCGAAATCACTCCAAGTTCCCTTGAGGGCATGCCTTACTTGCTTGAAGGCTTTATCTCTTTTATCTCTTCTCTCCTTTCTTCTAACCGGACAATTGGTTTTGAAATGTCCCGGTTCATGACAATGGAAACATTTCTTGACTTCTTCGTTTTCAACTCTTTGTTGAATTGATCGATCATTGTTCCTCTTTGATGAAGAACCAAAGTTGTTCCCTTTTTCTTGAAACTTATTCTTCTTGGCTAGAAATTTCATGAAGTTTCTAGAGAGGAGAGCCATGTCATCATCAAAGCCCATTGTCCCTTCATCATCCTCTTGTTGATTTGCCTTGAGAGCAAGAGTCTTCTTGGCTTTTGAATCAACTTCTTCTTCTCTCTCCAATTCCTTCTCGTGGGTTTTAAGTGAACCCAATAGTTCATCCATGCTTAGCTTTTTGAGATTTTTGGCTTCTTGAATAGCCGTTACTTTGGGTCTCCACTTCTTGGGAAGAGTTCTAAGAATCTTTCGAATTTTGTCTTCATTGGAGTAAACCTTTCCAAGAAGATCTAAAGCATTAGTAATAATGGAGAACCTACTATACATAGAAGCAAGTGATTCATTAGGCTTCATTTTGAAAAGCTCATAATCATGAACAAGCATATCTATATTGTCATCCTTGACTTGTGAGGTTCCTTCATGAGCAACCTCTAATTTGTCCAATATTTCTTTTGCGGTTTTACAACTAGAAATTTTGTTGTATTCATCCATAGTTAATGCACAATGTAGAAAATTTAAGGCTTTAGCATTAAATTGAATTTTCTTAATGTCATTCTCATCATAATCGGAAATTGATTTAGGAGTGACATTACCCCTTTCATCGATTTTGGTAATCTCATAGGGTCCAATGAGTGTAACCCTCCATTGTTCAAAATCACTAGCTTGAAGAAAAGCACACATGCGATTTTTCCAATAGCTATAATTTTTGCCATCAAATAGAGGTGGCCTAGTGGTTGAAGAACCTTCGTTAAGTCCGGTTCCTTGATAGATAGACATGATCGTAAACTCTAAGATTGTAAAATCAAAACAAGAGTACAACCTCTGATACTAATTGTAGGTCGAAAAATACCCTAGAGGGGGGGTGAATAGGGTTTTTAAAACTTAATGGGATTTTTAAAATCAATTTAAAAATGTTTGATGTCTATATCAATTAACCAAACAATAAACAAGGATAAATCCAATCACAAGATGCAAATATCACAAAGTAAAAGTTTAAGAGATAGAAAGATTAAACCAATCAAAGTCAAAGACTTTTTGTCCACACGGTTCGCTGCTTGATAGCCCCTACTCCGCGCCGCGCTCGGTTAGTTCCCCGAGAAGTTCCACTAAAACCGATCTCCTTCCGGGTGAAGATCAAACCTCTACAAGTGTATCTTTCTCACACACTCTTACAAGTATTGAAATTCTCACAATACTCTCACAAGAATACTCTCTTGCTATCTTAAGAGATAAACCTCTCTTAATGTTTGAAAGAAAAGATTTGGTGACTAACACCAATGTACAATAGCTCTATAGTGTATGAAGATTACAACTTAAGCTCACACTAAGAGATATCAAATTTGATCAATAGAATATAGCTCAATATAAAGATGATTGATCAAAAGCAATGTTCTTGAATCTTGGAAAATGAATGTAGATGAAGAGAATAGTGTAAGAATGATTCAAGTAAGTTTAAAATAAGTCTTAGAAGGTGTATATATAGTCTAAGACATCATATGGCCGTTTGGAGGGAGTTGGTAAAAGTTTGGTACCAAAAATGGTAAAAAATCAGAATTTCAACGACTAGTTTCTGGGCCATCAGTCGACTGAGCAAAGCTCATCAGTCGACTGAGTGGCCATCATTCGACTGAGCATAGCCCATCAGTTGACTGATGGAGTCCACTGGTCTGAGGCCAGTTTTGCCAAAAATCCAATTTTTCACACTTTTGTATTTTAGCTCTAAAATCAATTTTGAGGCTTGGGGAAGTTAAAATATAGGTAACCAAGACTTCTAGTATAGTTTTTGCATAAAAAAATGATTCATACAAATTTATAGAAAATTTTAAAAGAATACTAGTTTTCGGTAAATTTTTTTTAAAAGACAAAACTAGTTTTGATCAATCTTTCATGGTTAAAACATTCTATGAGCTATATAATTTTGAACAATGATATTCTTTACATAAAATCTAAGCACTCACAATAATGAACATAAATGAATCTTCGAGAGCTTAGATTGTATCTTCGATTCTTTTCTTCCTTGGCTTTTGCACTTCATAGAGATGCCATTGAAGATGTGTTGACAAGAGTAGAGTGAGATGTAAAGCTTGATTGCCATACTTTGTAGACGAATGATCTTGATTCCGGCTTTTTCGGTAAAGTCCACGTGTAATCAATTTTATTGTGGCTATAACTTAAAACATCAACTAAGTTAAATTACACAAGATTAAGTTTATTGTTATTATCAAAACAAGATTAATGACTTTTAAGCCATCAGTGATCACACTTTTTTTTTAAAAGGTGTACTTTTAACATTTTAGTAGATTCAAACATATTATATTTTATCGGGACATATATTAATTTTTTCAACTATAAATATTATTTTTTTATATGGTGTATAATAAAAAAAATAATATATTTAAACAAAAGATAAATCTTCAAAAATCATATATTACAATAAAAATAAATGTCCCATTCAAAGTGACACAATTATAATTTGGGCAATTTAGATTTAGATATTTCCATAATAAGCGAAATTAGACTTAGGTACTCTTTTGTTTTAAAATTAAATTTTGGTGCAAATTCACGTGATTTTCACGTGACTGTTAATTTTTAACAGAGACCAAAGTCTAATTTTAAAAAAAAGAAGTAATTAAGTCTAATTTCGTCTATTATAAAAATACTTAAGTCTAAATTGCTCTTATAATTTTTTAAGAAAGAATTTTTTTTTTTGTGTGTGTGGTGGGGGGTGGTTTATATTTGAGGGGAATGAAGCGAGTCAAAACTACAATGGGATCTTGTTGTCTGTGTTCACCTACAAACACAAACACCGTTATTCCAATTCGACGTTTCCACTCAACAAAACCCGCCATCTCCAACCACTCTAAGTTGGTATTCGTCCCGATTCGAGCTGTCATCCCCGCCGCCCAATACTCAACAACAACAATGGCCAATTCAGTTCGAGTCGCCGCCGCACAGATGACCTCCATCAACGACCTCGCCTCCAACTTCTCCACCTGCTCCCGCCTCGTCAAGGTACTCTCTCTCTGTAATCGAACAAATCATCATCCGAATTTGAAATTATAAACTATGCTTTTGTCGTCGGGTCATCTGATGATTGGTACTCGTTTCTGTTTTTCAAGCTGAATTTGCATATGACCGACCTTAAGATTTGACTGATACAATTTTCATACTAAAGTTATGTCTTGGTTGAAGTGGAACTGACTGGAAGGACGAATTTATCCTTTTGTACCGACACCGTGGTAGATGAATTGGTCCGCCTTCGATTCCTATGCGAGCAATCATACGAATTAATTAGGAATAAAATTGGACTATATGATCAAGTTTCCTGATGGATAACAATTCCTGGACGAGCCCAATCCAGGATTCTGAACAACAAATGTAGCATTAAGTGAAGCAGAGCATTGAGCTGGTTGCTTGCGCAACCCTCCCTCCGTCTCAAATAAATTAAGTGTCCATTTTTCTTTCCCAGGGCCCAGCGTACAGTCTGGGCCCACCTGTTGGTGCACATAGTACGTTAATATGTGGTGGCACTATCTTACTTATATATACCCATGTTGAGTCTACAATTTTTCCATTTGGGATCGAGCCAACCATTCTTAGCAGTGATTTTCTAAATCTGATAATGCAAATTTATACCTGTGAAGGAAGCCGCTTCTGCAGGGGCAAAACTGCTTTGTTTTCCTGAAAACTTCTCCTACGTGGGTGCCAAGGAAGGTGACAGTCTTAAGATTGCTGAACCTTTAGAGGGTCCAATTATGAAAGGATATTGTTCTCTTGCTCGGTAAGCTCATGGTAACACTCCCACACAGCAAAAAACACTGAAAAAGTTAATTTTTTGAATGTGCTAAACTACCTTATTTTTGAATTAGACATGGCATGAATACTACTATTTTATAATAATAGTTAGCAATTCAATATTTCTTAGTTTTCTTGACGTCAATGTTTAATGTTATTGTTATTGTTGTTGTATGCCTCTTCTCTGCTCATCCCTTTTCCCTTGTCGAGTGTCACTTTTTCATCATTACTTACTGGTGGGTACCTCCCGAGCTTCGTCTGCATGTGAAGATTTCGGTCAAATGACATTCTTGTTACCAAACATTGTAGGGAGTCAAACATTTGGTTGTCACTTGGAGGATTCCAAGAAAAAGGATCTGACGATGCACATTTGTGTAACACTCACGTCTTGATTGATGATGCTGGGAATATTAGAAGCACTTATCGCAAAATGCACTTGTAAGATGTGCAGCCTTTTCTATGTTTGGGTCTCTTCTTTCCATTTGATAATGAAAAAGTATAGAATATTCTCGCATTCTGAATGTAACATTGTGTTATGTGGCTTTGTGCCCATCGTATAGAGTGACCAATTTATGATAGGAAATCTGTCATAGTGTTTTTTTCCATCTTAAGGTTTGATGTGGATGTTACTGGAGGTATGGTATATAAGGAGAGCAGCTTTACAGAACCAGGTATGCAACTTTTCATTTGCACATGACTTCAATATAGTTACATGAATCTTTTGTCGAATCCCAAAAGCTTAAGCTGTTAAGTAGTGGGCCAACAATATATATCATACTCTTCAACACTCCTCCTACTGGCACGTGCATAGACAAACGAAACCAAAGGCCAAACCGGCTCGCACGTGGATAGGCAAACGAAACCAAAGGCCAAACCGGCCAAACCAAAGGTGCACTTCATGCACAAACAACAACATGCATGCTGCACAAACACAAAGGGGGAAACAAATGCAAGCGGAGGATTCGAACCCGAGACCTTGCAAAACCTCCTCCTTATATGCGAGCCACTGGCACGTGGATAGACAAACGAAACCAAAGGCCAAACCGGCTCGCACGTGGATAGACAAACGAAACCAAAGGCCAAACCGGCCAAACCAAAGGTGCACTTCATGCACAAACAACAACATGCATGCTGCACAAACACAAAGGGGGAAACAAATGCAAGCGGAGGATTCGAACCCGAGACCTTGCAGAACCTGAGCTCTGATACCATGTTAATAACCATTTCAACCAAAAGCTTAAGCTATTAGGAGAAGGAATCGTAATGAATATCACGGTTAACACCCTCCCTCACATGCGACCCCATACTCGCACTCGAATTTCGGATTAACAAATGGGGAATGGAGGTGCCAAGGCTTGAACCTTGGACCTCCCAAAAAGCCAACCTCTGATACCGTGTTAGGAACCATCTCTCCCGAGAGCTTAAGCTGTTAAGTAGTGGACCAATAATGTATATCATACTCTTTAACAAGTTGAATCTTTGTTATGTGGCTTATTTCCATTTATATAACTATAGTTACACAATTTGGTTCTCACTTCCGAGCAACTCAAACTGGTAAAGTTATTCAGGGAAGGAAGTTGTAGCAGTAGACAGCCCCTTTGGTCGTTTGGGTGTGACAGTTTGCTATGATTTAAGATTCCCAGAGCTTTACCAGCAGCTAAGGTTTCATCATGAAGCACAGGTACACAAAAGGTTCCTCATCTTTGTATTTTATGGAATTATTTGGCACCTGATAGTTTCATCTTGATCCAATTTGCAGGTTTTGTTGATACCTGCTGCATTTACAAAAGTAACCGGCCAAGCACACTGGGAGATTCTTCTTCGTGCCCGTGCAATTGAAACTCAGTGTTACGTATGAAATTATTTAACATCCATTATGTTTGTTATTGACCCACTTATAATCTGGTGTAATTTGGAACGGAGGGAGTATTATTGATTGATTTATTTATGTATATGTTCTCTTGCCTGGAGCTCTATTATGTTTTGAAAATAACAATGAGAGGTGTTATCAGGTGATAGCTGCTGCACAAGCTGGAAAGCATACCGACAAAAGAGTGAGCTTTGGTGAAACCTTAATAATTGATCCATGGGGAACCATAGTCGGTCGGCTACCTGGTGAGAACTATGTCATTCCCATATCTTGGTGCTTTGTTTGCTGGTCAGCTACCTTGAAATATATAAAAGAATTCATATATGTTTTCTGTTTCAGATCGGATATCAACAGGGATTGCTGTTGCAGATATTGATTTATCATTAATTGATTCAGTCAGAGCAAAGATGCCAATTTCCAAGGCAAATACCAGCTTCCTTATTTTTTTAATTTTTTTGCAATCTGCTTCTTTAATGCACTCACTGTATATAATTTGTATTATATCACAAACTATAAATCAAATCTGGAAGTGTTGATAGACATACTGATGCACTATTTGTTTACAATAAATGTGTGTATATATATTTTCTAAAACAAGGTCAAAGTCTCGTGTTACAACTGCGAATGAAAGACGGGAAGGGGGATCAACCCACGACCTCTCAAGTGGGAGGCAAGGGTGGTGCCGTTGGCTAAATCTATACCTTATTCGTGCATGTTTTTATTTTAGTACCAGTAAGGGATTAAAGGGAGTTTCTGTACCAGCCTCTTAAATTTAGTTTCATAGATATAGGGATTCAACTTTAGTAAGCTCTTTTGTGTGATTGCGCTTGTACAACAACAGCATTAATAGTAACAGCTATAAATACTAATTTTTTTAATGATGCAATTTTCATTTTCAGCACCGGATGCCTCTGGAGTTCTGGAAACAAGCTTCTCTGTGAATTTTTTTTTGCAGGACGCAGTCCTCTAAGGTCCCCCCTTGTACCCGGATAAGGAGTCACGGCCAACTTAGATGCATCTGGTAACCCTCAAAGTCATAAAACAATCATGGAACTGCTTTAGAAGGCGTCTCTCGGTGTGGTGGTGCCTCCACTTGTTGGATTGTGTGTGATCTCATGAACCTTTATCACTTCATTATTCTCTATAAAACTACAGTCCTTGCTCGAAATAAAATAAATCTAAGGTATTGTTGGATTGTTTGTCTTGCAAACCCATCCCCCCTACCCTTTTGGTCTAGTTTATTTTTGGCCCCGATTTGATTGTTACCTTGTTTTGGACAAAATTTTGTCATAAATTGGTTCTTTTCACGGAGGGATTTGATGAGCATGATGTCTAAATTTTTGTGAAGTACTACCAAAAAATAATTTTGTTAATGAAAACTCGTGTTTATATTCATGAAGATTTTTATAAAAAATGATTGACAAACACTTTGCCACTATATAGATAAAAATGAAAAATGAAATTTCCATATACAATTTTCTTTTTGAGCCAGAACCAAGGACACCAGTTTGTCATTTCTTTAGCATAACTTTTGTCTAACTAGATACGGGCAGACATGCATTACGTGTACGTTTCTTATTGTCATGCAAATGTAGAATTTAAAATAGCTCGGCATTTAGAAATTCTATTTTTCAACCTAAAATGATTGGGTTTCTAAAATTGGTATCATAACCCCGCTTCCACCTGCAGTTTATAATCGTATATGTTACGATTTTTCATACATCACTCAAAACGTTTTTGTAAACAGATGCCTCAATAATAATTCTATGAACTTTGCTCAAACACACTTTTGCTTTTAAACATAAGTTAGAGAAAAATAGCAAACCAAACAAAAATGACTAACTGTTGAACCTTGGCTGCCCAGGCGGAATCACTCACAGCCATTTGGGCAGCCTCCAGATCTTTCACTTCCACATAAACCTTGGAACGACGTGAACGGAAAAAATGTCTAAAAAAATGAGAAAGTAAACCCAAGTATAGTATGAACACTGACTACCAAACCAAAATGCACACAACAGCTAACAATCCAGCAAGAATTCCCTGGTAGAATCTGGACTGGCAAGAAGATCAAAAGGTTTTCCTATTGTGTCTTTAAGAATTGTGATCTGACCTTCTTTAACGAGTATATCTTCATCAAGTCCCTCTATCTTCTTCTTCAGTGCATTAACTTCGCAATTCAACAGCATTGTCTTTTCGCTGTACTGCTTCACCTCCTCCCACAGCATATCTCTCTCTTCTGATACTTTTGGTAGTATTCCCCTCATGATACTCAATTCCTTCTTGCAAGTCTTGCAGCTCGTTTTGAAGCCGCTTTATGTTCCCGTCCTTCTTAATCATCTGTTAGTCAAGTATACACATGCATACATGAAAATAAATACAGCTGAACATTAAATTTCAACATAAAAGATAGAATCATATGCTTACCTGAAGTTCAAGATCTTTCATCTTGTGTGTCATGCAGGAAAGGGTATCCATTGCATTTTGCGCTTCACATCTGAGAATCTCATTGCCTCTAACAGCCGCTGACAATTCGGCTTCAAGTTGCTCCAAATCAAGCTCCTTGGAATAAAGCTTTTCTCGCAGTAAACTTGTCAGTAAAGATTCCGCTTTAAGCTCTGATTTTAAATTTTCCTATTGAAATGAAAACCAAAATAATTGAGTAAATATTCAGTTAGAAAGAGCATCTTCAGAAGTTAAAACTCTCAGCATGAAATACCTCTGAGCTCAGTTCATTTGGTTGGTCCAATGCATGAATGTTGGACTTCTCATTGAGCACATTGGATATAGTCTGTAAACTCCTTGCTAGGTTTTCAGCTCCCCGCTTGAAACCTTGGAGTTTCATATCAGATTCAACAACAAATTGTCCATTTAAACCGTTCTTCATCACTTCAATATCCTGCTTAGTTTCTAAAGAATGGGTTTCACTAGATTTGATGGATTCTAGAAGCTTCATACAAAGCTTGATGCTCTCATTAAGCAAAGACAATCCTTGATTTTGAAAGCATCCAACGCGGTTCCAAAGTTCTTGGTCTAGCTTGAAAGTGGATCCACCCTCTGTTCCACTGCCTCTTAGACGGTCCAATAGATTTGAATTATCTCGCCGAAGAGAATCAACTTCTTGTCTATAAGATTCCACTTCCTTCCTTAAAGCCTGTTCCACCCCTGTCAACCTAACTTGCTCCATTTGCAGTTTCCTCAACTGGTTATTGAAGTTCTCCACAAAATTCTTCTTCCTAACTTCCTGATTAAGTCCTTCCCGCAGTCCATCAATTGTCTTCTCTTGTTCGCTGCATGTTCTTAGCAATCTAGTAATAGATTTGTGCAACTCCTTGCACTCTTTCTCCTTCTCCTCGTAGTTCTTTCGAATACAATCCCGATTTTCCTCTACTTCTCTATACTTTTCTTGTAACTCAGAAAGATTTATCTGTAGATTTTGATTCTCGTCTCTAACTTCTGCCACAATTGTAGTCAGGTCCTTAAGTTGCACCTCTGAATATGTTATCTTACTTCTATTATCCATTTCTCTCTCACTAAAAGAGGACACTTCCCTTTGGAGCAAAACATTCTGCTCCGCAAGTTCCCTTACTCTCTCACGAAGCCTATGCTCTTCCATTTGATACTTCTCAAGCTTAAATGACCACTCGCTTGATCTTCGATCCAACTCTTTCTCCAGTGCCGACTGTAATTCGTTCTTCTCTTTCTCCAGTCTTCGACTCCGTGAATCCAACTCTGCCTTTGCTAGTCTAAGATCTTCCCTGGCTGAAGCCCTCTCAGAAACTCGATCCTGCAGCACATTTGAAACCTCAAGTGCCATTTTCACCCTCTCCTCTGTTAAACTTTTAATTGTTTGAATCAGTGCCGGCACACTAAACCCTCCATCCCGAAGAAAAATCTCGTGCTCAAGCTCTTCTGAGAGAAACATTGCCCGTTCCTCTGCTGCTTTAGATTTTCTAAGAAGTTCCACATCTACATCCCCTTCGCTCTTAACAGAGTTCATAACTCTACAATTATCACCAATTTCATCACTGTCTTCACTAGTTGTTTCTTCGTGCCCATTGAAATGACGATTTATGTGCGAAATTCCATTGGAATTTAACCTGGGACATCTATTCATGGCTCCACCGTAGATATCTTCAACTGTGATTGGAGCATCTGTATCAAATTCTTTTGAACTTTCTCCAGGCATAACACGGGATTGAGTAAGTCTCTCGATCACATTTTTTGCAAGTTTGCGAGGAGACTCTTGACCTAACCCATTCTCCATCCAGTCTCGAGTTGAGGCAAAGATTTGGGTTCCTTTAGGTTCTCTAAAAGAATGAAACCTTGGTTCTCGTTCCGTATATTTTCCATTTTGAACACCACTTCTATGGGAGGAATTGATCTTTGGCACCCTCCTTTCTTGCTGCTGCTCATCCCCATCAATGTAACGATCGATAACTTTATTTGAGACGCTACTGGAGCAATTTGAGGAGCTTTCTGATGACCCATTTTGAGCAACATCCTCGAACCATTTTGCCTTGGACCCTCTCTCAGGTGTAGGCGTGCAATAACTGACACAGTTACACAAACCATTAGGACAAAAGAAAATTTAGTTTCAATACGCAATATTGTAAAGGAAATATGCCTCACCGTGATGAACGGTGATCAGATTGCTTGAGTGAAACATTACTAGTACTACAAGGAGACTCATTTTGATTGGTGAAGCGAGACAAATTAATTTGTCTGTCACGAGGAGTTCCAGAAGAGAATGAAAGGCTTCTTCTAAGAGATGGACTGGTGGCAAAGTTATGGTATTCGGGCACTGGTTTTCTTGTTCTGGAATTGTGAACTGCTTGATTGTTGAGTCCACCATCTGTTGATTTCTTCTCCCAGTACACTTGCTTATCCTTTGATGGTGGTGTAATTGGACTGTTGTTTTCATTGCTAGATGCGGATGATCTGAAAAAGAAGAGTTTCTTCATCTTTGTATCTTTTAACTCTGATATTTATGTCTAAACTTAGAAATACTAAACCTGCAAAAACAAAATAAGAAAAACCAGATGAGATATGCAAGTAGAAGATCATGTTTTGAACAACATTTCATACATCTTGGAAATAATTTTATTGTACAAGGATTCAGTATGCATATGTTTTAATCATACGTATGAATGCAAACCAGGAATAAAAATGAAAAACACAATAAATGAGTCCGGACTCACAGTTCAGCCTTTCTTGGAAAAAAATTTCTTAATCACAAATTTCATCCCCTAATAAACATGAAAAACATCTCTTGTATGATGTAAAAGGAGAAAGTGTACAAAAATTCCAAGATGGTGCTCTTGTTTTTTTTTTTTTTCACAATAATATAAATACTCGAAAGAAATCTGAGTGACAAAGGAGCACAAGACCCCAAAAGAAAATTATTTTAAACCAAAGCAACAAGAAAATAGATAAATAAAGAAAAAATAGCTTGAAGGTTAAGAATGACTAATCCTCCCTTTATCCAAACAACACTGATGGCTACTAATAATTAAAATTTTCCGAATAAATAATCAACTTAAATATATAAATATATCGATTTTCAGCTAGTGAGAAGAAAGTGCAGCATTGATTTCAGCAACCTTTTTATTACAAGGAATCATGTCTGTTTAAAAAAATCAATCAATATGTTTCTGACCCATAATTTAGAAAAACACTAGTGTCAGAAATTTTGAGTACGAGCATGCCTAATCTAATCTGGGTGGTTAAAGGACCAAATTATGCCCCAACTCCTTGTCCTTTTAAACCCACTTGATTGATTCACTAGATGAACTTTTTTTAAGCATGGCAATCCTCATCAGTGACAAAAGTAGTGCCACAAACCCTACGCAAACTTTTTAGAAAGTCCTCTCTGTAAATTGTAATAACCTTCTTCAAGTGATAAAATTATAAGAAAAACACGCGACTTACCATTGCTGCTATTTTACGTACTCACCTCCAAGCAATGGAATGACCCTTGTTAGAAAAGGAGTAGAAACAACACAGGAAGCAGAATTCAAATTTTTATTTCTTCTTTCGTAAATAGAGATTAATGCGATTCCCATTAAAGGTCCAAAGATTTGCTGAGAATTCAAAATTCAAAAACTTTTCCAAATGACTTACACCCGAAATTCAAGGGATGCAAATATTCGAATCAGATACAGAAACTCGTTAGATATACGTACATATATATTGTATATGTAAGTATAACACAGAGAGAGCTATTGAATTACGGAATCTGGTAGTTGAAGGAGCATCTGCCAGCAGATTAGGAAACCTAAAAAAGAAAATTGGGGTTCTAAGTGCAAAGCTAGACTTGAAGCTTTATTCAGATTTCGGAGGCCGACTGTTATGATTTTCACTTCATCAACGCAGAGAGAGGAGGAGGGGTAGTTTTGACCGAATGAAAATAAACAACTTTTAAATTAAATCTTTTAATAACGCGTACGTATATTATAGTAGGCGGCAACGCTCTCAACTATTCAACAAAAAGAAAATCACAATACGTTGAATTACATGTTAAATTTACTATAGGAGTCTGTTTGATTATAATATAAAAAATAAAAATAATTAATTTTTATAAAAATTTGAGATATATAGTAAGATATTTTTTTTATTTTGTAATTTTTTTATGAAGAAATATTATTTTATAGTTGAAAAAGAAAAAAATTTCACAAAAAATTATGAAAGATAGATAACATCTAGATAAAATGAAGAGTATCTTTATCACATTCCTCAACTTATTACCAAATCAAGTGTTTTTAATTTTCTTTTTTACGTTGTTATTAAACGGGGGCTAAATACAAAAATTAAATTCGTATATAAAAATTTGTGTCATATTTAATGCATATCAAGTGTTTATCATTTTCAAATATAAGTATGTAACATGTATTCTTAAAGCACACGTTAACGTAACCTTTCAAAAATATATTTTAAATTTAAGGCACACAATTCTTTTATCTTTGATTTATTTTTAAATTTCAAAAATCATTATCCTTATCGTATAGACATGGCGGAGGACGAGCGTCCTTTTGACAGAGGGGTGATTGGAAATGGGTAGGTCTCGAGGGGTTTGGGGGGAGGGAGGGGTTTACATATAGTAGAATTAACAATTTTTTTTATCTATGTTAGGAGTATTTGAAGCAACTTTTACGCACCTCAACTAATTCTCTTTGCGGAAGACGCCAAACGCTGGCCATTAAAAATTTTTGTATCTGTCAAAACTCAACTTAAGAACCTTCTAGTTGAATTCGATTTTCTAAATCCAATGTGCTAGCCATTTAACCGCTATGTTGTGAATCTAACAATTATTTCTCCAAATGAAATAAAAAGAAAACATTTTTCAAATTATACAAAAAATTCTTCGAAGAGTTACTTACGTTTTGGTTTGTAACCAAATCTCTATTAATATAAATTAGAAGTTATATATTGTGTCCATATATTTTTTTTTTTTTATTTAAAGTTATCATAGAATTAATAATGCAGTTATATTTTATTTCATGTTCATAAAAATAAAATTTGCACATGCATCGCGTGTATCTCCTCATCTAATTACAAAGAAAGTGACTGAATTCGGTGGTAAAAGGTCTCAAATTGATAGCATATAGTGTAAAAATAATAAATATTTAAATAGAATACATATTGTTTGTTTGAAAATGAATAATAAGAACAGAAACAACCTTATAGGTTTATATGCATACTCTTTATTCTCATAAAAAGGTGGTCTTAGTTAAAATTTCCTCCTTCCTGACATATGACTTTTTAAAACTACACAAATTAATTGCGAAAAAATCAACTATTAAAATTAAAATTCAATCACTATGATTATTGTCACTCCACATAATACTCTAATATGTCAAAAAGTGTCTCAAGTGTACTTTGCAAAAAAAACAGCATCCCATTGATTGGTAGAAATTGTCTCTAAAGTTAGATTTAAAATGCCAATAACCACACGTTCAAATATTTGATTTGTTTATTACGGCATAAGGAAAAGGGTAATGATACAATACACAAAAGTGCTTTAACACTACAAAATACATTTTTATTGACATAAAAGTATTCTAAAATATCCATATATATTTATGAAGAATGCTAATATCATTATCCACAAAAAATCGTGTTTAATTTGAAATATTTGGAAAAATAATTAACAAGGTCTTAATTCAAAAGGTGGAACGGAACATGAAATTAAAAAACAAGACATGTTTTTAAAATGGCAAAAATAAAATGAGTTTATAATTTGAAATTTTTGGAAAAAGTAATGAAGTTTTAATTTGAAAACGTAAAGAACACAACCATAAAAGCACAAATATTCTCATGCTTACATGGTTTAATTATCATTTTCTACTTCGACCAAAGATAGCTGCTGCTCCTCCTTTCCATAGAAAAGTGATAGTGGTGGGGAAGCACGTATACGTTAGTTGTTTGACTTTATCAAGGCATCATGATAAGAATCCGCCGGATCCAATGAAACTCTCATTTGCTTTTTCACGCTGTAACGACATTAATAATTTGGACACCAAAACGTATATTATTTAAGTCTCGATCACTACTTATTATCTCCAAATTATAAGAAAAATGAATATTTCATACAAAGAAATAGTACCTAAATACATATTTAAAAAACTATTATAATTAAACTATGGGTATGTCTATTGTGACTTCAAGTGGGTCCTCCGCAGTCCTAAATTTATCACAAATGTAAATAAAGTATCACTAAAAATATTAATTGAGCAAAAAAAAAAAAAGGGTGTCACTAAAGATTGCTTTGAGCACTAATGGCCATATCCATAATTATACATAACATTAAAATATGAGCATAAATATTAGCACTTCACGTGAATACTACTCCAAAGTGTCCGCAATACATAAAAAGTGTCCCAAACATATAGATATAAAGAGCCTGTTTGGTTGCTCACTATTTTTTTTTTCCCAAAATTTTAAAAACTCGACTCAAAACCAACTCTACTTTCACACTTATCAAAATTTATTTCACTATACTTTCTCTCTCTAAATTTTTTTTTTAAAACGCCATAACTTTAAATCCAAAAATCCAAAAATAATAAAAAAAAATATATTTGAAACCTACTCATCGAGATCTATAAAATAAGATCCATTGTGACTATTTTTTGAATTTTTTTATGCATTTTTTTCATTGGTTGAAAAAAAGTCAAACAAAACCAAATTCACTTTTCAACATAAAAACTCTAACTCAAAACATTCAACCAAACACCAAATTTTTAAAAACTTACCTAGAAAAAAAAAAAAAAAAAAAAACAGGCACCAAAGTGTCAGTAAAAAAAATTTTGAAGTGCTAGAGTGCTTATGTGAAGTGCTAATATCAATGCCACAAAATAAGTATGAAAAGAAGTTAATTGTACCTTTCTGGTGCAAAAATCAAGCTAATAAAGATATTCGGATATAATGAGCTTGTCCAGTAAATTGCCCCGGGGGCTTGACAATTAACACGTTTTACATGAACTGCAGAACAGCAGCTACAAAATCCAACTATTTCAAACAAGGAGTGTGTTTTAAACACCTCAACAAAATAAGCACGAAAATTCACAACTAAAATAGCAAACATAAATCTAGGAAAAACATGTTAAACCAAATTTAGATACGCTTACATTTTAAACTGATACGCTGGCCCTAGGAGAGCCACGGTCCTCATTGTGGTCACCAATAGGGCTTGCATTGTCCCTACGGATGGGGCTAGGACTGGGGCTGCGGCCATTTTCTTCAGTGACCTTGGTGGTCTCTCTTTGAGCATCATCATCCATGGGGCTCCTGCTCCTTGAGTTGGAGCGCCCATTGAGTTTTCTGCCATTCCTCGGGGATGGGGTGGTGCCTCTTTCATCAGGTGATGGGCTGTGGTTCCTCCTCCCTTTTGATGGTGGTGGTGGTGAAGACCTGCGTCGTCTTGGGCTCCTTGATCTTCTCTCGGTGTGCTCAATTCTACGCTCCCTCTTTGGGGGTGACCTAGATCGGCTGGATTACAAAATAAGTAGATTATGGGAAAAGACAAAATGCTATGGTGTTGCATGTAAAGGCACGCATGCACACACAGATAAGTAAATTGTATTAACAAAGAGTGTCCATGTGATGCAACTATTTTCCTTTCTCCTATTCATCAAAGAGTCCGTGTTCAGTAGCCATGCAATTACCATTGCACTTCAGTATAGAGATTCTAGCTCATAGTTGTCAGAAGCTAAAGGTGCACCGAGGCACCAAGGTCTCTGGAGCCTAGGTGCAAAGCGCTTTTTCGAAGTAGGCACACCACATACAAAAACTTGAAATATATATTTCTAATCATATTTTACACCTACTACTCTAATTTCATATCATCTAAAGCAAATAATTATATGATGATGAAACTGTTGAGTAGCCAACTTATATACACTATAAGAGAAAAAGAAGAGTAGAAAAAAAGAAATCAATCAATGAAGCAATATTATTTGGATCACAAAACAAAAGCTAGTAATAAATAATAATATAGGAAACTAATAACTGAGAAGAAAAAATCAGAAAGAGTAGGATGTAGAAGGAGAAGAAAAATCTGTGAGAAGGAGAGAAATTGTCGACCAAGTAAGGAGAGAAATCACGTTGCCGCTTTTTAATCAACTCTCTCCTTTTAGTGTTTCATCTAAGACATGTACAACCTAAAATATTGGCGTATTGACAAAAAAAAGAACAAGAAGGTTTTCAAATTATAAAATACAAATCAGCGCCCTACTCAAAAAACCCCTCTCCTTGAGCGCCTCGTTCCTGGAGCTTAGCGCATAAGGCGCGCGCTCAATCAAACAGGATGCGCCTTGGAGGAAGCGACTCCCCATGCCTGAGCCTGGATGGGCCGAGCCTAGGCGCGCTTTTGACAACTATGTTCTAGCTTAACACTCTCTTACCAATCAAAAGCAATAAATTATAGGGAGACAAAAAATTGCATCTTTCATAACATTCCTGAAATTTTATGAATAAATAAATGTCCAAAGCAAGTTCTATACCAATAACCTATGACTATCAAGCATTCATTCTCTTTCACAGCTACCAATAAGGCAATAACAACTAATTCCTTCAGTTTTAATATGGTGAAGCCTAAATTTTACTGTAAATTTGTAAATGTTGTTCTTTGTAAATATTCAATGCCAATTCTAATAATGTGTCCCAAACGATATAAAGATTGACAAACACCGGCCAAGTTTTGGGGGTTGGGTAACCTGTAGCTTCTACTCCTGCTGTAACTACGGCTTGGGCTTCTGCCACGTCGAGGAGGTGGTGACCGCGAATAACTCCGCCCATGTCTGCAGTCAAAGAAATAATCACTTGGTAAAAACAGTAGATCAGTTATGATGCTAAATAAAAAAACCTTTTCCTTTTTCTTATGTGATGGTGTTCTTTTTTTTTTTTGGGGTGGGGTGGGGGGTTATTCTCCGAGAATAAACATACGTAATTTTCTTGGGACTGTTCTGACAGTTCTTCTCTATATGACCTCGGTCCCCACATCGGTAACACTTGTTCTTCCAGTCCCCATCTTTGCAATCTCGAGCCCAATGGCCATCAATTCCACAGTTAAAGCAGCGCCCTGATCCCGGAGCAGGACCTCTGCCAAGATAATCACGAGACCCACCTGGTCCACGCTGTCCCTATTATTGCAAGTTAAAGCACATTCAGTACAAAAATGTTCATCTCATTTAACGGTAGCCAAAAAACAGCAAGTGTGAGAATGGTTCTGGATATCCACATGCAACATGGAGATCATCCACCATGAGAAACAAGGTGGACAGTTTCATTTATCAAACCTCAGAGCCGGTCCCAAGATATATCTACAAGGCCCTGTGCATAAATTAAATCGAGGCCCTTCCTATGTGCTCGAGGAAAAATAAAAACCCCGGCACCAGCCCACACATTGCTATATATACACACTTGGTCTATGTTTGAGAGATAATGATAGGTGGTTGTTCATTTGAATATCGTTTCCTACATGTAATTGTATTCTCTCATCCTTTGTAGTTAAAAAGAATACACCTTCTGTAATCTTTTTGGGCAATATGCATCATAGGCCCTTATCCCAATGAGGTAGTTATATATGGGGCCCTTTGCATAAATAGAGTCCTGTGCAATAACTCACAGTGCACAACTTCATGGCTGGCCCTATCAGCCTTGACTAGCCAATCAAGTGTTTAGAATACCAGACATCTGAAACATAACACCTAAAGCACCAAGCGAGGGTGAAAGGACTGGTTTACATAGAAGAAAAGGAATATGACACAGAAATCTGAAACGAGAAAACAAGAAAAATGCAGCACGTAAAATGTGCATAAGGGCAATCATTTATACTCCAAAAAGTGTCTCACAATAGATTCCCTTATCTATTAATGATTACTCTCAAACTGTCCCTCATAAAACTAGCACTTCGGCCAATGTGGTGGAACCTTCTTCCCTTTATGGTCTGAAGCAAACCAAACTCATAAACAAGTGAAGCTAGGTTGATAAATCATAAAAACTTCCAAAAATAAACCACCATATTTACTAGTGAATAATTTGTTTGGAAGAAAGACAGATCAAAATAGTCCCATGAAAAAGTTAATAGTTCACCGTAATCAATTAAGATATTCACTATGAGTATTATTCCACATATAGTCACATACACAGTCTCGTGTCATATGACTAAACAAAGGAGAATATGCAACACATGAAAATAAAAGATACACATATTGAAGTCACAAAGCTGACAGAATAATTGCCTGTTACCAGTGTATTTGAGAAAAAAATAACTAAGAAAAAGACGATAATAACCAACAGGATTCACGCAGAGGTTCATCAGAACCATTTACAGAAACAGACAAGAAAGAAGCACACAAAGCATCTAATCCACACAACTTACCCCCTTCGCAAATTCCACAATGATTCGACTTCCATCAACTTCTCTACCATTCAAGCTATGTCTTGCATCATCAGCATCTCGAGAGTCACTAAAATCCTGTGATCAAGATTGAAGGAGAAAGGAAAGAGAAGCTCATATCTACACATTACATACAATAGGGGGGAAGGGCAATATAACCTGCATACGAAATAACAAGAGAGAGAGAGTAACACAGTTAGGCTGTGCTTACCACAAAGGCAAAGTCACGCTTCATATCCACATCACGTACTCTGCATAAATGGGTGCCAGAAACAACAAGGCCATCAAGACATAAGTACCAAAGGGTTGATACTTCGCCCCTCAAAGAACTAAACACCACTTCCATGAAAATTCACGCAATAACATTATAGAAAGAATCGCCAGGCCCTGCAAGATTAGCGACCAATTCCGGCAAGGCAACCTCTCACAACAGACCTCCAGGTTTGGCAAAAGCCCAGAAACCTTCAGAAAGATCATTCAAGTTAAAATTGCTTAGACATGTGGGAGGGTGCAATATTTTCATATAGATCTTGCACGAAAGTTGAATCGTCAATGTCAATCACAAAAAATGGCTTGGCAAAAGGCTTGATCATTCCCTTAAACACTCAATGTCGAACAGCCCCAGAAAAGGAGACCACTGACCTCTATTTGGATGCCAAAATATTGAAATTTCGAAACCCCAGATTACTGAAAGTGAAACAACTAGAATGTGCTGGATGTGGTGCATTGTAAGAGTTCTATGAGTCCACATCTATACATGCAAGCACATACGTCTTAGCTCGAATATATTAATTCTTAAGATTGAAAGTCCAGATAAGAAAGTAATCTTCCTACAACAAAATAAATTAAAAAGAAAAAGGAACCTAGAGAGAATGTATCGGGAAAAAGATACTGAAACCAAAAGTAGCACATACAAATGCAGAGAAGACATAGTTTGCAAATATCATATATCAGATAATCTTCAATGGCTAATAGTTGGGCATTAAATTGATTACCTTCCATATCTGCTAAATACATCCTCTAAGTCGCGTGATCGTGTCCGAGAAGATAAGTGACCAACATAGAGGCGTGTAGTACCCTGGCGATCTTCATAACGTGGCATCTTCCCTAAAACATAATAATCTCATAAGCACCACCTCCAAAATTGTGTTGAGGACCAAATACATCAATAATCAATAATACATTAACATCTGTGATAGAGTATATAACTGAAAAATAAAAATACTTGATGATAGGCCACGTTTTACAATAAAATCTGGTAGTGGGTAAAATCTATTAGTGGGTCTTGTAATTAGGATTGTGTTTAGTTTTAGGTATTTATATATTATATGTTGCTTTGAGTCATAAAATGGCAGAGAATATTTTGAATAAATCAGTGGTTGTTGTTACTAAAAGCAATTTACGTTTCATTTCTCTGATTTTCGTCAAATGCTCTATCACTTGATTTCACAACACCTTTTTCCTTTGTATGTCTCCTTGTCGCATCATGAATAATATTACAAACTAAAAACCTATGAATAGCATATCATGAAATTCAAATGGTAATACAGTTTTGGGGTGTACAAGAATAAATATGATAACTTAGCTAAAGGTTAGGGTGCAGACATTGTACTAGTTAGATAGTTTGTAATTCTGCATCCTTTTATGAAAGGATAGCTTATATTCTGGGAGCTTGACACATAAAAGCATTGTTGCTTCAGCGTTCACATATTGGTTGTGAAAGGATACGAAAGGTTCGGTGCTTTGAAATATGAAATTAGTCAAGTGTCCTTTTCTTAAAGCAACTCCAGAACAGGTGACTTCTACTGGCAACTTTATGATGTTCCATGGTATCATTTAAGGGGTCACGGCAATAAACTTAGTGCCCCTTTGGTTCGAGTTTTTGTTCGTTTCTGGAATCCAAAATGGTAATTTTACAAAGAATGTTTGAGCCTTGTCAACTCATAATTCCACCTCTTGATATGAACTATGAGACAATCCTATTGTGAACTTACCAAATTACAATTCCGGGAACGAACAAAAACTCGAACCTGACAAGCACTTAAAATAACTGCAGGGGAAGCAACTAAGCAAAAAGGGTATTCCCATCTCAAATTGATTATCCCATTTTTTACTTTGGGACTTTTTACAAAAATACTAACTTCAGCATAATCAATGATCCTATTAAAGATTAGGAAAATTGATTATGGCCCAAAAAAGAAAAGTGACGACATCCTGAAAAAGAAAAGTGGGACTATCAACTAGAAACAGAGGGAATATCTCTTAAACAAATTGTGTAGCCCAAAGCCGAGTGGCCAGTGGTATTTACAATTACAACCCTAAAAAGATACGCACGCACTCACTCTTCATAGCTTCTCTTGCTAGACTAGAGAACCTACGGAACATGGAATATATTATATTTAGGGGGAAGGGAACGACGAACAGAAACAACAAAAATAGGCTTATATACAGCAAGAGTGAATTAAGATCTACAATTTAACCTACCAAAGCAGTTATATAAACAATTACAGTAAATTTAGAGACAAACAGTCAGTCGTATATATCAATCGAGTAAGCATAAGAATGAACATGGATAGATAGCAGATCGATTAGGTATTTGAAGTTTTCAACATAAGATATCAATGAAAGAGACAGATCTATGGCCTTCCTACTAATCGGAAAAAATGAAGGATAAGGACCCCAGCACCTGAAGAACGATCAAAGATTTGCTAGCAGTCGAGGGAGGTGCGCCGGTAGCTGAAAAACGCGAAAGGCTAAAAAGTTCTCAACCTAGTAGATTTGATATTTATTAGTTTAGTTTAGTTCGAAATCGGTCTTTCTTTTTGCTGTCCTTATACTTCATAATACGACGCCGTCAGCTTCAGCAGAACGGATAGGTTCAGGGGTGTGCAAGAAATAAAAAAACCTATGAAATTTTTGAGGTCAATGTAGGATAGGGGCGGTTTTGCTTATATCTCAAATTGACTCGCATTCTTTTATCTCAAATTAAAACTGCATTGAAATTGTAATGGTTTTTTTTTTTAGCAATTGAAATTGATTTAAATCAATTTACGATTAACCAATTCAAACCGGCCCGCCCCAAATAATTATTATTTTAAGCTAAAAATAAATTTTAGACATTAAATCTAGATACACAATTAAATTTTAAACAAATTAAGTATCTATTCTTCAAAAATAATATATATATTTTTATATAAAATAATATTCCTATATATTATTTATATATATATTCGGGGCGGTTTGGAGCGATTTTTAGAAGAAAAAAACCGAAATCGAACCCGAAGCGATTTTTTTTTAAAACCTAAAATCAAACTGGTCTAAAAAAAGCGCCCCGAAACCATTCCAAACGGATCGGATCAGATCGGTTCGGTAACCCGGCGGGTTTGTTTTTTTTGCCACCCCTAGGTTAAGGTGGTGTTTGGTTGGTGATTTAAAATTAAAGGCTTGTTTGGTAAGTGTTTTTTTTTTTTTTTTCTAATTTTAAAAATTCAACTCAAAATCAACTCTACTTTTACACTTTTAAAAATTTATTTCACTTTACTTTCCCTCTCTAATTTTTTTTTTAAAACGCCATAACTTTAAATCCAAAAATCAAAATTAGATAAAAAAATATATATTTGAAATTTACTAATTTAGATGTATAAAATAAGATCCATTATGACTATTTTTTAAATTTTTTTCATAAGTTTTTTTGAGTTGGTTAAAAAAAACTTCAACAAAAATTAAATTCACTTTTCAACCAACTTTCACACTTCCCAAAATCTTATCTAAAAAGCAAGTTTTAAAATCGCAACCAAACAAGCATTAAGTGTTTGGTTCACGATTTTTATTAACAGTAATTCAGCAAATTAGTTAAAACCAAAATGAACCGGTATTAGTGTGTGCACTATAGTATTGTAGGCGTGAGTTGTACTGGAAAAAAGCAAATCAAAATCTCTCTTACTTTCACATTCTCTCTCACGCCTTTCAATCTTCTTATCTTCTTTTTTTTATCCCAAAAGGAGCCTACAGACTCAGCAAACTATATATACATATATTCCAAAAGTACATCCTTTATTATGGGAGGGATAACATCAATTTAGTATACATCATTTTGGGTATAATTATAACCAATTTTAGCTAAAGCATGAGCGCAACTATTACAAATTCTGGGCGTAAAACTCACAACAGTATAAGAAACATTAGCAAGCATATATTTGCATTCTTTTATGAAATTGACAGTGGTAGAAGAGTAAGTTTCAATGATGGTTCTGCTAGATCCTTTAATCATCAGAGCTTAAATCCCCATCTTCATAGCGATGATTTCGGAATGTAATGGGTCTTTAGCGCAGTTTCGACCTCGAAACCCCCAAGTCCAATTTCTTTTTTCATCACGAAGGACCCATCCAAAAGAGCATTGTGTTGACCTTAAAGTCAATTAATCTTATTTTGATAATTACAATAAGTTAATAAAGTGTTATTTAACTCGGTTGTTCCAATGATGATAGCCATTTTAACCGATATATCTTTCGACCAAGTGTAACTTCAAACCGAAGCAAATTTCACACAAACTTTACAAATGCTTCTACTCACAAGAAATGAACTCAAGTGATATACATGTGATATACAAAGCCAAGAAAAGATCTAGATTATCAAGCAAGTGAAGATATGCACAAGAATGATCTCTACATATTCTACAAGTTATCAAAACCAAAAAAGGATCAAGAACATCAAACAAGTAAAGATACGCACAAGAAAATCAAGCATCACGAAGACTCGAATTATCATTAAATGGAGTGAGTGCTTAGATTTTATGTAAAGATACTTTATTAATCAAATTCCTATAACTCAAACATATTCTTACATCTTTTAAAGATTGATTCAAACTAGCTTGAAATTGAATTTATTAGAAAAACATCATTTTACAAAGACCGAATTTCAAAATAAATTCATATTAATTTTAAATGATCATATTATAAGCTATAATAAAAATAGGTATCTTAGAAACATATCTTTGAGGTTCAAAAATCATTAAAATTTTATTTGGAACTAAATTGTTAAATTGCAAAAATATTTTTATTTTACATTTAAAATTCGTTCAATTTTTGCCCAGTTTTGATCTAACGGTAAGATGGGGGCATTCCCTAACTTCGATCATTTTGAAATTTTTACAGTAGTTAGACAACATCTCCTGAAAATTTTGACTAAAATTTGAGCATGATCCAACGGTCAAATTAGGAGAAATTAACAAAAACAATTTGATTTTTTTATCAAAACTAGCTGTTGGAAAATTTGAAAATGTATACCTTGGAGCCAAAACCTCTTTTAATCATCCCCAACGGCCATATGATTTTGCAAGCTATAAATATGAGGTCCTAGACATGTTTTAACACACCTTGAATCATTCTAATACTCTATTATTCATATATTCAAATATACAAAGATTCAAGAACACATTTTGATCAATCTTTCATTTTTGAGCTATATACTTTGATCAATTTTGATATCTCTTAGTGTGAGCTTCATTTGTATTTTGTCATATACAAGAGAGATATTGTACATTGGTGTTTGTCACCAAAACTCATTTGAATCATAATTGTGAGAGGTGTATCTCATAGAATAGTAAGAGGGATTTCTTGTGAGAGTATTGAGGGTGTTTCAATACTTGTAAGAGTGTGTGAGAATAATACACTTGTAGAGATTTGATCTTCACCCGGAAGGAGATCAATTATAGTGGAAATTCTCGGGGAACTAACCAAGCGCGGAGTAGGGGAACAAGCCGAACCGTGTGGACAAAAAATCTTCGACTTCGATCGGTTCAATCTTTCTATCTTTTGCTCTATTATATTGTGCTATTTATTCATTGTGTTTGGAATTAACTTTGTTCTTGATTGCTTGATAAATATAGATATCAAATATTTTTAAAAATCTGATTAAGTTTTTAAAAACCCTATTCACCCCCCTCTAGGGTATTTTCCGACCTACACATTGTTTATCACGAAAACCTCCATCCACATTTAACTTGTTAAGTTGTTATAACCCGGAGGAGGTAAGTTCCATCTGTTATTTACCGGGTCGATATTAAAACTTTCAAATTTCTGAAGCGAGACTTGCATGTTTGTGGCATAGATTGAGGCCAATTTCCCCACCTTTATCGTACAAAACTTCTTCGCTTAAAACACTTCTTCATTTCTCATTTTCCATATGTGCCAAACAATGAAAAAAAAATAGATAATTCCATTTCTGAATTTGTAGACTGCCCAATATGATAAACATCATCAACGTTTTGCTTTACCCATTGAAAAGTTTGAGGATAAAAGAAAGTGTTTCTTTTACTTTGTGGTATAAACCCCTCCCACAGAAGCTTTGAATTTGGACAATCTCTTAACATATTAATGATGGACTCACCTTGTTGGTTACATCTAAGACAAGCATCTATATTTGTGATACCAATCTTCGCCTTGTATTGGTTTATTAGAATTCTTCCATGAACTATCAGCCAAAAAAAAATCGAATTTTCTGAGGGCAGCCAAGTTTCCAAATCCACATCCAGTCTTTTGTTGTTTCTTCCTTATTTTGTTTTCTGGTTATGAAGACAAAAGAAAGCTTTGGATGTGGGAACCCCTCCAGCGCTGCCTTTCCAAACCGCCGAATCTTCATTATTATTCATAGGAGCAATCGGGGTATCAATGATAGATTGCTTAATGTTATCAGGCATTTGGGCCTTTAAATTAGATAAACACCACTTTCCATTAGCATTTATAAGGTCTGCCATATTCCACATTAATTCGTTTGAATTGATGTCTTCAACGAGAAGGTAAATTGGCTCGTTTTTAACCCAAATATCAAACCATATAGACACATTCCTCCTGGAACCAATCTTCCACCCAAACCCTCTTTCGATCATTTTTAAACTTTTACAAATTTCCTTCCACATACTTGAACTTTCAGGTTTTGTAGCGTGGTCAAATAAACTATTATTTTTCAAGTATTTTTCCCATAAGACTTTAGCCCACGTGTCGTTACTACCACAGAATAACCTACTTCCTATTTTAGTCAGTTGCACCGCATTTTCCATATGAGAATCACGGATACCCAAATCGCCTTTATTTTTTTGAGCAATCACATTTTCCCATTTAACTAAATGAACATTTCTTCTTCCAGAGGTCGTGCCCCACAAGAAATTTCTATTAAGCTTGTTAAGGGCGTCACTTGTCGATTGGGGAAGCCGCACCATTTATATAGCATACGAGGGAATACCTGTTAGGATAAAGTCGATTAAAGTACACCTTCCTGCCAAACTCATATTTTTTGGTTTCCACCCTGTAAGACGCGCTTGAACCTTCTCCACAATATAATTGAATTTACTTTTTGACGCTCGATCATTAAAAATGAGTAGTCCCAGATAATTCCCCAAATCATCAGTAAACTTGATATCCAGAATGCTTTCAATCTTGTTTTTCGTATCCCTAGACACTCCTAATCCTGCGAATGCAACAAATTTTGAGGGTTTATCGTCTTATCGGAGGTAGCACAAAATTCAACCAAAATTCTTTTTATAACCCGAGCTTGAAAAATATTAGCCCTAGCAAAAAGAAGCAAGTCGTCAGCAAAAAGAAGATGTGGGATTTTCGGACCCCTTCTACACACATCAAAAGTTTTCCAATTGTTATTATTAAGCACTTTGTTAATTAAAATAAACAATCTTTCAAGGTAAAGAACAAAAAGGAAAAGGGAAAGATGGTGTCTTTATTGCAATCCCCGGGTGGTTTTGAAGTAGTTAGTTTTTTCTCCATTCCAGAGTACAACCATGCTAACTGAGCTGATGCAATGTCGGATAAGTTTGTTAGTATTCATGGGGAATCTCAATAAATTCAACATTTGCAGCAAAAATTCCCAATCAACTTTATCATACGCTTTTTCCAAGTCAAGTTTCAACATCAAACCCTTATTTTTCGCCTTAGATTTTTTAATGCTATCAACCAATTCTTGCTCAATAATAATATTGTCTACCGCTTGTCTGCCCGGGACAAAACTTGCTTGAAGAGGGTTAATGAGTTTTCCCAAGACCATTTTCAAACGGTTAACCAACACTTTAATAATGTTTTATAAATAATATTTCACAAAGAAATTGGTCTAAAATTCTTAACCTCCTACGATCTCTTAACTTTTGGAATAAGCACTAACAAAGTATTATTAATATCATAATCAAACTCCTCATATTTGAAGGCTTGAACCACAAGTTTGTGAACGCTTGGCCCCACAATATCCCAATACTTATGAAAGAAAACTGGTTGAAACCCATCTAAACTCGGCGCTTTAAAAAGTTTCATCGATTTCATAGCTTTTGTCGTCTCCCAGTATCTTACATGAATTTTCCTATTTAAACAAAACAAAACCCAAGTCCTTTTTAACCCTTCCCATGGCCGTAAGTGCATCCGTAACTGTCTATGCATCCCTACTCGCCGGCACCATTTATTAAAAACCTCATATTTGAATAGAGCTGAAGACGATATGATGAAGGTGAAATGGCAAAGGCTATTGAATGTTAGCTCTAAACATTTATACATGTAGATTTTCTGTAGATCTTCTATAGATCTCGTTGAAGGTTAAAACTTTCCTATAAAATGGTGGTAGAACTATTGTATTTGTTTAAATCTTCCTTCAACCTTTTGCATTTGTTTTTGTAGGATTTTTTTTATTTGGGCTTACATTTTTTTTCTCTATTGTAAACTATTGAATCTAAATTTGAAACTCAAATCTGATTCATTCTGTTAAATCGAGATCGATGGAAACCGTCGGTTGTTACCGGTGCTTGGCTCTATTTTGGTCCCAAAATCTCTAAAATTGATAAAGTTAGTTCGGTTGGCAGATCACCCCCACAGTTCAATTAACCGAACCATGCACACCCCTACATGGGTTAATGTTATCTTCTTCTGCATTAAACGTAAGGTTGACTTCAAATTTTTATTTTATTTTGTAAATTAATAAAATATAACTTAAATTTATTTTTTTTGATTTAGTATCAAGAAAGATATTATTTGTTCTTTACAAAATATTACTTTTTTTATTTGAGTTTAGATGGTTTAATTTTTTTTTGAAGAAAACTGTTGACGATCAATGTGGACATTGGAAAAATAGAAATATGTTATAACTTATATTATCTCCTTCATAATTATGTTTAAGATATAATTATAAAAATAGCAACTAGAAGATACCAAATTCCAAATCTAACAACCGTAGATTAAAAATTATGGAATATGAAAACTAAACTTATTACAAATCTAGCAAAAAACAATGTTTGCTTAATCAAGGGCATAGCCACAGTGTGGCAACGGGTACGCGCGCACCCTTGATGATTTCGGCAATTTTTTTTAAAAAATAAATAAATATATATATAGGGACTTATATGCATAAATTTATAGTTTACAGTATATAATTGTAAGAAATAAAAGTGGAGGGGCATTTGGAGAATTGAAATACACTTAAGTGAGGAAAGACTCTCCCCCTTTCTTTTTCCATTCTCTTCTCCCCTGTTCTCTTTTTTCTTTTTTCTTTCCGCAAGCCTTTTCCGTTTCACTCCACGTCTCCACTGCACCGAGCCACTGTCCTCCTCTTCGGCTTTCCTTGATCGCTGACCCCGTTCGACCGTCCAGTGACTTCCACAGCACTATGGGCCACGCACACAGCCACGGACCAAGATTAGTGGTTGTTCTTTATTGCTTCATTTAAAATCATCATTTAATTTATGTTTAAGAAACTTAGGGTTTCAATTGAAATACACTTAGAGGCTATTAAATTTATGTTAAAATCATCATTTAATTTTTGTTTGAGTAACTTTTTCCTTTTTTTGGTTTAGAAATCGATTTAGATTTTCCTTCTTTTTACTCTCCGTCGAGTTTGAGAATATTGTAAGCGATCACAATAGTATTTTTAGGGTTTTATAATTTATATTGAACTTCCTCTTGTTATGATTTCTTTTGTGTTTTTTAATGTTAGGGTTTCTTCATTATTTAATTTGTTTGCCTTGTGTTCCAATTCCAAGTTTGCTCTGTCAGGTCTAGGGTTCTTGTTTTAGGGTTTGTTGTCCGTGATTTCTGTAATTTGGGCATCGGTTGCTTACTACATTCAATGCTTTTGCTTCTTTTTTTTCTTTTTATAATTTTCTTGGGGGTAAATGACCAAAAAGCACAATGTACTTTACCCCATTTTTCAGTTATGCCAACGAATTCCATTTCTTATCAAAAGTACCATTAAACTTTTCCCGTTATTTCACTTAGGTCGAAATCGTAACTTCCGTCAATTATTTTTAACGGAATGCTGAGTTTGCACAAAAATTCTGACGTGGCATTTAAAAAAAAAAAAAAATTCTGACGTGGCACTTTAAAAAAATGACGTGGCCATCTTCTTCCCAACTCATTTTCTCTCTCTTCATTTTTTTCATTCTGGCGACTCCATTAACTCCGGCCACCTCCATTTTTTTTCATCTTCTTCCTTTATGAACTCTAGTTTTCCGACCACTCCATTAACTCCGGCGACTTCATTTTTCTCCGCCCACTCCATTTTTTATCTTCTAATATTTTAAACCCATTAATTCCGGCCACTCCATTAACTCCGGCGACTCCATTTTCATTTTTCCCCCCATTTTCATTTTTTCCGGTGACTTCATTTTTCTCCGCCCACTCCATTTTTTATCTTCTAATATTTTAAACCCATTAATTCCGGCCACTCCATTAACTCCGACCACTCCATTTTCATTTTTTTCGGCCACTCCATTTTCATTTTTTCCGGCGAGTCGTCATCAATTGAGGAGATGGCCGGAGGGTTCATGAAAGAAGAAGATGAAAAAAAATGGAGGTGGCCGGAATTAATGGAGTGGCCGGAATGAAACCCAAATGAAGAGAGAGAAAATGAGTTGGGAAGAAGATGGCCACGTTAGATTTTTTTTTTTTAAATGCCACGTCAGATTTTTTGTGCCAACTCAACATTCCGTTAAAAATAATTGACGGAAGTTACAATTTGGACCTAAGTGAAATAACGGAAAAAGTTTAATGGTACTTTTGATAAGAAATGGAATTCGTTGGCATAACTGAAAAATAGGGTAAAGTACGTTGTGCTTATTGGTCATTTACCCTTTTCTTGGAGACATCTTTAAGCTTCTCATATTTTGGTCTTGCCGGTTCTTTTTTTTTCTACCTTTGAAAGCATTTTTTTTTTTCTCATTTTATTCTAAATAATTTATGAATTATAGTGAACAGGAACCTCGTGTTTTGATTTTTATTTCAAGTTTTTGTCTTGGGTTGGTTGTGCTGCTCGATGCTCACATGCAGGGTTTCTTTATATGGTGACTTGGTCATATTTTGCTTAAAGAGTAGGGATTGAATGGTTAGGCACCCATTTCTTATAATTTCTAATCTAGGCTTATGTATATGTCTATGCATAGTTCATGACAGAGGTACTGATAATTTTGTAGCGGATATCTGATTCAGGCTTTGGTGTTTTTGAAAAACTCATACTAAAAGGACATACTTGATATTGCTAATGATGAATATTTCAAATTACTATTGAGGAATGCTTTTATGAATGAAATGTAGTTTGTCTATGTGATACATATTTACTTGTATAAATGTGTATATTATGTTGATGTAATAGACTTTGCATGCTTTATGATTTGACAATTGAACTATATAGGTTGAAGTATTTATTCCAAACTAATATTTGAAATATTGATTTCACAGAAGAATTATATTGATAAATGGGTAAAAAGAAGTCAAGGGCGAAGCCACCCTCGAGGAAAAGAATGGGCAAGCTTGATACTGTTGTAGGTAATTTCTTTATTTTAGTACTTTTATTAATTAATGTAAAAGTTTTATATTTATATTATTATTATTTTGAGTTTTGAGTTTATTCAAATTGCGCACCTCCGACTGGAAATTTCTGGCTACGCCACTGTGCTTAATTCATTGTCAAGTTTACCCCTTTAACTGATTTTTCATTTTTGAAAACACCTCACTTTCCCCTTATTTCCGTCATTCCCACTAAATAACGTTTTCCAATCTCCTTCATAAGACAAAAGTGACTATTCACCTTCTTCATCATCCGCATTCTCTCTACCTGTTTACCAGTCCTTTACACCAGTTATTGCTGGACATCTGAAAGTGAACATCACCCTAAGTCCATCACCTAAACTAAGGGGAAAATTATTTATTTGTTTGTTTGTTTTTAATAAAAATGGTACTTTTATGCAAAGAATAAATTGAACTATTTCATATAACTTTTACGTATTTATCTTAATGTATTATTCATTTCCAGTTGGACGCCGGTGGCTGTTTCACATGGCAAAAATGATCATTTTTCAAGGATTTCTAATGAGATGGATATTAAAGATAATCCTCCGAAAAATAGTATAACTCAGTTTATGCGGTATTTTTTGGAGTATTATTCATGTTCAGCTGGTGGTTTCTGATGGTTACTTGACATTGTCACTGATGGGTTGCTTGCTCGAGGATGGGGAAGAAGACCTATTTTATACGCATTTTATTTTAATATGGATTGGTTGAAGTGGTTTAAATGTAAATAATGAAATAAGGGGAATGGGTGGGGCAAATTGAGAAATGAAAAGGCAAAATAAAGGGGAAAAAACAAAAAACCCTGAAGTTTGCCCCTCTAATCAATTTCATCTTAAATGTTCCTATTTTCCCAATTCTTCCCTTAAAGTTTTATAAGTATAGCAATTTCAACCTTGGCGCTAATACTATTAATAATTCCATCCAATTTATTTATATTTAACCCCTTAAACTTTTAAAATTGACACTAAACCCCCTAATTTATATTTTGTTAACGTTTAACCCCATTTTTATTTATCTTTATCAATTATCACCACATTCTTCAACCCACTTCCGTCCACCTTCTCTTTATCTTTTCGTTGAACATTGAAAATCTTACTTTAGTTTTAATATTTTCTAAAAATAAATAATCAATAGTAAAAAATAACAGGTACTTCTATACTAATCAATTGAAAAACACTCCAAAGAAGACCGAGAACAATCCACTTGAGAACAAGAAAAGCCCTAAAAACCACGGACCCACCATATTGAATTTAACCATTAAAGGATCGACGTTGAATTCAAGGCCGCATTTTTCGAATGCAAAGAAAACTATTGTTGAAAGAACGGAGTGGATCGAGGGGAGTGGATTGAAAGAGGCATTATAAAAGTAAGCATTATTTTTTACTACTAATTATGTATTTTTATAAGATATTAAAACTAAAATAAGATTTTCAATGTTAGATTAGAAGATAATAATATTGTAGAATATATATGTGTGTATACATGTATATGGGTTGAAGAAGGTGGTGATAAAGATTAATACAAATGGGATTAAGTGTTAACACAATATAAATTAAGGGTGTTTAGTGTTAATTTTAAAAGTTTAGGGGGTTAAATGTAAAAAATTTGGATGGAATTATTAACAATTTTAGTACGAGGGGTGAAATTGCTACACTTATAAAACTTTAGAGGAAAAATTGGAACATCAAGAATGAAATTGATCGGGGGGCAAACTTTAGGTCCCCCCCCCCCCCCCCCCCCCCCCCCCCCCCAAAAAAATAAATGGGTAGACTTAGTAATGCATTAAATGAACTTTGTTTTTTTTTTTTTATATATTTGTAAAAAGTTTAGTTTAATTGCCATATTCTGTAATTTTTAAACTATATATATACGGTCGTTAGATTTGTAATTAAGTATCCTTTAATTCTTGTAATTAACTCTATATTCAGGCTAATGAAACATTTCTATTTCATACTAGATAGAGGAGTTCTTCCAAAATTTCTTTTAACAATAAGGGCAATTTGCAATATTTGTCCATTAAAAGGATACACCACTTTTTTTTAATTGTCAAAGGTTCACGAATTATCTCCTTCAGTGGTCATTGGAGCTTCGTTGAAAATTTCGTATATAGTGAAAAATAAATAAGTTTGCATTCGAATTTACATCTTTAATTGCGAAAATAGGTGGCGAAGCATTTAGAGGAAGAATTTCAAATTTACATCTTTAATTGCTTACGGGTTTAATAAAAAAATAAAGTTGCATTTATATTTGTATTTGTCCATAAATTGAGTGCAAAAATGAATTTGCACTAAAATCTAAAATATCAATTATTTTTAGATTTAGTGCAAAAACAGATCTGGACTAAAATATGTATCATTAATTACTTGCAAATTTAGTCCATAAAGATATTTGCAGTATAATGTGTCTCATTTTTAAATAAAATACAAAGAAACGGTGAATGGTATTTTATGTAAAGAAAAATGAGTATCCTTATTTTGAACTAAAATATAAGTTGTCTTTTTTATTAAATATAATTATGGAGTGAGTCATTTTAACCAATTCCCTCTTTAAAAAATAGTGAATTCTTAGTTAAAAAGTAAGAAAGTATATAATATACAGGGCCAATACTAAAATTGGATCCAATTGTACTATATTTTAGGGCCTTAAGCCATCTTCAATGGTAATTTCTATTTTTTTTATTTATATCCCATGTGTCAATGCCATTTTAGAATACTTTTATGTCTAGTTGGCAATTTCTCTATATGGTTACAAAGGCATAAAAAATTAGTCTCCAATGATACTTCATTTCTTAGATAGAATCAGTGAGTTTGATAATATCTAATAGAAATTTCTATATATAACTCACATTCCACCTCACATAGAAACAATGTTCTAAAAGGTACTGGGCGGACCTAAGGGGGCCTTAGAGCGCCTATGCGGAGACTAGTTGTTTAGGTTAGATGGCTAATTTATTTTTTATTTATATTTTAGAATTATAATATTACAAGATTCTAACTTTACTTCTAAAAGTGACATTAAGAGTTTGTTAAACAAATGTTTCTTGTAACTCAAATATAAAAATAAGGTCCAAGAAAAAAAAATTTAAAATGAAAAGGAGTAAAAAACGCCATTAGTTTTGCTGAATCTCTGGTCCAACACACTAGGCGATTGCCTAACTAGGCAAATCGGCAAACCACTATCTAGAACCTAGGTGAGGTATAATCAACCTTAGGTAGGGACTTTTAGAACACTGCATATAAATAGTTATAAAAAATTTCATTAGAACATCTTTTGTGATTTTACTTCTCATTTTCATCATAATTTTTTTTATGAATAAAAATAATTCATTGGAAATGACCTTATATCTAATTTAATTGGTGTCCTAGAAGGGTTGAAAAAGAAATTGTATTTTCATACCAGAACAATGCATGTCCAATCCAACTCCTCTCCCCATATTCGGAATCGGGATAAATTCAGAATTCAATTGAATAGGTGTATCTAGGGAGAATTCACTTTGAAGCGACTATTCCCTAGATACGCGCGTCATGCTATTTTATTTCACAATTGCATCAATTTCAAAATTAAAAAAGACCTAAAGTTAGGGATTTATCAATAGGTAATGTTGCACCAATACCCAACCAAAGGGCCACTGCAGTACCAATCAAAAAAACCGTTGTTGCTATTGCTTGACGAAATGGATTTTGAAATTTATTAACATTCTCTAAAAAAGGTACTGTTAATAATCCCGCGGGTACTGAAACCATTAAAAGAACACCCAATAATTTATTGGGTACTGTACGAAGTATTTGAAATACGGGAAAGAAATACCATTCGGGTAATATTTCTAAAGGGGTTGCAAATGGATCTGCTGGTTCACCAATCATTGATGGTTCTAGAACCGCTAAGCCTACGTTACATGCAATAGTACCTAGAATGACTACAGGAAAAATATATAAAAGATCATTAGGCCACGCGGGCTCTCCGTAATAATTATGACCCATACCTTTAGCCAATTTCGCTCTTAATACAGGATCATTCAGGTCAGGTTTTTTTGTTATTGGGATAGGTGAATTTTGATAGATCCATCCCCCAAAGGAACCGGACATGATAATTTTTCATCATACGGCTCGAGCAAAAATAAAAAGAACCAAAAGAATCCATATCAAATCTATATGTTATCTAGATCCACACATATATGATAATATGAATGATTTTTTTATTTTATGAAAAGTCAAATTTGACTGGATTTTCTTTTTTGACTGGATTTGATTTTCCGGGGTTGTAACTATCCAATGCAAAGAATTTTGTTCTTACAAGTAAATACTCAATACCCAAGTAGGCTTACAAGGTGGATCGTGATAGGATCACAAGTGCTTTCTGGGTCGTCTCAGACCTTAAGATCAGCTTCATACATATTATTTTTCTTCCCTTTTTTTTTTCCTCATTTTACAGGTTCACCTATTTCTTTCTCACCTTTTTTTGAACAAAAGCTATCTTAGAAAACATTCTTCTTTCTCACTCATCTCTTCTCATTTTATATTTTCCAATCTCTTTCTCTTTTGTTTTAATTTTCCATTGTAATATTTTTTCAATAATCTCTCTCTCTCTCTCTCCCTCCATTTTCTCCTCTCTTCAAGGTAATTTATACTCTTTATTTCTCCCATGCTATCTTCCCACACCTCTCTATATACTTATATATGTATATACTTCCAAAACTTTACATAAAAGTAAAACTGGATGACGGTAATAATAATAATAATAATAATAATAATAATAAACCCACCAACTAGTGTACTATTTTTTTGTGTTAAAACAATAATATAATATTTTTTGTTGATTTATATAAAAGGTCTTTATTTTATATTTTCGTACAAGACCCTACAAATCAAATGATTGACATGTACTCTAATATTATTTATATTTTTTATTTATTTTTTGGATAATCTAAATTGTCATGAAATGTAGATCTAGAGTGGAAATTCGTATTTAAATATTTAATATTCAACAAAAAGCCCTTTTCCCTGTGTTGAATTTGTAGGATAATAATAATAGTTTTAAATTATGCCTTTAATTAATGTTTATTTTAGTAAACACGTGTGCTCGCTAGATACATTATTATATTTGTTGAAAAGCTTGAAATAAAATATGAGATTTGTTCAAACAAGTCACTATAGACCCATCAGCCTACGCAATGTTCTTTGTAAAATCATCAATAGCATTATTATACATCCAAAGATTGAGAGGATTTCTTGATAATATAATTTCCCCATACCGAAATGCCTTTATTCCTGGTAAGCACATTCAAGATATATAATATTCGATCTCTTTAACTCATGAAATTATGCACAAAATGAAAAGAATACAAGAATGGATGTTATTAAAAAAGATTTATCTAAAGCTTTTGATCAATTAGAGTAGAACTTTTTTAAATGGGTCCTCAATCAACATCAAGTTCCTTCCAAACTTATTAAGTGCATCATGAGTTGTATTATACCAAGTGCATATCAAGGGTAAACCATAAAATCTATTGTGCCCAAAAGAGGTTTAAGACAAGCTCACCCTATTTTTTTTATTATGGCCATAGACACTTTACTAAGAATAGACACTTTACTAAGAAATCTTGAGATCGAGGTTGAGCAATGACAAAAAGATTAAAACATTCCGAGAGTTGCTAGAAATGGTCATATTATTCCAGCTTTTGCCTTTGCAGATGATTACATTATCTTCTGCTACTAGGGACTCTTTGGAAGCCCTAAATTTAAAAAAAAATAAAAAAATCTTAACAACTTTTGTAATGTTTCTGGTCGGCAGATCAATCTAGCTAGCAAAATATGCCATATATTTTGGAGCTAGCACTTCCAAATTTCAAAGGAGATAAGCCAAACTTATTATCAATATTAAAAAAATTCAAATATCAGGAGCCTCGATCTTATTAATTAACAGTCCGTTTGGATTGAAAGGAGGGAGTGAAAAGGAAATGATTAGTCATGAAAGAAAGGAAAGAAATGGAATGGAATGAGTTTAATTTTATTATTGTTTGGATAGCTACGGAGGGAAAGGAAGGGAATGAAAATAATTCCGTTTGAATAGAAAGAAAGAAATGAAGAAAAAGAATGTAATTTATTAAAAAAGTAAATTGTTCATTAAAAATATTTCCTTTCCTTTCCAATCCTCCTAATATTAGAAGGAAAGAAAGTAAGGGAATAGAGGGGGATGATACTCCCTCCCACTCCTTCCATTCCCATTCCATTCTCTTTAAATATTCTATCCAAACAAAGGAAATGCAATCCCTTTTCCTCTTTTCCTTTCCCTTCCTTCCCATTCCTTCCATCCATCCAAACGAACTATAATGGAAGAGACGTTACTAAGAAACTTTTTCAACACATATATATATATATATATATATCACTGGGAAAATGGATAATAAGTTGAGATAAAAATTAGGTAGAATGTTTTATTACACATTGATTTTTACCAAAAATTCAATGAACAATATTTTTTTGAATGAAGGGCCTATTTTTAATTGGTAATTAGTGTAAGATACCTATTTTGTTTTATATTTTAAATGAAGGTATTTGAATAAATTTAAATATCATTTAATTAATAAAAACATGTTATATATTACCTAAATTACACCCTCTTTATGAAATTTGCATAAAAAATATGGACTGCAAAGTTCATATTGCAGTGAAATATGGACTGCAATATGAACTTTGCACTAGAAATATGGACTGCAAAGTTCACATTACAATAAAATATGGACTGCAAAATGAACTTTGCACCAATAATATGGACTGCAAAGTTCATATTGCAGTCCATATTTTAATTCATATTAGTATTTTTTAGTTTATTTTAAGAGTTGGGATGTCATTTTACAATGAAAAAAAAAAGACACATGTCATATTATCAATAAAATAAAAAATAGGCTCTTTATTTACAAAAAAAAATTTATTCCTTGGCTTTGGTGTGAAAATCTTTCTCTAATAAGAACTTTTTTTTAATTGTCCCTAAGTTAAATGTCTGGTATATGAAATACTTGTCCATGGCAGGTAGAGCTACCTTAATTAACTCTACCCCTCCAAATTAACTTTGCCCTTTTACACTATGTCAACATTTAAATTGCCCAAAAATATTCAATACGAGATCAATAAAAAAAATTAAGAGATTCCTTTGGAATAGTAGTCCTTAGGCTAATAAGACCCCTTTTAGTTTAATGCCATGGCACACCATTGTTAAAAACAAATCTAAAGGTGGTCTTGGCATAAAGGACATTGACGCTATGAATAGAGCTTTTCTTATGAAAAACGTATCTTTATAGACTTCTTGCCGATCAAAACTCTTTATGGTCCAAGGTTTATAAATTAAGCTAAATATTTCTCAAGAACTACTGTTCCCAATGCTGGGTTTAAGTATAATGCTTCATGGGTATGGAAAGGAATGTGCAAACTCATTGATGAGTTTATCAAAGGTATTAAATGGTATGTGAGTGAGGGGAATGTTAACTTATGGCATGATAATTGGGTGGGAAATGATCTTTTAATTAACTTTAGAATTAACAACACTCAGAATAATTACCGGATTGATGAAAATAGGAATGTTGCAGATGTTTTTTTTTTACTTCTGGTGATCACAACTGGAATATTAATGCCATGAAGAACATTCTTCCTTCACATAGATATTGTTGCTAAGATATGATCATGGGTATTCCTGTTCATATGAATCATTATAAAGATAGACCTGGGTGGTGTGTTAATAAGGAAGGTGATTTTACTATAAGATCTACATATAATTGTTTATGGAATGCAAATTCAAAGAACAATATCCTCAATTGCCGTGGAAAAGAATTTGGAAATTTCCATGCACTCAAAAAATCAAGATTTTTCTATGGCTTCTCATGCACGATAGATTTCCAAATGCTTTGAATCTTTACAATCAAAAAATAATCCCTTGTCCATATTGTTCCCTACGTGGTGAGACTGATAATCACATGCATATTTTCAAAGAATGTAAAGCCTTCGATTCATTTAGAGAAAAATTTGGTTGGTTCCAATGGAAAAATCTATGTATATCTTCTATCATTAAGAAAGAACCCTTCTATTCTAATGATGATATGACCAAAATTGCTTACACTCTTTGGAACATGTGGATTGCCAGAAATGAAGCCATATATATTTAGGAACAAAACTATAAATAGCATTAAGATCTTGCAGATCAAGCATCAAAAAAATAAAATATTGAAAACTATAAATTATATCCTTTGAGACAGCAGAAAATCAAAATAACCCTAGTGCAGGCGATAGTAGCTATAAGGAGAACTTGTCTTGTGGGATGGGAACCTTCAGCAAAAACTCTTTATAAACTTAACACTGATGGATTTTAATTCATCCTCGACAAAAACTGCGGGTATTGGTGCAATAATCAAGAAAAATGGTGTCTTTGTTGGTGCTCTTACTGCTAACATAGGGGAAGCTTCAAATGTGATGGCAGAATTGTGGGCTATTCGTGAAGGATTAAAGCTTGCAAAGGAGCTCAAAATTTCTAGCATAAATATTGAAACTAATTCATATACTTCCTTTAATATTGTTATTCGTTAAAAATAACGGACTAGAAATGTTAAAATAACATTGCCGTTGTTTATTTTAATTATTATATCCAGTTGATCATCGTTAAATCAGTGGTGACTTGTTATTTTATATACAAAGTGAAGAGAGTTTTCTCCATTAGTTCTTTCCTCTATCTCAAATACAGTAGAGGAGCATATATCATATCCATCATAACACAGGCGCTCTTCATTTCAGAGTACAAAAAGGTCTAATGCTTTTCCTGCAACTTAATTCTATAAATTCACACAGTCCAATATAAATATGAATATGAATATGGATATTTTTGTTTTCCTAATACACAAATCACGCTGTGCAGATAACCAACAAATTAATTCTCACCAAAACTAAGATTGCCAAAAATAAAATTACACTTACTTCATTCATCAGATGTTGAAGCAATTTTTGGCCAAACACTAATCCTCTCCTTCTCAAATTTGGAATACATAGCCGTAGCAGCCGCCACAAAATACATCTGAACGAACACGATCTCCGCCGAGTGATACTTTATCACACTCTTCCCCGTCGCCAATTCCACTAACAACAACGCCGCCAGACCCAGTAACGCCACCCGCCCATTTACCCTCTCCGAATACGGGCTGAACCCGAACTCCACCTTCAGCCCGCCCGATATAGGCTCCTTTAGTGGTACCGGCGGCAGGTATACTGATGCGCTGGAGCTTCCGGTTTTCTTGGACTTTCGACTCTTCCGGACCTCTGCTTTCTTACCGGTGCCGCTGCGATAGCGTAATCGGATATTCGAGAGACGGTTTTCGAAGTTGTCGGAATCGGTGGTGGGTTCGGTTGAATCGGGGGTGTTGGTGTCGGAGGAGGAGGAGGAGGAGTCAGGTGGTGTGGCGCGTGTGGTTAAGGAGTGGGATGGCGCGTATGATTTAGATGGAGGTGGCGGGGAGGATGAGAAAAGTTGGAGGGTTGAGAATGGTGCAGTCGCCATTTCTGTTTCGTCTCTCAATCGATCTCGCTCCTCTATCTATCTATCTGATTTTTCAGATTACTCTGGGTGGATTATTGCAGATAAGGTCCACAAATTGGTCCTTTATTTTTTTTTCTCCCTTTTCTTTTATGTGGAAGACCCTTCGAGAAATTTTTAACTTTTTTTTTCTCTCTTTTAGGGTGGTGCTATTTCCACCCCACAAACTACTTGCTTCCACTCCCACAAAAAAATAAATTTTAAACTCCTATTTCCACCCCACTCAATTAATCATTTTCAACCAACTAATTACTCATTAACATTAATTACTATTCTTCTTCCTCTTCTTCTTCTTCTTCTTCATCTTCCTCTTCTTCTTCTTCTTCTCTATGATTTTTACTCAATGGTTAATAATTAACAAAAATTCAGATCTAATTAACACATTCTATCTCATTCAATTCATTTCAAAAGCCAACAAAAATTCAAAAGTAACTCACAAAAACACACAAAATCTCCATTAATGTCACACAAAAAAAAAAACCTTAAGTTGTAGAGAATGGTAGAGAATAGCAAATCAAGGATTATCAAAGTAGAAAAACCTAATGAAAGAAAGATATGTTTGTTTTTGTTATGTTTAATGTTTATTTTCTTTAGTTAATATCAAAAAAAAAATTGTACCAACAAAACGAATTAGAGCATTAGAACAGGTTACCTCGGTTACGGAAAACCGAAATTTAAGCACTTATTCGATTTTCGGTGACCGAATGTGTAATTTGATTATATTTCAGACAACTTCGGTCCTAGGAGACCGAGCAATTTGATGAATTTCGGTCCTATGAAACCAAAATTATTCAAAATACTCGGTTGTTAAAGACCGATGTAAGGTCCCGAGAGCTAAAAATATAGTCCAGAATACTTCGGTTGTGAGGGATCGAGGAAGTGGATGAACCTCGGTCATAGAGAACCGAAATTGTTCTCAATACTCGATTTTTAGATGGCGATGTAAGGTCCTGAGAGCTAAAATATGATACAAGGAGGTCACGGTTGTAAGGGACCAATTAGTTTGTGTTGCATTAAGGGTTAAATGAATGTAAAATTTTAGAAACCATTGTTGAGAAGAAGAAGAAGAAGAAAAATTAATGATTAATTATAATTAGTTTGTGTTGCATTAAGGGTTAAATGAATGTAAAATTTTAGAAACCATTGTTGAGAAGAAGAAGAAGAAGAAGAAGAAGAAGAAGAAGAAGAGGAAGAAGAAGAATGAGGAGGAGGAGGAGGAGGATTAATGATTAATGGTTAAATATAATTAATCATTAATCTATGTATATTAAAATGGGAGTGGTAAAGGAAGTAGTGGGAGTGTTAATGAGTAAAAGAGAGTTGGTGGGAGTGGTAGTGAGAGTGGGAGTGAAAGCAAGTAGTTTGTGGGGTGGAAATAGCACCACCCCTCTTTTAGGCAAAGCTATAGAATACAATTTTCTTTCTAAATATACAAAGCAACAAAAGGTAAAATGTTAACCTATAACTTAGAAAGAACCAACTAAAGATTTGACAACTACACTTAGATCTCGTTTGGTTCACGAATTTTAGTATTTCTTTATTTGGTAAGCACAAATTCTAGAAATATTTTCCTAAGAGAGGGAAAAGTATGGGATAAAATCATTCATCTCAAAACACATGGGATTGATTTTTCTATGTGATTTTCAAGTATTTATTACAAAAATTTTAGACAATAATACCCTTATCTAAATACTTTCCATGCTTTACTAAACATAAGAAAGGAAATTTGACAGAAAATTTAGTTTCCCATCTCCATGTAAAAGATAAGAGAATTAATTTCCCTTTCCGTGAACCAAACGATGCCTTGGGGTGCGTTTGATTACAAGTATGTAAATTGCATGGAAAGAAAATAAGTTCTAGGCAATTGAATTGCCTAGAATTAAGTTGCATGAAAAATGTCAATTAAATGTGTTTGATTACATTAATTTTCTATTCGAAAAATATTAGTTGTATTATGGCATTTTTAATGTAGAAAAAATTATCGTTATTTTTTTTACATAATTTTGTAGTCATGACGGATCTTGTTTAATTGATCTTGATTAGTAGATTTTAAATATTAAATATTAAATATTTATTTTAAGTTATAGTATTTTTAATGTAAAAAATTGGTGAAACTTTGTCTTGAAATTTGTGCAATTGCCTAGAAAACAAAAACATGCACCCCCCCCCCCCCCAAGAAAATATTTTCATGGTTTTGGTAAGAAATAAGCAATGATTGCCAAAAATATGAAATGTGACCGCCTGAAAAATTTTGGCAATCAAACACATTAAAAGTGGCAACTTAGGTGGAAAATCTCTATTTCTCAAAAATACAAATGAATATAAAAGGAACTATGGTATTGGCAGAAATTTTCTTGTTTTTATTGTTGTTAACATAACAATTATCGAGGAATAAACAATTTATCACGTTTTAAAGTTACTAATTTTCTTCAAAAGCTTTAAAATGATATTTCCTAAATTCATAAATTAAATTTGATATTTTTAAAATTTAAAATATCACCCAGAAAAAATCATTTGTTAATAAAAATAATAAGTTATTACGAAGTATATTATATATATGATATATCTGATGCGTTTGCAGATCATTTGTCTATTTAATTTTATATAAAAATTTAAATAGTGAAGTACAAGTAAAAACGTATATAATTTATGGGACAAACTTTTTTTTTAAACAATGGGTCAAAGTATTTTATATAAAAAAGAAAATTAAATCTAAATTTACACATTTAGCATAAAGTTCCCACCGGGTCATACGAAAAATCAGATAGAGGAACGTGTGAAATCCGGACGTGTCCAAACAAATAGTGGGCTAAAAACTAGACCCAAAAACTAGGCCCAAAGTAAATGTGGCTTGAGAAATAAAGGCCCTCTTTTGTGGGTGTATTTTTTCAAAATTTTAATCAATTTTATTTTTACACTTTCCAAAATTTATGTCCATTTACTTTCTCTCTCTAAATTTTTTATAAAATACCACAACTTTAAATCCAAAAATCAAAATTAGATAAAAAAATATATATTTGAAAACTATTCGTAAAAATCTATAAAATAAGATCCATTGTAACTATTTTTTTAAAAATGTTTTATGAAATTTTTTAGTTGGTAAAAAAAAAACTCAAACAAAAACTAAATTCACTTTTCAACATATTTCCAAATTCTACCAAATACCTAATTTTAAAAACTCAACTTAGAAACTCAACTCAAAATATCAATCAAACATCACCAAAGTATTAAATTAAGTTCAGCACTCTGGCCATACTAATTCAGTTATGAGAAGCAAAAGGCCCTACCAATAATTGTCGCCGGAAAATAGGTATGAAGAAGAACAAATTAAGAGCATCTCCAATCGTTTTATATTTTTATTTTGTATAAATATTTATATAATTTATAATTTTTTTTGTCTTCAACAGTTTTTTAAAATATAAATTTGTGTAAAATACACTCACATTTTACAATGCCACATCATTTTTCTCTCTCTTTGTTTTTTTAAATAAAATTTAAAAATATAATAACTTTAAATGTAAAATATGGATCTTATTAAAAACTTTATTTTTGAAATATGCTCATCAATACTTATAAATCAATATCCATTGTGACTAAAGAATTATCTATAAAAGAATTTTTAAAAAAAATAATAATAAATAGCTTAAATTATTACTTAACAAGCGTTGAAATTTTATTGGTTATTTTAAAATTTACCTAACACTTTACAAAAGTACTAATGGAACATAATTTTTTTTAGTATTCAAAGTTTTTTGTAAAAATGAGTTGACACATATAATTTACAAGTCAATTTGTACAATATAATTAGAAATGCTCTTATTCGAATTTACACAAAAAGTTTAGTAACTAAAAAAGAGTAACTTAAAATTTACCTAACACTTTGCGCTTGCACTTAAGACATCCGGATATTTTATAAAAAAAAATATACACAACTATTAAAAATGCTGACCAAGAATTTGTGTATGACTTTTTTTTTTCCCTTCCAACAGTTTGTCTCATTAATGGCATTTAAAACTTAAGGGCAAAGAAATTTGATTTAAATGTTTAGGCATCATTAATTTGTGCTACTATGATATTTTTTGAACCAGATAAACGAAAATTTATTGAGTTTAACAGTTAGACTATTATAGTCCAACAACAACGCTTCTATTTGCGAACTCAAAAACTACATTTAAAAGAAGTCTTGTTTGCATTTATATAATTTATCTTTTCATCTCACTTAAATTTTGAAAAATTATTAAAAAATCATTTTTTTTCAACCAAACAAATCCTTACTATTTTGTTGAAATTAAATTTTTATGTTAGTCAATCGCATTTTCTGAGAAAACACCATAAAAGTCTTACTTGAAGTATAACGTTGATGCCGCGATATTTACTGAAGCAAATCGGATGGGTTTTGGAGGTGTGTTGAGAAACTCAAACGGCTGTTTCATTGCTGCGATTCAGGGCTCGAAGCATGGTCTTTATCAGCCTTTTCTTGCAGAGGCACTGAGCCTTCGTGAGTTACTTAGCTGGTTGAAGGAAAAAGAATTATCGCATATCATCATTGAAACAAATTCACAACCGTTAGCATCTGCTGTTTGTAGTTTGGTTGATAATTTTACTATTGTTGGCTCTATTGTAGATGATTGTAAGGCGATTCTTAATGCCTTAAATCAATGCTCGGTTTGTTTTGTTTATAGGTCAGCGAATTGCGTCACGCATAGTATTGCTAAAGCGAGTAATTCTTTGTGTGGTCTGAGGGTTTGGGATATGTTCTGCCCCCCTTTTATTTCGCATGTTTTGGACGCTGATTTAGCTCATTAATACTATCTCTTTTCCTATGTCAAAAAAAATAAAAAAAAATCCATAAAAGTCAGCAAGTTGCCAAAGAAAGAAGAAAGACAACCAAACGTCTCTAATTCAAAACAAAACATGAAGCTTTAGTTTCATTCAGGAAATCAATGGAACCCACCGAAACTATTTTGATTTTATGTAGAACTGTAATTAAATTTTAGGTTCTCTGATTTGTAACACGTAATCATCTAGGTCTCAAATTTATTTGGGTGTCGTATTCTATTTCTTCATAATCTGAATTTTATTAAACTCAAATATCCATTTCGAAGTAGATAAAGAAGACGTATGGGGTAGCCATTGTTGATTGGAAACGGAAATCAATAAGAGAGTTAAATCTGAAAAACCCCAATAAAAGATGTTGGCTTTACGGCATTTTCACAATGGTATTTGATTTCCCAGTTTGATAGCCCCGTCATTCATGATTTTTCAAAACCTAACGGAACAAAAGAAGAGGTGTGAAAAATGAAAAAAGAAAAAACCACGTAGGAGCGTCGAAATGTTTTTGCAGTCTTATATTAGTTCTTTTTTCATTTTAATTGACTGAAAATATATTTGTTTTTATCAATTTTCGGGTGTGTCTCAAAACCAAGCCTTTCTTCTTAGATTTAAGGTTGACAGAGTTTAGAAGATTTCGGAATTGATTTATTTTACGTTAAACTCTGTTGGTGCAGTGTTTACGTGTAGGGGTGACAAAAAAAATCAAACTGTCGGGTTACTAAACCGATTCGATCCATTTGGAATGATTTTGGGACGTTTTTTTAAAGCCGATTCGGTTTTGGGTTTAAAAAAAAAATATCACAGGTTCGATTTCGATTTCAGTTTTTCTCTTCAAAAAACCCCTTGAACCGCCTTGAATACATACATATATATATATATATATATATATTGTTTCTAACAAAAACCTAACCTTAAAGACTTTGCTACTATGAAGAGGATTTAAGAACGACTTTTGTTCGAAACCGAAGAAATTGTGGTTTATTGTTGTTTAAAGATATTTGTGTTTTTAAACAATGGTTATTCTGGACTCGGCAGGGCGGGCGACCCGACCAACCCGACCCGTAATTCATATATTCGGGGCGGGGCGGTTCGGATTCGGTTAACTGTAAATTAACTTGGAGCGGTTTTAGTTAAAAAAAAAAAAAAACGTGACGATTTTGGTTTGGGACAAAAAAATGCGATTCAGTTTCGTATTTAAGAGAATCCGTCCCATTGTCATTCCTATTTACGTGGCATATTAAAATATAGTTTTTCGAGTTGGCAAATTAGAGTGCTGTTATTGAACCATTATACTATGTCAACAAATATGACATGGTGCAACCGTACGTGATGCTCAATAATTTCTCCATAATCTGCCATTATTTCATTTTTCTTTTTTGAGATAGATTTAGAAGGGGACAGAATAGGTGTGGGAGATTCATGCCTTGATCCTTAAAAGAGATAAATTTTCTTGTTAGTCGGTGGAACAGTTAAGAAAATATTTACCACTACAACAATTAAAAACATATATAGGAAAAGAGTTGCTCTAGTGGTAAATAACATTTATTCTTACCTTAAAATCAAGAATTCAAAAAGATGGTTTTCTTTATTTGAAAAAAAAATCTAGACTTTTCTTAAAAAAAAAAAATTAAACACACATAGCCCAAGCGTATAGAGCCTAATAATATTTATCCCACCAGCTTAATTGGATCTTGAATCGCCAAGTACCAAATATTTTTGCTTTTAGGGACTATTTGGAGATCTTCCAAAATACTTGAGTTGTTCTGAAATAAACTGATTATTTACTTGGCTTATGTTTAGGACTTAAAATTATTAATGTCGAAGGTGTTTGTTTATCAAATAATATATATAGACCAACACCAACACCAACACCAAAAACAAAATAAAAAATGTCTTATCTTCAAATCAATCAACCAAACCGTACGTGATCAATTGCGTGGTTTTATGGGAAATTGGTTACTAAATTCAAACTTGTACCTGCCATGCAAAAGGCATATTTTTCCGCAGCCTTATCCGAATGGGAATCGGCTTCCTTCCATCATTTCTTTTATTAAAATTCATTTAAAGGGGGTAAATTTGAGATTTGAATTGATGGTTTTTTTTTATGAAATTTAGTGCAGATGATTTTTGAAATGAATAAATTAATTTTGCTAAATTTTATTAAAAAATTTTAACTAAAAATAAATAAAATGATCATCTAAAATTTTAACGGTTGAAATGAACCATTAAGATTAAAAAATGTGTCAACTTTATATAATATTTATGTCGGGTTAGTAATGGCAGTAGTATAATTAATTTCAACATGGTATGGTCAATCGGGAAAGAGGTGAATTTTAGATACAAGTGTCCCCTAAAGTGCGAGTTGCTCACCACACCAACTTTTCTTTCTGGTAAGATTTGGGTTACAATAATTAATGTGGCTAATTTAATAGGAGAGTAGTGTAGGGTTGCTAATTGTCAACCCTATAGGGGGGGCGGATGACGCATTTCCTTTTCGATAGATATTAGGGGGTTGTTTTTGAGTTAGTTTTTAAAATATGGTGTTTGGTAGAATTTAGAAGTATGTTGAAAAGTAGATTTAATTTTTTTTTTTGTTTTTTTCAACCAACTAAAAATTTTATAAAAAAATTTCAAAAAATAGTTAAAATTGATCTTATTTTATAGATCTCAACGAGTATGTTTTAAATATATATTTTTTATTTAATTTTAATTTTTTAATTTAAAGTTATAGTGTTTTAAAAGTTTTTTTAAAGAGAGAAAGTAAAGTTAAAGTTTTTTTGGGAAGTGTAAAAATAGAGTTATTTTTTAGTTTAGTTTTTAAAATTTAGAGGAAAAAAAAAAGAGAGCTACCAAACAAGGGCTAAAGGTTTGAAGTAGGGTGGCCCGTTTACTCCATTTGGTCTTCATTTCACGCATTAATTAAATATTTGTAATAACAATAAAGTATATATGACTATTATGTACTTTAACATTTTAGTATGATCTTTATTATTATTTTTTAATATATTTTTTAAGAATTTGTACTATAAAACGCACGTTAACGTTATATTGTTATATATAAATAAAAATATTCAAGCCATACACGCATTATTTAATACTATTGTATATGTTATAATTTTATCTATATTTAAATTTTTATAACGTACTATTGGACTTTAGTGCATATTTTACTATTCTAATATAAAACCAATTCATTTAACTGATTTTCATAAATTAATTCACGTTACAAATATGCATTGGCAGAATGATGATATATTGATATATATTAGATGTATGCATGACGCATACATTTAATCTACAAAATTTGTCATCTACTAGTTTAATCATATCCTGTCATCTACTAGTTTAATCGTACCCGTGTATGTATAGTTACTTCCAATTTTTATTTCAAATTGAAACAAGCTTGCAAGCAACATGCAATGAAAGCAACTAATTAAGCTGAAAGCATCCCCACACGCACCTACCCATTCCCGTGAATTAGTGTTACCACCCATATATATGACTAGGAGCTTTCAAGGCCATTTAATTTCTTTATTTTTTCTGTATTTTATTTTTTTATGTCATTAATTACTTTAAGCAAAAGAATTTAATTTCTAGTATTTTAGAGTTGACGAGCATAATTATCATATTTAAAGCAAAAGCAAGTCGACCTTTAGAGAAAGGCTAGCTTGAATCCCATCATCCAAGACAGTTTTTAATTTCTCGCATTTGTATACTTCACAACTATTTTTTTAATAAAATTCTCGCTTTCACATCTATTTTTCTAATAAAATTCTCTTTAATTCTTATGTAGGACTAGAATTCTCCCTTTTGAACTTTATAGTCCCAAATGAGTGACAATATTATAATATTTTCCTTTAATTTGACACCAAACAAGCTCTCTTATTCAAGATTTGAGTATGTCATTAAAGTACCCTCCTACCTTCGAGGATGCTATTAATTATTAATCCTTTTTTTATTTTTTATTTTAAAAGTTTTAGTAGCTTTCTTTTATGTGAGAACCTCCCATGGTTTCTTAAATTTGGGTGAGCACCTTTACACATATTATTTTTAATATAACAAGTGATTAAAAATTTTAAAAAATATTTACTACAATATAAATTTAGTATATTTTAAGATTTACACATGTAAAAAGCACCGATGTTCTTTGTCAGTCAATTTTTTTGGGCATGGTAGGTAGAAAGTGTGACGGTTCATTTTTTCTTGGGATGGCTAGGCTTGTGGTTGGGTCTTTCTCAGTAAAGATTGCTGAAGCTTTTGCATTTCTTGCGGCAGTAAAGGAGACGGTGTCTCGTGGGCTGTGGTTTTCGCATGGTAGAGTTTGAAACCAACTTCTTAAAGATCGTGAATCTTTTAAATTCTTCAAAGTCTTCTTTCAACGATTTAAGTGGCCGGAATAGTAGAAAATATTAGAACCTTCGTTCGAAGTTGTAAGTTTAAATTTATTTTCACTCCTAATAAGAGAAACACGGTTGTTCATGCTGTTGCGCTATAATTATGCTCTCTCCAAATATTAATCATGTGGAAATCTTGGATTCTTGTTCCCAGAATGATTAGTTGAGTTGGATAATAATGAAATTTGTTGAGTGCTCTTAACTTTAAATGAAAAGATTTACATGCATATATATATGTAGAAAGTATAACTCGTTTCAAATCTCTTATTCTCATTGCATTGAGTGCTTTGATTAACTTGAAGTACGTTTTGTCTTTTCCAGTTTTTCTAAATTCATGTCCGTTTAATAACAATATGAAAAAAGAAAATAAAAATAGTTGATTTTTGTGAAAAGTTAGAAAATAAGTTGAAACGTGTGATGAGACGTCTTCTTAGTTTGTGACTTTTTTATGGAGAAATTTTCTTTGGTGGTTGAAAAAGAAAAATTTTTCACAAAAAATTATGAAGGATGGCAGACACTCATAAAATAGCATGAAACGGAGAGCATCTTATCACGTCTCTCAACTTATTTTCTAACTTCTTATCAAATCAAATGTTTTTATTTTCCTTTTTTAGTTTGTTATCGAATGGAGTCGTAATGTAATTATTCTCCTCACGAGTTCGGCATTACAAGATGCTATAGATTGAACAAAAAATTTAATTGAAAACCTGGCAATTTCAACTTTCACGATAGCAAAAAAGAAACCTCAAACCAAAAGGAGACGTGCTTAACTTGGAGGAGCTTTTAAAAAATAAATAAATGAAAGAGCTCAATATCCACTCGAGTTTCTTTGCTTAGTAATCACAGGCCAGAGATCCAGAAATACCATACGGCTTTTAAGTATCTACAATTAAATAATACTATCAATAACCTTCCAACACACAAGTAATTAATGTTAATTGGCATCTGGGCAGGAATAGACCAAAAAATATATAAATAACTCTTTATTGGACAAAATAATTTTTGGATTGATGATGTTTCCAGGGTTTTATACGCAAATTCAGCCCAAAAAAAAAACTCTGTGCAAATATGTAACGTGAAAATAATTTATTTTGTGCGAAAAATAAAGACTTTAACAAAGCAACAAACAAAGATGTGGAGCTTGTTCACAAACCAATAACTTTGTCTTTTAATTGGCATTATCTTTACCCTCATAACAAGGAGGTTTGATCCATATGAATGTATACATTGTGATGGTGGTTGTCTGTGCACCCGTTATTATTGTAATTTTAAAATCATAACTTGTATAGAAAAGGAAACGATGTGGGCCATGTTCACAAGTCGAGTGAAAGCTCTTAGTTTATATCCTATTCAAGTTTTTTTTTTAAAAAAAGAAAAAATATCCTTTTCAATTGATATAGCCAAATTTTTTGCTGTTACCAATCCGATCAGGTGAAACAATATGATCCATTAAATTAACTGTTCTTCTATATTATTGCATTTATGGAAAATAGGTTGGCAATGAATTGAACTGTCTACATTGGTTTTCTTTTAATTACTAGTTAAGGCAGTCTTTGTTAGGCGTGAATGTTGCAGGAGAGAATAAACTACAAAGAATTGCTTCATGAGAGATTGATTTTCAAATAAAATACTTTTGTTTGATGTTATAAAGTATGTATTGTGTGATTTCTTTTTACTCTGCTTTCACATTTTGAATAAAACTCCAACTGCGCACCAAAATGTAACATAATTGATTCTTTGTTTCTGATACCATATAAATAACTAACAGGGATCGAAAAAGATTTTTCATTCGTATAGTAAACACTTTTCACGGTGGAATTAAACATTTTCCACCGCATTTAACTTTCCATGAAGTAAATACATTATAAGGGTCTCATTTTCGAAATCCCATTTTTCAACTTTTCATTTGTACATTTCATTTTCGAAGTTCCCGTAATTTTTTTTTTCAATCAAACTTAACCAACACGTATTCTTTTAAATTATTTGATGAGATCTAAGTTTCAACTTCCATTTTTATATTGACATTTCGCAAAGACTTAATAGTTATTAATTGAAGATTTGGCTTTATATAAAAATCAAATTCTTATTTGGTTTTATATTATCTAATTTTTAATTGGCTTTATATACCCTATAAATATAACATTTGTCATAGGTTTTATTAATGATTTTTATTGTATTATTTACTGGTTGAATTAGAGAGTATAATTGATAGATACTATTGAGAGTTCTAATTGGCGGTTAGGATTTGCTTTGCGCGTTGTACTTGGAATTGATTTTCATTAATAATAGCTATCATCCAATGAATTAATGGCGGTTTTGACTATATCACCTAATTGCTTATGTACTTAGTTTGTTGTTTTCTTCGTTAATCTTTTATTTTTCGTATTGCTTAAATAATAGTGATGCTTATTTATTTAATTATTGTATGCGTAATTGTCCGGCACTTGTATTAAGACTTGTTTTAGCGGTATCTTATCACTACAATTTGGTATCAGAGCCAATTTTTTTCTTGGGATAATTGTATAATAGTTAAAGATATCTACTGCTGATATGTCGGAAGGGGGTGATAAGGCGGCAGATAAGTCACCTTTGAATGAGGCATCTGCTCTTAAGGTGATAGCCGCGGTCAAATTCGATATATAGTTGTTTGATGGGAAGAAGACGGATTTTGCAACGTGTCAGTGCCAGATGTCTGACATCTTTATCCAACAGGGTTTGCACATAGCATAATTAGTGAATAAAGCTAAACCTGATGAGTGGTCCGATGCCAATTAGGCTCAGTACAATAAGCAGGCATGTAGTATAATTTGTTTACACCTTACTTAAAACTTAATGTAAAATATGATGGGTGAAACATCTACATCGGTAATGTGAAAGAAGCTCAAGGATCAGTATATGACAAATAATATCGAGAATCGTCTATACTTTAAGAAGAAGTTATTCCGGTATGAATTTTCAAGGGGTACCTTTATAAAAGATCATCTCGACGGGTTCAATAAGATAATCTCAAATTTGCAGGTGTTAGACATCAGGTTAATGATGAGAACTAAACGATCTTGCTTCTTAATTCCCTTTTGGAATCCTATAATTATCTAACCACCACGTTTATACATGGGAAGGAAAATGTGACATACGATTTGGTATTGTCGGCCGTCTTGGCTAATGAAAAGTGCTTGAATGAAAGGGGATAATTCAATTCGGATGCATTATTCACTAAGGGAAAAAGTAATGAGAAGAAGTTAAGAAATCAGAGAAGGTTGCAATCAAAATCTAGGGGACCGACTAATAGGAGTAAGATAATTTGTCACAAGTGTAGAAAGTTTGGACACGTGCGTCGGGAGTGTCCAAATAGAACCAATGGTGGTAAAGAAAATAAATGTGCGATGGAGAATGTGAACGCCGCAACGGCACTGAAGGGAGAGGACTTTGAGAGTATGTTAGTTGAGATTCTACGGATTAACTATTCGAGTTAGTGGATCTTGGATAGCGAGTGCTCGTATCATATGTGCCTAAATCTAAAATTATTCCATACTTTTACCAAGGTTGACGGGTAAGGTTTTGATGTAATAATAACCATGTGTGCAAAACGATGGGGATTGGTAGGATTCGGCTAAAGTTGCAAGATGGGGTAGTACGTACTTTTGATGATATCCTGTATGCTCCTGATCTGAAGAAAAATTCGATCTCTTTGGGGGGGGGGGCTTTTAATTTCAATAAGTATCGTGTAATACTCGAGGGAGGAAACTTGAAAGTTCTATCTGGGGCTATGACAATGCACAAAAAGTGCGAGTTATTATACCTAAGTGCAGGCGGTAAAATTATAGTATATTTGAAAAGGTCCAAGGTTAAACCACAGGGAAAGCAAATAATCTTTTTCTTCTAGGTATCTTTCTCAGGTGGAAGAAGGGAAAAGAAAATAAAAGATGATTGAATTGAGGAATCAGGAAGGAAATGAAACTAAATTAAAACTACTAATTAACTAAACTAAAACTAAGGGCAATTATAATCCTAGGGTGCAAAAATAAAGAAAATCCACAAGCGCAAGTTATCTACCTAAAAGGTTTCCTAAATGTACTAAAGGAACGTGCAAGTAAACCAAAAATAAAGGAAATAAATAAAATAGTGCACTAACTAAATAAATATAATATTGAATGAAATTAAATAAATGAAAAACAAACGTTAGGGGTATCCGTAGTTAGGGAGTACGAAACTAGTTCAATCGGGTAATCCAAATCAAAGTTTAAATAAGATTTTTCTCTAAAGTTCAGCTCCTAGACTCTTCAACTATACAATTATATTGCTACTACAAGTATATAATAACCTGTGGATGACAAAGACTATATAAACTAACTTTGAGCAATATAATTCAATAGTGACGCTTTTTGACTTTGAAAAATTGTAATTTAGAACTTAGTATTGTTAATGCGTGACAAAAATAATCCGAGTTGATTAGATTTCTCAAAAATCAGTAGCTTAATACTCTTATAATGTTTGAATATGTTTGAACGGGATTCAAAGCAAATCCGTCTTAAAAAGAATGCCCAAAGTCAAAACGAGCACTTAAATCATCCAATTCACTTAAGAAACTAACCTAACTAATTAGAGGATAAATACCATCCTCAAATTAGTCACATTAGGATTTTAGTGCAAAAATTTGTGAATTGATGTTTTTACGGTTCTTAATCAAATGGATTTTTTGAGCTAACTTATGGAAACATATTTTTAACACATACAAAGATAATAAAATACTCATACATTCAGTAGATTATCTATAACCAATGGAAAAATCAAATTCAAACCTAAATTGAATTACATTCAAAGGTTAATTACGCATCTTTCACTACGGATTCTTAACAAACGATTTAGCTAGACATAATCAAATCAAACAAACAAATAAACTTAGAAATTATAGAAAATTGTAGAAAAATACCTAATAATGTGAAAAATCAAATTTGAAAACTTTTAACTTTGAAATTTCTCAATTCCGATTTAAAACGAAGATTTTACGGTAGAAACAGTAAACAAATTCAAAACCGACAAAAACTAAGCAAAATCGACTTAAACCCTAAAAATATTGAAAAATTATATTCTTAATGATGAATAATGAATTACGCATAAATAGTATAGAATAACTACAAACTATTTGAATATAAAGCGAGAATCAAGCATTAATCGACGAAAAACTGAAAAACTCACAAAACTGACCTATAAACCCTAGAACCAGCCCCTAAAACAAGAGTTTAAGGTTGATTCAAGAATATATATGATCTAAATAAACTAATCTATGAATAGCAAAGCCAACGAATAATTAAAAGCAATTGAATTGAAAGAAAATAGAAAATTAAGGTTTACCCGGTACGCATTTAAAACTTGAATTGAAATTAAATTGAACGATGAATTAATGTTGAATACACTGATGTTCCAACTTCAAAATATCATAAATATACTAACATAACAATTTTTTTGATGAAATAAACAATAAATCACTCAAAGTTCGATCTTCAGATGAAGGGCAAAAGTTTTCAAGAAAGTCACAATGCTCTCAGCCTCTATGTTAATCGATTCTAAATTATGCGTACCCTAAAATATGAGATATATGACCTTTTATATGGTACACAAGTGTCTTTGGCCGTGGGTTGAATAATCCTTGAAGAAACGGGCCGAAAAGAGCTAAAAATCGAAAATGGGTCAAAAAATTGGGTGGGGATCTATCTTTATTATTTTATTATTTTATTATTTTTTCCTTTTCTTTTGGCTGCTTCTTTTTTTGCTTATAACTTTTTACTTCGAATTCCGATTGATGCACCATTTTCGCCTACGCGTAGATATTTTAAAGCTCTACAAATTTTTATTTCTGGACATTTCTTTAAATTCTCAATGGAGAAAAACTTTGATCAGCGACAACTTCGGACATTTTACGGTAGTTATCAGTTTTGCTCGAAAACTTATGGAATCAATTCGATTGAGCTTTTTTCCTCTTTGAATCACTATTGGACACTGGCATTCACTTTTTTCATACCTGGGACTTGCTATTCTTTTCTTGGTAGTGCTTTAGGGGTAATTTGCGGAGTTTTTCTCACCTCAAGTCTCGGAATAAATATTGACTTCTTTTTCATGCATTCTTCTTGTATTTTTCTATTTTTTTACCTTTTTTCTTGTATCTAACTTCAATTGCTTAACCACTTTAAGCCTACAAAATGGCTTAGTAATAAAGAAATATAATGCAGTGCCTTCTTTCCATACTTAAATTGACTTTACAGGAAGTTTTTTATTTTAGATGGTAACTATAAGTTAATTGAGCCTTATTTAAAGGTTTAGAAATGTAATTTTTTGGTTCCATCAGGCTTTGGTCGTGATACAAGGAAAGAATGAGGGTAATCTATATTTTCTTCAAGAGTGTACAATGACTAAGTTTGTGTCGGTTATGACTGAAATGAATGACACGATGAGGTTATAACATATGCAATCTCTTCTTTCATGTTATGATAGTGTTGAGTAAGCAAGAGTTATTGAGGGTACGAAAAGTTACAAATTATAGTTTTGTGAGTATTGTGTGCTTGAAAAATAAATTCGGGTAAAATTTGGGATAACGGTACATTGCATGAAAGAAGCACTTGATTATGTGCACACGGATGTTTAAGGGCCGAAAAAGACTCAATTATAATGTGAAAATCATTACTTTATGACTTTTGTTGATGATTACTCAAGGAGAACTTTGGTCTATTTCATAAAGTATAAAGACAAAGTCTTTGATGTATTCTTAAAGTGAAAAGTGAGGGTTGAAAACTAGATTGGTAAGAAAGTTAAAGTGTGCTCAGGTCAAATAACGGTGAAGAGTACACTTGTGATCATTTTAAGGATTTCTGCCAACGGGAAGATATCATTCGCCATTTTACAGTTAAAGGCTGACCTCAACAGAATAGAATAGCGAAGAGGATGAATCGCACGCTCATTGAAAATATGCGGTGTATGCTTTCTAAAACTAATTGGCTTTGTATTGTCCAATTTCTAGTTGGATTTGTATTATCCAATTTCTACTTGGTTTTGACTTAGTGCAATCTTAGACCCATACACCCTATAAATAGAACCTTTGTCATAGGTTTTGTTAATGAGTTGTATTTTATTGTTTACTGGCAAATTAAAGAATATATTTCAGAGATAATATTAAGAGCTTTAATTGACGGTTAGGGTTTATAACTTTACGCGATGTACTCGGAATTGATCATTGTTAATAATAGTTATCACCCGGTAAATTTGTGGCAGTTTTACCGATACTACCTAATTGCTTATATGCTTGATTGGTCGTTTTCTTCTTTAATTTATTGTTTTTCATATTGCTTGAATATTAGTGGTATTTATATTTTTAATTATTGTATATATATTCTCCGATCAATCATATGCTTATATTAAAGCTAATTCTAACGATCTCTTAGCACAACTTTAATCATTAAGATTTGCAAATTGAATGCAATGAGACATTAGGTATTTGTACTTGTCCTAATTAGACACCCAATATATACGTGTTTGTTGTGGATAATAAATGTTTGAGTCTTAGAATTTTCTTTGATAAAAGTATTTCGTTGTATTAAAAAATATATATAAACACACATACACATGCTCTTTTCCTTCCATAATAAAATGTTTAAATTACATTAATTTTATTTATCATTGTTAAGAGTTAAGCCAATTAAATTCTTTTTAAACATATATAAAAATTAAAATAGAGTACTAACCTAGATGGATACAAATTAAATATATTCAAAATTATGAGACGAGAGAGGCGCATCGGGAACACCAGGAACATGCTATATTCACTACAAAAGCAAATGCCGACATGAAGCTGCAAGCTTTCGTAACACATATGAAGACAAATAAGTCCCGGCCTAGCTATTTAAACATCAACTACACATTGATTCCCTGATTATCCGAAAGTACGAAAACTATACTATAAAATTATTCTTCAGAATCATATATATATATATATATATATATGCTACTGCAACCGATGTATATAGTTTAAAAATTAACTTAATTTTATTTTTCCTTTCCATAATCAAAGCAATTTATATTAGTAAAATAATTAAGCGTCTAAGTCATAAACACTGCCTCGTGACTTCTCTTATGTCAGCTTAAATGACTTATATGATTTCAATTAATCAGATCATATACAGACAGTTTAGGCTCTCTTTATTAATCATTTCCTCTAATTTCTTTCAATGGGAGGTTAAATAAATAATTTTTTTAATGATCCTCGTGAGTTCTCTTATGTCAGCTTAAATGATTTATATGCTTTCAATTAATCAGATCATATACAGAGAGTATAGGCTCTCTTTATTAATCATTTCCTCTAATTTCTTTCAATGGGAGCTTAAATAAATAAATTTTTTAATGATATTTTATGCAAGCGATCGATCTCTACAATGCGTAGATCATATCCACAAAGTTTTTTTAAAAAAATAAATAATAAAAAATTGATATATATGTGTTGAAACTTTTGAAGGCTCATCATTTGACCCATGTCTAAATTGAATTTTCTTGTAAAATTTTGTACTCATTTTAGAGATCATCTGCACAAAGGTTCATAAAAAAATTCATCCATTTAATTTTCAAATTAAATAGACCACATAGATAGAAATGGGAGGAAAGGAATAATGAAGATGAACCAAGTCTTCGACAAACGTTTATCTAATCTTAAATGCACTTGCTACTTTAAAAGAACAAAAAATATAAAGCAATTGAAATATGTGCTAAGAACTTAAATAATTAAATTAATAAACTGAATTATGTGTCAATATTATTACGTGAGGTCTATTTAAAACATGAAAACACCACTGAATAAATTACTCCACATTATTTATTCACGCACTAAGACATTCTTTTCCTCTCGAATAATTCCAAAATTATTCACTTATCAAGTACAGATATCACTATTTAAATGGTTTCTCATGCCAAGTGAAACTAAAAAAATAAAATACTCATTTGTATTATATTATTTAATTTAAAAAATAAAGTCGCTGGTTAAATGGCCAACCACGTATGACATGCAAAAACGAGTCACATGACCAGCATCACGCTAAGTATGTACTATCATGAAGTGAAAGGTAAAAACTTAATTCAACAAATTTTAGGTTAACAAAATAGATTATCTAAGCAATGAGATTATTTGAATACATTTTGATTTCCATTATCAAGATATCTCTCTCTATGTATATATATACCGAACCCAAAATAATTTTACCCATTATAATTAAGAAAGAAAAAAACACACATAGAAACTAACCGAATTCCCGCCATACTGGAACTTTCACGCTACTTGCCAACAACTTAAAAAAGAACTTCACCTCCTCTTGTTCTTACTTCCCAGTAACAAACACAAATAAAACAGAAACCTGAAGAAAAACCCCCACGCAACAGTGATCCACAAGCACGTCCACTTGCTCAACTGAGTAATCCCCTGCTGCGCCAAGATATCCCTCCCCATGGTCACGCACGTCGTGCTCGTAATTTCCCTGCCTAATGTACTGCTTAAGCTTTCTAACAGCTTCAATTTCATGGCCTCAGGCACCTCTCCAAGTGGCGTATTATCGAATATCTGCACCCCTCTCACGAAGCACTTGGTTGGATCCTTTAATTCGTTCTGTAAAACGGCCTCGTATGGATATTTAACGAGAGATATATAGTGGAACCAAATCCAATATGCAGGGATCCGATCTCGGTTGATGAAGAATCCACTGAAGAGAAGGAAATAAGCTAGAATTGCAACGACGATTGTGTAGCCAAGCATTACGTGGGGGACTATGCCGGAGAGGAATGTTACAAATGAATTTCCAGCCCAAAATGAGACGAAGATGCTGAAGAAGTAGAAGAAAAAACCTAAAGCTCCACCGTCAAGTCCAACTGCCCAAAATGTTATGGCTGCAAATACGAAGGATAGGAAAACGAAAGAAGGCAATACGACTAATGAATTTGCCAGAAGGTAAGAGGATCGACGGTAAGCATTGTGAGATGTTTCTCTCATGAATATGTACCGGTCTAGAAGGAAGACTGGTAATGCATCTGCGCAAATGTAGTAGGTTGTGGAAATGGCAAAGGCGACGAACCCTAGCCGTTCCTGAACGCCTTTTGGCGAGTCATCGAGGTGCCAAAAGACGGTGGCGAGGATGAAGCCGGTGATTAAAATTGCCCCTAGTCGAACTCCAAAGATCTCCGGCATTCTTCGCGAATTGGTAATCGTCCGCTTTGATAAAACTCCAATTTCGGTCCACAAGGGGTTAGCGAAAGTAGGCACCATTGAAGTGGTGGTTGATTCACTTGTCGCACCGGAGACTAATTTTCCCCGTGAGATGCTTGCGGTGATTGCGTCTTTGAGTGATAAACCATGCGTGGGGGTTTCTGTGCTATTTTGATGAGAAGAAATTCTGCTGTTATACCACGATTTGTTGAATTCGACTAGCGTCTTGGTTCCACAGGGGGAGGCCTCGAGTTCTCGCGTGCAATCGAGTGTGAATTCAATCCGGTTCTCGTTCTCCGGTATTGGCTTACCGAAATCTGCGAAAAACGAGGGGAGATTCGCAGGTGATCCACCGTAAACAGTCTGTCCTCTAGACAAAAGTAAGAGCCGATCGAATAATCCGACTATCCGAGAACTAGGCTGGTGTACAGACATTATGACAATGCTTCCACTTTGAGCAATTCGCTGCAATACCTTCACCACCATGAAAGCGCTGGTCGAATCGAGACCAGACGTTGGCTCGTCGAGCAATAAAATTATCGGATCGTGAATTATATCGATTCCGATTGAGACACGGCGGCGTTCTCCACCGGAGACACCTCTGTGGCCTTCGTCTCCAATTACTGTGTTGGCGGCGTTTCGGAGACCTAATTGATCGATCAGAGCTTGAACTCTGAGCTTCTTCTTCGACTTTGATATAGTTCGAGGAAGATTGAATTCTGCCGAAAACATGAGCGTCTCTTCTACTGTTAACATCGGATATAAGAGATCGTCTTGCATTACATACGCAGATATTACTTTGAGTAATCTCGAATCCAATTGTTCCCCATTGAGAGTAATTGATCCTTTCAAGCTTTCCTTCGCTATCCGATTTGCTAAAGCGTCTATCAGGGTGGATTTCCCCGATCCGCTCGCTCCGAGGACCGCTAGTATTTCTCCTTCTCGAGCCTCGCCGGTAATATCGTTCAACACAACTTTGTTTTTCGCAAACACATTATCGCTGGTAACTCTTTCCGTCTCCGAAGACCGGCGGCGGTGGAAAAGTGACGTCAACTTCATATTCCGGCTGATTTTCACGCTGTAAGTGAGATTGGTGAAGTTGAGAACGAACTGAACGGACCGAGGTTGGATGCTTGTGTTGCTCATATCGAGAGCTTGATGAACCGGAGTTTCATCTCCGGTAGGCTCCTTTCGTGCGTCTCCGACGTGCATGAGATGATGTCTAAGTGTCGGCGACACGTTGTCGTGAACCATCGCTTGTTTCCGGTGAGTATATTCGCCGGCGGTATTTGTGTATATATATCGTGGAGCACAGGAGTTGTAAACTGTGGCGGCGTGTATAAGGGCAGAGAAAACGGCGTTTGAACCGCTAATATAGGACGTGGTTACGATTGTGTAGGTAAGGAGTAGAGAGAGAGAACTAAACTCACCTCTTCGATCTATTGAGATCTCCCTCGCTCTTGTGCGTATATATACAACTTGAAAATCCGTAACTAAAATATATTTGGTTTGAACGATTTCCTAGAGTTTTAGGATATTTTTAAATACACCCGAATAATTTATATTTTTATTCTACTAAAAGTTAGAGTTATATTAATCATAACTTAAAGAATACTGTAAAACTCATTATTTTCACTCCGCTTTTTATACTTTAAAAAAATTGTCACTAATTTATCTTCTCGCCCGCATAATTTTTTAAAAATTAATTAAAAAATTACATTATTTCCAACAAACAAGTATCTACAATTTTTACTTAATGACATATATCTTATAAATGTAAGCTTATAATAAATATCCTCATAATTTTATATAGAGTATTAAACTTTTATTTTTATTTGCACCGGGACGATAACATTTTCAATGTTCTTAATTTATTCAATTTTTTTATTTGTGCATACATGCATAGCTCAATAATATTCATATTATGTTATCTAATGTCAAAGTTAAAGAAGGTAGTGTTAACATGTGCCTAATATGTCATAAATATATACTCCGTATAAAAAAATATATATGTATTGTATATTTTGTTTTTATTGTTTTAATATTTAATTTCTTAAAATTACTCGTAAAAAAATATTGAAAAAGGAAATAGTTTGGTGAGAAAATCTCTATCATTTTAATATTTTGTAAGGAAATTATTTTTCCCCTCTTCACAAAAGATAACATATATTTATATACAACAAATTGATCTTTTAATGTTTTTGGTGTAGTGAATTTAAGTCTTATATTTACTTATTTGATAAAGAAAAAAATAAAATTTGAATAATAACCATTTAAGAGTAATGAACAATAAAATACTATATAAACTATCATATAATTACTAAAACTATATTTATGACAATTAACATTTTGTATCTTGGAGGTACTATTTAGATGAAATTTTTAATAAAATTTATTAAGAATGATGTAATTTTATTTATTATGTTTTATATTAATAAAAAAATTAATATTATTTATTATTTTTACTTTTAGTGACGAAATTTTATCTTCCTTATACTATTTCAGTAAACTCACCTCATCGCTAGGGTGAAGTGCAAGATTTTTTAAAAATTTGATAGGGTGAGAAGAAAGTATTGTCACATTGGGGTGAGATGATTGAATTTGTGAGTGTATTTAAGAAAACCCAAGTTTTATTTGGAGTGGCAAATATTTGTTATTATTGTAATAAATTATTTTAAATTAAGAAAAAATGTATTTGGTTTATAGGGTTTTGTTTCGATTGGGTCACAACACATTTTTAAATTGTTTATTATGGCCGAGCTAGGAGAGAGAAAGGGGAGGTCAGGGTGTTGTGGTGACCTACATAATCTCTTTCTTCCTTTTGTTTTTTAAAATAAGTGATAATTTAAGCACAATAATTACGTCTATGTGTAATTATAGATTAAACCAGCTAAAACATTTATATTACGAGAATAAGTCACCATATTCCTTAACTTATTTTTTAATTTACACATTATTTTTTTCTAATTTTCTATCATGTTATCGAACCGAGTCAATAATTAAAAAAAAATCATGAATCGATCAATATTCAAAAAAGTGACTCAAATAATGATACATAATCCATTTATCAGTGTAGAAAATAATAGTGTGAACTAGGGATGTGTAGAAAACTAAAAAAAATCGAAAAACTGAACCAAACCAACCTGAACCGAGTAGTTTTTCAAACTTTGTGGTTCAGTTTGGTTAAGAAATCGGACAACCAAAGAAGGTCAGTTCAATTGTCCATTTTTTGGTGTATAAAGCCAAACCAACTAGTACATTTATATTGGTTTGGTGTACATAACTAATTAATGAGGTATTTTCTTTAAAATAATATAGGTTAAAAAATTATAAAGAAAGCTCAAGAATAATAAATATTTAAAAAAGAGAAAATGCCCAAACATTCAAAAAAAAAAAAAAAAGGCCCAAGAGATCAAATAACTTATAAAAAATTTAAAATAATATAAACTCGTGGCCCCAAACATAAACTAACAAAAATCGACCGCCTGAAACTCAACCGACTGAGACATTTTTAACAGTTATAATGGTTCAGTTTGATTGAACTTAGCCATATAATCGAATGGTCGATTCGGTTGTCAGTTTAATCGCTCGGTTCGATGTGCACAACCTTAGTACTATGAATCACCAACTTATACACTGCTATAATATTATCTAATTCACTTTCACTTTTGCAGCATACTTTGACCCTTGAATTAAAGTAGCATTGCTTCACTTAATTTTTTTAGTAAACTCCTTTAATGTCCTGTAAACTATTCACTCAGTTTTACTTTCACCTTTAAACTTGAAAACGCCTTAGTTAGGGACTTAAAGTCTTAAACTATTGAGTGAATCGCAGTTTGATCGTTCCATCAAATTGGATAGAATCAAGGGTATTTGGGTCATTCCGATTCAAAATTCAATTTAATTAAATATTTTTTAAACTGGTTTAATCGGTTCATTACTTTTTTATTAATAATATAGATCAAAAAGTTTGCTTTTTTATTTAAAATGATTTGATTTTCTTAAAAAAATAAGCTGACAACAATGGATTCTTGATGTGTGTGTATGCATGGCTTTGCGTGAATATGTATGGCTCCTTCTCTGTGTGGGTATGTATGGCTGTGTGCAGGGGCGTAGCTACAATGTGATAAGGGGGTGCGCGCGCACCCCAGACGATTTTGGCAATTTTTAAAAAATAAAAAATAAAATAGGGACTTATATGCATAAATTTATAGTTTATGGTATGTAATTGTAAGAAATAAAAATTGAGGGACTTTTGAGAATTGAAATACACTTAAAGGAGGAGAGAGATCCTGAGACCCCACTTTCCCCCTTTATTTTTTCATTCATCTCTTCTCCTTTGTTTCTCTATTTTTTTTGCTGCGTGCTTGTGTTTCACAATTTCACTCCACTCTCCGTGAACCACTCACGCACGCACTCATGCCTCACCGCCTTAGCCACTCATCAGTCATCACCGACCAAGCCACTCACCACCAATCGGCTCTCGATTCCTTTATTGAGGTTAGATTTTTCTTTGCCGTAAATCCTTATTAATTAAATTCTCATATTTATTCCCTTTATTTGATTTGATGATTGATGTTGTTGTTTTGCGCTTGTTGAGATAATAACGTCAAATGATTTTAAGTGATTTATGGTGCTTTTTATGGCCCTAATTTCGATTAGTTATGAATATTGATTTATGGTGCTTGTAAATATTTAGTCTATTTGCTAAACCCTTTAGAACACTGATCTTGAATAGTAGAGAATTAATGAAAGTTCTAGGCTTCTAACAGTGCAGGTGGAGAAAAAAGGTCATTTAGACAAGTTAGGGATTCCAATAATTGTTGAAACAACGTTAGTTTGATTTTTTCTCTTTAATCAGATTTTATATTTGTTCGTATATGTATAAATGATTTTTCCAATTTAGTTAATTGTATCTTAATTATTTAATTGATTTAGCTTTAATTATTAGTTATTAATTTAATAAATGTAGAATTTATAGAGTTGATTTTATAATGAAGAAGTATTATCGCAAAATAGAAACAAGTTCCTCTTCCAGTCATCAAAATGTGGGTGCGAGTTCTACCATTGCAAGCATAAATTTCGCTATTTCGAATGTTGATTTAAATCTTACAAATATATCTATGTCCACTCAAAATGTTTCTTCTAACTTAGAGGTTCAATCTGATATAAGGTCGAGAAAGATGTACTCAAGTCCATCGATAATGAAGTTGTCATTCGACGTTTTCAAAATATGAAGTCTCGGAGATGATTGTTGTAGGTAATTTTTGTATTTTAGTACTTTTTTAATGTAAGAATTCTGTATTTATATTATTACTATTTTGACTTTTGAGTTTATTCAAATTGCACACTCCTGACTTCGAATTCCTGGCTACGCCACTAGCTATGTGTATGTATAATATGGGTTTAATCTGTATGTGTATATGTATGTATACATACCCCCTTCGACCACCACCACCATCTCCACATCTTTCTCTCTCTAAAGTTTAACCCCCATCCCTTTTCTTTCTAAACATCGACTACCTTTGGCAATCTCCTTCCACCTTCACCTCCACACACAAACATACATGATACATATATATGTATATATATTTGTATATTTCAATATAAATGGCTTACATATACATATATATATGTGGAGATTGTGGTGGGGTGGGGTGGGGTGGGGGGTGGAGATTAAGGGAGTTATTTAAAACCAAAAAATCGAAGCGTACTGAGCCGAACCGACCAGTAAAAAACATAATTAAAGAAAAACCAAAATCGAAACAAATAAATCGAACCGAAACTAAATATGTTTGATTCGGATTTGGGGTGTGACATTTCGAACCGAAACAAACTAAATCAAATTGTTGTATACGTGACTCGAAGATAATGTTACTTTACTAACTAAAATTTTATGTTCCTAAAATTTACAAAGCCTAGTGAGAAGTCAATTATTTGAAGTATCATGAATATTGAAACTATATTATAAATGTAAGAATTAATATTTTTCTATCTAAAATAAGTATGAGCAAATATATAATCATTTTTTTGACCAAAATAAGTGTTTGTATTACAATTTATTTATTTTAAAAATATATATCTATAAAAACCTAATAAAACTGAATTAAAATTGAACCAAAAAGTTTGGTTTAGGTTTGGGTTTAGCACACAGCCGCACGGTTTTGTTTTTGGCGGGAGTCACCAAAACACCCCCAAAAAGCTTCTCGTTAGTTAGGAACTAAGTGGTACTTGGCTAGCCACATCTGGCGATTCCGGCTCACCGTCAGCCACACATACTCGATCCACGATATCCATATGTCACATGATAGTAATTTTGTGTCCACTCTGATATCATTTGTAACCATCCGGTCCCGATTTAATAAGATATTGTCCGCTTTGGTACAGAACCGCACGATTTTATTTTGGTCGGAGTCACCAAAACACCCCTAAAATGGCTCTTGCTAGTTAGGAACCAAGTGGCGCACATAATCGACCCACAATATCCGCACGTCACATGGTAGTAGTCTTGGGTCTGCTCTAATACAATATGTAACAACCCGGTCCCGAGTTTAGCAAGATATTATCCTCTTTGGCACAGAACCGCACAATTTCATTTTGGTGGGAGTCACCAAGACGCTCCCAAAAGGCATCTTGTTAGTTAGGAACCAAGTGGCTACTTATAAACCAATAATCTACCCATTATACTATCGATGTGGGATATTTTGGGTTATTACAATCTCCCCCCGTTAAATCCTTGATGTCATCGTTAAGTCGAGGTCACGCACATTCAATCTCGGCTCTAGCTAGTCGCATCCAGTCATTCCGGCTTGTTATTAGCTGCATAGACCCGACCAGTAATATCTGCACGTCACATAGTAGTAGTTTTGGGTCCGTTCTGATACCATTTGTAATGACCCGGTCCCGAGCCTAGTAAGTTATTGTCCATTTTAGCACATAGTAACACGGTTTTGTTTTTGGTAAGAGTCACTAAGACACCCTCAAAAGGCCTCTCACTAGTTAGGAACCAAGTGGTTACTTATGAACCAATGATCTACCCATAACACCACTAATGTGAGATATTTTGGGTTGTTACAAACAGAACTTTCAAATTCATTTTGGATTTGAGTCTTATAATCTTTACCCCAACCAAAACCGAAAACGCTTATAGTGGAGATGGTGGGTTTCTCTATCATCCTTTTTTTCCTTTAGAATATATTTGAAAAAAAACTCTAATTAAAATTAATTTTTAAAAAATGTCTAATTAAAATGACAAAAATGCTTTTAATTATGTCCAATTTAATAGAAAAATTCGACGAAATGGTCAAAATGAGATCCGATCAATAGTTTAAGCGCTTAAGTAAGGCGTTTTTTAGTTTAGGGGCTAAATTGAGGTTTAGCAAAATAGTTTAAAGTAACCATTATAGGAATCCTCAATATTGTGTCGCGCTAATATTCTTAAAACTAGTAAATAAATTGCATGGGTAACGTAAATTACATGCATACATACATTGTATTATATAATTTAGAGTATATGACTCAATTAGAAAAAAATGTGAAAGTTGCATATTTGCTACTCTATAATTTTAGCATGACACATAAATGAATTCAATCAAAAGCTGCTATTTAAAATAGTTAATTCAGCTAGGGTGATTTACCTTTTGTGGCACCCAAAGTTTGTCATTTGGACGGATCAAAAAGTCAAACGTCAATACCGAAAATAGCCAAGCTATTTTCACAAGGTCACTCAATTCACGTCCTGATCCACATATGGTTGGAAAGCTCTTGCAACGATTGCCTCGAAATTGCTGCCAAAGTTAATATCTGCCATTTTCACGTCAATTCAAGTCCAAATGATGCGTGGAAAGATCTTGCAACATAGGGTCTCGAAATTGCTGCCAAAGTTGACAAAAAATCATTTCAAAAAAAAAGTTAGCCATTTTCACAAGGCCATATCTCACTCAATTCACGTCCAAATGATGCGTGGTTGGAAAGCTCGATTGTGAAAACATTAACCAATAATAAGTAAGTTATTGTCACTTTTTAGCACATATGTTAACCATCGCGTCATTTGTGAATCGAATGAGATATAGGTAATGAGTTCGTGAAACTAAGATCACCAAAAATTTCAAGTCAATTAGATTGGTTCCATAATCTATGTTGCAGCTCAGAACATATAGATCGCATCATCTGGACGTGAATCATATGGCTTTGTGGTTTACTTGATGAAGCCAATGATCTATATTACAAGAGCTTTCCAACCATAACATCCACTTGTGAAAATGTGAGAAATGGCAGCAATTTCGAGGGTATGTTTACAGAATCACTTGAACTTTGCAAATCGTCATCAACTTTGGCAGCAATTTAGAGATTATTATCTTATAATCTATGTTGCAAGACAACCCACATCCACTTGTGAAAATGGCTTGAACAACTTTAACCGTTTATGACCGGACGGAAGATGTGTGGGTTTCTCTATCTATCCTTTTTTTCCTTTAGAATATATTTGAAAAAAAACTGCTAATTAAAATTAATTTTTTACTCTAATTAAAATGACAACTAAATTTGTAATGTCCTATATGAAAAATTCGACGAAATGGTCAAGGCAATTGAGATCCGACAATAGGTTAATAAGCAAGCTCCCGATCAAAAGTAAGGCGTTTTTATAAGTTTCAAAGTAACTAATCACATGGTGCAGTTTTAGCAAATTGATGGTGGTTTAGCTAAATTAGTTTAAAGTAACTAAGGGGCTAAATTGAGGTTTAGCAAAATAGTTTAAAGTAACTAATCACATGGTGTTAAAATTGTTTTAGCACCAATTGTCCAACACTAGAATGGTACTAAAAAGGTTTTAGCACTACATGTGAACAAATATAACTAAACTGAAGGTGCTAAACAATTTTAGCACCCCATCCAATTATGCACATCAAGGTGCTAAAACAGATTTAGCACCATTTTTGTCTATAGTAACTAATCGCATTGTGCTAAAACAGTTTTAGCACTAATTATCAAACATTAGAATGGTGGTGCTAAAAAGGTTTTAACACCACAAGTGAACAAATATAAGTAAACTGAATGTGCTAAACAGTTTTAGCACCTCATCCAATTCTCCATATCAAGGTGCTAAAAAGATTTAGCACCATTTTTGTCCAAAGTAACTAAACTGAAGGTGAACAATTGTTTAACACTAGAATGGTACTAAAAAGGCTTTAGCACCACATGTGAACAAATATAACTAAACTGAAGTTGCTAAACAGTTTTAGAACCTCATCCAATTCTACACATCAAGGTGCTAAAACAGATTTAACACCATTTTTGTTAAAATTAACTAATCACATAGTGCTAAAATAGTTTTAGCACTAATTGTCCAACACTAAAATGATGCTAAAAAGGTTTTAGCACCACGAGTGAACAAATATATCTAAACTGAAGGTGCTAAACAGTTTTAGCATCCCATCCAATTCTACACATCAAGGTGCTAAAACAGATTTAGTATCATTTTTGTCCAAAGTAACTAATCACATGATGTTAAAACTGTTTTAGCACCAATTGTCCAACACTAGAATGGTGCTAAAAAGGTTTTAGCACCACATATGAACACATATAACTATACTGAATGTGCTAAACAAGTTTAGCACCTCATCCAATTCTACATATCAAGGTGCTAAAACATATTTGGCACAATTTTTGTCTAAAGTAACTAATCACGTGGTGTTAAAATAGTTTTAGCACCAATTGTCAAACACTAAAATGGTGCTAAAAAGGTTTTAGCACCACATGTGAATACATATAACTAAACTGAATGTACTAAAATAGTTTTAGCACCAATTTTTCAATACTAGAATGGTGCTAAAAAGGTTTTAGCACCTTTTTAGCACCACAAGTGAACAAATATAACTAAACTAAAGGTGCTAAACAGTTTTTAAACAGTTTTAGCACTCCCATCCAATTCTATAAATCAAGGTGCTAAAACAATTTTAGCACAAATTGTCCAACACTAAAATTTTTAACACCACAGATGAACACATATAACTAAACTGGAGGTGTTAAACAATTTTAACACCCCATCAACTTCTACACGTCAATGTGCTAAAACACATTTAGCATCATTTTTGTCCAAAGTAACTATTAGCACCAATTTTTCAACACTAAAATTTTGACATATCTTTGATTTAGGGTTCGTCATGCCGGTTAAAAAAAGAGTTGCATTCAGATTTTTTTTCAAATTCCGCTGGGTTGTCGAAATTGATCGATTTTGACAGCAAAACGACCTATGATCATCTTAATTTTTGGGTAATTACAGTAACTTTGTCTTCCGAATAACATATCCAAAAATCAATCCAATCCAACGGTTCGATCAAAAGTTATATATGTTTTACGAACAATCTGTTTTAACATCAATACAGTACAATATTACAGGCTCCGGTTCATGCCATTTAGCTCAATAATAACTAAATTTATCAGCATCAACCCGCTCTCTCTCCCTTCCCAAACACAATCTTCACTGTCCATCATTATCATCATCATTATATATTTACCAAATGTACCAATTAATATAATTAAATTACCAAATCAAAAGCGAAGCCAAATTAGCAAATCATACTTGACAATCTCCTTCTCCTGCAAGCGCACCGTCCTGGACTTCTCCAATGGAGACGACCGCGGCAATATCAATGGCGGAAGCATCGGCAGTGGAGGTGGCAGTGGCGGCGATTGCGATAAGAACAATGACGAGTTGCAGCCACGACAGTTTTGAATTCACCATTGTCGTTATTATTAAATACATATGTAGAATTAGATTCGAAAAGTCAGCCGTCTTTTATAGCCTTTGTTGAAGACATAGCAAAGCCGCCTAAAGAACTCCTCCATAACTTCCATTTTCTACTCTTACCCCCAACTTTCTCTTTCCAGAAATTATTATTATTAATTACAAATCATCAGTTGACATAAGAGAAATAATTTGATGATTTGATCCAGTTTCCTGATGATCCACCCATTTGAATTTGAAGAAGAATGAAGAAGCACTATATTTTTCTATATAATTTTAGTATTATATAAAAAGCAATTAGAATACAATCCAATCTAATCCAAAACAAAGAGAGAGAGACACATGGGTATTTTTGTCCATTAACATGTATTTTTTTCTTTAAAATAAATTAATATTATGAAAAATATCCTTATTGTAAAATCAAATTATGAAATTAGTACTACTTCCCATTGTTAAACATGAGTCCGTCCTTAAAGTTAAAAAACATTACGAAATAAGGCCTTACGACCCATTATCTCTTAAATATATATATATATATATATATATAAAGAGAAAATAATTAATGTTACTACTTTCTTCATACTACGATATGATAGTTATTATAATATTAGCTTAATCCATTAATCTACCATCCACATTTCTTGATCATTAATTCTCATAGCTAAGATAAGCTACTTGACTTTCCTTGACGGATTTTTTTTTTGATAGAATTCGATAATTACACAATATAAATTTTTTATTTTTGTTGTATAAGTTATGAACACACAATTATTATAATAATAGTGGAATAATAAAGAATTCACTAACTATTTTTATATTGGTCAAACTGATAACTTCTCTATTACGAGTATAAGAAAATGTCAACAAATTACAAGTCGTTAGCAACAGAGAAAAAAATTAAATACAACTTACAAATTAAACAAGGATGGTAAATTGAAAAAGTAGTTATGATTATTATTGGAATAATCTATAATTTTAAAAATATAATAAAACTTCTTAATGTAGAATTATACTTTGTTTTTGTAAAACCCCATATTTTTAAAGATATTTATTATTTATTTACTTATTTATAAAATGAGAAAATAAATATGATAAAGAAAGTTAAGGAAAATGAAATATGAATTTTACTAGTATTAATGAGTGGTTGACTATTCCTTAATTCTCTCCTACTTCCATTTATTTATTTATATATTTATTTTATTTTATATATATACATATGTGTATGTATGGGAGTAACCTAATTTAGAAGGTTCAATTATTTCTGTCTCTCTCTATATATATATATAAGTTAAGGAAATTGAAATTTGAAAAAATAAAAATAATAGGTTGTGAAAGTTTCGAGGCTTGCATTAATAATAGCGTCGTGGTGGTTCAATATCGTTGCTTGATACACAATAGAAATAGAAGAAGATAACGCGTGAGAAGCGGAGAGGAGAGGAGAGTAGATGGGGAGAAAGCCCAAAATATTATTTAGTACACTGGGGTGTGTGGCTGGAGGAATGGGAAATTACAGAGAGAAGCTGCAAATTGCAATGCAGTGTGCTGCGAATTGATATTGCAGATGGAGAGCAATGATTAATTAATTTGTCAAAATAAAGAATTAAAAATTATTTTGTTAAAGCTGGTATATACATGCAAACAAATATGTTCCTAAATTAAAACAAATAATTTATATAAAACTATATGCATACTCATTAAACTAATAATTTATATAAAATTATTATAATATAATGATAATTTGTCACACCTAATACTACAGTATGTAATGCTTAAACTTGACCCTATAATGTAAAATTATTTACTTCTTATTTCAGATAATATAATATTATACTTTACTTGAATTTATCTGTCCACTATGTTGCATGGATGGGCCACTCAAATATATGCTTTTATGTATTTGTAGCAGATTGATATTTCAATAGCATGCCTGATGTTTTAGGAAGGGTGTGCAAAAATACTTTAGAGCTTGTTTGATTATCTTTTAATTTATGAATTGAATATTTTAAAATTATTTAATTCGTAAATTATTTAATTTAAGTGTTTTGTTGAAAAACTGAACTAAAATAAATAGTCATAAAATTTTAATAATTAAAAAAAATTGTGAAATTTTTATTAATTTTCTTTCAGGATTGCATTGGGACTATTGATGGCACCCATATTCTGACAACAGTAAAAAGTCGTGATGCAAGCAGCCATTATAATCGTCATGGAATTCAAAATGAGAATGGAAATCGAGAGGACGACAATGAAAATAAAAAAGGTTATAATGATCATAATGATATTTGAATGGAACACTTTGAATTTTTATAATATATTTCGTTAATTGTCTTGATAGTGTTACTTTAAACTCATAATTAATTTATTTTATTATTTATCTTTTAATTTTTTATTTTTTTTTTAATAAATTTATTAAAATATGTAAAAATCTATAAACTCATTAAAATTTACATAAATCTAAAAGATTTCATATATTAAAATTTGTTAAATTTTATAAAAATTTAAAACAATTCATAAACTCTTGACATGACATGAGTGGTACGGAAGAGCATTGACACGTGGGCTGGTAGATTGACGGGATTGGGACACGTGGAGCTAAATGTATTGTTGATGCCTCGTGTACTGGGTTTTTTGCATGAAATGAAATTAGGTAAGTGTGGTTATCTACTATTTGGGTAGGGCTTAGTTTGGTTTAAGAGAAATACAAAAAATAGAAATATGGAAATTAATGAGTGTAATTTTCTTAATATATGATATTTGTAAATATTTCATGTTTAATTAGTTAAGTATTTAAGTTAGTGAGTTCTGAAAAAAAATTATGTTCTGAAAAAAAATTAAGTTAGTGAATGCGTTGATTTGTGTGAGTAATAAAAAATTTCCACCAAAACTTAGAAATTTTTAATTTGTATTTGTTAAATGCAGTATATAGTTTTGTAGTACAATAATTGATGTCATGTGGAAAGGATTAAGAAAAAATGAAGCTAAATTTTTAGAAGAAAGTACTTTAAACTAATTGAAAATTTCCGTTTGTATTCTAATCAACTTTTTGAAAAAGTTTGCATTCTATACATTTAGTTTGTTGTAATCAGCTTTAATAACTCATTTTTGACCAAAATTTTAACCGGCATCTACCAAGAGCATCTCACGAATATATTTTTCAAAGATAATTTTACTAGAACACAAACTAAAGCGGATAAAAAATAAAACAGAAAGAAAGCCCTCATTGGCTCGTTTATGTAACCAAATCCCATTTCCTCAATAAATAAATTATCCGTTTTAATTAGTCAGTGATCGATCCGCCGAAATAAATTTGGGGACCTATTAATTAATTAATTAATTTGTGGAAACAGATTAGGTACTGAAAGTGGAGACCAAATTAAGGTAGTTTGCTATTTATTGTAGCCTTTCAAATAGCCCGCCCGCACGTAAGGTTAGCCCTACTTTATGTGGTCACTATTTGAAATTAACGTGTAACGTCACAAAATGAAATTGCAACAGAATTAGAACGACACAAAATTCGTGCACCCAAAATTACATCGATGGAGGATTTTTTATTTTTATTTTTTTGTTATATTCTTGTACAATTTGTGCACCAACAGTCACAGTAATTAAATTAATTTTGTTCCTATTAATGATTATATTTAAAAATAATTAATGTGTTGCTAAAAATTACAAAAGTTACAAAGCTCAATTGTCACCGATTCTCACCTCCCAAGTGCAAATATAACATACATGTTTTTTTTTTACATTTAAGTGGTGGTTACATGTATGTATAAATACATATTAACAATTTTCAATTATTCGTTAATCTTTTTTTTTACACGGGTGAAATTTATTATTACCTACTATAAATATAAATAAAAGTTTATCACAAGTACAGAATAAAACTAATTAACATAATTATAGGTTAGCCTAAAGCGAGGCAAAATCAATCATTAATTCCTATATAATACTCTAGGGTACGCATAAACTTATAGCTACCAAATTGCTATTCCCTCCTTTGAATGGATATATAGCGCGCTTTTATTGTATTAATATATGTAGAGTTTTTAAAATAAAAGAATAAAAATAGAACTTATTTCTTCCCTCTTGAATTTTAATTAAAGACAGGAAGAAGTGTTTGTTATCATATGTTAGATATATCTAACGAATAACAAAAGAAGGTACAATATGAATGTACACATAATTATCTCTTAATTTATGAGTAAAAATCTTAACACTTTTTAATAATATATAATTGGCCCATTTAGACAAATGGGTGGCACGTGCCCGATACTATACGTTACGTACAATCGCATGAGATATAATTATATATACATAATTTATACACGATGCATGAATGCAAAATAAGATTAAATAAATTGACTAGTCCGAAAAAAAGAAGATATAATTTTTAATTTCAGATTTCCTAAAAATATAGTTGGTGCCTAACTTCAAAGAAAGATAGATTAGTCCAAACAAGTGGGGAGAGGGTGACAAATTTGATTTTTTTATATATTATAACAATTTTATTGTCTTCTTTCTTTTGTTCTCGCGCGCGATATAATTTTTTATTTTCTTCCATTTGGGTTTGCAATTAAGTAGTTGGGTCCGGTAACATATAATAGATTGTTTCTTAAAAGTGTATAAGAAACTTATTAAAATGTGTTGTAGACTTGCTTATATGTTTCAAGTTAACTAGGTCTATTTGATGTAAATTATTGCTCTAAAATATTATTGATTTAAAGTAAAACAATGTTAATAAAATTATAAGTAGTATAGTGGTCAAGAGTCTTATTTGCGATTCAAATTTCATTACTTACGTTATAAAGCAATTATTTTTGTGAATAAAAGTTTGTAAGGAAAAAATTAAAAAACAAAAATCCTTATACGGTTTTAATAACAGTCAAAATGTCTTTCAAAAAAATTAGTACTGCTCCCAAGTGCATATATAAGAATATGGTCCAATATAAAATATAATATTAATTACAATAAAAAAATAACGATATTTACTACAATAGGTTACATCCAGTAGCGAAATCTTTAGATACAAACTGATATTTTTCATCGTCAAAAGTGTCATTGTAAAAAATAAAGTTTGCATAACAATATATATGAGAGCAAAGAAAAACAAAATTCATTGCTAAAATCATTTATTGTCATAAAATATCACAATAAAAAATTCAATAATTACTTAATATGAGAAATATATACTTTCGTCCTCTAAAAACTAATTCCTAAATTCGTCCTGACAGAGAAAACAACAAGAGAACGGAAAACACTCCGAAGAGCAATTATAAATACCTAAAAAAATGTTAAATTATTTTATATTTCAAAAGTAAATATAATTATATCTTAATTAATCAATCATCATTTTCGTATCCCAAATTTTAATATAAATGTGGACTTGAAATTTTTATTTTTGGATAATTGTAAGATCACGTGCCAATGTGCCACCCGCAAACCTATTTCCTAATTCCTACAAACTGCAAGCTAACCCAAAATAACTGAGAAGGAAGAAGCAGCAGCAGCAGCTCTTAACAAACAAATTATGAACAAACACGACAATAATTTTACTTTTATATGACTGTTTTTAAAATTAATTTTGTCAATTTAAAAAAAAGAGTCATTAAAGGTAAGTTTTTTTGTTTTTATGATTGTTTTTCGGAAAAAGTCATTTTCATTTATTTTTTATGACTCTTTCGGATTAATTGTCATGTATGTTTTGTAACTTTATATTTGTTTTATCATAAAAGTCATAAAAGATGATTTTTTTAATTTTTTTTTTGGAAAAGGTTATCTTTATTTATTTATTAACTATAAGTTACTTTTGAGAAAAATATTTTAAAGTTAATTTTGTGTTTGTTTTTGACAATATAATTATAAAAGGTAAAAATATTCTAGTGTTATGAGAAGTTTAAAATTTTGAGTTATATATATATATATATATGTATTAAATAAGAAAAAAAGGTCATATGTATATTTTTAAATACTAAATGGGTCATTAAATTGAGAAGGGTCATATGTATCTTTTTTTTAAAAAGTCAAAAAGTAGAATTATGTGATGGGGAAAGTTGGGCGGTGACCAATTCCTTCATCCAACCTATGTCTGATATCAAGTTTCTTTGTGTGTATATATTAAAAGTAATTATATTTCTGGTATAATATAATATTATATTAAATATTGTGTCGTATATTTGTAGAATTATATATTATTTTGACAATAATACTACTATACATATATATATATATATTATATCTTTCGAATTTGTTTCTGATATGGATCGGGTCTTTTTACGACGCTTTTCTGTCATAAAAATATTGGGGATATTTTTTATGATGCAAAATTGTCGTAACATGAAATTTTTCGTATATCTTCCCTCTTCCTTAGAAGTAATTGCCAATTGAATCAAGAAAAATATATTTTTAGGTGATTTGCTGCAACGGTTTTTGAGGCCACCTTGTGTGCATATGTGGTTATTCACACAGATTCTTCTCCTTTAATATAATATTTTCATCAAAAGATAAGGCTTCGGGATTAGAAAGTTAAAAAATAATAGCAAAAATAAATTATTTTTGTAAAAAGTTAAAAAATAAAGTGAGGAATGTTGTGAAATGTTTTCTTACCTTTTTGCTATTTCCATGGAACAAAATTCTTTGGATAGTGATATTACTGATTCATAAAAATAGATAGATGTTATATGCACCCCACTTTCTTATTGGTTTCACTACCACTATTACAAATACCACCATTAGAGTTGGTTTTCTTATTGAAAACACCACGATCGCCCTAATTAAACCTTAATTAAAACTCAAGCCACAACCCTTCTCTCTTATGTCTCTTCCATTCCCTTAAACTTGAACAAACCTTAATCCTTATATTTTTTGTCTCTTCCATTCCTTCCCCCTCTTATCCTCGTTCTCCAAAAACACCACAACTGCCACAGCTATGCCATCACCATCATCATCAACAAGTTGCCATCATTGCCAAGTAAGCATAATCTAGTATAAATGCTAAAATATGAACACTAGATTTTATGAAATGCGTAGAACAATTTGAAACTCCACTCACTTAAATTTAAACGACTGGAATGCATATAAAGCGCCCAATATTGGATGATTGTGTATTGTGGTAGAATAAAACTCAATCGACTAATCTTAAAGCGACTTTTTGCCACTGTATTCATTTCATATCTATGCGATTTAGTGTGATGAAACTCATTAATGATTGGTTAGTTATGTGCATTGTGATTACATATTTTTCACTAGCTAATGGTTTGATATGGAACGGAAATTACTAATTCACTTATTCCATATAGAATGACTACTTACATAGAACATTTGCACTAATTTATACATAGTATACATAGATGTCTACCAAATTTGATTTTACTTTTAACGCGTATGCAACTGTGAAATATACATAGTTGTCTACTAACAAAAACAAGGACCTAGCCTCCTTTTCGAGTAATTGAAATTCCCCTAGGATTGGGAGAAGACTTTATAAGCTATGAAGTGTGTCTCTGCTTTAAGAAAGGAGTACAAGGTTGTGTTAAAATCCGTCCCTTTTTATTAAAAGGTATGAAGAGTGGCTAATTTTTAACCTTTTTCTTTTGGCAGCATTTGGGAAAAGTGCTTCCCTTTATGCCAGAATTCGGAGCTTTAACAAATCCAAATCATGCAGAGTTTTGGTAGTCAATATATATTGGCGGTATTTCAAATGAAACTAAGCAAGATATTGAAGAAATGGCTATTGGGTCCCACAAAGAAATTGCCTAGGAAGTTGCCCAAGCCCCTCCCTATGCTCCTCTCAAGGCTCCCCAAGCTCGTCCCCAAGTTCTTGCTTCTACACGAATATCCTCTCGACGATCTTAAAACATTAATTTTATGAACTTACTTTTTTATATTAAGACATTAAGTTTTCATTCTATGAACTTTATGTTCCCTACTTTTGTTAATAGTACTTTTTGTTAGTACTTGATATGGTATTGTCAATGTACTTGAATGATATGATTGGTTTAGTGCTTGATATACAATGGTTGGTTTACTACTTGATATGTTTGGTCATTTTGGTAAGATAAAATGCAAGTGTTTGGTACGTTGAATGATTGAAATCGTTAGTTATAATGGGACACCTTACTCGTTCATCATTAAACAAGCGCCTACAAAAGCCATCGTCCAACTATCAGTTGAATGACATCAATTTCCACTATTCGTCCCATATTAAGCGAGTAACCCCCTCATTTGACATTGGACGAGTATGCCTTAAAAAATTCAATTATAAATTTACATTTCACACAGCCATCATAATACAAGTTTTCTCACATAAGATCATTTGACATTTTATAAGTATGCATTACGTAAGCATTTCATTACATTTGACAAGAACAATTGCTTACATTTGACAAGAATCACATAAGTGCAACACACACCACAATTACATTTGACAAGAATCACATAGTTGTAACCGAACAAGGACTCCACTTTCCAGCCCCATTTGATCTGGAGAGGAAAAAAAAATGTCACACATCCAAGTTGCTTGCCTAACGATGCCCATCATAACTTCCACCAAACAGATTTACCTAATTTTATAACACAACATTAACCCTCTGCCGAATGCACGAGAGCCCAAAAATGAAAGAGACAAATAATCCCTTCAAACTCGTGATGAGGACTGATAACCCTTTTCGGGATGATAGAGAATAGGTAGTTGAAAAACTTCAACATGTTGGCGAGAAGGTTACATAGTATGGGGGTCGTGTTAGCAGATTCCCCCCCAAAACCAACCAAAAAAGAAAAAACCTAACCCACACACTCCCACTTGCAATGAAATTTATCTCGTCTATCAAGAAGTTTCACAGCCCACCTTACCTCTAGTCACCTCGCTCATGAATTCAAAGTACATGGTAAAAAATACTGCAAGTTCTCGAAATATGAGGTGTGCTGCAAAATTTGAATTTATACAAACCCACCATAAACTCAACACTAATAGGGTCCAACTACTTATTTAATTAATAATAAGTAACAAGATCCAAACTACTTGTTTTAAACGAGATCAAGATAATAAGATAATAGGGTCCAAACTATTTGTTCGACAAAAAAGTAAAAAAATTAAAAAAAGAGTCCAAACTCCAGACATCAGCTTTGCTTTAGTAGAACTTTCATATATAGGACTCACGTGAGACTCCACATGCATATAAAATTCACCCTACCGACGCATATAGAGGATAACATGCTGACTCCACATATTGGGATGCAAAAATACAATTATCCATTGAGGCAAACATCATCGTCCGTTATCAACTCAATCAGTAAATAACAATAAGCTCGATGACTTACCAATCTCTCCGCAACAATGTCCGCCACTGAGAGAGCTCTTTACATTTGGTCCTCAGAGAAATTAACAGAAAGATCCCAATAGTGACCAACCCCAGCGTCAGAAAACACCTTGCGGGCAGCAGCTTCAGTCCTGCACTCATGTACAAAAAACCTATTGAAGCTCGGCTTAGCAACACTCCCCTGCCAAACCAAAAGACACTTGTTTACAGGCTTCTCATCATCATCCTCCTCATCTTCCTCCTCATTCTTAACAGCAGCAGCCCAGTTTATACGCTTAAGCATAAGCTTCCCGTATCTCTTAATGGATTTGCTTCCACCTTCAACAACCACCACGCTGATACCATCCGAAATCACAGCACATCCGGTCAGCCGATTCTCCTGCGCATTCACATCAACCTTAAAGCGAGTCTGGGGATGCGAAAGGTCATTGATCTTGTAGACCGAAACTACAGTCTCAAGCGTGTTAGGGTCGTCAAAAAGTTTTCTCTCTTTCTTCTCACGTCTTTCAGCAGGCGTGAGTTTGCGTGCGATGTTTCGGTCCACGTGAGCTTGTTCACGCTCCGCTGCTGCACTCCGGATTTCCATTTCGAGCTTGGTGGGGTCTTGTGTTGCTTCTGAGCCAAGAACTTTCATCAGGTTGCTCATTTTTACTTTAGCTTTAGGGGGTTCGATCAGGCCTTGTCTAATCATCTCCTGTCTGTCCTTTTCCCTAGCGAGTCGGCGTTGCGTACGGAGCTTCTTTTGCTCCTTTTTGGTTAGCTTTAGGGGTTGAGGCGGTGGAGGAGCTGGTTCAGCAGGTGGCTCGATAGGACGAGGGTGCTCCACATAGATGGTGATCTTCTCCATCTTTAATTTATCTTCTGCTATGTTACCATCAACGATGTCACCATAGCTACCGGCTTGCAAAAGAGGAACATCCCTGAAATTTTCAGCAAGCTGAATCAGAGAAGCATCAATAACGTGACAGAGATGGACAATATGGACAAAGAAAAGAAACCAAGAAACTAGTAAAGGACAAAACACCACAGAAACAAATAGCACCATAAAATAGAGCAGATATTCAGAAATATTTTTTCTTTGTTTTTCCTTTTTCATTTTAAAATTTGATAGCAGGAAGTGCAGGTATTATTATTAAATAAAGTTCAAACCAACCTCTAACATGAGAAAAGAGTGCTTCATCAGTAATGAAGTTATCTGAAGCAATTAATTTCATCTATTCCAAGAAATTTTCTCTAGGAAACATTTTGGTAGTTTCTATCTTTCTAGTTGTTCATACTTCATAACCTCTTCTTTTTGCAAATTATTATACATATATATAACAAGAAAATAAACAATCACTCGATGGACATAATGAGATGCAATTCAGTTATTTGCTAAGACAAATCTTTACAATTTCACAACATCTAAGGTAGTCAATTTTCATAGTAGTAACCTTTTACTTTCTTTGTATAAAACATGGACCAGAGCCTCTTAGATTACCTAACTAATCCCCAAGAGTACGTTTAGACCCTCCATTACACAAGGCAGTAACTTCATTGATCTAGAAAAAATCTTTTTAAACGGTGTTTAGACAGCAAAATCACAAGACACAGAATGAGAGAGATGCACCCAATATCAGCATTTGCATATCTCTTATCTTTTTGAATACCTATGTACAATTTTAAAACTAGTAATCGAAAGTTATGTCAACTTACCACCACTCAGTTTCAGGAATTAGTTCCTTTGGCTTTTCTTTGGTGATAATTCTCTCTGATACCTCTATCAGATTTGGATTTATACCAGGCTGTGCTTTTGCCTTAGCTAGCTGTGCTTGCTTGGCCTTCAGCTCTTTGGCTTGGGCTTCTCCAAATTGACTCTGCAAATGCAAATAGCAACAGCAATCAAAACAGCTACACAACAACTAATAGAACACATTGGGGGGATAAATTTAAGGCACAAAAAATTACCTTTAACTTAATTATCTCTGCATCCTTTGACCATTTTCCTTCCTCTACAAATTGAAAAGTCATCCTCTTGGGCCTCAAAAGCTTGTTCTTATCAATACCCATCCTCGCATCAAAGTGAGGATTTTTCTCTGGATCAACTTCTAGTTCTGGTTTGAGAATTTGGAATGCTTCTTTTTTCTGCTTGTTAATGTTGACCTGGAAATTCCAATACAGATGAGCAAGAAGCATTGATAAGAATTTTAGTCTTTTAACCCACTTCCAGGTTTTGTTTTTTGATGAAATTTGGTGGAGATGATATACCCATTACAGAAATCATCACCACCAAGTTTAATGAAAAAATACATCCGTTTACCTCTCGAATTGGACAGTTAACTTAAGGACGGTCCTTTCGAGGGACTGATATAATATTATATATATACATATTATGAAGACTTCGATATAGGCAGGAAACAGAAAACTAACCTTTAGAGTGCTCAGGGTGTTCAATTTAGGCATATTCACTACATTTCCATGCTCATCTACTTCCCTGCCCAGTGCATCCAAACGAAGAACAGGAGCCTTGGCAGGCTTAGGTTGGACAGTAACCTCTGGTGGCATCTGTCCAGGAAACATGTTGATAAGAGGAGCAAATTCCGGGTCCTGCCGGAATCCCATCTTTGCAGCAAGCTCCTGGGCACGTTTTACAGCTTCAAACTTTGGTGCCGTGAGCCCCTCAAGATGAGGCACGGCACCTGCCAGTGGCTTCACAGAAGAACCAGGCAAACTGGGTGCACTTGTTGCACCTGAAGGAACGGTGACAGCAGCAGTTACTGATGGGACAGGCGTGGGAAGTATTCCTGAAGTAGAAGGCTGAGCTTTAAAACCCTCCTTTGACCCTACCTGTGTAGTAGCATCTGGGCTTGAGCCAACACCCTTGTTTAACTACACAGTTCAAAAAGGCATAAATGATGAGCAAGGTGGATCAAAAATAGTTATCAACAAAAAAAAAGAAAAGCAAAAGAAGGTACGTATACAGTTCTCAATTAAAGGGTTACCAAAGGAATCTTCTTCAACTTTTCTGAAAGCTCCTTCTGCATCTGCAAAGCTCTCTTAGCTTTTGCTAAAGCATCAAGAGAGAGGCCTCCACTCTTGCCAGCATCTGTAGCTGTCCCATCTGTACTGGATTTCCCAGGAACCTCATGAGATCTGTTAATACTAACTCCCTTATTTTCATTTGTGGTATAAATTGAAGATACCTTGGTAGGAAGGGGGTGGCTAGGGGTCAAATAGGTCTCAGACGACGTCCTTGATGCCATGTTGATTGGTTCTTTTCCAGCACCCTGTACCAGTAAAAGTAAGTTGCGCAAGTCAAAAACAAGTACCAAATATGACTTCACTCCCTCTTCACAAGCAATATGTTTTTGTACCCAAGGAGAACAAAAGCATAGAGAAAATTGTGAAAGGAACTTTAGCAACTCACCCAATCTGTATACATGAAATTATACCAGTTAATAATTCCTAGCTCTAGGCCTCCAACTAGAAAAGAAAGAAGTCGGATAATTCCATATATTCAATGCAGTACATTAAGCAATTATATCATATAGAAGCACGGAGGGAACCTTGACACATCAACATCAAGTATTTTCGTGTATATTATATGAAGATGATGTGGTGAATGTAATCACAATAACAGCATATTTCAACTATTAATCCAATTAATTGTATGTAACATGGTTGAAAGGTTTTGAATCCTAAAACTGTATAAGGGATAAACGATTGGAGGGCTAAGATGAAAGATAACTTTTGAAGGTTTTGAGATGAATGTATAGTAGATAAAGGATTGGAGGGCTTAAGAAGAAATATGCCGTTTTAGGAGTTCAGGTGAAAGATGTATAGTGGGAAAATTAGACCTATTGTGCCTTCGGCACAAGTTACGACTAGTTTAATTTACTAAATCCAGCATGACTAAGGTTTCACTAGAAGCCCTGGATACTAATCTTCCATGCACTACGATAATTCACTTCTCTTCAAGGAAGTCTTGGATTTATCACATGCAAGTTTCATATCCACAGTGAAATATTTTACAAGCACAGCATTTGCTGCGGAGGCGGTGAACATGATTGTCCATTAAGCATACTTCACTATTTAACTGCAATTGTTTCACTTCCAAATCCAACATAACGACGAAGTGTGCTAGCCTGTGAACTTACATAGGGCATCTTTACCAAATTATAGCTTCATGCCTTCATATCTTCATCAATCAACAATTAAATTTTGCTATTAACATATCTATAATAGAATAAACTAGGACAGTGCATATAAACAAGTACGCAACCAAATATTAGCCTAATATAGCAATCAAAAATTCAGAATAGAAACATCAGAATACAAAAACATGCCAGCTTAAAATAAGAAAAACACAGAAGAAAGCAGAAAACTCACATTGGCAATGGAGCCACCCCCGTCTGCAGTGCCAATATGATCATTATTATCAACTTGTTCGTTTTTCGGCTCCTTCTTCATAGCTTCTCCTCTCAAAGACACTTGATTCCCCTTTTCATCAACCTCCATATCATCCTTTTTCACTTTATCTCCAAACCTCCTCCTCTCTTTTCTGTCCTCCCTATTCCTTACACTCGACTCGTTGGCCTCACCATCCTTCACTCCGTCCTCAAATCTCCTCCTCTCCTCTCTCTCACCTCCATTCACATCATCCACAACGCTATCCTCGAACCGCCGCCTCTCCTTCTTCTCATCCAAAACCCTAACTCTCTTATCGTCATACCGATCCTCACTCTCTCCTCGCTCTTTCCTCTTATGTGAATGCCTCCTCTCCATAGATTCCTCTGTCAATCCCCTATCTCTACTCCCTTCTCTCTGGTAACCCTCGCGATCCTGAGAGTACTCCCTCTGAGATCTACGGTGGTGATCGTCCCTGGATCTGTGATAATCTTCGCCTCCGTCTCGATGCTTCGAACGGTGGTGGTGATCATCCTCCACATCTCTGTGTTTGTCTTTGGTGCTTCTGTGCTTGTTGTGTTCTCGATCTTTCTGATGATCTTTGCTTGAATCTCTATCTCTAACTTTCTCGCGATCGCTGTTGTTACTGTTGTCTCTGTGTTTTCGAGATTTCTCCTTCTCCGTTGGCCTATCCATGTATGGATTTAGGGCTTTTCGCGACCACTCTCTCTTTCCGCCTGATGTTGATTGTGAGGATGATAATCCTGAGAAATGATGCGAGATATGGGATATGACTTATGAGTCCAATTAGGTTTTGCGTCTTACGAAATCGTAAAATTTAATTACCGAGTTGGGGCGGTTCAATCTGCGCGTCAAAAACGTAATGGTATGGCAATATGGCATTCCCCACTGGTAAAGCAAAAGTGCACACAATTAGCCTTAATGCCTAATCAATTTTAACAAAAACTGCACAGTTATATAGGTCTGTTGAGGAGCCTAATTGATGTTGCCTTGGACATAAATATTATGTACCTCAAGATAAAGTTTGGATCATGCGTGTCTTTCAACTTGTTTTTAAAAAAGCATGCCATTACAAGTAGTGAGTAGTTAAGTAACTTGTCTACTTTGAGTTCATATTGAGTTTGAGCAAAAGTTGCTCAAGTTAAATTTCAGCAGCAATAAATCTATTGTTGTTGATAACATGTACCAACAATTAGTGGGATTAGTCAAAATGCATAAAAATTGACATAAATACCTTATGGGGATGAACCCTTAAATCTAAAAAAAAAAACTGATTTGGACAACATAATGAAAATAGAAAAAACACTTGGGATGACACATTTTGTCATCCAAGTAGGCCAGAGTGGAGCAACACAATATGTGTCACATAGACTAAATAATTATCAGAATCTAATTTTAACATTTACGCTATACAATTTGTTTTTTTAAAGTTGCACCGGAAGTAGGAAAATGCCGAGTCAATCCTATTGACTTCGCTAATGTAAGCAGTCTAAGGGCAAAAGCTCATCTAAAAAACACATTTTAGTGTAATTAGTACTTTTGACCCTTAAAATTTATCACTTTTTTCACGGTCGTCCTGGAACATTTTTTTTCGGCAGACGCATACTCAAAGTTTGTACTGCGTCACAAGGACATCCAAAATTGAATGTCTCGTTAAAAAAGTGGATGGAAGAAGTATGTGCAGCTCACGTGGTCGTATTTGGAGGGTTAATATCGATGTTTTATGCTAAGTATATCAATGTACAAAGTTTATGGATTAACTTTAGCCATTTAGTTCACAACCACCACTACCTTCTCTCACTTCAGCTCTTATACTTTCTCTCTCTACAAGCTTCATTGACCTCCATTGATAGTAGCCAGAATCTCCTCAACTTTAAATCTTCTTTACCAAACCTAACATAATGACAAAGCATGTAATCTCTTCTTGGTCTTGTTTGATTTCACCAAGTGAAAACAGAGAAATTATAAGAAAAAAAAAAGCAAATGAAGGGGTTTAAGATAAGGATGAATTTAGGAAAGTAGGTACTTGTCACCAATAAAGTCGTAGAAAGATTTTTCAGCAGTTTAAAGAGCAGAGCACGCGTGGAACTTACAAGGCATATTCTCTAAATTCTCTTCTTTCATGAATATATGGTTCATGTACTTAAGGGCCTCATCAAAGTAGACATGTTCTTCTGAAATTGATTTGTTAAAGCTCAAATTCGATGGTGAAGATTCATTGACAGTGGTGGTGAAAGACCCATTTGACCCAATTACATTATTAAGGAGATTTGTGTAGGAATGATTGAGAAGGTGAGTTTCTATTCATAGTGGATGGAACTGTGTGGTGATTGTATTTCAATTTGTTATTGTAATTCGAATATCCTTGAAGAATGGTATTTATTATAACAAAATCAAAGGGATTTGAACTAGGTTTTTGGATTTGAAACTGCCATTGAAAACAAAAAGACTATAGAAGTAGGAACTAATGATGTAATAGAGTATAAGGATATTTGATTTGAGTAATACATTGAGATTAAAATTGAATAGATTTCAACTTGGGTCTATAACCACCACTACCTTCTTTTACTTCAACTCATCTACTTTCTCTCTTTATAATCTTCACCAACCTCCATTGATAGTGGCCACAATCTTTTATTAATCTTGTTTGATTTGACCATAGATGTAATCCTTAAACTTTGTACATTGATCTACTTGGCAAAAAATACCAATATTACCCCCTCCAAATACAACCACGTGAGCTGCACATGTTACTTTTGTCAAAAAATTTAACCGAACATCCAGTTTTGGACGACCATGTGACGCAGCACAAACTTTGGGTATGCTTCTGCCGAAAAAAAATATTCCAAGACGACTATGGGAAAAATAGTAAACTTTAAAAATCAAAAGTGTTAATTTCCTCACATTTTACATTTAACGCATCTAATATTTTTTAATTAGTAACGATCCCTTGCTACCTTTTTTTGTACTCATTTTACAAATTGAACCGCCAAGCTTAAGAAACAAATTTTATAATTAGTTTTGTGTCCTTCTTTAAAAGGATTTGTATTCAATTTACATTAACGTGATTATTTTATTATGTTCATTCTTATGGTGGTTATATTTCACACTTGTAATGATTGTGTGTTCGCTATTTATTGTGGTGGTTGTGAATTAGTAGCATGCATTATAGTAACCCAAAATATCTCACATCGATAGTATAATGAGATTTTCTTGATATATATGTGGGTGCAATCAAACTAATTTACAACTTGGACTAGCCATTTTGGAGGAGAACTGAGCGGTTACATATGGTATTAGAGCAAACCCAAGACCACTACCACAAGACGTCAAAGTAAATTATGGTCAAATTGTCATAAAATTTGCAAAATAGAGTCTAGAGTAAGGTGAGTTACGAAACCCAGTAGGTTTATTGATAATACATGAGTTCTACTTAAAATCATTCATAACAAACATATAATAATTGATATTAATACATTGCAAATAACGAGTGATTTAATATCTCGAGACAATGAGTACATAGGAAAATATTCATGCAAATAAATTTGGACAAAAATTAAATATGGATTCAATAAAATATTTCTCCCTTACGTCAAATTGACCTTACATCGAATCTCGCTCACGCATTATTTGACAACAAGATTTCTCCCATTCTTCTTCTTTTTCTTTCACTCTATCGGCAATCACTCTTTCTTTTTTATTGAATTTTTTTCTTCATTTTTCTTTATTCTCTCTCTCGAGCTCTTATCTCGCGTCCTTTTTTTTCTTCATCTCTTAGCCCCTATAAAGCACGGATATGAGTATTGGATACGACACTACATCGATACGGTGATATGGCAAAATTAAAAAAATATATGATATGATACGTCTTGGATACAGATAATAAAAAATAATTATAATATATATATATATATATTTAATTATTCAGCTATAGGAATTTTATAAATTTATGAATAATATCATTAATATTTATAAAACTAAAGCAAACAATTGAGCAATTTAATTGCATAATAACTTAAAAGTAGATATAATATTATGAATTAAATATTGGAAGAATGATAGAGATCGAAAAACGATGATTGTAGATGAAGGATATAATATTTTGGTTGACCATTTCATATCATGTTAAAATGGTTGACTTATTCACTGAGCTGTAAAGGAAAAGCCCAAATCTCTTTAGGAGATTTCTATATTAAAGGAATTATTTGTTATGTTTTAAAGCGACCTAATAAAAAAATTGCAAAACTTACTCCGATGTATCCCACAGGTATCCTTACCGTATCTCGCAAATATCCCTCCCTATCTCACAGGTATCCCTGTCGTATCCGAAACTTTAAAAAATATTGGATACTCCGATACGTATCTTGTCGTATCAATAACGTATCCATGCAGGATACGAATATGATATCGATACTCTCACCCCAATTGAAGTATATTTGTGCTTTAGAGCCTAGCTCCCTTATATATACACATGGTGAGTGTCTAGAATTCAACAAAACATAAAAAACAACAACAAATAAACAAACTACCAAATTTGAAATAGAAAATTGATAAACAAGAATAATTACACTATCTTAAAATTAATTAGCAAATTTAACAAAAAGAATATTCTAGAATAATGTTTGCTTACATAAATATATATATATATATATATAATTTTCATAAATAAGAGAAGATAATCAATTAAAAATTGAAACTGAGATATAAGATGAAATACAAATAGTCAACCAATCCAAAATTAGAACTAATTCAAACTTCTTTATTTGAATTTTTCTTATACATAAATCAATTTCTTAAAAATATGGGGTTTTACATGTATTAAAAAAATTGTGTAATTAATAGCAGTATGTTTTGTATAAAAGTTAGCCTAAGGATATATATATATATATATATATGAAATAAGGAGGTTTGATATTCAATTCTCATTGTTAAAATTATTGATCATTTATTGTGGTGGTCGGTCAAGTTAGTAGTTGTATACAGCAAGGTTCCATTTGATAGTAACATGGAAAATAAAAATAAAAACAACTAATTTAAGTAAGAAAATAGAAAATAAGTCGAGACATAGGGTAAGATACTCTCCATCTCATACTCATTTTTGTGAGTATATATCCTTCATCATCCTTTAATATTTTGTGAAAAAATTTTCTTCACCATCACCCAAATAAAATTTTGTAATGGAAAAAAGCAAAAAGTAAGAGTTAATCTCACTCACAACATCTCTCAACTTATTTTCTATCTTCTCACCTAAATTAGTTATTTTTCTTTTCATTTTTCATTTCATTTTTCATGATGCTATCAAACGGAGCAAGTCTCACTTTCTCTCACTCTTATATAAGTATGACTAGAAATATTGTTTGGATAAATAAAAAATATAGCATTAGGACCATAAACTTAATGTATTACGAGCAAGGATATTGGCATCCAAAAATACTTGGTAACACTTTTACTTTATTCGGTCATTTGCAAGTTGCAACTGAGTAAGATGTTTGTTAATTGCTTCTTAAGGGCCGAGTATAAACTTATATAATTGGTCCTTGATATTCGACCCTTAACAACCGAATAAAGTATTATCAAATTTATATTCTATCCATTACAACCGAGTAACTCAAAGAGCGAATGAAAAATGAGAATGATTCCAAAAGATATTGGAAGTGCTAATATCTCCCCACCCATGTATTATTCATTTTTTATTTTATCTAATTTATGTCACATCAATCTATTTATTATAAAAATATAATTAGTCTATAAAAGTACTAAAGAAAAAAAGAAAAGGTTTAATAAGCATCAAATTTGACATTTGTAGGACAAAAGCTATACACTTACATTTTATTTTATATTTGGTTAAAAAAAAATACCCTTTCTAAGGTGATTAATATATAGCCGAGGCCTACTAAAATTTTTCATTGCAATTGTTCTACATAATAAATTATCATATTTAATGTAATTTTTTTTAATGAAAAACTATTATATATATACTAGATTATATGTACACGCGATACACATGCTATTTGTATATATCCAATTTAAAGAGTAATATTTAATAAAAAAAACATGGTCTAGTGATTAGGAGGTAGATGTTGTTTTGTCATCTTATCATTTAGTATTACATAAAATAATGCCAAAAAATATAAAAAAAACGTTACCGTGAATAGTAAGACCAAAATGATTTAGTATGGTTTTTTTTTCCCAATGGACATTTAAATGTTTTATTTTTCTTTTTTGAGGGTATTTTAAATGTTTTCTTTTGTAAACACATTTTCTCATTTTTTGAGGAAACAAAACAAGGAGTCACAACCGTTAGTTGATGAGCTCCAGGAGGTAACGGTTGATGCACTCATGAAACCTGGTTTCGTGGAATGGGATGAACCGCTAATTCGAGATATCTTTAATCAAAGAGATCAAGTTGAAATTCTAGCTATTCCACTGCCAAGAAGTCCTAAAGAAGATGCTTGGTGTTGAGCGTGGGATTCAAAGGTGTTTACAACGTTAAGAGCGAGTATAAAGCTATTTGTTCTACTACTATGTAGGTGATGGCTCCTTCGATAACGGATTGGCAGTTTGTTTGGTCGTTAAAGATCCCTCCGAAGGTGCGGAATTTTATTTGGTGCACTCTAGATGGATGCTTGCCAACGAAGACTAATTTGGTAGCTCGGAAAGTGATTGAAGATGCAAACTGTCATCTTTGCAATACTGGGGTTGAAACCACGGAACATGCTTTGCTTTTTTGCCCAGTGGTTCAATTAGTTTGGAGCAGGGCATTAGTTAATATCGAAGCTGTTACTAATTGTTCATTGTTGCAATGGTGGAACTCTGCTAGACGACATCCGCAACATCATTTTTTCGAAGGCGTTTCTTGCCTTATGTGGAGCGTGTGGGGGGAGCAGAAACGCTGCTGTTTGGCAGTAGCACTCCAAAGCCCCAGTCCAAGTCGTGAACCGTGCATCGGCGGTGCAGGCAGAATGGGTCTCAGTCCAATGCTACGATCCACAATAGTCCATGAGCAGTACATATAGTAGCTCTGTTGCATCTGCTGAGGACCCTGGGGCTACAGCCAGATTTACTACTATTTCTAAATGGAAGAAGCCCCTAGATGGCCAGCTAAAATTAAATGTTGATGCAGCAGTTTGTGATAATAATTCGAAGATGGGTTTCAGAGGGATTATTCGAAATTCTAATGGGGATTTTGTAGCAGCTATTCAAGGGTCCTTTCCAGGTAATTTTACCTCGTTACTCGCTGAAGCCATAGGAGCTCGGGAAGTTCTTAGTTGGGTTAAAGAGACTAATGTTAATATCACAATTTTGGAGATGGATTCGCAGTTGGTGGTGAACGCTATTAATAGTGAAGAAAGAAACTTGTCAAGTATTGGTATCGTTATTGATGATTGTAAGGCCATTTGCAAGGCCCTGGGTCAGTGCCGTGTTCTTTTTATCCGCAGGTCAGCAAACTCGGTTGCTCATAGCATTGCTAGGGAGTCGGTTTCTTTGTCTGATTGAAGGGTCCTGTTTCATGAGTGTCCCTAATTTCTTTCTGATGTTATTGCTCAAGATTTAGTTGAATAAAATTATTCTTTCTTTGCGTCAAAAAAAAAAACAAGGAGTCACAATAAATTGGTAATATCTTTATTTCCTCTTGTTTCGCTTCCTTTTTATTAGAAAAAATATTCTAAGTGCCTTTTTGTCATTTCCACCAGGAATTGCAAAAAGGTACATTAAAAATGTGTATATTTACCCTAACGTTTATTATGAATTTGCACCAAAAAAGGGAGGGAAAATAGAAAAAAAAAAACCACAACCAAGAGTCAGTGGGTCACCTGCAAGCTTCAAACGGTCACTGCGCAACGGCTAAAATTCAAAAAAAAAAACGGGGCGGGAGGGGGTGGGGTGAGGTGGGGAGACAATGCCCACAATGTTGACTGAAGTTACTTTTCAAACAACACAAACTACTTTGTTTTTTTTTTTTTGTTTTTTTTAAAGTAAAATTAAATATAGATTATGTAATGTGCATCGGCTTGGTAGACGATACACCTTGTAGCAGCAAAGATATATCTAATACTATTATAGTATTACGGAGGAAATCCTCCGTAATAATACTTATCTCTCCTAATTAATTGCCATTTAATTACACTTAATTCTCTTTTCTATTTCTCAATCTCCTTAATTTGACCAGACTCTTCTCCTTCTGCTTAAAATCTCAGATTCATGCACCTCTTGCTTAATGCGTTGCATTTAATATAATTGGGTTTTCTCTTACGAAGTGTTTCTTTATTTCTGGAGGAAGTGTCCACCTCTCTCCCCTATGCATTGTATTTACTCATATATTGGGTTTTTTCTTTTTCTCACATGCATTTCTTCATTTCTCGATTTATTGCTAAAGCGTTTTCATCTATGTTATAAATGTTTTTGTTGCAACGATGATATATTCCATAGTCAAAGTGTCCTGTTTTTTGAGAGTTTTTTGGACTAGATAGTCGTTAAAAACCTCATTGAACAATTGTACTAGAGTTTTTTCATATCTAACAGGTACGGATTTTCCTGTGACTTTTGGGTTTCTCATATTGGAACACTAGGAAATCTAATAATAAAATAAAAAGTAAGTTGTTCCAATTGAATCTCAAGTTTCTCAAAGTTGCGTGTTACCTTCCAACAAATGTATAAGAGAATATAATTAATGAAGCCACAAATCAGGTACTTTTCATAACTCCTCCACTTATCAAGATGTTTATAGTGAAATAAAGTCTCATTTGGTTCCTATTAAAAGGTTTTTTGAATACATTAAAGAAACATTGAATTGGGTTGTAGTTCATGTATCTTTGATGGTTTTGTATTGCAGGTTATGTAGCATTATACAAATGTCCGTTCTTAATTATGTACTTTTTACTCTTATGTTGCTTGCCTATTTTTGGTTAGGTTGTGTTATTCTTTTAGTTTTGGTGAGAGCTTATATAATATTTGTTCTTTACAGGTACTTTTTTACGGTAGCATATCATTAACAACACATAATTCATTTCTTAAGTTACAGTTAAAGATTATACATGATAGCTTTATGCAATGTTAATTCATTTCTTAAGTTATAGTTAAGATACATGATAACTTTATGTAATGTTTGTTATCCCTTTTCTTCCTTCTCATAATTCACTTCTTTTTCTTCTTCTTCTTCACAAATTCACATTGACTTTATTTCACGACCTCCCACGCATTGCGTGGGTTATAAGCTAGTGTTTGATTGTAGCTTTACCTTGCAGTTCACTTATGTAACATTTTAACAATTTAATGCTACGGATGCATCCTCCATTAAGCTAAAATTAGCTTTTTAGAGTACCGGTGCATATGGCCTTATTAGCTCTTCTTTAATGTCTCCTCCGTTTTTTTTCTTTTTTTTAATATTTTCATTATGTCAATGTAAATATATGTTCCTCTCATCGTCTATGCTACAATCTTAATTTTCTTTTCGTATGATATAAAAGCTCACAAAGAGGGAAAGATTTGACTAAGCTTGGAAGCAGTTGGAAATTACAAAATGCATTATGTTAAGAGTGATTTTTCGTTGTCTTTAGTTTGAGTTTGAATTGCCACGTTTATTAAAACACATTTGTATTTACTAGATTGATAAGGATACTGAGACAAAAACAAAAAACAAAAATATAACTAGAAAATTATTCTCAACAAAGGAAGAAGAAGATCAACTCTTTTTAATCTCTAGTCTTCACGCTTCAGCAACCTTCAAAGTTTTGGAAACGATTTAGACAACAATCTCTTTAAGAATTGCTTTCTTTGATTCTAATTCACCATTTCTCGAAGCCTTCTCATCGTACTTCTTCAACAAGTCCGACATTCTTTCGGCCAAACTCTGTTTTGTTTCAGGGGAAACACCCTGCTTGCCAATTATGGACATCAATATTGCTTGTGAAAGCTGCTTGTTCTCTATCACTGCATTCCCTACTTCAGGCAAACAACAACTTTTGGAGAAGCTAATCTGCAGTTAAAAATGAAGATTCTAAGTAAAAATAAGGACAACAAAAATTTCTGTTAAAGTTGCATTTTACCGCAGGACTAGGATGCTCGTTTGTTTCATTCGAATTTTTGTTTGTTCTTGGAGTTTAAAATGTTAAATATCACATGGAAAGTTTGAACTTTATAAATCTATTATTCAACCTCTTGAAATGAACTATAAGAAACTTTAAAAATGTGAATTTAGGTTTATAAGAACGAACAAAAACTCAAACAAAATGAGCAATTAATATGAATTTAGCAGTTTATGATTCCGAGAAGGAACCAAAGGAGAAAATTGGTATTTTCTTAAAAATAGGATAGAGCCAAAATAAGGACATAATTAATGAATGAAGTATTAAAATTGAAAAGTTGAAGCGTAGTACAAACATGGCGTTCGTAAACAAAATGTTGAAAGATGATGATACGTTAGGAAATCTAAAAGTTAAGCAAAGAGTTACGTACAGTCAATGAGCCAAGAGGTGATTGGGTGAAAAGAATAGAAGCACCGGGAGGAAAGGTCTCATCTTTGAAAACCTCAACGAACTTTTCAATGGCTTTCTCCTCAGCCTCTGTGTAAATTCCAAGTGCTTTCCAGTGTGCAACACAATTTTCTGCTACTTTTTCTGAGTATTGTTGCCCCGTTAATGGCAAGATCATTGTCACTTGTGTGAATTTCTCAAAGGGACCTGCAAATATATTATTGTCAACATGCAATAACCTTTCCAATCTAAATCTTTATCTTTTGAAAATCTTACATTGCTCTTGTGTGAAAGATTTCATTTAGTGAGTTGTGTTTTTATAAGTACCAACAGTCCATATTAAAAGTTTAAATCAGATTTTCACACTTTCAAAAATACAATAATTTTAGTATATCAATAATAAAAAATAAACCTTAGTCATGAATAATTATTTTGTACTAACTATTGTTGTACGTTATTTAATTATAGTAATGTTGTTATGTCCCTCCAATTTGATTACTATAAGATTTGATTTGGTCCATTGAAGAATTAATTTTAGTGTTTTGTCCCTCTTTCCATACTTAGATGTCACTACTGTAAAAACTATGAGCATGTAAAGCAGAATATTGTGAACCATTGGATGTGAAAGAAGAAGACCAAACAAGTTATTTGCTTAAAGTTTTCAGATTTAAGTGGTATCAAAGTTGTTTGTTTGACAAAAAAATTAAAGTGATGTTTGGTGGATGTTTTGAGTTGAATTTTTAAGTTGAGTTTTTAAAATATGGTGTTTGGTAGAATTTGAAAGTATGTTGAAAAGTGAATTTAGTTTTTGTTCGAGTTTTTTTCAACCAACTAAAAAAATCTTATAAAAAAATTTCAAAAAATAATCACAATCGATCTTATTTTATAGATCTTGATGAGTATGTTTTAAATATATATTTTTTATTTAATTTTGATTTTTGAATTTAAAGTTACGTTATTTTAAAAGTTTTTTTAGAGAAAGAAAGTAAAGTGAAATAAATTTTGAAAAGTGTAAAAGTAGAGTTGATTTTGAGTTAAGTTTAAAATTTGAGAAAAATAAACACATACCAAACATACCCTAAGCCCCTGTCTAGTGTCTCTTTATTTTTATTTTTTTTCTCAAATTTTAAAAACTCAACTCAAACTCAACTCTACTTTTACACTTCTCAAAAAAACTTAACTTTCTCTCTCTAATTTTTTTTTTAAACACCATAACTTTAAATTCAAAAATCAAAATTAAATAAAAAATATATATTTAAAACATACTTGTCGAGATCTATAAAATAAGATTCATTTTGACTATTTTTTGAATTTTTTTACGAAATTTTTAGTTGGTTAAAAAAAACTCAAAAAAAAAAAAACCAAATCTACTTTTTAACATAATTTTAAATTCTACCAAACACTATATTTTAAAAACTCAACTCAAAACATCCACCAAACATGCCCTAAGGGTGCGTTTGATTGCAAGCATGAAACTTGCATGGAAAGAAAATAAGTTACGGGCAATTGAATTGCCTAGAATTGAGTTGCATGGAAAATGTAGTGCAGTGTGTTTGATTGCCTTAGTTTTCTACCCGGAAAATATTTGTTGTATTATGGCATTTTTAATGTAGAAAAAATTATTGGAATTTTTTTTTACATAATTATATAGTCATGATGGATCTTGTTTAATTGATCTTGATTAGTAGATTTTAAATATTAAATTTTTATATTATTTTGAATTTTATATTTTAAGTTATGGCATTTTTAATGTAGAAAATGTTAAAAACCTTGTCTCGTGAACCGTGTCCAATCATAGAAAACAAAAACCACCTCCCCCCAAAGAAAACATTTTCCTCAATTGCCTTGAAAATGCACATGTGTGAGGCAAAAGTGGGAATTGAATTGCCTAGAAAAAAAATGCAATCAAACACCTTAAGTTGTCAAATCAAGTGAAAAATACTCATTTTCCATGAAAAATGTTACCAATCAAACACACCCTAAGTGATTTGCCACTTAAATCTAAAAATTTGCATACAAAAAATTAAGCGGCACGTTTACCACTTAAATTTGAAAACTTAAAACACCCCAATACAAAATACTTATTTTACCCTCATTAAAGCCCTAATCATGTGATCTAAATACACTAATAAAGGCAAAATTGCCATATTAAAAAAAATCAGTTTTTAGATGTGTTATATTCAAACAAACAATATTTTTTTAAATATAATTTTCGGAAGTAAACAAATAACTTTTTCAATTTCAGTTTTTAATTTTCAGTTCAGTTTTCAGTTTTAAAATGTTTTATCAAACGCCACTTAGTGTAATGAAAGGAAAACCGGTTAAACAACATTGTTGTTTGAAATTACTAAGGAGTAATATATGCAGATGAATTACAAATATAACGACTCATACAAAGGCATGTAATTCAAAATTAGTTTCTTAATTTAATTCATTGGGATCACTGTAGTTGAAAATTACTGTATTAAAAAACGAAATGAAAATTAAAATATATGTGAATTGACTAATAAATTCATCAAAATTCACGTTTACCTGTGACAATGTCGGCGAAGAACTCGACGGAATCTGCCAATTCTTCTGCAGTCTTCCCCTTCCACTTGTCGGCGAGTGAAGCAACTGCTTTCTCTTCCAAGTACACACCTATAGCCGTAAACTTTATAAATTTTCCTTGGATTTCCAGACCTCTCACCCCTGCGCACATTACAAGGAACTCTACTCTAATCAGATCAACAGAAAAGCAAACATCTATACATAATAGACTGACCACTGAGAGAGTGCGTAGGTTAACCACCTGCGCCGCCGAGGAACATGTAATTCGCAGTTCCCGGAGGCTTCACCGACGACGGGAACACGTGGCTCTCGACCTGGATTCCGGTGATGGAAGTTAACGGAGACATTATCAGTGGTCACTAGTACACAAACGGAAGTTAATGCTCTGTTTTGTGGTCTCGTCTGATATAGCAAATTTATAGGATAGCGGCAGTAGTGGCAATCCGGTCATTTGAGCGTTGACCGGAGGATGGAATTGAAGAACGGCTGAATACTTACGTGGGTGAATGGAGATAGATTCGTCCACGTAATAGAGTTTAGGGTTAGGTGGAGTTTATGTGAACGTGATCTAAAAACACCAAAAAATAAAATAAAAAATATAATCTTCACCTTACCGGTTGTTCCATTGTTTTCAACAATTGTCAATTTGTAACAACCTTATTTATTGCATACCCTGTGAGTTTGGTATACCTAGATGGCTAGAAGCGTTTTCCGAGGAGGTCCACCTAGATGTGTTATACGTGATTTGGCTCTCAATTATCTCTTCGATTTAATTTTATTCGAAGAGTTTTAATTCGAAAGTTAAATTGATGGTTTTTTTATAAAACTTTTAGAATAGATGATGTTTATAATAAGTAAATTATGTACACAAAATTTTATGAAGAATTTAAATCAGAAATGGGTATAGTAAAAATTTGATGTATTTGTTCATTTTTAACCATCCGAATTTTAGATCTTCTTCTCACTAATTTCTAAATTGAATATTTTGATGAAATTTTGTGGAAATGAGCATAAAAATCATTTGATGAATCTTCATTCACTCATCATATAAATCATCTCTACTTAGTTTCATAAAAAAATCTAACCGTTTGGTCCTTAAAGTAAACCACGTTAGATATAATTGGAACAAAAAGTAATGGAGATGAGCATAATATGCAATAATTATTTGTAGTTTATAAAAGTAAAAAATAAACATACAAAAGCATAAGTAATGGATTTATTAAATAGTTAGGTGTAAATAGATGGTACCAGGGTGGGTCAGGATTGAAGTTGGTTTGACACCTTTATCCATGTCCCTGCCCTATCCCCGCTTCAGGAGATGCGGGGATTACACATCCTTGTCAAGTATCGAGTTCTTCTCGGATTTCCCTCTTTAACATAGAAAAAAATAAAAAGAAGAAGGAGTTGCATGTTGCCTTATCCCCGTTAGGTATCGAGTTCTCCTCCGATTTTCCTGTTTAACATAGAAAAAAAATAGAGCTGTATTTAATAAGCATGCAAAAAATAGAAGAATTACGGTACTAGCGAGAAGGTAAAGTAGAAGAATATTCGGGACAAAGTTAAAGTTTAAAGTTAAAGCTTTAAAGTTACGAGGGGATAAAGCTACGAGGGGAGTTTAAGGAGAAAATATTCAATACAACAATTACAATGACAAATGTTATCCCTTACCAATCAAATTGTAGAAAATTGTACATTTCTCTTTCCTCAATCACATGTGTCATTGATTTCCTGCAATTTAATTAAATAAGTGATAACATGTGTCGTTGTATTAAATATTTTCTTAAGCTTAAATGGGAGAAAGTAAGAAATAGAGAAAAAGAACAAGATTTGCATTACCATAACTAAAAGGTAAGGACTAATTGAAAAGAAGCAAGCTACGTTCACACCAACGCCGTGAAGTGTGCAAGGGTTAATGCGTGAAGAAAAGAAAGGCAAAAATGAATGATTAAATGAAGCCTTAGTTAATTATTATTTTAAAAAAAAAAATTAGAGCCATACAACTAGACACCTATGGCCACTGCAGTCTAATGAACATTTTACTTAAAAAAAAAGTCATAGAGGAATTGACAAATTTGATTATGAAGTTTGGGGTCAGTTGAAATTTTAACAATGATGTTTTAATTTTAACAATGACAACCCTAAAGTAAGCTGAGTTATAAACTCTCAGCCTTCCATCCACGTCCACTTAAAAACTCTTAACGAATGCTTATGTGGCCAGTTGGCGAATGTATTGACCAATTTGACCCAGAAATTTGGGATATTTTGCAATTATAACCTTGATATTTTTATTTTTAGTAATTTTAACATTGAAGTTCTTTTAGTTATGCAACTGTGAGGATCCCAACGGAACCTCATCGCCCTAATGCGGGGTGCATGCACTTAGCGCGTTATGATTAATGACCAGAGTCGTTAGTACTTTTTTCGAAAAAACGGACAAAAGTGTGTTTTGTACTCTTTTGGGATACAACAATGTCTGCGTAATCAAAGTGAGATTGGGGACTATGTTACGATATGGGAAGGTGTTAACCACCCGAATCGCCTTTTCGGCTTTTAAATGAACATGCTTGTTTTCACATTTTACATATTTTTCCTACTGTTTTCGACCCAAAATTTGTACATGTGAGTTATTAAATATCATATAAAGATCCTATTGGTTTCAGCATGCAAAAAATGTTCTAGTGGATGGGAAACTTGTACAGTTTGATGTAGAACAAATAGCGAACCTATACTTAACAACACTGGATCGTTGTAAGCCCGCTTGGCCAAAAAAGTGACGAAACTAGAATTGCGTGGGGCCTGGTTAATTTGACCCGAATCCGCGTATTTACTATTTAAGCTTGTACGGTTTGGCGGTGATGCACGTCGTTTTTTGGCCAAATTCTTTCATTTAGGCTTCCGAATCCGCTTATTTACTATTTAAGGCAGATTTTAATAACGCAATAAATTGAGTTTGAAAATTCAGATTTGACTTCCGTCAAATCCCGCGCGATCTTTGACATCAAAACTGCAGAATCCCATAATTTTTGCAATTTCTTATTTTTGACAATTTTTTCGAATTATTTCGAAATTGTTTCCTTTCTTACATTTTGTAATCTCTTATAAGAAATTCTCATTGTAATGATTTAGGCAAATTATCTTTAATAAAATTTGATTATTTCTCCTATATTGCGAGTTCATTTCCCATTCATATTTTTCCGCTACGTCACGGTTAATGAGGCAACTCTTAAATTTTTTAGACGCTATAAAAAAATAGAGCATCCAAGAGAGTCTTAAAATATGTAAGAGATATTTCTGAGTAACACTGTCCAAATTGTCTGTTTGGGTTTTTGCACAACAATCCCAGTTTTATTCGGTTCTTCGTACAGTTTATATGAAAATGATTAAATGGAATGGCACAAAATAGGTTAAGCGTATGTCCAGTTCAAATGCGAGTTTTAGTCCGATTTATGCATATGGTGATTCTTTTTAGGCTTGATTAAAATGATTAAGCATATGTCAACATATGCAAATATATATTTACATACATATATAAGTAAAAAAGGGTATAAAAATATAAGATTTACATAATATGAAATGAGTTATATACTTTCGCGAAATAATAAACTTTGATTCAAACTTTATAGAGGCGAACCTCTTCTATATACCTTTGACTCTTTTGGCTCGTTCCATTTATCATTCCAATCATTTGAATTAATCATTTGACTGTTTGGTCCTAACTAACCTTGTTCAGTTTTTCGCACCAACACCTTTTTTGCCATTACCATTTTAAATATAGTTATAATTATAAAATAAGTGGGCAATGACAAATTTGTTCAAATAACATTATTTAAAATTCAAATGTGATATATTTAAACAAATAATATATATTTAGATATATTATTCACAAACCAAACAAACAAAATTTTCAAATTCAATTTTCAGATTTCAGAATCAATCCCCAATCTTGAGATTTGAACAACGAAATAAACGCATACTAAAATGGAGCCACTTTTTTTTTGGTTCAAGGGTTAACTCACAGGGCGTCTATGTCAGCTTTTGCACACTTTAACTAATTTTCGCTCCCGTTGAATGGCTACCATTTACCGGGCATTATCTTAACAACCACTCTTAATTTTGGAGTTGACTCATCTCCGTTATCCCATTACCCATTATTTTAAGGGTTAAATGAATAATTTTTTTTCATAAAAATTTAGTGGAGATAATTTTTATAATATTTTATTAAAATTTTGTAAAAATTATTTTTTAATTATAAAATTTATCTTTATCAAATTTTATAAAACAATCCATCCATTTAACCATGAAGTAAAAAACGTTAGAGAAAATTAGGAAAAATAGTAACAATAGGAGCGAACTCCTGCGACTTCATATACGGCCAAGAGGCTTGTTAAAACGATACCACTTCACTTCCTCATAAACTTGGACAAATTCTGACTCATTCTAATTTTTACGTGTCGTCTCCTTCCAATCGCAAAATGTCCAAAACCTCACAAAACACCTGCGTTTACGATCTCTTCCCTCTCCATCTATCTTCTCTCCGTTCGTCGCACGGAAAATCGTCGATGTTTTCTTAATATTCTTCATCTTTCTCTCTCTATCTCTACACACATATCAAACTCTTATCTCTCTTGATCAAATATTAGCCCTAGACAAGTAAATTAGGGGAACAAGGTTGTTGCAAATGTCGTGGATAAGATCTGCGGTGAACAAAGCCGTAGAGGTTGGGAATAATCACAACCTCACTCGCAACCTCAAGAACTATGCCGACACGGTTGCCCAGCATGCCAGTCAGGCGGTTGCCGAAGGCGCTAAAATTTTACAGGATCGCATTGTAAACTTCTTTTAGCTTCTTCTTAATTGTTGATTTATATTTTTGTCTAATGCTTCTTTTTTTTTTTGATGCAATTGCTAATTGTTGATCAACTCAAGCCTTGTTTGTTATTGCTCCTTAAATCATGCTACAGTTGACTCAATTTTATTGCAGTTTGATAGTTGTGCTACTATGAGCTTAGTTTGCTTATATTGTCGCTGAGTTGATTTGTTTGCATTTTTACAAGGAGAGAGTACGAGCAGTTTCGCAGTGGATGATCGATTTGCTAGTTCTGTAGTGAGTGATTATTTGAATCACCTCTTATCCAAGTAATCTCGTATCATTTATACCCACAATGTGGTGCAAATTTAGAGAATAAAATTAGGGTAGGTCTAAACCCCATCATAAAGAATGACATGGCCAATTTTTCTCTCCTTTCAAACAAACATTCACTAGTTTCCTATGTATAGAAAAATCCACTTGCCATGGCATTTCGAATGAAAGTTCTTGCAATATATCCTATTTGTATGCAATTTTCATCCAATACGTGCATGTTTCAATTATTTGTAAATTAGGAAAATGTGCTAAAAACACTAGCTATGCTTCAAATTTAGTTCCAACTTCCAATAGAGAAGTACCTAGCAGAAGATGATTGATACTGGGGACATTGTCCCTCAACACAGTCAAACGTTCTTGTCTCTAAGAGTGAGTGTTGACTTCTAATATATTAGAAGAATATGTAATGGTGGAAGAAATGACTGGTAATATATTAATTTTAATGCTTCGGGAGTTGTAATTCATGCTTCATTTTAGGGGTGTTGGACTCTAGACATGTCACCTAGAATATTGTACTTCGAGTTTTTTTTTTTCCTCTCTTTTTCTTCTCTTTGATCATTGAGCTCACATCTGTATGTCATTGGGATTTAAGGAGACGTCTCTTTACATTTCTAGAGTAGGCCATATGCTGATAATCCATTTAGCATTTAACTCCTCCATTTTATATTTATCATTTTATAATGTTTGTCATGTTAGGTGGCCCGGAATTTCAGAAGTGTTAAACAGACTATTAAAAGATTGGAAGAGGCTTCTGTTTCTTGTAGGGGCCCTGAAAGAATTCAGTTGATGCGAAGATGGTTGGCTGCTCTTAAAGAAACTGATAAGTTTTATGGTGGTTCTTTTGATGACAAGGAAAAGAATTCCCTGCATCATAATCCTTCTGAAGAAGTGAAGAATGATTTGAAGAAACCACCTCCTGTGAGTAAATACTATTTTGCATAATATGCTTCCAATCTTTGTACTGTTAAACGATGTTGTCTTATTTTTCCACCCGGGCTCTCCCTTCCCCTCACGACAAAAGGGAAAAAATGCTCGTTCGAGAGATACCTTGTTTTACCTTTTCTGTTGATAAGTATTCTATCTTTATTTTCATTTTTTTTTTTTGTGTATGTCTATAACCTTTTGCACATTATCATATTGACTGACTGATCTAGCTGGTTTTAAGGATTTAACATCTCAATCTCTTAGCAGAAGAAATAATGTGAAAATTTGGATTAGCGGTGCAGTGCAGTCTTGTAGTTCCCTTCTCTTTACAAATTCAGCGGTCACATTCTTAGGTTACATATTTAGGATGCTGACTGGGAGACCAAAAGCTAGCTTATAGAGTTGTATTGTTGTACTAATGTGTCTATTCTGGGGACCTGACTAACTTCTGTCTGTTATTTTACTTGGCTTTTACTCCTGGAACGCTTTGAGTTAGCTGCATGTGACTAATGATCGAAGTGGCATTGGTGTTAGAGGCAAAAGCCAAGACAAAGGTGTTCTGCTTCACGACCCAGGGCATTGAGCTACTTGTGTCTTGTTTTTTCTTTATATAAAAGCAAATGGTTTTAAAAGAATAATTTACTTAAAGTATGTATCTTGTTTCAAAATGGTCCTGAATTACTAAAAGTAATAAGTCAGCCCTTGAACTAACAAACATTATTAAAAGAACCCTTCCATGTCTTGTAGCTGTTAAAACCAAATGAAAATAACACGTGCATGGCACATGACTTCTAGAGGGGCAAATATGTCAAATTGCTCATAACCCACCTGTGGTCACCCTTTCCGGTAACTATTTCATTCTGGCGACTCTCCCTGGTGGTCCACAACACTCAGGCGACATCTCTTTAGATTTATACATAAACATACAGATGAGGCACACCTGTAAAAACATGCACCTGTGCCTTCTCCCCATTCACTGCATTGATTTTTTTTTATTTTTTTTAATGAGAGTTGGAACAAGAGTACCAAGTCATCAAATGAACTCATTACATGTAGTATCCTTCAATTAAGTTGCCTGTTCTAATTTTGGTGAACCATGGCAGATTTTGTACTACGATTCTGATATGGGGGGCGAGCCAATGAATTTTCGGGATGTTTTTCTCTACAGTCAAGCTTTGGAGGGCATTACAATATCGATGGTAAGGCAAATTGATTGGTGGTTTTTGGTCACAATATTAACATAATAGGAACATACTTAGATTTTCCTACAAATTGAGTATTGTCGAAATAATATAATTAGTGCTTTTTGTTCATATTGTGGCTATGTGATGCTAGCACTGATGCTCATGATTTGCACTTGATATTTGTACCAATTTTTTGATTGTCCAAAGTGCAGCATGAGGTATTAACTAAGGTAAAAGTGAGGTTTAAACCTCAACACGAGTGTAATACTTTTTGTTCGGAGGCTTTTAGATACTAAATATATCATTTATGTTATGGAAGAATTACAGGGATTTTTATCTTCCGTGGTTTGGGAACTATATACATTTTTTGGGTCATTATTCTCAAGTATTGACAGTATAATCAACGTGTTCTAATATACAAGTTTCATATTAGGCTTTATAATTGCTTATCATGGTGCTTAACCGCAGGTTTAACTCTTTTGGTTGATTCAGATTCTTGAAGCACCAAATGAGGAGGAGGTTTCTCTACTCATGGAATTCTTTGGGTGAGCGTATTCACTGTTTCAATTTTGTTAACGTTTTCCTGCGTCTTGACACGACTGCTTGAGAAAATAAAGTTTTCTTATTCGGCATTATCAAAACTTCTTGTTTGGTCACATGTAGGCTCTGTCTTACTGGAGGGAAGGAAGTTCATAATGCGATTGTGAGCAGTATTCAGGATCTGGCTAAAGCTTTTTCTAGCTACGAAGATGAAGTCCTGGTATATGCCCGAAGCAGTTGCTATATTGTGTAGAAGTAACTAATATTATTACAAACCTGAAAACATGGGAATTTACAATAGCTTTAAGTGGTAGCTATCTATTCCAGTTATCTTATAGGGGAATAAATGTAAGGCAAGGCTTATCTGTTTGCTTTGTGGCTGTGCATCCCCATATATAGCTGAGCAACCTCACTGCGGCCGATGAGAGAAGTAAAAGTCTGAATCATTGTTTGATACTTTGATGACTAGATCCTAGGAAACAATGATTGATATAGTGGAAGCAATAAGTAATGTACAAATATGTTATTCCTATTTTGGTATTTGGTACAAATATGTATAAATGCTTCAAACTAGCGTTTACCTTTGTATAGAGTAATTAATAGGAATTTCTCCAATAATCTGAGAAAGTGGGGACAAAGTTTAGAAGCTATTCTGCAAAATGATGATCCTCGTGTTAATTTTGGACCCATGAGGAAATGTACATCACAAAAGTTTATATTATATGCTAGAGATCAGGGGTAGAGTTAATGGATCACTGGGTAAGCAAATATGACGATCTTTTTAATGGATATCTAAACCACAGAGTTGTGAATATCTTATTTTTTCATCTGAAAGTTTCATTAAATGAGAGCAGAATCTGTTTAAAGCTTAAGACACATGGCGTCAGTTATTAGGATTTGTATTTGAAGGCAGATATCTTTGATACCGAGAAAACAATTTGCTTTGAGCTTTTTGTTATTCCTATTAAGATAATTGGGTTAACCTATATACCCTTATGCTACTTTTTTTTTTTTTTGGGTTTTGTTAGTATATTGTTGTTGTGGTGTCAGGTTCATTTCACCTTCAGTTTATGCTATTGCTATGTACTTACCTTTTTATACACTGATTAAGTTCGATACATATTGACTTTATCATATTTTTTTTCTTCTTTCTTCCCCAGGTCAAGCGAGAAGAACTGCTCCAGTTTGCGCAAGGTGCCATTACAGGGTTGAAAATGAATGCTGATCTGGGAAGGTAATAAACCAGCCTAAGTAACAAAGATACCAATATGTGTATCTGAAAATACATGCTGACATGCTTGATGTGCAAGACTCCACTGCAAGATTCCAGAGCCTTCTCATCTTCCTCCTCGGGAATGGTAGTTCCAACCAATCTACTTCCTCTTTAGTGAAAAGGTTTCTCATAGAACTCCTATGTACCTCTCTTCAACTCCTCCGCAATCCATCTCTCACTGATGTTCATGCTTCCTAAGCTGTTGGATGCGTACTTGTTAGCATGTGGAAGAATTTATAGTTCATATCCGTCTCTTCCAACTTAAGGACTTCCAGTTCTGTCCAAGATATTTTTCATCAACGAGCTTAGCTCCACTAAGCCTTCCTACTGCCTCCCTCCATATGTACGTGGAAAATCCTGTAACTGGATACCAACTCTTGTTTTTCTAGAAACCCGGGAGTGCTTAACCACATATACTAAAAGGATTTTTAGCCCACTTAACTTCTTTACAATTGGTTTGGGCAAACAAGATCGGGTTGAGCTAGGGAAATAATCCTACAATGAAGTTGATACTTATACAAAAACTTGTTTAATTTTAAAGCGCAGCCACCTCTCTGTCACTAGACCATACATACTCCTTTCCTAATAAAGGAAAGATGTAAGGGTGAGATTCAGTCAGTTTGGAGGACATATAGCAGATCCTTTTTAGGAAAAGTTATAGAGAAGGCAGGATATATGCAAGAAGAAAATTTTTATCGTCTATTTTGGTATCTAGCTACCTACTCAATCACTTCGGGCTGGGGGAATCAAATTTGTTCTTTTTTCTTTTTATGGTTTTGTTCTGTTTTGATTTAATCCTGTTTTCATTTTGCTATAAACCTTCTTAGGCACTAGGATTTCTTTTGGGCTACCTCTTGTGCACTTTCTATAAAGATATAAAGCAACTGTCATCAAAAATGATTTTGACTTCAATTGAGGTCTCAGCTCATCTATGAGATGTAATACATACTGATACCTGGATATTAGGAAAGGAATGTAATAAGTTACGCGTCTCCTCTTGCCCTCACAGAATAGATGCCGAAGCATCTGCTCTAAGGAAAAAACTTTATCAAACGGCAGCATCAGGCGTGCCTATTGCGGAAGGTGGTGTAACAGCATCTGAAGAAACAACTGTTGCTACAATAGAGGTGAGCCTGATTATTTCTATTTTTCCTTTTCCCTTATTTTTCCTTAATTTGTTTTTCTTCTGATTTTTGAATTTCTTTGCTGGAGAATATGATTTATGAGTGAATAATGAGCAGATGCTGTAGTTGTGTGAGATACTCATACTGGGAAGTACAATCAGTGCTGTGTGCTGATTAGTGATTCCATTTACAATGCAATAATTTGTGATTTGATTTAGCCTTCACTTTTTAGGGGGAAACTACTGAAAATCTCGAACAAGGGTGAGAGCGATGCAAAACTCTAGTGTTCTGGAGAGCGATGCAAAACCCTAGTGTTCTGAAAGAGACAGGAAAGGCAGATATTGATCAAAAGTCTATTAAATGACGTTTTAACTGCTATTTAGAAGAAAAAAAATCTTGATTGCCATGATGAACGGTTTTTCTGTAAATACCACTTTAACAAGTAGGCTTACCTTATTGATGGAAATGGCGAGAGAGAGAAAAAGTTTTATTTTTGTTACAATTGTCAAAGAAGTCGTGACTTTTTTTGTAAATAGAGCCCTAATTTCTAGAAAGACATGTTTTGTCAACTGTCACATGAATGACTAGAGTATAGAATTTAGTATCTTCTTCAAGAATACCATCCATAGCGTGTTCAAATTTTTGTGCTTGAATCCTCACTTGGACTAAAACATTGTTTTTGTTGGTAAGAATAAGATCATAGACTGCCACTCCAATTATATTTTGATCTTGTCTGTTTCTTTCTTGTTTGTTGCAAAGGTTATGTAACATCTTCATCTCTGGTATCAGCAGATGCGGCCGGTAGCTCGGGAAATGAATTAGTTCTTCAGTTCATACCGAAGGTTTAGATTCTTGGAGGGAAACCAAAACATGTTAAGCAAAAACACAAAGAGAAGACAGCCGAATTCAGACTTACTATTGATCTAAAGTTAACTGAACTGTTTTTACTCAATCCTAATAAATAAAATCCTCACCAATCAACTTTGATTGCAGACATTCTTAATAACTCAAAGAAGAACTTATGAAAAACTTAATGTTCCATATTAGAAATAGTTAATGCAGTGCAAACCGCTCAATGCTAATAGGAACACGTATAGTGTTGTGCTATAGTTTCATGCTTGTGTAGATTCCTTAGGTTTTGTTTTGATTATTTCTTGAGAAGTTCATCAATTTCCTCCACAGCCTTCTTTCCTTGTGAATACTGGCTAGAGCGCTGCATTAATAATTAGTGAGTTCTTTGGAAGAATGGTGGTTTCTGCCTTCCCCTCCTTTAGATTGAGAATGAAACAAGCTTTCTTCCTTGTCTTTGTCACATGTAAATTTTATTATTTTTGCAGAGTACTCTGTAAAAGACGTTGAGTTTTGTTGCTTTGCTTACTTGATTGGCTCGATGGTCACCTACTCACCTGTTATATGTGTAGACCTAATTTTCTGACTTGGATCACATGTTTCCTCTTTCTTCTTGTTAAAGATAATTGCAAACTTGAGAAGATAATCAAATAGTTTTCCGGTGGGAGTTTCTGAAGTCATATAGCCTTTTGTATTAATAGTACTTGTGGTCATAAAGTAGTTTGATCAAGTATGTGTACAAGCTACAGCTACTCAAATGTTACTTGTCAAAAGAAAGGGAGAATAAGAAAAAGAGGAGAGAGTTTATGAACTTTGGAATCTAATTGTTGCTTCCTTCCAGTAGGCCCTGAAAGAAGCTCTTGCACGTATTCGGGTTTGTTCCAGATTAGAGGGTCTTTTACTGAAGAAGAAATCTTTGAATAATGGGGACTCTCCTGAGGTTCATGCTCAAAAGGTATATAAAACTCTTTGCATTATTGTTATGTTTAGGTCATGTCTTAAGTCATACTTTTGTGTTGGTGCTGCTTTCATTTCATCTATGTGTTTTTATCTGTCTCTGTCCATAATTCTATGTTCTAGAGTAACCAGAATGTCAGTCACTTTATATGCATCAAAAGCCAATTCTAATGCTTCCAAATATGGTATAGTTGGTTAGATAATGAGATTCAAAAAATGGTCAGCTCCTTTTTTGTTGGATTACTTGTGATATATTTAATATTTAGGACTCATTGTTACATCATGTATAAATTATTGGTACCATTTGACTCGTTCAGGTCAGCTATGTGTCAGTTTTCAAGAATGACTTATATGTATCCCTAATTTAGCATTATGTGAATTTGTTTCTTGTCATTGGTGTCTAAAAAGTCAAGTGAGAGTGTTTGTCATCTGTTCCTTCTTTGCTGTATTGAAAGCAGATTATGTTGGTTTGATTTTGTTTGTTTCAGTACAAGTTGGGTGATATTAAAACTAGTGATGGATCTATTGTATAGCTGGTCCTGATTTGCATTTAGCGGCTGTCACAGCTTGTGAAATTCCCTTCCTGCCTGCATTGAGTCATTATGATTAAAAAGTTTTTAGTTAAAAGTTTGATGACTTAATCTTCTTTCTAAATATTGAGCAGGTGGATAAGTTGAGAGTCTTGTCTGAATCACTTGCTAGCTCCAGCATAAAAGCCGAGAAGCGCATTTCCGATAACAGGTATGACATTACTTTATTGAATTATGTATTCTTTTTATTCAATATTTCAAAACTTAAACTATCTTGTTATGGCACTCTTGGACTGGTGTGCTGCTTTCTAGTATAATTATTTTTCACTTGCATATTTCAAAATTCAGAACTAAATTTTTGTTTACACTCACTTGTTTCAAAATTAAGCAGTATAATTATTTCTACACATATATTTAAAATTTTAAAGCACATTTTTATGGTACTCTTGGACAGCATGCTGCTTTTGAGTTTCTAGTATTAATTTTTTTTACTATAATTTTTTTTACAAGAGATAGAAAATTTATTAATAAAGGAGAATATGATATACGTTCTTTAAGCCTTCCAAATTTTTGGCAGATTGCAGAAGGAAGAAGCGTTAAAATTCCGTGTTACCAAATCAAGTGAAGTCAGTGATGTAGAGAAGGTACAGATGATGTAATAACTGTTGGTTCTTCTTTTTTTTAATCGGAAAAAGGAACCCATATTATTGAAAAAGAGCAAAGAGGAGAGATTTCATAAAGTGGACTGGCAGTGCATTACTGATTTGGTCTTTTATGCGCTGGAATACTCCAGAAAGAAAACCTATGATATTTCCCTTCAATAACCGAGTCTAATGAGTAAATACTTCCACGAAGGAGCCTTTTTTCGTCTGTTCATTTTGGGCACTTCTTTCGACCCCTTTGTAATTGACATGTCTTGGTTTTGCCTATTTTTTTATAGGTTTCTCATACTTGGCCAAAATGTTTCTAACACGGTTGTGACAATAGAAGTGTAGGAGCGAATATTACTTACTGATATTAGTAGGTATTTGTAAGTTAATAGTTGTACTCTTGTTGCTATCTGATTACCAGACTGACCAGTTAATGTCATAATACAGTCCCAGTAGTTCAATGGTGGCATTTAAATGTTTGTTTCATATCAGACATTCAGGAGAGTTATATAGGAAATGTCTGATACTTGTACTTACTTGCTTAAAGTATGCTGGTTCACTTTGGTTTATCTTCAGGAATTAGCAGCTGAGGTTGCAGGGCTTGAGAAACAGAGAATTGAACTTGAAGCTGAATTGAAAAAGGTTTTTATTCAATGGTCTTTTTTCTTGTTCTTTTTGCACTTTTCTTCATTTAAACTAGAATTTTTTAGTATAGTACTTGGGTTTTTTGAGTTGCAAACATTCTTTTTAGACAATCAGTTGCAAACATTGTTAACTGGGACATGTGGTTTAGGTGAATATCTCACTGGCAGTAGCTCAGGCACGTCTTCACAACGTTAGGGAGGAGAGGGACCAGTTCTATGAAGCTAATGATCAGATTGTTGCACACTTGAAAACAAAGGTCTCTCGCTGACTTGCATTACTTACAAATGTTCTTATTTTTTTGGCTTATTGCACTCTGACAGTGTGCTGCCCCATTCTCAGTTTTAATGTTTTCATAGTTATGTTTATGTATAGGAAGATGAACTGTCAAAATCGATGGGCTCATGTAGGCAAGAAGCTGATGTTCTCAATACGTGGATCAATTTTTTGGAAGATACTTGGGTTCTTCAATGCTCATTTACAGAGACTAAAGAGAAGCAGGTCAAGTATGTGATTAGTTAAATGTTCTTTCATTCCCATTACCTTGTGGCTACCACTCTTTCCTTGACGGAAATGCTTCTAATTTTTGAGATTTTATTTTAATATCATTTCCATTCTATGGGGTTGCACGTGAGTGAGGGTGTTAAGCATGATATTCATTACAGTTCCTTCTCCTATCAGCTTAAGCTTTTGGGAGAGATGGTTCCTAACATGGTATCAGAAGTTGATTTTCTGGGAGGTCCAAGGTTCAAGCCTCGGCACCTCCATCCCCCATTTGTTAATCCGAAATTCAAAATTCAAAATTTGTCTACTCCCCATGTGCGAGTATGGGGTTGCACGTGAGGGAGGGTGTTTAGCATGATATTCATTACAATTCCTTCTCCTAACAGCTTAAGCTTTTGGGAGAGATAGTTCTTAACACATTCTTTCTTTTATGCCAACTTTTCCTTGGGTCATATTATTACTAATTACTTGTCTCAATTTTCAAGTGATGAACTTGAGAGACACGAGGGCTATTTTGTCAACTTGGTCATTCAGCTCCTCTCTGCCTACGAGGTACGCTATGGCCATCTCATTGTCATCCCATTCTCCGGATTGACTTCTAAGTATTAATTGCAGTGCATTCTTCTCCTGGACTAATATGTATACAATCTTTGTAACTTTTTTCAGAAAGAATTGAGGCCTTATATTGATCGAATTGGGAAATTTGTGGAGAATTTGAAGAGTTTAAATGAAGGGTAATGATGCTTTGGGTTGAAATGAATACGTTCAATTAGGCCCGGCAATTTATAACACGACACGAAATTACCGGGTTTGGGTGAACCCTTAACGGGTGCGGGTCATAACCAGGTTGACCCGCTAAACCCGTTTATTAAACGAGTCAATTTTGTGTATATTCGCGAGACCCGAATAAAACCCGTTTAACCCGGTAAGAATATATACGAGTCGATTTCGGGTCGTGTAAATCCATTTATAACCCGTGTAATCCGAATATATTATATATATATATAAATTACTTAATTAAATTATTAGCGGGTCACTATATGTTATTCGTATACGACCCGAATTGAACCGTTTATTTTAAACGGGTTAAACGAATCGGGTCGTGTCATTCGTTAATTAAACGGGTCGTGTATGAATTTGAATTTTTCACCCATTTATTAAACGGGTCGTGTACGGGTGGAGGCACTTTTCACCCGACACGATTTTAACCCGACACGAAACCGACCCGTACACGACCCGTTGCCAGGCCTACGTTCAATTATAAATTTGAGTCAACTATCCTAATAGTCCTAAAACTATTGGCCTAGTGTCATTTTGGCCTTTAAACTAAAAAACGCTCCATTTTAGCTCTTAAACTATTTGCGAGTGTCACTTTAGCCCTTCAATCCAAATTTTCTGTTAAGTTGGACGGAAATGGGGGGTATTTTTGTCATTTTAATTGAAAATATTTTAGTTAGATAATTTTTTTAAGTTGGTTCAAGAAAAAAACCAGTTTGATTTTTTTTTAAACATTGGTTTAAAGCCTTTTCGGATCTAAAAGTTTGGTTTTTTAAAATCCATCACCATCATCCTTATATCTCCACCCTTGTACCTCCATTACCACCACCATCATTCTTTATTTTTTCACCACACTATCACATTTTAAATCACCCGATTCCAATACACTCGTTCATCCTCGCCCGATCATCACCGGAGCAAGTTGAGCCCCAAATTAGAACCCCAAATCAATATGAAATTGCAGGCGGAGATGGCATATGATTCTGTTTTGCACCTTAAATTAAAACCCCAAAATGAACCCCAAATTAAAACCCCATGGATCTTGACATATTATTCTGTTTTGGAGCAATTCATGTTGGCGGGGGCAAGGTGGTGGTGAGGGTGGCCGTAGGTGGAGATGGTGGCCAGAGGTGGAGATGGTGGCCAGAGGTGTAGAGGGTAAATGGTGATGTCGTTGTGATGTATGTATGTGTATGAGAGAGAAAAAGGGAGGGTTTAGAGAGAAATAAACGGTGGTTGTGGTGGCGGAGGTGGTGGCCGGACATACTGTGTGTATAGAGATATATAACATATATATGTGTGTGTGTGTTTGAGGGTTTCTCTCTCTTTCTCTTTCTCTTCCTTTTTTTTTGTTTTCTTAATAATGTTTTTAATAAAAATTCTAATTAAATTTATTTTTCAAAAATAATAACTGAAATGACAAAAATGCCCCCCATTTCCGTCCAACTTAACAGAAAATTTGGACGGAAGGGCTAAAGTGACACTCGCTAATAGTTTAAGGGCTAAAGTAGAGCCTTTTTTAGTTTAAGGGCCAAAATGACACTAGGCCAATAGTTTAAGGGCTATTAGGGTAGTTTATTCTATAAATTTTTTTTCTTGAATTTTGTTTGTTATAATGCAGGCCAGTGGCATCATCTGGTTTGGGTAAAGAGGACTCAAATGCATTAAATCCAAGGAAGAATCTTGAGGAGGAATATTTGGAATATGAAGCAAAGGTACTGACTCCATTGTTGATTACTTTGTTTAGCACTACCAGGAGAAATTTTTTCATTAGTTTTCATTATTATTTTGGCTTTTTTTTTCTTTCTGATTGTGAAATAGAATATTAGTTATTACTGACCAGATATCACGTGTTTTGTTTTCTGAAAGCAGATTATAACAACTTTTAGCGTTGTGGATAATATGAAAGAGCATTTTTATGCTGAACAAGGGAAAACTTCCAGGTAAAATTCTGAGGGTTTCCTTCTTATATGGTGTAAATATTTACCAACTCGCTGAAAATTGAGAGGACTTGTTTCCTCTTTATTCAGGAAAGATAATTCAAAAGTCAAAGAGCTATTTGAAAAGATTGGAAAACTAAGGGAAGAATTTGAAGCCATCGAGAGACCAAATTTGGAGGTGGAGACTCCTCCTTCCCAGGAGCCTGAGTCACCTGCCAAACAAGATGCAGAGAATCCAAAAGTAGAGATCCAAACTCCTCTCACCCAAGAAAAGGAAATTCCGTCTAGCAAGAAACCACAAGAAAGTCAATCACATGCTGCAGAGGCACCAGAAACAAAGAAAAAGGAGCAGCCCAAAGTCACCTCAAGGCAAGGGCGAGCAGGTGCTAGATGCTGAAGCCGAATTAGCAAAGCTCGAATCTGAATTTGGGAATAGGGACTACTCTAACGATGAGATTGGTGACTGGGAATTTGACGAACTTGAAAGGGAGTTGAGAGCTGGTGACTTGTCAACGAGCAAATAGAGAACAAATAGTTAAATTACCAAATTCGCAATCAGTGTATACTTGTTTAATAAACAAGCGTCTGTTGTATTTGTATGATTATAGTTTAACTTGTTCTTAACTGCCTTAATGCTTTGGGGGATGTTCAGCGCGGGTAAAAGTTGGATGAAGTTATTTGTCTGTGAATTGCAAGATAGACGTGTCTGAACTTAATTGTGACACTGGATTTGGTGTCGCCATCTATTTATTCTCGTCTATATACTCAAAACCTGACAATTGTGCGTAATACTGTCTTAATTGGAAGGATAACCTTCAACATGCCTGAGGATTCATGATGTTAGGCCATTGCCAATGGTTATTTTTATGCAAATACTATTTTTTTGAAGAAATGAAGTATAGAAAAACCCTTCTTCAATGGTATTTGTCATAAGTGTTTCTATATGAGTTAGTACTTGACTCATGTAGGGAAATTTATCTCTATTTCGACTAGAAATTTCTTAATCCAACGTTGTGCAGTAAACACAATCTCATTTGATGCTATGGAATCTGCTACTTCTCTAACTACTTAAATAAATGTCTACCCAAGGAAGAAATGAAATACCATTTGAAGAAGTTTTTTCAAAAAACATTAGCATGCGATACAAAAACAAAAGAAACTAGAAATAATTACTAGAAATAGCCTTATTGCGATATATATATATATATATATATGGTTGCGATTGTTTCCCCATGACAGAATGGATGAACATGGGATGCTTGTTTGAGATATGTTTATTGGTTAATGTACCAAGTATGAAAATATTTTAATTTATTTATGTTATCGAATCTGGCTCGACAAGGTTTTACAGAGTGTAAACTATGAAGAGTTAGTTGATCGGAATTCGAAGAACTCATTGCTGGGCTCGAGTTGAGGCTTACTACCATCGAATGGGGTAGTATGTATGTATGTTAGTGTGAGGGGTTAATGAAATTATTAGATTTTTAGTGGATGGGGGAAAAAGTTATTTCGGCATCCAGAAAGACGGCTAACATTATTGTGGGAGGGGGCTACCATGTTATAATTTAATAATGACACAATTGAGGAACTAGGGAACATCTCAAATACTTGAAAGAGGGGAAGTTGATGAGTAAATAAAATAAATATGAATAGGTTTTGCTTGTCTCAAATTTTGAAAGGGCAAAGGGGGTGGTGGGTGCATTCGTTAGTGCCATGAATTGAAAGCTAGAGAGGGCAGTAGTTTTAATTTTTTTCCTAGTTAATTATCTATTTCAATCAGCAGTTGTATTTTGGCTTCTGTAACTGGTGATGGTACTTTTGTGCGGTACCGGTGGGTGGGATACCTGGCAGCACAGGCCCCGTAAAAATCCATCTCATGAGGCGAGGGATATCATCTTCTTGTTTCTCCTTCACTATCCAAATAAATATTCCGTCAATCCGTCCCTAATTCAGGACTCCAGTGGGTCACTTTCGCTCCAATGGATTCATTTCTCTTTATCTATAATATATTTATATTCTCCACGTAGTAAAAATTAATGCTATATATCGTTCAAACATTACATTACACAAGCTACACGAATCAATATTGGCTACAACCATCGTACGTGTCAGTGACATGGTAAGAAATAATATTAACTAAAACTCCATGTTTGACACTAGTACATTTTAAGAAACATGAATGCCAACATTATTGATAGTTAAGAATTGAATTTGTTTGATTTGGAAAAAGAATAAAACTTCTTCATTATCATATGATACATTAAATATGCCCACCAGAGCATTGTACCCATAATTTGGATGTCCCAAAAAATAATTAGGAACTTATAATTTGGGAGAGAGAGAGTATTTCAGGTAGCAGTATGCACACAAATAAATAAATAATAGACATTAGAGAAGCAGTTTAGGTAGCAGTATTTTTTGAATTTCACACAAAATAATTGGAATGGCCAACAATGTTGGAATTAACCACCCTAAAAAGTGGTTAATAATATTAGGATTAACCATTAGACTTAGCCTAGCAAAACAATTGTTCATGTGTTCTCTAGAGTCAACCAGAAACTTCTTAAGTTGAACCCAAGCATATGCAAAAACATTTTATAAACAACATTAAATTAGTACAAATTACGGAGGAAGATTACTAGTTTTTCCGTTGTCGTATTCGTTCCAAACAAATTATAAAAAAGAAGATATAAAAGTGGGATTAGTGTTAACCAAATTTTTAGATTTTTTTTATGAAACGCGTCTCGAGTTTCGTAGGCATCCCCTTGTATCCTCGCCTTGTCCACCAACAAATGTCGGAAAGTTTTGTTTTTTTGTTTATTTCTTACTCACTACTACTGCAAGTGTGAGGGTGAGGTCAACAACTAACCCTTTCTCCATTATATAAAAGAAAGATGCGCGCGCACGAATTGATCAAAATTTATTTTATATGAAGACAAAAAAGTATGAAAAGAAAAGAGGGCAGGGGGTAATTTCCCTTTGAAGACAAATGAAGGAAAGTAAGAAAACAAAACCAGGAATCCAGTAGAAGTATATTATTAAAGCATAAAGTCACTCTTTTTCTCTTTTTGTATTCCAATTAACAGACTTCCTTTCTCTCTCACTTTCCCTCTCTCTCACACGCACATACAGAAAAAAAATAAAAATGTGTTTTATTATAATAATTTACACATTGCATAAAACCAGTTTTTGAGAAATGGGATGATTTCAAATTCGAGTTTGGGTACGCATGTTGTGTATCTTAGAAACAAGAAATGTTTTATATACTTCTTTACTTGAGCATGTTTTTTAACATACTTATATACTCTCTATTTCTTAAATTAACAATCACATGTTTTTTTTTTTTTGGTTAAAAACCCAAGTCTCACATGGGCATCCCTTCCTTTCTCTTGTAAACCATTTTTTCGAGGCAAGTTCTACTCATAAACACATAATAACTTGAATCAGAACACGCACTATGCTAGGTATGGAACACATTAATTATATATTTTTTTGACGTCCATTATTACATTGAAGCTAGTATTTTTTCCAAATGTGTAAAATTCAAAACATGAGTTTGAATTTGGTATGATGGGAGTATTAGTACATATGCATATATGAGAAAAAAAGAGAAAATGCCATTAGTGGGAAGTGGGGTTTCAATCTCTTCCTTTCCAGTCCCTCTAAGCCCACATCTAATAATTTATGAACTCTACAAAGTAAATTTCTCTGATTCCTTAATAAAGAAATTCTTAAGTTTGCTACTTATCAATCATCACCGAAATAAATTAAATAAAACAAACACAAAATAATAGAAAGGCACGACAACATCATTTTTCTTGTCTTGCATTCTGACACTTGAACTCAAACGATATTTTGAAAACAATTTGTAACCTCTTTTCCTTTGAATGAGAACTAGAGTGGAGTAGCATACTGGGACCTACCACATAGATAAACTCCAAAGTTGACGATGTTAGGTACAGTGCTCCATAAAGAAACTGAACAACAATAAGAAAAGAAAAATGATTACTGTATAATCAACTCTGCAAAATGATCAATACTTAGCTGTTATTTTTTTTTCTCTCGTTTCTCTTTCCAATGTAGTTAAAAGAAATAAACAGGAGAACAACAAACCAAGTGGGACAGGGCATGGGCCTCTAGAAAAAGGTTCACCTATAATTTTCTCAATTTAATATTTAGAAGCCTGTAACATTTTCAATATAGGTTTTTTTTTTTCCTCCATCTTGTACTTTAAAAAGAAGCACTTGCATTTCACAAAGCTCAGCTTCTTACAATCACAATCACAAGAAACATCAAACATAGAAAAAACACATGCTAATGGCTGAAAATTACCATTTATATGACCATGCTGATTATGAAGAAGGAGAAGAAGAATACATTGACATGGAAATCGGTTCACACAAAATTTTCTTCGGCCATACCATGAGCTCTCCTATACACCCTCGAGAATTCGAATTCCAAATGTTTTCCAGCTCTTCAGAGAGAGACAACACAACTTCCCCAGCCGATGAACTCTTTTACAAAGGAAAGCTCCTTCCCCTTCACATTCCACCACGTTTACAAATGGTTGAAAAATTGCTGCACAACTCTAACACCTACGATAAAAGAACCAATGATACGTTTGATGAGTTCTTTAGCACCCCATTAGCCAATACCACCAATACGACTCCCACAAGCAATACCCCATTTGAGTCCTGCAATATATCTCCTTCAGAGTCTTGCCAGGTCAGCAGAGAGATAAACCCGGCGGAGTATTTTTTCGAGTATTCAACTGATGCAAGCAGTTTCATTGGTGAAAACCCGAAAAAGTCCTGGACCAAGAAGCTGAAGCTGATCAAACAGTCCTCACTTGGTTCAAAGCTGAAGGCTTCTCGAGCTTATCTTAAGGGTTTGTTTAGTAAATCTGGTTGCCCAGAAGAGTACCCTGCTTCAGCTGCAAGAAATATGGACAAAGGATCAACTCCAAAAGCCAATGGATACCTAAAAAATTACGGAAATGTTGAAACGAAGAGCACATTTGGGCAAATTCAGAAAGAGAATTACCAATTGTCAACGACTGTCAAGAGGAGCTTTAACAAAGAAAAGGTTGCTGAGGATGGTGGTGGCCGACATCGACATCGGAGGTCATTCTCAATGGCTATTAAAAGGCTTTCAACAATCAAGCCTTCAGCTTCGTATTCATCTGTTTCTTCTTCATCTTCAAGCTCGAGCACTTCAAATGGGTTACAAGAGTTGCAGGTTCTAAAGAGAAGCAGTAGCAGTTCGAATTCTGAGATTGAAAACTCAATTCAGAGTGCTATTGCTCACTGTAAAAGGTCTCAGCAGCAGTTCTATTCAAGAAAGACTTTAAGTGAAGTGGGGTTCTGTTCATTGTCTGCTTCTAATATAGTTTGTGAGGATCATGAAAGACAAGGGCTTTGCAGAGGTTAATGATGAGAGAGAGAGAGAGAGAGAGAGAGAGAGAGAAGGACAAAGTACAAATTTTGATTGATTTATGATGTGTTCCTTTTTTCCCATTCATAATTTTTCTGTAACGGGTATGTATGTTTAAAAATTCTCTAAAGATTCAGAGCATTGCAGGAGAGTTATCATCTGCTAATGGACCAGACCATCTTCTAAGAGTTTGTGAAAAACTGAACAAAAGTTTTTATTTCCAGAGAGGAAAAAGAAAGAAAGAAAGGAAGTACAGATTGAAAGTTCTGACAACAAAATCCCAAGTTCAATTCAGGAACAAATCAACAACTTCTGCCAATGTCTTTAATGACAATGTCTAGGTAATGTTCACTAGTTAATTTCCCCATTCTAGAAAAATGTGTCTCTACCTCCTCTACTTTCTGGAATTTTGCAAAGACATTTTATTTTTATCGCAATGGCTTACAAGTTACAAGAAAGCTAATGCTCATCACTCTTTTAACATTCCTTTACATGAAGGGTGACTACAAAAGTTCAAAATATACTTTCAGTCTGACTTTGAAAGGGTGATTATTAATTTGGTAGGAAGGGAGTACTTGATAAAGAGAAAAATATAAGAATAAGAATCAAGGGAAAAGAAATATGAATTCTTTGAGTCTTTGACTACTTTCTGTTCCATGATAATTGCTTCAAAGAAGCTTCTCTTTTGGTTGGTCGTTTCAATGAAGTTTAGCCTTTGATTTCTAACTTTTATGGTGTACCACACATTAGAGTATCAGGTACCATTTATAGGGTGTTGCTAGTAACCACATCTCGCTTAAAAGGAACATATATTTGAGTCTAGGCCAATTTACCTGTTCAACTTAGACTAAGAATAATCAGAGACAGATTCAAACCTTAAGCAATAATAATTAATAACAATTATATTATGGACTATCCTAAATTTGATGGTAATGAAAATAATTGATTTCTCTGATTTCTATAGCTCAACCGTGTTCTTCTGGATTTCCCATAACTTTCCACAAGAAGAGGTACGTAAATATCTATAAATAAAATAAAAATATTCCTTTAATTTTTATCTTCTTTTGTCTGTGAGCTTGAGTATTATTTCAGGATTCAGAATTCTAGAGCACTCTAATGTAGCTACCCAAAAGATTTGTCTTTTCTTAAAAGACTCAGGTCTGTGAACTCGTGCATTTACATTAGAACATTAGCTTAAATTGAGAATCAAAAACAGAACGCTAATCTTTCATACCATCATGACTAACTAGGATACTCGTTGCTTAACTGGAAAATTGGAAATAATAATACACCAATTCACTAAATGAAATATATGTTATTTCTGTGTTATATCTAATCAAAGAATAAAAGAATTATCATGTTTGGGATTGCAAAAAGCAACCTGTCTGCCTCTTAAGAACAGCTGAGACACCTGGCTACATTAAAAAAAGAAAAAGGTTAATATAAATTCACTTGAAAGCAACATGATTAAAAGATGAACAACGAAAAATCTACAAATGCCAAATACCTTTCACAGTTTTTTTTCTCCCACCATCTTTTGTATGTAAAGTGGCTGAAGTAACCCTTAAACTAAGTAAAGGTGTTTTCCAGACCTTGGACAATATTAGAGCCAAAGAAACCCATGATTAGACAGTTTTGAGCACTGGGGAATACCGATAAGCATATAACAAGAAACCCTTTTCCCCACCCAATCCCATGGATGCCTACACAATGATTAAAGGAAAATCAACGCTCCAAATCTGCCGGAAACTATTTTGATTATTGTCCTGCATCAGCTTGTTTCTTTTGTTTCGGTTTTTTTCCGATGGTCTCAAAATATAGCTATTAAGAGTTAAAGACTACTATTGATGAATATTTACCTTACATATATGAGATTTCATGAATTAAATTGACTTATTAAAGGGTAGTCCAGTGCACAAGGCTCCCGGTATTGCAGGATGTGGAGACAGACAGATGCATGCTGCACAATAATCACCCCGTTTAATCTGGCTTGCAGCAACAGAAAATGTTACACTTACCAAATCAACTACCCGTAAGGCCTATATTGTTCTTTCCATTCATCTTAACAAAATACTTATAATACCATCTAACAAATTCAGTTTTCCTATAGAATATATGCTACGTACACAATAACACAATAGAATATTACAACTTTGACCAATAAGGAGTAGGGCCTGGCAAGCCATTTCAGGATATTAACACAGTATCTTTCTTGTGTTTTGTCTAGATATTTTAGTAAGGCTGCATTTTTCTCTGTAACTTCTATGAGAGTTATCACTTCTTCCCCCTTTCTCCATACAATATGCATAAAACCTATTTACGTAAGTAAAATTTAATAAACTGGAAATGAGATGCAGTCTGTGCCATTTTTGTGCCCTTGTGAACTCGGCCATTTAAGGTGGAGAGGAGATAAAGGTCTGAATCACAGGCTACTAGAATATCTCCCTTCGAGAGAGTATGCTGAAAGCCACCTAGCCTACTAATGTAGTATTGAGAACGGAGTCTACTGGAGATTAAATATCTAGTTCATCCAAAGAGTAGAAATAGGAGGATTGAACTCCAAGTAATATAACAGGCATCTTTTTTTTTTTTTTTCTTTTTCTTTTCTGTCCTGATGGCATCCTGATCATATTTTATTATTCAGACCACTTTGTCTCCCTTAACAAACCCAAAAACCCCCATGAAGAAAAGAAAAAATAAGAGGAAAGTGATGGTGTACACAACCAAAAAACAAGAACTTTGAGATAATCTCCAAATTATTTCTGTTCATACACCTCATGAAAGACGATCTTCCCATTCATATGCAATTCAAAGACATCTTAATCTCCAAACAGAAGTCACCATCAAATTAATTACTAGCAACCGCTCACAAAAATCTACACGTAGTAGCAAAATTTATAGAGGGGGATATCTTGGTTTTAGGATTTACTCGTCAAGAAAGTTGACAGCCACAAAATCTTGAAGTCCAATAATGTCCAAGAACCTTGGCTTCAGCCAACTATCGTAATTATATCGGCAATCTTCTTGCAGCTTGGACCCTATAAGAACAGGAAACTGTAAAAATATGATATGACGAAGATATATGAACACAAATGTTCTCTGCAGGCTGGGCCAGTGACGAAACTAAAGTTGTGGGTGCGGGTAGCCAGGCAAGGGAAACGTGCTTGTGGATTAGATGCACATTCGAGAGGGCAGTTCCTTTTCCAATTTCAATCCACTCCAAGAACAGTAGGTCCGCCTTTGTTAGTAAGATCCATCTCCTGCTCGTCAAAACAAGAAAAAGAATAGAAAGGAAAATTATGAGCTAAGCATTACAAAACTTGGAACTCATTATTTGTAATCATCGATCTGAAACAATCTTTTTAAACCATAACTACTACTTAATTAAGTGTGAATAGCTACTACTTAACCGAGTTATGTCCAGTAGCTGAGCTAAAGGACTGCAGCCTGAGTATGATATGCCATAATGGATGAGAATGATGTTAAGAGATCTCCCTGAAAGGATGGAAAATCATGGAGAACGGACTAGATGTGTGTATATATATAACATACCTTAGTGTTTTCATTTTAAACAATATAATCACAAAATCTATTCCCCTCAAGAGCTCCTTCCCTGCCCATCAAAGTGTTAGAAAATGGGTATTAGAAAACACATTTTCTACCATGCAAAATTGAAACTTTGCATCATGGAGTTCTTAATAACGGTTCTCTTACGTGAGTAGATGTGTATTTACATGTATATATGTATTGTCACATACAAGTTGAAATAGAAAAATGCAATGAAAGTGGGAAGTCCCACATAGGAAAAAGAAAAAATTCTATGTTTAAGCTCATTTTAAACAAGATAAAGGCTCTCTCTCGCGTGCACAGGCGCAATAATCACAAAAATCTGCGGACACGAATTGGACCAAGCACCCCTCAAGAGCTGTGGATATCCTGACTCGGTTTTAGTGTCGATTTAATTTTGATTATTATCAATTGAATACAGAATTAAATTTGCATCATATAAAGTTTCTAACACAAAGCTGGGTTCTGTCCATTTGAAAAAGTTCCAAGTCTGAGAAATACAGATTTTCCTCCATGTATTAGGATCTCTTCTTACTTCCAGAATAATAACATAATATCACACGTTAAAAGATAATTATTTTGCATGCTCTAGTTACTATATCTCCACACAAAGCATTAAGAGTCCTTTCAAAACATATAATAGTCTACTAACTTAGAGAACCCCTAATAGACAGAACACAGTTTTTTTTTTTTTTTTTTTTTACGTGTGAAACGATTAGCCCTGGAGTTCGATTTGAAGGGAAGGGGTGAGGGAAGCACTCCAGAGATCTCTCCTCTAACAAAGGCCTGTCATTACGACTTCAGCCAGTTCCCCTAATAAACAAAACTTCAAAAATAAAAACCAACAATTTCTGAGACTTCAAGTATATATATATATGATTGTCACTGCAGCTGGCACCATCTCATTCTGCCACTATTTCCATTCTACTCGGCCCATGTTAAAATGAGTGAAGTTGCATTTTTCATTTTTGGATCCAACACGATTTAATTAGCCAATATCAAGCTTGTATTTGTACTAGGGGTGGAAAATTGTACCATTAAGACCATATGATCGGTATTGTGCCGTACTCGATTATTTTGGCACAACATTGGTACTCAAAATCATTAGCAATGGTATACTGTACCGTACTAAAATATTGATATTGCTATGGTATATCGTATTGTACAATTACTAATTGTACCATTACGCCAAATAATAAAATAATACCAATACCCCTGCAACATTTAGAATTTTAGAACGGTCCAGATTTGTGTTAACAAATGGTTCCCCTTTCACACTAATTTAGAGTTTTCACTTTTGAAGCCCACAACACATAACATATGCCGCCCCTATGTCTCTTTTATGCTCCTCATTCTCTCTTCTTCTCTGAATCCGCCATACACTTTGTCACCCCAACACTGCCATACCCACCACAAGTTCAGTGCCTCTTCCGGGTGGTTATTTATCTAAAAATTGATTAGTTGAAGTATTGGACATTTGTGTTTGGTTTTTGAATTGGAGTTTGGCTCGGAACTTTAGGGTATGTTTGGTGAGTGTTTATTTTTCCAAATTTTAAAAACACATCTTAAAATCAACTTTTACTTTTACACTTTTCAAAATTTATTTCACTTTACTTTCTCTTTCTAAAAAAACTTTTAAAACACCATAACTTTAAATCCAAAAATCAAAATTAGATAAAAATATATATTTGAAACCTACTCGTCGAGATCTATAAAATAAGATCTATTGTGTCTATTTTTTGAAATATTTTTATAAGATTTTTTAGTTAGTTAAAAAAACTCAAATAAAAAATAAATTCACTTTTCAACATACTTCTAAAATCTACCAAACACCATATTTTAAAAACTCAATTTAAAAACTTAACTCAAAATATCAACCAAATATCACCTTAACTTCTAGTTTAGACTTTTTAGTTGTGTGTTTTTGTATGCCCACTGTTTTAAGTTTTAAGTTTTAATTGTGTTACTATTAAATATGGTGTGAAACTTTTAATTGTGCCCACCGGCCACTACCCACTTTTGGATATTGTGCCTAGGCAGCCATTGTTGAAACTGTTGGATATTGCTTGTTTTGACTTTTAATTGTGACACTTTTCATTTAGTTATAGTTTTGACTTTGGAACGGTTGAAGAGTATTTATTTATTTATTTATTTTGTGTTCATTATTTAATTATAGATTTTGAGTTTGTTTTGGTTTGCAATTTTGCATATACCAAATGACCTTTTTTTTTTTGTTAATATACCATACCATACCGTAGTATACCAAATTTTTTGGTATACTGAATTCGGTATACTGAAAATTTTGGTACGACAGTGGTAATAGATTTGGCATACCAAGTTTTTGGTACAGTACATGGTGTATTCAGTATGGCATGATACTATACTAAATCCACTTATAATTTGTATATTTACTCAGCTTGATAAGCTTACTCGGGTTATCTCTAGCAAGTGTCTATGGGCATACTTTCATATTTGCTTGACATGGGCCGAGTAAGTTTATATGTACTCGTTTAACATGAGCCTAGTAAGTGTACAAATACACACTTAATATCGAGTGAGTTGTGTTGGATTAAAAAAATATACTTACTCGCTTGCTTTGGGTTGAGTAAGTGTACATTTACTTCGTTGGCATAAGTCAAATCAGTATTCATACATAGTTAGCCAGATAAGTGAAGATAATGATGGTGCTTTGACTTTCCACTCGTCCCATTTTATATGTATATTATACACATGTGCACACACACACACATAAAAATATATACATGTACGTATATATGTTTGTGTGTGTTGATAGATGGAGATGGGTGGGAAAGGAATGGAGCTGTAGGTGGAGGGGGAAGGTGAACGGTGGTGGTGGTGGTGGTGAATATGGAGATGATAGATATTATATTTTAATCTTAATTAATCTTGATTAAAGGGATTGATTAATAGGAGAATATTAGTAATAAAAAAATTGACTTGGTCGGGTGAGTCATAAATGGAGTGTTCTAACAAAGAAGGAGGGTGTTATTATCATCACCCTTAATAAGTTATGCCGCAAGACTCAGGCTAAAATAAGTGATGAGACTTGAAAAGAGGTCGGCTTGAAAGAGTTAGGGCCGAAGGCGAGTTTAGGAAATGGACCCTCTTATACATATATTTAAAAGGGTCACGGTAACATTAATATGTGGCATTAGGTTATATATTAAATACCTATAAATAAAATCTCAACCTGCATTTAATATAGAACATATTCTAATGCATGAGTTTAATTTTTCTATTTATAATATATTTAAGGTGTGTTCTTAGGGTACATGTTAATATTTTCATAGTTGAAATGAGTGGCGTCATTGCCAGAACATTCACCCATATTGCTAGAGGGATGAAAAAAAATTATTTGACTATTTAACAAAATTTAGTAAAAATATTTTGACAATGACGCCACTCATTTATCAACACTTAAAATTTTTGTTAAATATTCAAATACATTTTTTATTTATTTGCCATGATGACAGTTCTATTTATTCAGAAGATATTGTATTGCGTTAATATATTTGCTTTTCTTTTATGTTGTATTTGTGTTAAATGTTTACGAGAAATCGTAACAATATTTTGTTATTTAACTAGTTTATAACCCAAGCGATGCGTGAGCGGCTTATATACACCGTAGATGGACATATTTTGAAATTCTAGTCTAATTTACAAATACAAATGTCTTACAAATTAAAATAATTGTTTAGATGTACCCAATAACATAACTAAAACATGAAGCAATGAACATGAAGCAGTGAATATGTCTACCAATGTACATTCAACAATATTTATTTATATATAATTTTATCTTTTATATATACATGTACTCTTATGAATCTCTGTTGATAATAATATGATAGTACAAATACTTCTCTTTCACGTATACTCCACCTACATCCTAAACTGTGATCGAAGAGATTAACAAATCTTGTTCACAAAAAAAAAGGATTAACAATGTAACTAATTAATTTATGCATTAAAGATTGCCACGTGAAAGTCTCACAACAAATCCTTCTCACTCCTCCCATTATATATACACAATTAGATTAGATGAGAAATTAAAATTTGATAAGGTCTCTTTATATTATAGGGTTTAATTACAAAAAATGTATAGTGTATTCAACCAATTTTGCTATCTTGACAAATTAGATTTTTTTTAAAAAATTGACAACGATCTTTCTATTTGTTTTCATTTAGTACATCCGCTATGGTTCTAAACTAACACCGTTAATGATTGATGATGTGGCGTTAACTCATCTGCTACTTTGTTTGCCATGTCATATTTTTTATATTTTTTTTAAGGAGCTTGACATATCATTTTTTTTGTGCCTGAAGTTTTACGCTGGATATCAATAAATAATGGGTTTGTTGCCGCCCATTAACACCGGAATTATTTAAGTTTTACTTTTATGTTTTTTCCTTTTTATTTATAATGCTCAATGGTGATTTTTTTATTTGTAGAAATTGAACTGGGGCAGGAACTTGATACAAGTAATTTTATATGATTAACTAGTATCATCATTAATAATATAATATGACAGGTCAAGCTCTTAAAATATAATAGCAAAAAAATAAAATGATGTCAAGCTCTTAAAAAAGAAATATTTTATTATTTTTTTATTTAAAATAATTTAATATGATATGTCAACTTCAAATTATAATATAATATTTTTTTCAGAGTATGACGTTCAAATTAAATTATTAAAGGCGAAATAATTTAATCAGATAAAATTACTTGTATCAAGCTTTTGTCACGGTTCAACTCCCACAAGTATAAAAATCACTATTGAGCATTACAAATTAAAAAGAACAAAAATAAAAATAAAAGTAAAGCTTAAATGATTACGGTGGCGACAATGATCCATTACATATTGATACATCTGGTGTAAAACTTCTAGCAAAAAAAAAAAATGATATGTCAAACTCCTTAAAAAATAGCTTCAAAAATAAAAAAAAAAACAGAAAAAGTTTGATGTGGCAAGCTAAGTGGCAGGTGAGTCATTGTCACATCATCAATCATTAATGATGTTAGTTTGGAACCCTAATGGATGTACCAAATGAAAAAAAAAAGTTCATTATTTTTTAATTTTTTTTTATACATTGTCAAAGTTACGAAATCAGCACATAATTTTTTTTTTAACCCTATGTTCTAATAGCTCCCTCACTTTCAAAGAGCTTTAGCTAAGTGATTGCTCTCATTTTCAACAAGGAATATTGTGAGTTCTATTCATCTCCTCATAAGATTTGTAGCATTTCTAATGAAAGAACTTTAACTTGAGTGACATTTTAAAATTTTCTTTCAAAATAATAACTTTTTAGGTTCCTCTTAAAAACCAATAATGATTTTATGTCTAATTTTATTTTTTATTTACTTATTTTACCGAGATTTTATTATCATGTGATATTGTATATGTAAAATGTGCCGACTAGAAAACACGAATTGTATATCGATAACACTTTTGATTATCACTTCTAAGCTTTTGAACATATGTGCACACTTTTGATTATTACTTCTACGCTTTTAAACATATGTGCATTTTTGACTTTTTTGGAGTATGAAGTAAGAGACTTGGCTCTTCTCCATTATAGGTCAAATTTCGTGTAATGTGGTTTAGTTCAATGCTTAAATGGATGATATTTTTCATGAAATTTGGTGAAAATTATCTCTATAATGAGTAGATTATTTTTACAAAATTTTATCAAGAAATGCAATATGGAAGTAGGTGTGATAAAAATTTGATACAATATTCATTTTCGATTATTAAAATTTTGGAAGACGAGTTCACCCACTTCTAAATTGAATTTTTGAATAAAATTTAGTGGAGATGATCTACTAATCATAAAATCATTTCTATCATGTTCCATGAAAAAATTCACCTGTCCAACATTCGAATTAAACCCCATTAAACAAAATTGAACTAATAGGAAAGAGCCAAATATAGCACGGCAATTTGCTCAGCAACCGAAAGTTTTGACATGTTCAGTGACAAATTTTCTTACAACGATTGCCTATTATGAGATTTATTTAACCAAAATATGTCCTTTAATCACAGCTTCCTCTTAAACGAAACGAAGCATCTGGATGATTATTCAGCTGAAAATGTTAGTGTAAATACATTCAGCCACACAGTAATTTTTTTTAAATTTTTAAGGGAGAACATGTTTTCATAAATTAAAGAAGAAAATATAGTAATATTATTTTTCTTCAAGATTAGAAGGGCAAGAATAATTCTGCTAGTAACTTTTAAAAATTAAAGGGGGCAAACTTAACTAATAATTTTTTTTTTTTTTTTTTGGGGGGGAGGGGGCGCAGCCCAATTCACCATATCAAGCATGGCTATAGATATGATACTGTACCGATATGGTAATATGACAAAACTAGAAAAATATATGACACGATACATCTTGAATATGGATAATATATATATATATATATATATATTCAACTATTCAACTATAGGAATTTTATAAACTTATGAATAATATTATCAATATTCATAAAACTAAAGTAAACACGCAATTTAATTACATAATAACTTAAAAGTAGATATAATATTTTGACTTAAAAAACAGACAGAGAGAGGTCGGAACGACGATGATCGTAGACGAAAGAAGGATTATTTAAGTTGATCGTTTCTTCTTCTGATCAAAAGATCAACTTATTTACTGACTTATAAAGTAAAATCTTAACTCTTGTTTAGAGGTTTTTATATTAAAGGAATTATTTGTCGCTTATAAAGTGACTTTGGTTATAAAAAAGTTACCAAAACTTACACCGCTGTATCCAAAACTTTATAATCTGTATCCTTCCTTATCCAATGTGTATCCCTTACATATCTAAAATTGTAAAAGATAATGGCTACTCAAATATGTATCCTGTCCTCCCACCATATCACACACGTATCTGTACAAAATACATATTTGATATTGATATTCCAACTTGAACTGAAATATTTGGACTTTGTTGCCCTACAAGTCCCCCAACATTATACTAGGCAAGTCACGTCAATTGCCAAAATAAATAATAACTTAATACAAGTAACTTACATGAATTATGGGGCCATATATATATAAAAAACGAGTAATTTTATATGGACATAAAAATCTGACATAAAAATTGAGTAAATATCATCAATGGCCACTGAACTATTGGCAAATTTTACCAATAGCCACTGAACTTCATTTTGTTATACTTTGACCATTAAACTTTCAAAAAGTACCACTAGTGGCCACTCCGTTAAATTCCACCGTTAAAATGTAACGGCAGTTAAATCATGTGATAATCACCTGACCTAATTAAGGGTATTTTAGTCAAATTGCTCTTATTTTTGGCTTCTCTTTCTTCTTTCCCTTTCTTCTTCTTCTTCTTCTTCTTCTTCTTCTTCTTCTTCTTCTTCTTCTTCTTCTTCTGCTGCTGCAGCTGCTGTGTTCTTCTTCTTCTTCTTCTTCTTCTTCTTCCGATTCTTCTGCGGGCGTTCTTCTTCTTTTTCTCTGAGAAAATATCTTTCTCTCATGGAGCTTAATTCTTGCCCTTCCACTCGAATTCGGAATCTGAAAATCCTTCCCCTCCAAAGCTTTATTTAGTATCTCAGCAATCATAAAGTATTTTAATGATTAATTGTGTATTGATTTGGTGGATTTTGTTATTTTGTTAAAGAATTTGGCTTTAAATTGAAGGTGCTTTGGGGGTTAGGGTTAAAGTTTTTGTGAAGGAAAATTTTAAGGAAGAAGAATAAAGAAAAAGCAGAATAAGAAGAAGAAAGAGAGAAACAAAAGAAAAGAAAAAATGGCGGAAGAAAGAAAAGGCAGAATAAGAAGAAAAAAGAAAGAAACAAAAGAAAAGAAACAAAAGGAAAGACAGATCTTAGATATATATTTCCCAGGCATTTGCAGAAATGGCGGAAGAAAAAATGGCAAAATAAGAAGAAGAAAGAAAGAAACAAAAGAAAAGAAAAAAAGAGAAAAGAAAAGGAAAAGGAAAAAGACGTAAATGCCCCTTCTATCGCACATGACAATCAAGTGATATGATTCCCGCCAAAAATTAACGGTGAAATTTGACAGAGTGGCCACCGGTGGTACTTTTTAAAATTTTAATGGTCCGATTGGAACAAAATGAAGTTCAGTGGCCATTGGTAAAATTTGACAATAGTTTAATGGGTATTGATGGTACTTACTCTAAAAAATTAATATATCAATGTGTCAATTACTCATTAGTTAAAATGAAATATGATATTATTCTTTTAACCAATATATAATCACCATGTTTAATATGTCAATTTTATTTATGTTTACTTAGCCATCAATCAATCACGCACTTCGAATGCCCAATTTCCCCCCTCAGCCAGCGAATCTCACATTTAGTAGTCTAGAGCTTTCGCACAGCATTAGCTTCATAAAATCTCTGCCTGATTTGTTGATCCAGAGTAATTCAAAGCCCAGGAGCTTAATACAATTCCTTATATTAATAGTAAACTTGGCCTTCAACAATTTCCACTGATTTTGAAACTTGGATGACTGTCTTTCCAGCCTCCAACATAATTTGAAACTTACTTCATATTACAAGCGCTCACATCAAAGAGCATATATCCGGTCAACTTCGGAGTTTTCCAACTCGGACTGATGCCACGAGTTTGACCCGCTTCTAGCATGCTTCTCCCTCTTCCTCATTGACCTGATCCTCTTCGACTTCACCACATAATACGTCATAGTCCCAAGAACCCCAGCCATAATTGCTCCCCCAACAACCGTAACCAAAATGGCAGCCCACTCGTACTTGCGCCCCACCACTATATAAGAAGACGCAATAAAAGCCACCGAAGTGCAGACGGAAGCCAACCACATCAACTTATTAATCACCTCCACTACCCGTCTCTCCGCTTTAGTCTCACCTCTCACCAAAGTAATCTGAACCACAACCACAGCCAAGGACGTAAAAAGCGCAATCGCGTTAAATATAAAGAAGATTTTAAAAGAAATACTGCTCGCCACTACGGCCACTCCATGATCATCATCCCCTCCAGGGACAGTAAAAATGGCTGCAAAGGCGACTGTGGCAAAGAGAACGGCCACCACAGTGACGGAGTTCGTGGCGTTGTTGATTCCTTCTCGGTGGAGTTTCCGAAGCTCTTTGGCAATTCCGTTAACGTTCTTGTTTGTCCTCTTGGTTTGTTCGAGCTGGATGTGGACATCTTTTTTTATTTGAGTAACGGTCTTTCTTAGCTCGTCTCTTGGTTGGTTTAGTTCATTAGCTCTCACAGCACCGCACCGGAAGAGACAGTTCTTTATATCTGAGGAATCTTCAGAGAGGGGAAGCCCTTCAGCTATGTCGAGAGCTGTTTTGTGATCTCTAGTTAGTGCATTAACGTTGGTATCGGGTAGGTATAACAACTCGCTCACTATCTGCAAGAGAATAAAGGTAAAACAAGATCATTACTTTGATGACATTGTTTTTCAATTTGTAGGGGGGACGGATGAATTTGTTCCAGATTTTGACTAGATTCTAGGTATAGGGGAAGTAGATATGGCAAAAAATAAGTGCAACTTGTAGAAATCTTTAACTCATTCAAAATATAAAGGAAGCAGAAACTCATACAGAACAATTATCATGTGTGTAGCATAGCATCTTTATGGCTTAAATTGTGTTCCTTTATTCATTTAATATTGGATGTTATGAAGAAAATTCAAAAATGGTTATGGCTATTAGAGAAGATAAATGACAAATTACAAAGTTCTGCATATATTACCAGCCAATGAGCCTTACTACTTTTAGGGGCACGCTAAATTTATGAGCTGCCATTTTTATCTCCATTGTGTCTAAAATATGTTTTGTGTACACATGATCACCAAGATATATAAATATCAAAACCGACTAATTATTAAGAAACAAGGAAAAAAAAAAGTGCCTAGGCATACTGCTAGAAGGAAACTAATTTTCCCATATGAACAAGTATATAAGGAAATATTTTCTGATGTAACATTTTGATGCAATGACGAATCATTGAGCATGAAAAGTTGGCATCAACAAAGTGTACCTCTGCTCTCTTTTTCCTGGTCGCTACATGCAATGCAGTATTACCAAACTTGTCTGGCAGCATCACAATAGCAGCGTCAGCCCCAAGCAGCAATTTTACCACCTCAGAGTTAACCCCTTTTACAGCCATATGCAATGCAGTCTGTCCTTTTTTATCCGTCCTTCTTGCCAATTGTGGATCTTTGTCGAGCAATTCCTTCACAATGTCCACATGTCCCTGTCTGGCGGCTAAATGCAATGCATTTTTCCCATTAGATTTTGAAATTTCTAACAAACTACAATCCTTTTGCAGCAGTTCATTGACCACAGCAGTATGTCCTCTTTCAGCTGCAGATATAAGTGGGGTCGCATTTGAACGACCTATTGTTTTACTTAGCCCTGGGTCATGATCCAGTAGCAATTTGACGATAGCTGCAGTAAAAGAGACAATATGTATTCAATAGTATAATTTTATATAGAACAAATCTAAATTAGGAAAAACATTTGCCTGGTGGAAGAGTAGCATACAAACAAAGAGTAGTATACAAACAATAAGAAATTCAAAAGCATATATGCTCAGGAATTTTCAAACACAGTTCTGCATCATCTGGGCAAAGGCTCGCCTGTTGAACAATCTTGGTTACTCTTTAGTAATGGGGACATGGATATATATATATATATATGCACAGGAATTTTCAAACACAAAATAAAGCCATGAGCCATCTTAGTTCCACGGTCAAACTTCATAATCCCTAATTTTAAAGCTGCTCACAAGAAACCAACTTTGTGAAAGGCTGCTTACACTGCCACTCTGAACAAGGATGGTTAATTTTTTTTTTTCAGTTTACAAGCAGTTATGCCATAAACTGAGTGCAATAAATACTCCAACACACATAATAGCATATTATTGGAGACACAAAATAGACCAGTTAGATAAACCAACATCACTATAAAATTGTAGATTGTCAACATAGCAAGAACCTTATCCTGTGTGCAATGGATGAATCAACAGATTAATTAACAAAGCAAAGAGTCTCACCATGGTGTCCTTGACTAGCAGCTATATGCAATGGATCAAACCCCGACCGATTCTTCTTCGAGACAGTTTCCTGATTGGAATACTTCAACAACTCCTTGACAACATCTAGATGCCCCTTCTCTGTTGCAGTATACAACGCTGTCTCTCCTAACTCATTCACCTCATTCACAACCGATGCTCTAATCTCAGCAACCTCCGCATCAAAATCCGCTCCACTCAGAGTCCCGACCATCTGGGAATCAATATCACCAAGGATTTGCTGCACAGCTTTAAGATCGCCTCTTTGAGCGGCCAAATGAAGCTCCGTATCATTGTGCCGGCCAGTCACCTGCTTCACGTACTTCTTTTTTCCAGCCTGATCAATCCGCTTACCGGAATTTGATAAGACCAGAGCCGGCGCCGTCGCCGCCGACGGAGAAGGCGATGGCGACGGAATCGGCTCCGCGAGAGGGTTTTGGATTGGTAATGGAGTCGCTTGTCCTTTCTCTAAGCGCTTACTACTTCCTACACAATCAATTACAATTATAAATCAATAACTGATTCAATTTGTGACCTATTTTCTTCAGCATATAATATCCAATTATTTTTGTAGAGTTGATTGCTTGGAGAAATTGTTTATCAGCAAGAGAATATTGAGGATACTACTGATTGTAGCTCAAATATTTGAGGAATTTTTGTTAAATTAATTAATTTTTAATGATTGGATTAAGTACAGGTATCATCGTGATTGATTTAACAGAGGATAGCAGAAGCAAGAGAGAGGAAGATAATACCTTCTTCCACTGTAGCTGAAGCCATGATTTGGTTGAGAGGAAAAAAAAGATGGAAATCCTATCAATTTTCAGTTGATGAGTGGTTTGGCAATTTTTCTTTGTTGCAAAGTGAAGTGCGAGAAAGGCATTCTGGTAATGGACTGATGGGGAAGGTGACGGATGGAGAAAGAAAAACAAGAGTAAAATGCGTAAATGAGCCCTAAACTATAGGGAAAATTTTAATTTGGCCCTTAAACTTAAAAAAAACCTATTTAATCCTTCAAACTATTGATTGAATTTCACTTTGGTCCTTCCATGTGCACATTTTTAAGGGTATTTTTATTCAACTACTGAAAGCTAACATTTATCACCTTGATAAACGAGAAAAATGAGAAAAAGCACAAGAAAGCATATAATTTTTTTTATATTCAGACCAAACTATCTATAAAAATAATAGATTTTTTTTAAGCAACTTGTTACTTTTTAATAGTTAAAGGAAAACACTCTTAAAAATAGTTGTGTGGTGCATGCTACCATTTTTCACTAATTTTAACGGTCAAAGTAAAACTTGGTCTATAGCGTGAGAGGTTAAATAATATTTTTTAAAGTTGAGGGGCTAAATTAAAATGATCCCATAATTTCAAAGTCATTTGTATAATTTACTCAAGAATTAAATAAAAGGACGAAAAGACTGAATTGAGGAAAGTGTTGCGGAGGGTCTGATGTTGGGTGATAATATAATAAAGAGTTAAAAATTACACAATCCGTTATTTCTTAGCAGTGCTTTTGTTTTTGTTTATATATATACTAGCTTACGGTCTATGCGTTGCGTAGATAATTTATATATATATATATATATATTAATAAATATAATAAATAATTAAAGAAAAAAATTCAAAGGATAAATTGTGAAAAAAATATGAAGTTACAAGTTTGTGATCAAATTTTATGTTTAAGAATTTATGATTTTTTCTAATACACTAATAATGTCTCAATTAAAAAAAAAATATAATATACTTTAAAAAATATCTTACAATTTTATGTTTTAAAAGTATAATATTGGAGTCCTCCAACCCATACCTCATTCTCTTCGAACCACCTGATTCTTATTCACCACTTCCGTGAAAAAAAAATTCTCATAATTTAGATCATAGACAAATGCAATAAATATTCTAAAAAGTAACATATGTATAATTTTACATATTTACTTTCAATATATAAAAACCTATTTTGAAACGGAATATTTTATTCATGATAGTTTGATGTAAATAATAAATATCATTTTGCTTTTGCTGCTATTTTTTTTTGTGAAAAAGTAAGTTGAACAATCTAACCAATATTCGTATATTCATATCTTTGATTATTCATTCAAATGGAACAAAAAAGTATATTATAACTTAACTCATTTTTTTTTAGATATTAATCTCTTGTTTAGGCCAATAATAATAAAGTTGTAAAAAAGAATTCTATTAAAAGGCAAAATATAAAAATATTCACAACCAACAGTTATATGAACTTTCGGCAACCATTGTACATTACAAACTTCTATGTAGACATTTTAAAGTGAATGGTACTTTATGCATGTAAGAATATTCAAAACTCAGAAATGAAAAATATAATTTGGATCAAAATATCTCCATACATTGTCATCAAACTCGTAAGATGTAAGTATCGAAAATTGCAAGAAAATAATGTAAAAATGTAAATCTAAGCTCTTAGTCTCCTTTATATGCACATCTAGGACCATAATGGTGACCAATCGAATCACATTGCTCAAAAAACTTCTAAAACAAACATAAAATTCATGATAGTTATAAAAGAAAATATAAAAACAAAAAATTTAAGAGAAGGAGAATTATTCTATATTTTTTCCTTTCGTTGAGAAACTCTTTATATAGTAGAAATAATTCTAAAGAACATTTAACCATCATAAATCATGTAATTAATTTCATAAGGCCTCATAAAATTTTACGTTACAAAATAATCAATTTTCATAAATCTATTCATAAATATACATTAAGTTTATAATTCATAACTTAATATATTTATTATATTTATTACAATTTTGAATTTTTTTTTGTATACTTTGAGAAAGAGAGAGTAATTACAGATTGTCTGAATAGAGAGAGAAAGAGTAATTAGAATGAAATTATAAGAGAGGACTTCAGAATATACTATTATATAAACCGAAAGCTATTTCGGTGGAATTGAACTTGTGTTAGGCATTTTATCTTACAATTTTGCCCATGCATTCTTTAATTTCACAGAAAATTATATTATCAGCGTGGGCAGTAGGGTTTAAAACTTTGCAAATGTCTAGATTATATAGGGCCTTCAACAGCTGCGTCATTTGAATTAAGATAAAGAAACCATAAAGAAAGAGAGAGTAAGCGGGGCAAATTATGAAGACACATTTATAGCGTGCCACGTGGCACAATGTGATTGTTATAGTTCACTTTAATAACTACTCCATCCGTCCCACAAAGATAAACCCATTTTTTTTTCACACAGATTAAGAAATTTCATTTAATGTAATTGAAACCATAATTTTTTTTCACAATTTTTCTATTATACCCTCATTTACTTTCTTTCTATAATGAATACATTGGATTGAAATCACATGCCCCAAGAAAATGTGAGGAAAATTTTGGAGTTGATTACTCTTTTGGAGTTGATAACAATGTAATTAAATAAGGGTATATTAGGAAAAATGAAATTGTAGTGCATTCTTTAAAAAGCAAGTGGTCTATAATTTGGGATGGATAAAAATGAAAAATGAGTCTATCTTTGTGGGACGGATGGAGTATCTAACAAGAATTGTAATTGTATCTTGATAACCACGTTAATATATAATTAGATCATAGTAAATGTAGCAATTAATGATGAGGAGAGAAACGGAAACAAATATGTCAATGAAGCAATTATGAAGAGCAAATGAATTGTGAATGGAGGAATAATGAGAGACACGTGGCACATTTACATCAAATGATAGCATTTTACTATCTATTATATTAGATATATTTTAAAGGCACTCGCCTCTCATTCCATTTTTCTTTTCACCCCAATTCGTTTTTTCTTTTTAAAAAATAATTACAAAGAACAAATATAAGTTTATCCTTAGAATAACGGACACTATTTATTTCCTATTAATTTACCGGACAAATTTATGTTTCAAGGATCATCTTTTTAATTAAGTACAAAATATTAATTATTTTACTATTTTAATTAATTAAGTTAAATTCCAATATTACCCTTCTTAAAGATAAATATAACAAAATTAATGCAAAATTAAATTCAAAATTAAATCAATCAAAATAAATTCAAACCTATTCAAATATATATCACAACAAAATCAATTAAGAAGATAAACATAAAAAAAGTTTATGAGGAGAAGGAAGTTCACTCTTTAATCAAATCATCTCTCTCTCTCTCCTCTCTCTCTCTCTCTCTCTCTCTCTTATTCACTGAAAAACAATGTCCAGCAACTTCTATAACAATGTAGCTCTTACTTTGCTCACTGTAATTCGTAATGGAAATTCAAGTAAAAAGGGAAGTGAAAAAATCCAAAATGCTTCTATTTGGTCCTCCAATTGCCATTGCCTAACCTCTGTACACAAAAAACCATAATAAATCATCGAGCATCATCATGGTGAAATCCATGGCAACTAATAGAACTTTCGTTGAAGTTGTTCAACAAAACAAAAAGAATTACTAGAAACAACAACATGCATGATGTCACTGCTCAAAACTCGAGTCTCTCTCGTCCTTTCTTTCGATTCCCCATACCTCTTTTGTCTCCCAAACACATAAATGTTCATACCTCTCTTTTATATTTATTGTTAATTAATTTGGTATATATGGTTTGAATACGTGCTTGAATTGAATTGGTTAGTTTTGATTTTTTAATTTTATGTGTTTACACTATAGAAGCATATTTAGTTATTTTACTTCTTTTCTGTCTACCAGAAAATTAATTATAAGAACGTAACTTAATATGTTTGCCAGAAAAGTACCTATTTTTCTTCTTAGGCATTTTTCTAACATATTAATTTGTAGGCATTTTTATATCCTTGATAATTTTGCAGACATATTAATTAACAAGTACAACATTTTATTTTGTAGGCATTTTTCTAACATATTATTTTGTAGGCATGTTAATTTATATGCATTTTTCTATCGTTATTAATTTTGCAGGCATATTAACTAACAACTACAATATTTTATTTTGTAGACATTTTTTAAGGACTCATATATATTGAAGTATTAAGTATTGTTTTATCATTGGTCCGAACGTAAGCATCCAAGTTGGTAACTTTTTAATTTGTATATTTATTTTGTGACTTTATTGCATTAGATTTCGAAAACTCTTCTTTTTTGAATTTATTTTTCATTAGACTTTTTTGGAATTATTCTTGTGTTTATCATCTTTTTTTTTTTGGAGTTTTTGCTATCTCTTTTTGAATTTATTATCATTGACTTAATAATTTTATATTTAGTTTTGAATATTTATCTATTTTGGAATTCAACGTAATTAATTGAAATAATTAAATAATTTGCGTTTTGTCCTTAATTAAAAAGTTATTCTTCAAACTATTCTTTTAAAAATAGTGTCATTTATTGAAAAAAGAGTATGACATTTGCACCCCCCCCCCCCTAAAACTAAAATTCTATAAAAAAAATGAACATTTGGTGACGAATAATTTTATCGCTAATATCCACAAAAATTTAGAGCTTTCATCCATCATTCTCAAGTTTTTTAAAAAAATGCCCTTTAATTTAATATTTTTATTTTACATTGTACCAGTTAGTTCACGAAGCATCTGAAATAACATGTTTGAAATCCTTGTATTTCAAATATTGGCTGGTTTTTCTGCGAAGATAATTAAGTTGAATTTGTTCAAGAATTGAAGAATGAAAAATATATATTAAAGCTGCTTTCTAATTATGAAAGTTTGATATGCTGATGTAATTCGTGAAAACTAATCAAAATGAATCATAGATTACGGCAATAAATATTGCACTTTATCAAAGTGAATAAAATTAAGAGAGAAGATTTTTACATAATCTTGAAGCAAGAGACAAAATTATCATCTTCAGTGTTTTGAATTTACCGTACTACTGAGTGGTTTGAGACCATAAAATTTATAGCAATAGATAAGAGGCAAAAAATAAAATAAAATGGGTGGCGAGTATTGATAGAAAGAAAGAGGGAGGAAAAAGATGATGAAAGGCAAGAAAGAATAAGAGGAGAAACGACGAGTAGTGAGTGCACAAATAGATGATGGGATGAGTTTACAAATTTTAATTAGATTAAAATTGTTGTAGGTTAGAAATTTTAATTTGGATGAGAAGCACATTTTGATTAGTATATTTAAAATCACTTTTTTTATATGGGATATATTAAAAATGTTGTTATAAGCAATTCACGTACTCTTAACTATATATGTTTCTTAAGGACAGTCATCTTAACTATAGTTACTTGTATTTTGTATATATCTTTGCAACTTTTGATATATTTGATAGTATTTTTTTTATAATGGTAGATTATTTATTTGTATATATTGGTAAAATACGTGTTTTTTTTTTTGAAATAAAAATTCTCAAAGTATTGCAAGGGTCTGATGTGGCGTGAGAATAGAATAAGGGATAAATTTTTATTTAATTAAATAATCCACTTTGCTCTACATTATTTTATCTTAGTGTTTTCATAAAATGTTTGTTCATGTAAATAGTTCAATGAAGGATATCGGTGAATGGCTCTTGTTAGGGTAGGTATAGTATAGTATAATTAATTAATTTGTTTTGGCAAATTAAAGAAAAAAAAAGAAGTAAAAGTAGACATAGTTCACATTGTACTATATATATATATACTCGGCACAAACCCTAATTAGACTTGCTATTGTTTATAGTAACCAGCTAAAACCTTTTTTGTTAGAAGAAATACTTCTCGATCACTGTAGGGGACTTGTAATAATTGTTAATATGTTTGTTTAATAGAGTTGTTTTGCTCCTTTTTGTACAAAAAAAAATAAAGTGAAAATTAATTTTGCATGCAATCATCTCGGACGAAATAAATTAAATAATACATTTTATTTGTGTATTTTGATTTTGGCCGAAAATTTTGAATGTTTAGTAGCAAGTATATACAATTAGGATACGGCAATTTAAATTAAAATTGAAGTACTTATGTAATTTGAAAGTTCTAGAGGACATGCACTGAAATATACTAGAATCTGAGGATCTCGATGCAAAACAAACTCTTTTTGTTCTTGTCATTTTGCGAGTTTATATAAACTCATTTTAATTTGTTTTCCACGTCAAAACAAAAGAAGCCACCGTTGACCATATTCGATCTCCAATCTCCATGTCCTTCCATTTTAAAAAATTGCAATGGATTGGTATTCTTCTTTAAGATAATCATCGGTTTTCCATGGTTGAAAAATGTATTTTATTTATATATAGACGAGTGATATCAACTTTGGTGGCAAGAGGAAAATCTTTCGCTCTACTTTTTATTGTGTAATTAGTAATACTCCGTAACTAATAATTTTATGGAGTTGGTCTTGTAGTTTATTATATTTTTGTGAGGATCGATCTATTTAGCGATCAATTCTATATTCGAATCATTTCAAGCGTAGTTATACAAAAATAATAACTAACAAATTCGCATCAAATGAGAGAAATTACATCGATTGTGGAAAGTAAAAAATCATATATGTTTTTTTCCCTTAAATAAAAAAAAATACGTTGACCAAAAAAAAAAAACTAAAAAAACAATACATATTTTTTATTTAGCAAATCATTTAACATACTTTTTTTTTTCGTTGCAAACCAATTCATATTGCATTATACAGCTTATATACAAATAAGTTACCAAGAGTATATTACTTCGTTTGTATCAATTTGGAAATTCTACTTTTAACTTTAGATTTTTTTTTTTTGGAAAAACACTAATATATTTCGTGTGATATTTAGTACATTAATGGTATTTAAAACAAGAAATGGTGTGACACATGTTAACAAAGAAAATGAGATTATCAATTTGAGATAAATTGTATATGTATGTCATGATTTTATAACACATGGCCTAAACAACTTGCATTTTATTTTATACTTATTAGATCTACGTACGTATAATATTGCATAAATGTGAATACAAAACAAAATGGTGCATAAGTTGTACTATATATTAAGGGCGATAATATTTACACCCCACAAAACACTAGGTTTCACTCCTACTTTTCAGTTGTCATTGAGAATCGAATAAAGTGCATGTTATTCGGTTCTTGATGATTGAATATAAGCTTGACAATGCCTTACTCAGCTCCTAAGCATCGAGTATACTTCTATTCGATCCTTTTAAGAACTGAATAAAAGGTACATTACTCGGTTCTCAATAATAGAATGAAAGTGAAAGTAAAATCAAGTATTTTGTGGAGTAAAATTATCAACCCCCCTCGCTCTATCTATATTATAAAATACCATGTTTGACCAATTTTTTCTCCAAAAAATATAAGAATCTAATGGTTAAAAATACACATGTTATGGTATGCATTAATTCTATACCATTGGATGAGTTTTATACACACATCAAGATGGCACATCAAAGTTAAAACACTCACACCAATAATATACATACAATAAACTCTCTCATACTAATAATTTTGTCTACATTAAAAATGCCATAACTTAAAATAATAAATTCAAAATTTAATAAAAAATTTAATATTTAAAATATACTAATCTAGATCAATTAAACAAGATCCATCATGACTATATAGTTATGCAAAAAACAAAATCAAGAAAAATTATTGTGTAACATTTAAGAACGTACGTTATGTGTTCGTACATTATTGATCATCTTAATCTATCATTTTTAGAACGTATGTTATGTGGTTGGATTATGATTAAAAAACTCTTTAAAAACATAAAAAACGAGTCAGTCCAATCTAGTATAATTTTAGTTTTTTCAGCATGAAGATATATTGAACTTACGTTTCAGTTGTTCACAATGTTAAACTAGACTAGACAATGGGGTCAAAATAGACTGATTGATTTTATCGATTTAAATTCGTCACACGTCAATTTTTTTATCCTATTACCAGATTTTTTTTATTTAACCGTGCCGGATGGCACGAGTATACCCTAGTATTTATATATGATAAAAGTGATCCCACTGTGTTTTTGTTTTGTTGGTAAAGCCATATAAAGGAAGAAAGCCGTTTTGATGAAGAAATTAACCACACGCTAGTAGTGTTGATTCCTAAAATCGAGAACTTGCAAACTACGGCTGAATTTAGATCGATATCGTTGTGCAATTTAGTCTATAAAAATCTTACAAAGGTTATTGTAAATCGCATTAAACCTTTACTATCCAAGCTTATAAATCCGACGCAATCCAGTTTTGTTTCGACGAGGCATTTGTCAAATATATATTCATGGTCCAGGAACTGGTTCATTTTTGGCTAAATAACAAAAATGTTAACGAACTTATACCTCTTTAGCATTTTGGTGAACAAACTGTTTTTTTGGTCATTCATGGAATGACACTTTTTATTTATTGTCAAATTGCTCCAACCGTCAGCTCCCATTTAAATTCACTAACATAATGCTGACGTGGAAAAAAAACTTCTTACACATGGTACAACTCAGCAATTTAGTGTAATGTGTGCTTAATTAACATGTGGAAGGAATGTGAAGCAAGTTGGCGAAAAAATTAACCATGGTTACGTTGTCTAACTTAACTACAAATAATATATTGGCTAAATAACAAAAAATGGTAACGAACTTAATTATACCTCTTTAGCATTTTGGTGACCAAACATTTTTTTTGGTCATTCATGGAAAAATACTTTTTATTTATTGTTAATTTGACCCAACCGTTAGCTCCCATTTAATTTCACTAACGGAACGCTGACGTGGAAATAAAAAATCCTAATTGGACATCTTGACTCTTAAAACTCATTAATTTCAAGCACGTGAAATAAGCATGCTTGATTAATTTCAAGACTTGCAAAGCAACATTGTATGAGTTGCATTGTATGTACAAAGATCTTCATAGCAGACATGAAGATTTGAAGCAGATGTTTGAAGTTGAAAAGAAAAAAATTGAAGATTTGGTGAAAATTATTAAGTTAAACAAGGAGGTCATATTAAGACTGTGCTACAATCCTACCGATGGGTGTCCAATTCCATCTAAGACTGTGAACCATTAAACTTATATTCCACAAGAACCGATGATATGATCTTCTGTGTGTAAGCTATACTATACACACAAAATTATCTACTATATGGAATAAAAGACAAACACGCATAATATTTAAATAAATAATATAATGCCCATTGCCCATAAAGATTCTCATTAAAATAGTAAAACCAAGTTTATAACATATCCAAACCAATAAGAAAATTATGGCTTTTAGTATATCACTCTAACATAAGCACCCTATTCATATCATTCCTATCAAAGTGAATAAGATACCCCTTTGACAATGAATAGTTTGTCAAACATGACTTCAACTGCTTAGGACTTCCAAATCTCATTCCAAGCACAGGCAAAAACTTTGATATATCAGTTTTGGGGCTGTAAATAGGATATAGGGGTTTCCTTTTTTGACTTTCATTATCACTCGAATAAGGGCTATCATAATCAGATGATTCAGGGTAATCAGTTTCACTACCCTCACTACCCAATGATCCCACTGGTTTTCATTGCTCATGTGACCCCTATTACCATAAATAAATTGAGTTTGAGATTGAGTTTGAGACAGAGTTTGAGTTTGAGTTTGAGACTGAATTTGAGATTGAGTTTGAGACTGAGTTTGATTAACATTAGATTCAATCTTTGAATTTTTTGCCTAACTTCAATCAATTCATCATCATCACTAATATGGTCAAGGCTATTAACAACACTTTCAGCATCACTTGAATCTGCATCGTCTTTATTCAGTTCATCACCACCTTCATTCATACCAAAAAATTCATTCACTTCATCACCACCTTCATTCACTTCACCTACATTACTACCCTCACTCTGTTCCCCACAGTGTTCTATATATATCTCTAGTAACCCAGTTTTTTTTGGCATCATTTAACATAGATTCAATTTTGTTATCGAATAGTAACAACCTAAGGCCACTGGCAAAGTTGCAATCAGGATCTTTATAATATAATTTGCTAAATGCTTTACACCCTAAGTCATCAACCAGGCCTTTTAACTCAAAAAATGACATCCTATCAGGATCCAAATCCTTAGACATGCTAACAAAACCACCACGATAATGAAGTGCAGGCTTACTGACAAAATTACCACCATGATGTATTTTTATAGTAAAAAGGTCCATACCTAAAAAAGAAAACAATAAAAAGTGAACAAATATACACACTGAGTAGTGCATTCTGGGCACTCAATATTGTATAAATAAACAAATTTGCAATGGGACCACAAACAATATAAAAGAAATAGATTTTTTTAATAAACTCTTACTTTGGAAAAAAAGCCTCTGTTTTAACAATACTCAAACAATGGAAAAACCCTAACCTTCAGATAATAATGGTGTAATGAAATCCCATTGAAATTACCATGGTGTAGTGTAATGACAGCCTTACCTTTGATTGATTAACACTAATCTTCAATAACAATTCATATTCTTCGTTTAATCTCCTTGAGTTTCTCACTGATCGGTCTCAAATGGCGTGTTTGGATGTAAAGGTCCATGGTTAATTTAAACGGGAGCTGACATTTGTAGTTAAGTTAGACAACGTAACCATGGTTAATTTAAACAGGAGTTGACATTACACTATCTAAACACGCCATTTGAGACTGATCAGTGAGAAACACAAAGAGATTAAACGAAAAATATGAATTGTTATTGAAGATTAGTGTTAATCGATCAGAGGTAAGGCTGTCATTACACTACACCATGGTAATTTTAATGGGATTTCATTACACCATTATTATCTGAAGGTTAGGGTTTTTCCATTGTTTGAGTATTGTTAAAACAGAGGCTTTTTTTTCAAAGTAAGAATTAATTAAAGAAATATATTCCTTTTATATTGTTTGTGGTCCCATTGAAGAAATTAAAGTTATGATATTTTTCAATTTGTAGGTTTTTCCCCGTTTGTCTCCACTGTAATTTCTTTTTTATTATTTGTGGTCCCATTGCAAATTTGTTTATTTATACAATATTGAGTGCCCAGAATGCACTACTCAGTGTGTATATTTGTTCATTTTTTTATTGTTTTCTTTTTTAGGTATGGACCATTTTACTATAAAAATACATCATGGTGGTAATTTTGTCAGTAAGCCTGCACTTCATTATCGTGGTGGTTTTGTTAGCATGTTTAAGGATTTGGATCCTGATAGGATGTCATTTTTTGAGTTAAAAGGCCTGGTTAATGACTTAGGGTGTAAAGCATTTAGCAAATTATATTATAGAGATCCTGATTGCAACTTTGCCAGTGGCCTTAGGTTGTTACTATTCGATAACAAAATTGAATCTATGTTAAATGATGCCAAAAAAAACTGGGTTACTAGAGATATATATAGAACACTGTGGCGAACATAGTGAGGGTAGTAATGTAGGTGAAGTGAATGAAGGTGGTGATGAAGTGAATGAATTTTTTGGTATGAATGAAGGTGGTGATGAACTGAATAAAGACGATGCAGATTCAAGTGATGCTGAAAGTGTTGTTAATAGCCTTGACCATATTAGTGATGATGATGAATTGATTGAAGTTAGGCAAAAAATTCAAAGATTGAAGTCTAATGTTAATCAAACTCAGTCTCAAACTCAAACTCAGTCTCAAACTCAGTCTCAAACTCAAACTCAAACTCAAACTCAAACTCAGTCTCAAACTCAGGCTCAAACTCATTCTCAAACTCAATCTCAAACTTAATTTATTTATGGTAATAGGGGTCACATGAGCAATGAAGAACCAATGGGATCATTGGGTAGTGAAACTGATTACCCTAAATAATCTGATTATGATAGCCCTTATTCGAGTGAAAATGAAAGTAAAAGAAGGAAACCCCTAAATCCTATTTACAGCCCCAAAACTGATATATCAAAGTCTTTGCCTGTGCTTGGAATAAGATTTGGAAGTCTTAAGTAATTGAAGTTATGTTTAACAAATTATTCAGTGTCAAAGGGGTATCATATTCACTATGATAGGAATAATAGGAATAGGGTGCTTGCATTTTGTGCAGATGGTTGCCCGTGGAGATTGTATGCTACATATATACAAGATGAGAGATCCTTTCAGATTAAGTCATATAAAGATGAGCATAAGTGTGTGAGAAGTTTCAAACTCTTACTTGTAAATTCCACATGGTTAGCTAAGCAATATAGTAACAAGATCACTAGTAATCCTATATGGAAATTAAAAGACATGGCTGATGTGTTAGAGAAATATTCATGTAATGTGAGCTTATCTCAGTGTTGTAGGGCTAGAAAGAGGGCTTTGGGCGAGGTTGAAAGATCTTTAAAAGATCAGTATGCCAGGCTTTAGGATTATGGTGCAGAACTTTTATGATCAAATCCAAATAGCACAATAAAAATGTGTTGATAGACCTGATCCTAATGGTCCTTTATATTTTCAAAGGATGTATATTTGTATTGATGCACTTAGGAAGGGTTGGCTTAAGGGTTGTAGACCAGTTATAGGTCTAGATGGGTGCTTCTTAAAGTCATATTGTTGTGGTGAGTTGTTGACTGTTGTTGGGAGGGATGAGAACAATCAAATGATCACAATTTCTTGGGCAGTTGTAGAGGTTGAAAGCAAAGACTCTTGGTCATGGTTTATTGAGCTTCTTTTAAATGATCTGGGGGTACAAAGTGAAGGGAATAGATGGATTATAATCACTGACCAACAGAAAGGCCTTGTGCCTGCAATTCATGAGTTTTTACCACTGGCTGAGCATAGTGTTGTGCTCGGCACATCTACTTAAATATGAGAAAAAATATACATGTGTAGAACTCAAGTCATTGTTTTGGCAAGCAGCCAAGAGTGGGACTCTAGAACAATTTGAAGAAGTGATGGCTGAACTTTATGAAACTGATAAGGATGCGTTTGCATACTTAATGAAGCAAGATCCCAAGACATGGTCAAGGGCTTTTTTTACTACATATTCTAAATGTGATGCAGTGGAAAATAACATGTGTGAGACATTCAATGGCTCCATAGTTGAGGCAAGACACAAGCCAATCATTGGGATGTTAGAGGAGATAAGGCTAGCCAACATGGTTAGGATGCAAAAAAAGAGGGAGGCAATCAAGAAGTAGGGTCATGTTTTATGTCCAAAAGCTGAAGAAAGACTTGAAAAGAACAAATTGGACCACAGGTGCCTCTTTAAACTGAGCTTATTATTTTTCTAGAACATACTACTCAATGCATATATTTATTACATTTTGTTATTATTTATTACATAGGTTTTGAAGTATAACCTATAATGGAAAGTCACAATTTGAGGTGAAGAATAGGAATATTGGGTTTGTTGTTGATTTGAAGGTAATGACTTGCTCATGCAAAATATGGGAACTAAGTGTGATCCCTTGCTGCCATGCTATTTCAGCAATATATTACTTGAAGGATGATCCTTACAAGTATGTTTCTGAATGCTATCAAGTAAAGTACTGCACTGCTGCGTATGGGGTACACATGAAGTTATGTTACTCCCTCCTACTAGGAGGATGCCTGGGAGACCTTGTCATGCAAGAAAAAAGGGTGCACATGAAGAGCCTAAAAAGAAGAATCATAAAGTTAGCAAAAAAGGTAGAAAGATGCAATGTCAAAATTGAAAGCAGTATTCCATTTCATATTCCATTTGTACCATTTGCCTGCATTTGTACCATTTGATGCTCCATTTTAAATGGTCACGGGTGAAAAGAAAGCAACCAATTACAAGCACAATACAAAGTTCAGCAACTCAGAGAAATGTGAGACAAAGGAAATATCAAGTACCTAATGGATATGGTGTTTATATTGCCCCTGAAACTGGGAATACTTATGTTAGGGTAAGTTTGAGTTTATGTTTTGTATTATGAAACTGATATGTATTTTTTTATATATATGGTTTGAGTTTGTGTTTGTGGTTTAATAACTAATTTGTTTGTTAATATTATAATAGACACCGGGACAAGGTAAACCAGTGCGGCTTAATGGCCTACCATCCACTTAAAACTCCCAAAATGATCCAAGAAGTCAAGTCACTGGAACTCAAGCTTCATGAACAACAGATGACATACTAAAGTGCAAAGTGCTGTATGAAGTAGTTTGATAATCATAGAAATAGAGAATATCCCAATGGAAGCAGTTTTTGTTAATATTATAATATAAGCAATTTTTTGGTTATACAAGTAGAAAGACTTGTTAATATCTTTTTCGTCATCCTATGATGTAAACAAAGATGCAATTTCTGTTAACAGGGTGCTGGACTTTTTTGTTAATGTAATGGATATGTACTCTGTTTTTTTTATTAATGTAATGGATATGTATAGGGTGTTTTTTTGTTAATGTAATGGATATGTACTCTGTTTTTTTTTTGTTAATGTAATGGCTATGTACTCTGGTTTTTTTGTTAATGTAATGGGTTCATTTGCTTTTAATGTAATTACACTTTTTGTTAATATATACTATTTTTTTTAAGTCATACATTTAGTAAAGTAATGGATTTATTTGGTAATACTCTGATTCATTTCCATTCAACCAAACAGTAAGTACATACAAAAGGCAAATTACAGGATAACAATTTTCCATTATTTCAGTTCTTAATCCAAACCCACCAGATCAAAACGCAAACTAGAATTACAATAATTTTTTTTTAAATTAGAATTCATTCCCTTCTCTTTTCTTACTATGACCTCCTTGTTTAACTTAATAATTTTAACCAAATCTTCAATTTTTTTCTTTTCAGCTTCAAACATCTGCTTCAAATCTTCACGTCTGTTATGAAGATCTTTGTACATGCAATGCAACTTATACAATGTTACTTTGCAAGTCTTTAAGTCATCATCATCAATCCATTTAAAGAATTTACATGGTCCCACTCGGTAGTTCCTACAACCTGCGAATCTCTTTCCGGGGTTTTCTCTTGTCCAAGAAACTTTTATTGGTGCAGGGTATCCACAATTGCATGTCCATGTCCAGTGATTATTGCCATAGTTGGAAGAGTTAGAGGAGCTGCTAGAAGCCAAAGCCCTAGAATTTGGGGACAAATAATTAGGTCAAAATAAACAAACATCAAACACAAATAAACAGACCATAAATGGAGAAAACCTCGTGAATGGAGAAACCTGATGGAAAAGAAGGAGAAAAATGAGGATAAGAAACCCGTCTGAATTTTTGGAGCCAATGAGGAGAAGAAAGATGAGCTCTGCAAATGGATGAAAATGACAAACTCAAAGGGATGGGGTTTTAATTAATCAAGCATGCTTATTTCACGTGCTTGAAATTAATGAGTTTTAAGAGTCAAGATGTCAAATTAGGATTTTTTATTTCCACGTCAGCGTTCCGTTAGTGAAATTAAATGGGAGCTGACGGTTGGGTCAAATTGACAATAAATAAAAAGTATCTTTCCATGAATGACCAAAAAAAAGTTTGTTCACCAAAATAAGAGGTATAAGTTCGTTACCATTTTTTGTTATTTAGCCTTTTTGTTATTGCTTTTTCCAAAATTTAGTAAGAATTAATATAATAAATTTTTGTACGTAAATTAATGTATGAGTTGTACAAATGAGTGTGATTTCCCCCTTTAAAGCCCTTTCTTTTGTAAATATTATAAACAAAAGGGAAATAGGACAAATAAGCTCTTTAGGCGATAATTCTTGAGAAAAAAAAATTAGGAGGTGATGACGAGGGCCACTTGACCAAATTATCAACATATGACTAAACGATAACGAAAGCCTTATCCACAATACACACACGCTACGCTAATCTTGCCATCGCGTCTAATGCTAAAATTGTGATTAATTTAACAAGTTTCCCTCTAATTATTTTCCATATTTAAATATTATCATTGATCTAACTCCTTTAACAAAATTCAAAAATAATTTTGTGGGTGACAGAAGTCTGACCAAGCCCAACTTAAAATAAAATCGGCCCAAACCAGTAGACTCAATAACCAGACGTGTCAATGGAGGTGTTAATAAACTGTAAATTTGCAGTAACGAGATGGGATTTTTGTTTGTGGGGTAAGTTCCTCTGGTAGCTGTTATACCCAGTCCGGCAGTACGTCCTCCCTAGTGTGTGATGACCTCCTTGGTGTATGATGATGGTGGTGTTCACTTGGCTCAAATAACCTAATTCAGAATTGTTACAATGGCGATAATGGTTTGCTTTAGGAGAATACTAGTGATTACATAGGTTAACAAGATTTAGAATCCCCTCTAAGTCAGCTCTCCCTTTCTATTTATACGTATATAATTAGGGTTACAATGCTCATTAGGTTAACAGTAAAATGATTATAAAGGATATAACTTTTTCACTAAACTTTCCCTTTTCACGTGTGGAGTGTATTTTAATCCATAACTAACTTTACACTTTACAGGTGTCCATCTAGCATTTGCATTGGCGCCTCTATCAGCAACAGGCACTAAACATGCCTATGAATGATGTTCGTTTCTCATTAGTTGAGATGACCATATCGGCACTCTCGTTATCTTCGGTCTCGAAGTCATATTTAGCTAACATATTTTTACTTGGCTGGACACTCACCGCTTCATCCGTTGGTTGTGGATCCTTGTTCCTTATTTGAACTTTTTCTAGCTAGAGATATATGCTCGGTGAATCCTGGACTAGCTATCGAATAACTAGCCCAAATCAGGGTTCTAATTTTATACTCCCACAAATTTAAAGAACTGTCGATTTTATCTACTAAATGCTAATATTTGCGACATGAGTTGTGATATTAGGTTAAAAACAGAAAATGGGTTACGTAATTCCTTCTTTTAATTATCTTTGAGATTTTCCAATATTAAAAACTAATTGATATTTGTTAACTTTTGCGGGGAGGGGAAAAGGAAGCTTTCGAACATATTTCAATCACCTATGACCTTTTTGTTATAAAGATAAGAAATATGCTAACTTAACACAAGAGCTATATATATATACCCTTAATATTAAAGATTAGTTACTGGCCTGGCTACGCGGTAAATGTATTTGTATGGCAATCACCTATGACCATTCATTTCTCTTTGTATGGCAATCAACCAAAACTTGCTGGCCATGATATATATATATATATAATGTGTGTGAAACTGTGAATGGTGCTGATCGAGCATGGAAAGAGCCTTAAAAAGTTACTCAAGATCGACGTACATTATGACATATATGTTAATTAGTTATTAGTAAATTGTTGGTCAATAATTAATAATGGAGTTTTCGACACTTTAGTCCCTTGAAGTTTGCTCCAATTGTTACTTTCGTCCCTAAACTTCATTTTCTGAGTTTTCACACCCCAATGTTTCCACCGCACTTCACTTTAGTCCTTCGCTCCACTTTCTGTTAAATACATGGACGGAGAATGTTATGTTGGATGGGTAATTTGGTCCATTTGCCATTAATTTTTCCCTCCAAAATGAATAAGTTTGCTCCTTAATTATTCCCTCCAAAATGAATACGTTTACTCTTAAAAAACTTAACTTAAGATAAAATTTTAAACTAAATATTTAAGAACTCCAACCAAATGGACCATTTATTTAATTAAATTGTTTATTTGAGACCTAACAATTAATTAAAAAGAATAAATTGGCATATATGCTCTTTAATTAATATCGGCCTCGAGCTGAGCTTGAGTGACAATATAGATTCATGAACTGATTTGCCAAAATTGTACAAGTTGCTCTTTTTAAAATTGATATTTTATTTATTTTTCTTTATACTTTCAATTATTAGTCACATTAATTAGCAATTATTTTTCTATTTTTTTATTTTAATAAAATAACTCTCTAGGAGTTTCAGAAATTTTGATGAAATTACTATTTTTTTTATTTGACAAAAGATGAACTGATAATTATATGACTTACTAATTAATATGCATGTCATAAAAATTTTGGTTTTTTTCCCATTTGACCCAAACCCGTAAAGCCGTAACTCATATACCATCTTCGCACATGTGAACTCCACACCCGTGGCTCTACCCATTAGCCTATTGACCAACATAAACATCACCAGTGTAAAATCTATACATACCAAATCCATGCCTAAAGACCCTGAATATATTGCCCTCTATATCTACTCCCCCTAGCCCATGTTTTTACCCCATACCCATCATATTTTCCATTATATGCATCTCCATTGCTGTATGCCTGTACCCAACACCCACTCCCAGAATGAGCCCTTTTCTGAATTTTTTTGCCACTTGCCACTTGGAGTTCACACGTGCGAAGATGGTATATGAGTTACGGCTTTATGGGTTTGGGTCAAATGGGAAAAAAACCAAAATTTTTATGACATTTATATTAATTAGTAAGTCATATAATTATCAGTTCATCTTTTGTGAAAATAAAAAAAAAATTAGTAATTTCATCAAAATTTCTGAAACTTCTAGAGAGTTATTTTTTTAAAATAAAAAATAGAAAAATAATTTCTAATTAATGTGACTAATAATTGAAAGTATAAAGAAAAATAAATGCAATATCAATTTTAAAAAGAGGAACTTGTACAATTTTGACAAACCAGTTCATGAATCTATATTGTCACGCAAGCTCAGCTCGAGGTCAACATTAATCAAAGAACATATATGCCAATTTATTCTTTTTAATTAATTGCTCGATCTCAACTAAACACTTTAATTAAATAAACGGTCCATTTGGTTGGAGTTCTTAAATATTTAGTTTAAAATTTTATCTTAAGTTGAGTTTTTTAAGGAGCAAACATATTCATTTTGGATGAAAAAATTAAGGAGCAAACATATTCATTTTGGAGGGAAAAATTAATGGCAAATGGACCAAAATACCCATCCAGCATAACATTCTCCGTCCATTTATTTAACGGAAAGTGGAGCGAAGGACTAAAGTGAAGCGCGGTGGAAACATTGGGGTGTGGAAACTCAGAAAATGAAGTTTAGGGATGAAAGTGACAATTGGGGCAAACTTCAAGGGACTAAAGTGTAGAAAACTCTTAATAATGATTTTAACTACTTTGTAAAGAGGTCCCCATTTTGAGCAAATAATGTATTTTGTGGACGTTTGTATGTCTTAATTAAGTGGTTGTTGATCCATTATAAATGGCTAGCTAGTTAGCAGATGGAAATATATATATATATATATATATATATTAAAATCTACATTTTTAATTAGAGAATTACTCATGTTTATGGCACTGTCTAAACGTACACCAGCTAGCATTTATGTCTATGTCGCCATCTACAGCATAATATAATTAAATTATAAGACGATATTTTTGCAAATATTTATTATATTGGAAGAATTGAAGCTAGCTAGTGAATTAGTTGGCCTGTGTTTTGGTACAAACTAGAGTTTCAAAAAACTAGCAGTATATACGTACGTGTACGTGAACGTGAAAAATGACCACACACACACATATATAGCTAGAAAGTTAAGTATTTATCTAATAATTGATGCTGCTCACAAGTGTATATATCATCACTTTCAAACCAATTAAAAATAAAGAACTTGCACACAATAATAGTACTGCATGCAGACTTTCATGAAACAGGTTTACCAATTAGTTTCCTTTTAATTCAGACAAATCATATTCCTTCTATCGCTAGCTGTTCTTGGACGTACAAGAATAATTAATGCTGATCAAAACCCACAATTAATTAATTAATACTCGATATGATCGATCTGACCAGAAAAAAAAAATATCACAAACCACCCCGGCCCCTAGCTAGCTAGCTCCCTCCGATAAATTAAGTTAAAAGTCGATCAAATTTGTTTATAGAGTAATCTTTTGCGCGCCACTCTATATATATAGGCTTAACGTACGTACTGTACGTATCAAGATTAGTGTGGTAGAGTCTAGTCCGAGCTAGTTGTCTTCATAAACCCAACCGAACTTCTCCAAATAAGGATTCACTAGTGTTTTTGGAGGGTAATTACCAATAGAATCCCCCCAAACGTTACCACCACCCAAATCCCTAAGAACCTCCCACAAACAACTATTACACTTAAAACCAGATCCAAAACCTATCATCAAAACCCTATCGCCTTTCTTCAACCTATTCTTCGCTTCCATGTACCCCAACACGTACCACAAACTACTCGCTGACGTGTTCCCAAATCTATGCAGTGTCATTCTCGACGGCTCCACGTCTTTCTCGCTCAGCTCCAAGCTCTTCCTTATCCCATCGATCACAGCGGTCCCACCTGGATGCAGGCAAAAATGATCCACACCAGTTTTGAAATTCAAACTCACTTTTTTACTCACTTTAGAGTAGCGTTGAACAAAATTTGTCACACTACTTAACAAAATGTAGCGAACGAGCTCTCCAAGCGGCAACACCCTTGGGGCTAGATCTCTTAGGTTCTCGGCAAAGGCTTTTGAGGCTGACTTCGTAAGGCTCTTACTGAGGAAAAACCCTAGGCGACCATGGTCATCCTCCTGCTGCTTGCAGCAGCTATGCGCTTCGTCCATTGCCCCCAAATGTGTTCTAATCAAACACTTTAAACTAAATGCGGATCGTTTTTTCATTGCTTTGTTGTTCGTGAGTAAAATGGAACATCCACCGGATCGGAACAAGCAGTTGGTGAGAATCATTGATTTCTCGCTGCCAGTGTACCAATTTGGAGCTATTGATTCCGAGGTCAAAACAATCGCGAATGAATTTTTGCAAGTTTTGAAAATGTTTCGAACTATATCAATCGATATGATGCTAGCACTACATCCCATACCAGAGAGATTAAACGCTTTAATGTCTTCTCTCATCTTGTAATGATTGACTATTCGAGATGTTAATGAAGGGACCGAAGCAAGCATTGATACATTCACAACGAGTATATCGATTTCTCGTGGCGAGACTCCACTTTTGTGAAAGAGATTGTCGAGTGTGCTGATGAAGAATTCGTCCATCTCTGAGATTCCGTCAGCGATGGTCGGAGATTCTTCACGGCCGGTGATGATGTTTCTCGGTCCGTAAGTTTCCTCGCCGAGGCCGGAGTTGACAATGGCACGCAAGAGGAACTTGTACTGCTCGTTGCCGAGGTTTTTGTTGCGCATAATGATGTCGCCAGAGAATTCGGTCGTGAGTTTCCGGTCATTTGAAGGCTTGAAGCACTCGTAGTGCATAATGTAGCAGCATTGGATTCTCCGTTGCTGAATTAACTTACACAATTGGAACAAACTGTATGTTACTGGAAGCACCAATACTACTATTATTAGCGAATCCATATATTTGTGTGAGAGGGAGAAAGATGGAATTGGGTGTGTCAGATGTTTGATGAAATGACCGAACAACTCTTTGTGTACATATAGAGGCGCGCCATGCAGCAATGGGCAGTTGAGCAGCAAATGCAAGCTAATTATTAAAACGCGCTTTATATTGCAGCTTTTAGCCTTTATGACCTTTTGTAAGCTGTGGGTACGTTTTAAAAGCTTATAACAATCTTCGGTGAATAATAATGGCTGTATTGCATGTACACGTACGGCTTATAAAGCATTTATACAGTCGTGGAATTATCCGTGTAAGTCTTGAAGTTTCATAACTAACCGAAACTCTAATGTTTTCATTCTTTCCGTGTGTGTATAAGCTTTGTTTTAAGATCATTTAATCCGTCATTACCGCAAAACTGGTTCACAAGTTCGTCTTTCTATATACTAGCTTAATGCTGAACTGAGAACTACTAAATGGTGCTAATGAAGTATCATGCATGAGAGCAGTAGCTAGAGAGTAGTTGTTGACATATAAAACTCTTCTCTCTCTCATCTTAGGCTCCATTTGATTGCAAAGATGAAAAAGAAAAATAAATTTAGTTAGTTTAATTTGTGTGAAAAGATAGAAAATAAGGTGAGGGATGTTACTCATTTTATTTTATGAGTATATATATATATATCTTCCATTCTTCAATATTTTTGGTGAAAAATTTTTACTCACTACTAAATAAAGAAAATTTATTTATGGAAAATTTAAAAATCAAGAGAATATCGTATTTATCACTCAGCTTATTTTTCATCTTTTCACAAAAACTAACTTAATTTATTTTATTTTTCCACCTTGCAATAAAACGGAGCCTTATTAATGATTCAACGGATCAAAATTCATGGCCATTATTTAATTTGAAGTGTTTCTATTGGAACACCCTAAACTTGGTTAAGTGGCGAACTTGAGTCATAATATATATACACAAATATCTCATGAATCAGGTCACGAGCTCGAGCTTCATGAAATGCAAAATTACAAAAAATATCTTGTGAATCCTTTAATCCTTGACTTGTACTTGTGAGACGTTAAAAGAATCAGAGTCACATGCATGTTAGTTTTGGGCATTATGTATGACAGAGAGGCAGTAAATATGACCTCAAGGTTTTGTTCTGGTTGGGTCATGTGTGGAAAGTGATCCAAGGCTATATACAGGGAAGCAGATTCATTACATACACAGCTTGCAAATTAATAGAGGCAGGCTGGACCATTGGAAATCGAATTAATTTCTGATCGATCGAATTCAACAAAAAGAATTGAACCTCGATGTACATATACATATACATATTGCTTTATAAATGTAACCCTAACTACTCCGATCCTACTTGTGGAGATATATATGTAGGTGAAACATGAAACATGGGTGGATATAGGATCTAAATTGATGTTTCTATTTTAATTTATCACCATTTAAACTGTCATTGAAAAAAAAAAAAAACAAAACAAAACCTCATATAAATTTTTTATATGTTAATATTAATAAAAAAGATAATAAATTTCCAATATCAAGCAAGCCAGCTCCAAATATATATGACGGTTTTATTTCCCTTATAAACAAACACACAGGTTATATCCCTAGCTACCATTCTTGGACTCCTGTCAAAGTTGCTACATATAATTGTAGAATAATATACGCACGTTAAACATACTGATACATCGACCAAATTAATTTAACTCTGCTAGCGGTAATTCATGCATGTACATCAAAATCCTTGTTTATAGTAAAATAATTAATCGTGCCTATGCATTACTAAAGGTCATACTTATAACCGAGGGAGGTCTGAGTCTCTTCCTTAATTCTACAAATAAAGAAAAACCTTCCCCTCCCACCCCATAAGTTGAACCCTTGATCTCAAGGTAAGGGTGGAGGTTGCTTACCACTGAATCAACCCCTCTTACGATTTGCTTAAACACCAATTATAAATCTTTGTCATATCATATTACTTTCTTACAAGTTTTATTAATGCTAAGCATATTTTGACAACGTTGGAAACGGTGGTAGTCGACCTTGAGAGCTCCAAATCGATCTCAAGTTATTCCGGTAACAGTCTTATACTACTGTGTCAAAAAGTTTGGTTATATAAGAAAGTATATATGCTGACTAACCAACTGTGCCAAATATTTAATATAATTGAAATGGCACCTTTTTTTTTGTGCCATAAAGTACTTTCATACAGGCGTCACTCGCTCCCGCCAAGGTTTGCAGGACTACTATTTTATTATTTGAGACGGTAACAGAAAAAGCTATGCCACACACCTCAATTTTTTTTTAATACTTGTGCCATAAAGTTTCACTTTTGGCAAATTTTATTCATATGCGTACAGAAATTAGGGCTCAACTAACTCTCTCAATATGCCGCGCCTCTTCTCTCTCTCCGTTGAATCTCACTCGTTCTCTCTCTCTCTAGTTGAATGTAGCCCCTTCTCTCTCTGTTGAATCTCGCCCCTTCTCTCTCTCTAGTTGAATATCGCTCTCTGTTGAATCTCGCCCCTTCTCTCTCTCTAGTTGAATATCGCTCTCTAGTTGAAAATAGTGAATTTATGGTCTTATTTAGAGGCATGCAAAAACCAATTCGAATTGAATAATAATTTTTTTTTTCCAATTTTTATATGTATAAGGTCCAGTCTAATCTAATTATTAGTGAACCAAAATATTCCAATTTTCAGTCTTATCAGTAAAAATACTTATAAAATTGGACCAAAATAGTTTAATTTTCAGTCTTATAAATAAAAATACTTATAAAATTGAACCAGACCAACTATATATGTATATTTTAAAAAATTGTATATCTTGGGAAGAGGAGAGTGTTTAGTTAATTATTTTTTTTCCTTTTCCCTATTCCTTAATCACCCATTTTCTTCCACCCGTCCCATATTGTCCCCTACATGGCAACCCATCTTTCTCTGTCCTTTTTTTTTCTTCTCTCTCATTGCTCTCTTCCTCTCTCATGTGAAGTCTCTCTCTTTTGCATTATTCAAATTTCCCCATCAATCCTTCATCCATTCTCCTCTCTCTCTCTCAAGGATGAAGAAGACCTATGGAAAATTAACAAGATTGAAGAAATTGAAGGGCTGAGTTCACTCTCTTCTTCTATCTCTCTCTGTATATGCGTGTATATACAATATTTAGACATGTTTAGATCTAGATAATTATAACATGATTCTGTATATATGAATGTATAATAGATCTAGATAATTAGACATGTATACACATGTTTAGATCTAGATAATTATACAATATTTTCATGATTCTGTATATATTATAAATGTTTGTGTGTATTGATTTGTTGGTTGTAACATGAATGTATAGATCTAAATATGTATTGATTTGAGTTTTTCCCTAATATGAAAGCAATTTTTGTCCATTTTATTGCTTCATTTAATCAAGTTTTTGTTCACTAATGCTAAACTGATTGGACCGATTGATCGAAATTGGACCATTCAAATTGGTCTGGTTTGATTCAGTATTTGAGGATATTTCGATCCAGTCTGGTCTAGAAAATTTTAGGATTGAAGTGTTCAATCCGGTCCAAAAACATGGTAAACGGTCGGTTGATCGGACCGTGAACACCCCTAGTCTCATCTTTATACTAAAGATCTCTCTCCTTCGGTTCATCATCTGAATCACTGATCTAACCCTCTCATCTCCATCTATGGCATGAATCACTTATACTTAGAAAGCCCTAAATCTAGTATATATGAAAAGTCTTAAATCACGATTTATGCTTAAAATCTAGTATGAATAAAAAAGCCTTAAATCTACGAGATTTATGCTTAAAGTCTACTATACGTACGTAAAAGCCGTAAATCTACAAGATTTATGCTTAAAGTCTAATACATAAAAAGCCTTAAATCTTGAAATATAGTATACACATTGCTCTCCATTTATGCTTAAAATTAGGATTCTGCTTCATTTTGTCACCTATTTTATTTCAATCAATGCTTTATGTGAAAACTGAAGTATATTGAGAAAATAGTACGCTGTGGACATGTTTTTACCATCTTTGGTTTCAATCAACAAATTCGTGGGGAACTTAAGCCATCTGGGGAAAGGACAGGTGCAAGCAAGGAAACTCATTTGGTTTTGCTTTCCAGGTTAAAGAAAGAAAAAAGAAAATAATTACTAATTTAGTCACCGCGTACATCGTAAATCCCTTATTAACTAGAAGCTTTTTATCGTGTTTAGATATCACTGGCAATATGATACTTCAGCGTATTTTATAAATTTGCACCATCATGTCTTTATTTAGTTGATGACCTTCAAAACGAAATTATTGACACCACATTTGGGTTATATATATTGATTCCAAGGCCATTTGAGATAAAGTCATATAACCAAATCTTATAATTTAGGATTCTTACTAATAATCGAGTAATTTTCTTATGTGAAATGATCCACAAACTTTGTTGCTTTATTTTAGAAGGGAAAGAATTTGGGAAGCAATTATTCTTGATATTCTCCCAAAAAGGTTGGGCCATGCAAAAAAGGTAAAAATACATTCCGTGTACGTGGAATTATTCATTTCATGCTATTGGTATCTAGAATGGAGTCTAATCGATCATGATACGTGATGTAATATATAATACATTCACATATATTGAGTGCAATGAACCATTTAGTTTGTAGAAAAATACAGTTATAAGTGTACGTAAAAGCAAAATTTAAAACTTGACTGCAAACAACAACAATAGATTAAGGGAAGGCTCATACAATACTTTGTTCAAACATGTCTATTGTCTGCTCTATTTTTGCCTCCACCCTCTACTTTACTAGTACCACCCAAATCGATCAAAGCTCTCCATGTTATATTAGCATGTTTTATTTACATTTATTCATCCTTTTATCAAGGCTCATACAGTACTTTATTATGATTAGTTTGAAGTTAATTTGAACGCTTTTTTGGTTATTACAATTATAACCATGTTCTTAACCATGCATCCTTGTTTCATGTATGCGTTTTTTTCAATATATGAGTCATGTTATAAATTGTGGGTTATGTTTAGTTTTAATGGAATTTGGATGTTTTTGATTCGGGACGACTGAATTTGGTAAATGGAGATTTTTTTTTCCTTTATCTGTTATTCTTACCGTTTGTTGTTGCATTTATTATTTGAAGAACGGCTGGCAAGAATGGGATGTAATGTAAGGACACTCCGTAAATATTGTTAAGTTTAGAGAAAAGAAAAATATTTTTACCATCTAAGAATGGGGCTCTATTTATAGAGTTGAACAAGACGAAAGAGAAAACCTAGTCTAACAAGGAAAAGGAAAGCTAATCCAACAAGAAAACAAAGGCGAAATAAATAAATAATAACTTTAACACCCCCCTCAAACTCAAGAAGGCTTAGAAATCATTCGGAGTTTGTAAACGAGAAAGTGAAAACGGGCGGTCACATGAGACTTGGTAAATAGATCAGCAAGTTGATACTCAGACGAGACGAAAGGCAAACGAATAGTGCCATGAGTGTAGTGATGTCGAACAAAGTGGCAATCAACCTCAATATGCTTGGTGCGTTCATGAAAAACATCATTATGAGCTATCTGAATGGCACTTCGACTGTCACAAAATAATGGCGTAGGAGTAGGAACGTCAATTCCCATATCTTTAATCAACCAGCGAAGCCAAACAATTTTAGAAGTTGCATGTGCAAGGGCGCGATACTCAGCTTCAGCACTAGAACGGGCACTAGAACAGGCAATCACAGTTTGTTTCTTACTTTTTTACGCGATGAGAGAATCACCTAGAAAAACACAGAATCCTGTTGTAGATCGACGATCAGTTATATCACCCGCCCAATCGGAGTCGAAATATCCTTGTAACTCAAGACTGGAAGTGGATGAAAAATGTAACCCTGGAATAGTGTCCCTTTAAGGAACCGAATGATGCAGAGAACAGCAGCAAAATGAACAGAGCGTGGTGCGGACATAAACTGGCTTACAATATGAACAACGTAACTAATATTTGGCTGTGTGATGGTGAGATAGTTAAGACTGCCAACACGTTGGCGATATAAAGTAGGATTAGGTTGCAAAGTCTCGTTAGAAGCACAGAGTTTGACATTCATTTCAAGTGGAGTATCGGGAATCTTGTTGTTAGTTAAACTAGCTCGCTGAACAATGTCGGAAGCGTATTTTACTTGAGAAAGAAAGTAACCAGTAGACAAACGATCAACCTCAATACCGAGGAAGTAGCGAAGAATTCCCAGATCTTTCATTTCAAAACAAGAGCACAGATAGGTCTTGAGCTTGCATATTTCATCAAAATCATCCCTAGTGATAATCATATCATCGACATAAATGAGAAGAACAACAATGCCTTGTGAAGAGGAACATGTAAACATTGCTGAATCATGAGCACTTTGTGAAAAACCATGGTGAATAACGGCTGTGGAGAACTTTTCAAACCAGGCTCTGGGTACTTGTTTAAGACCATAGAGAGCACGACGAAGTTTACAGACTTACCCAGGAGAGTGAGGTAGCCCATTAGGAGGCTGCATATATACTTCTTCGGATAGGTCGCCGTGAAGGAAAGCATTTTTGACATCCATCTGGTGAATCGCCCACTTACGGATAGAAGCAACTAAAATAAGTGTGCGAACTATGGTCATACGAGCTACGGGAGCGAAAGTTTCTTCATAATCAATACCATATTCCTGGGTAAAACCTTTTGTAACAAGACGAGCTTTGTAACGATCAACATTGGTTTTAATCTTGTATACCCATTTGCTCCCAACAACAGATTTTCCAGCAGGTAAAGGAACAAGGTCCCATGTATTAGTTTGCTTTAAGGCAGCAAGTTCATCGGCCATAGCTTGTTGCCAAAGAGGATCGGTGGATGCTTCGCGATAAGAGGATGGCTCATGTAGGGACAGCAGGGCGGAAAGAAAACAGTGATAATCTGATAACTTAGCTGGCGACCGACGATCTTGAGTTAGTCGAAGTGGAAGATCGCTGTTAGGACATGCATAGTCAGGGCAAGACATAGAGTTGTCAGCAGTTGAGCTATCAGACACTAAGGGAATGGGGTTAGCCGGTACTGGATCAGGGACAGATATTTGAGTGGGTGAAAGATGAGAGGCTTCTATCGGCGAGGACTGGGGAATGGATCAACAGGCAGAGCAGGTTCAATGGATAAGGTGGGATTTTGGGCCAGAGTGTAATATGGAGTATTTTCCCAAAAAGTAACATGTCGGGAAATGCAAAGTCTTTTGGTAATGGGATCGTAGCAGCGATAACCCTTTTGTTGAATTCCATATCCTTAGAAAACACACACAGAGCTTTTTGGTGTGAGTTTGGAACGCTCTCTTTTGGGAAGTAATACAAAACAGGTAGATCCAAAGACATGAAGTTCGGAATAATCAGGACGAGTTTCATAAAGACGCTCAAAGGGAGAAATACAATTTGTAACAAGAGATGGAATGCGGTTTATAATGAATATAAAAGTATAGATGGCTACTCCCCAAAAAGTGGAAGGGACAGAGGACGACACAAGGAGAGTACGGGCAGCTTCGACAAGATGACGGTATTTACGTTCTGCAATGCCATTTTGCTGGGGAGTGTCAGGATAGGATAATTGAGGAAGAGTCCCTTGAGATTTGAGAAAGTCAAGGAAAGGTTTGGACAGATATTCGCCTCCGGAATCAGAACGAAAAAGTTTGATAGTTTTAGAAAATCGAGTTTTAATCATGGTGGCGAATTCAATATAAATTTTAAGAAAATCGGAATGAGAGTGAAGCAAATAAGTCCAACTATAGCGAGAGTAATCATCAACAAAAATCACATAATATAAGGCACCCCCCATAGAAGCAATAGGAGCTTTACCCCACACATTAGAATGCACAAGATCAAAAGGAGAAGATGAAACTGTAGGACTATTATTAAAAGGTAGAGTTGGTTGTTTGGCCAGTTTACAAGCTGTTGACCTTAAAGTCAATTAATCTTATTTTGATAATTACAATAAGTTAATAAAATGTTATTTAACTAGGTTGTTCCAATGATGATAGCCATTTTAACCGATATATCTTCCGACCAAGTGTAACTTCAAACCGAAGCAATCAAAATTTCACACAAGCTTTACAAACGCCTCTACTCACAAGAAATGAACTCAAGTGATATACATGTGCTATACAAAGCCAAGAAAAGATCTAGATCATCAAGAAAGTGAAGATATGCACAAGAATGATCTCCAGATGTTCTACAAGTTATCAAAACCAACAAAGGATCAAGAATATCAAACATGTAAAGATACACACAAGAAAATCAAGCATCACGGAGATTCGAATTATCATTAAATGGAGTGAGTGCTTAGATTTTATGTAAAGATACTTTATTGATCAAATCCCTATAGCTCAAGCATATTCTTGTATCTTTTAAAGATTGATTCAAACTAGCTTGAAATTGAATTTCTTTGAAAAACACCATTTTACAAAAACCGAGTTTCAAAATAAATTCATATTAATTTTAAATGATCATATTTTAAGCTATAATAAAAATAGGTATCTTAGAAACATATATTTGAGGTTCAAAAATCATTAGAATTTTATTTAGAACTAAATTGTTAAATTGCAAAAATATTTTTTTTACATTTAAAATTCGCTCAATTTTTGCCCAGTTTTGATCTAATGGTAAGATGGAGGCCTTTCAGAACTCCGATCATTTTGAACTTTTTACAGTAGTTAGACAACATCTCCTGGCAATTTTGACTAAAATTTGAGCATCATCCAACGGTTAAATTGGGAGAAATTAACAAAACAAATTTGAATTTTTTGTCAAAACTAGCTGTTGGAAAATTTGAAAATGTATACCTTGGAGCCAAAACCTCTCTTAATCATTCCTAACGGCCATATGGTTTTGCAAGCTATAAATATGAGGTCCTAGACATGTTTTAACATACCTTGAATCATTCTAATACTCTAATATTCATATATTCAAATATACAAAGATTCAAGAACACATTTTGATCAATCTTTCATTTTTGAGCTATATACTTTGATCAATTTTGATATCTCTTAGTGTGAGCTTCATTTGTATTTTGTCATATACAAGAGAGATATTGTACATTGGTGTTTGTCACCAAAACTCATTTTGAATCATAATTGTGAGAGGTGTATCTCATAAATTAGCAAGAGGGATTTCTTGTGAGAGTATTGAGGGTGTTTCAATACTTGTAAGAGTGTGTGAGAAGAATACACTTGTAGAGGTTTGATCTTTACCCGGAAGGAGATCGGTTATAGTGGAAATTCTCGGGGAACTAACCGAGCGCGGAGTAGGGGAACAAGCCGAACTGTATGGACAAAAAATCTTCGACTTCGATCGGTTCAATCTTTCTACCTCTTGCTCTATTATATTGTGCTATTTATTCATTATGTTTGGAATTAACTTTGTTTTTGATTGCTTGATAAATATAGACATCAAATATTTTTAAATCATTTTCAAAAATTCGATTAAGTTTTAAAAACCCTATTCACCCCCCCCCCCTCTAGGGTATTTTCCGACCTACACAAGCAACACAAGAAAATTTTTTATCTAATGTAACCAGTCTTAACAAACCTTGATTAATCATATATTGAAGATGAGAAAAAGAAACATGTCCTAATCTAGAGTGCCAAAATGATGATGGTGTGAGGTAGATAATGTTAAGGATGTATTGGTTGTGGGGGGAATATAAAGTGTGTCTGTAACATATAAGCGTCCAACTCTATGGCCTGTCCCAACTTGCTTGCCCGTCAAGTGGTCCTGCACAATAAAACCCAATGAATGAAATATAATGATTAGCCCAAGATCACATAATTACTCGACAGATAACAGTTGCATTGAAAGTTGAGGGACAAAGAAAACATCAGGAATAGACAAGTTAGTTTTGTTTTTAATGGAACCAATGTGACTAGTAGTAATAACAGAACCATTAGCTGTGTGAATTTTGGGAGATAAATGCATGGGACTAAATGAGTCAAAGTGTGTAGGATCAAAAGTCATGTGATTTGATGCTCCAGAATCAAGGAACTAAGGAGAAGAAGATGTACCTGATGAGACTGAAAAAGCAGAGGCAATGGTATGATTATTACCAGGTTGAGGAGATTGTGGAGCAAGTACAGCAGCAGACGATCCAGTTGAATTTTGTAGTCCCCGTATATACCGAGATGTAGGAGAGGGAAAATTCTTGACTACATTCCCAAAACCCTTGCAGTAGTTACATTGAACCTAAGAATAATCTCGGGGTGGTGCCGTTTGGGTATTATGAGGAGGATGATGTGATGTCTGATGAGGGCGTGGTGAAAAGGTAACGAGGTTGATTTTGGTCTAATGAACTTTTTGGGTAATGTGAGGTAGTAATGCCAATTAAGTTTTTTTTTCTTTTGACTTCAATTCCATAGGTGATAGCAAATTTAACACATCTGAATGCGAAAAAGGTGGCTGTTAAATTTAATTATTTTAAATTGGGGGTTTGGTAAGTATTAGTTTTTATTCACAATACTCACACTAATAATTTCTAGCATACTTTCTTGCACATTATCCCCTGCAACTATGTACGGATTTCCATAAAAAGTTCCTGAAAGAGCACAAAGGGAACTCAAAGTCACTTATCTATTATATTTTGCTTGATTGATTCTTCTTTAGTCTTACGTGATGATTTGGACTTCTTTTGCTGGATTATATCCTCGATTGTCCTTTAGATCTTTGACACCTTAAAAAAAAGAAGAGAATTTGTGGTCAAATTTCATACAAAATTATGGTCGACAACTATAATCTATTTTCTAGTTGCTATCTAATTTTACCTTTTACATGGGTTTTGCTGATTTAGTTTGGAATTTATGCGTTTAATTGACTCTATATGTAAATGGAATAATTTCTATTTAAAGAATAATTCTTTTTTCTTTTGGGTTTATTTTCAGCTGAGGAATATCTTTATTGAATGATTAATATTCTTCATATCGCAGTTTCTTAAGTTCTATTTGTATCTATTTTTTAGGCTTGATGTTTTCTAATTAATTAATAGTTCAAGGTACTTAACTTCACCCCATAAATCTCTTACTAGTTACTATTTGCATTTATAGGTTTGAGGCTTGATGTTTTCTAATTAGCTAAGAGTTTTTTTATACATTTTTAAAAGTATCATTTCATGTCCGCTTCATGTACTTCAACTAATGTAACATTATATTTCCTTATTTCAATTGCAGTTGAATGGTTGGAGGATGAAACTTTAAAAGGTTGTTGATTCATTTTTTGTTGTTGCTATTAATGCATTATTTCACATTTGTTCTTACTAGTTTTATTAGTACTCATATGCTAGAGGATTATGCAACTTTTTGTTAGTACTTATACGATTTAGGAGATTTGTGTTGGGAATATATATTAGAATTGATGATTGTTGGTATTATGAATTGTCGTTTAGAATTTAAATATAATATATTTTCTTTTGATTTTTGAGCTTGTTTTTATGTATGGCATAGGATGATTGTTATAAAATTTGTGTTAAATGCATTTTCTTTTATCACAACGGGGATCATAAAACAGGGCTGATATATTGTTTTTTAAATCCACTTTTGGGACAGCAAAGTCGTACCTTAAACCTTATTTCAAAATTGTGCCATATAGCTTTGCAATATTTGGGACATTAGTAAATGGCACATCAAAGCTATCCTAGAAAATATCATTTTTGGCACGAAAAAGGTCGTTTCTAATATGTTGACCAAGGTACCAAAGTTTGGCGCCAAAAAATTCGCACCAAGTTATATGGGACGACGTACAATAACCATCCCAAAAATGTGTCTAATGGTCCGGTAAGTTAATTGTTCTCAATATTTTGGACCTTTCCTATATAGGACGGGATGACAAGTCTGTTCTAAATACTTTTTTGGCACTACATTAATCGTGTCATAAAATGTTTGCGATGCCACCCTAATGTGACCCCTCAAAAATTGTCGCTACCGTCCCAAAAAGTCATATGGGACGATATTTAGACTTAGTGAGACGGGTTTCTGCCTTGCCAAATATGTAATTTTTTTTGTAGTAGAGCATTTATTGTTATCAATTATATGGCTTTATAGTTTGAAAAATATTAAGTTTATTTAATTTTTGTACAAACTGATATGACACTATTTAATAACTTAGTAAGAGCAAACATTAATTAAGGTGTTGTCTGTCTCTCTTTTTATCTTATTATGTAACAAATGCTTGTATAAAAAATTTGCGCTAAGACATTACTCTAACAAGCATATTTATGATAAATAGTAATTATCATATATTCTTATTATAAGAAAGGTGATATTATTAACAAAGTAACTATACTTATTTTTAGATATATATATATATATATATTTCAATTTGTTTGAATACACATGTACGTTTGTGTGTTAAGTGAAGTATTTAGGTTTGGACACATGTCCAATTCTTTTTAGTTATTTAGTGATTTTAGGTGGCAAAATTTAGGGAGTATGAGGAGGATCTAGGAAGCAACGTGGTTGTTTGTTACTTTGTTAAAATTGGTGGGGCCATTCATGTATAACTCTATGCTTTCATATATATATATATATATTTCTTATAGAAAGTGGTGAGGAAAAATTTGAGCATGTATATGAAGAGAACAACATATAGGCCGATAGAAAATAATGGGATGGGAGGGGCTTTGGTGGTATTTTTATGGTGTTATGTTTTAAGGTAAGGGGTTGTATATAGCTTGCATCTAGGTCACTAGAGTAATTTTTTATTTTTTTATTTGTTGTACTCCTTTTGATATTGTGATAATTGTTTGGCTTTTGGTATTAGTGTTGATTATTTGTCATGGCCAAATTGCTGTTGGATTGGTTGGTGCATAGTTAAATTTACATCTCCAAAATGCCTAATAAGCCTATCGTGTAAGCTTAGAGAGAGAAGTTTCAATGTGGTGAAGGTGAGGCGGGTAGTTTTTAACATGTTATTAATAGGGATCGGTGTATGAGGCCGAGTGATGGTTAAATTTGTGAGTAAATACCATCAATGGCCACTAAACTATTGGCATATTCTATCAGTAGCCACTGAACTTCATTTTGTTACAGTTGGACCATTAAACTTTTAAAACGTACTACCATTGGCCACTCCGTCAAATCCCTCCGTTAAATGGTAACGGCAGTCAGATCATGTGCTTGTCACATGACCTAATTAAGGGTATTTTCGTCAAACACAAAATAATATATAATTCCCTCCATTATTTATTCCCCCAATATTTCCCTCCAAAACGTACCCTATATTACCCCCCAAATATTTCCCTGTAGCCATTCCTCCTCAAACATTCGTACCAGAAGGAGAAAAAACAGAGCATCGGAAAGAGAAGGAAAAGAAGAAGAAATAGAGCAGCGAAAATGAAGAAGAAATAGAGCAACAGAAATAGAAGTAGAAGAAATAGAGCAACAAAAAGAGAAGCAGAAGAAAATTGATTTTCATCCACTGATACGTACCTCTTGGAGCTTCAAAATTAGAGCACCATGGAAAGGCAACCTGTCTACTGTTTCTGTGGTAAGTTAGCAGATGTTTACACCTCAAGAACCCCCCAAAATCCAGGGAGGAGGTTCCTCAAATGTCCAGAGCAAATTAGTTGTGGGTTTTGGATCTGGGAAGACTTATACATGTGGATTACTGAAGGACAGAGAAAACCCAAGAGAGGAAATTGTGTGAAATGGTGGATGGTGGTCATGGTGTGTGTTGTAATTGTGTGGATTTTCTCAAATAACACAGAGAGCAAATGTTCTTGTCAATTGCCATGAAATAGTAATGTAATGCCATGAATTAGTAATGTAATGCAATGTAATGCAATGAAATGAAATATTTAATGTTTATGAAATGCAACTTGCCCTTTTCTAAGTTTCAGTTCTTGAGTAATGTCAAATTGTCAATACATATGAGATATTACATCCACATCATTCATACAATTAAACTTGGGATATTCATACCCCGGGAAAGAAAAACATCATTCATAGCTTTGTTTTACATCAACTATTGTCATATTCATAACCCAAAAAAATTCATTCATACCCCCAAAAAACATCATTCATACCTATGTTTTACATCAACTAATGTCATATTCATACCCCCAAGAAACATCAAGTAGACCAATATTCATACCCAATATTCATACCCCAAAAAAACCAATATTCATATATGATTATACAATAAGCATAACAGTAGACAGGTTGACTAGACTGTGGTGGTGCATTATGTTCATCACCAAGATACTGGTGCATTTTATTCCTGAGATTGACTAGACTGTGGTGGCGCAGATTGAGCTTGTGATTGAGAAGCTTGTGTTGGTGCAACTTGCTCTTGCATTGATCTTCTTACCTACATTTAAAAAATTGACATTCAATAATCATATATGATTAGACAATAAGCATACCAAAACAGAGAGTGATTACACTTTTACCTTGCATTTTTGCCTTGATGTTCCACTACCACTTGCTTCACTTTGCCCCTTACATGTTCTTGCATTGTGTCCACTGTTACCACACTTTCTACAAGAGAGGATAGTTCTCTTTTTGCTTAACTTACCCCCAGCTTGTCTCCTATGCTCATCATTCTTTGTATTTCTTGCTTTCTTCTTTCTTCCTAGCTGAGATAACACTTCAGGTGCTACTAAATTTGGCTAAGATGTTTTGGGCCACATAGACTGCCCATTCATTGGGGGGATGATATTTTCATAAGCCTCTAAGTATTTTTCCTTTGTGAAATAGTGATGGACATAATTTGTGACTTCCTCTCTTTGAGTCAAAATTGCACAAACAGCATGCACACACGGCAGTCCACTCAACTCCCACACTCTACATGTACAACTTCTTTCCTTAAGATTGACAACAAATTGTACTTGTGGACTACTGCTTACCTGAAACTCATCACCCCCCGAATGCCTTAGTTTTTGCTCTGAAGAACTGCCCTCTAGATATGAACACTTTATGATCTTTCTTAATCATCTCCCTCAATGACAGCCATGGTATATCCGGATTTGATGTAAATTGAGCCTGATATGTGTGTGCTATCCAATTGGCAGTTACATTCCTATTCCTGGTAGCATGCTTACAATTGGTGTGTTTTGGATTAAAAGTTTTCACTTGTAAATTCTGAGATAATTTGTTCTCTCTTGAAGCATATATCATCCACTTGCATGGAGGTTTACACTTGGCCCTCACCCTCCACTTTTCATTTGTAGTGAAATCAAAGTTCTTTCTATGCAAAATAGAGTACTGATTCACTGCTTTTTTGAACTCTGTAGAAGAACTAAACAACTGCCCAACCTCAAACTGTGGATTATCCATATCTCTATCTTGTACAAACTCTGGAAAATGATTCTTCTTTTTTACCCTATCACACTGATCCTCACTCTCATTCCCATCATCTGATTCTAGGCTTATTAACTCATCAGAGTCATCCAATTCAGCCTTTTCTAGTTCAACTAATGGCTCCTTTGCTCTAAAACCCTTTCCTAAGTTTGTAGGAATTGTAACATTGTCATTCTCTTGTTGCACCTCCATATCCTCTGCCTCTTCATCCTCACACTCATCCTCACATTCATCCTCAAATTCACCTTCATCCTCGTCCTCATCCTCATTCTCATTCTCACCTTCATCCTCACCTTCATCTTCTACTTCCTCTTCACTACTTAAAAAAATAGGGTATTCTGTGGATAATGGTTCCAACTGTTCTGGAAATTGAGTGTGGCTAAGATATATATTTATAATCCTATACCTTGGAACCCATTTAGTCATTAGGATAATATCCCTATCAGTAGCAAGTTCAGTCAATCCTAAGTGTAAGGGAAGTTCAGGGTGTTTATACCAACAACTACTCACACTCTGTGTCCCTAACTCCTCAGCAATCAAATAAATTTCATGTATAGACAAGAAATCAGGATCAACATTATCGCAAAAACTGACAGTACCACCAACATATGCTAACATATCATCCACATAATCAAATTTTCCACTATGATGTATTGACATTGTGAATTTATTAGAACCTTTTGCTGAAAAAAAAAACAAAATCAAACTAAATACGTACAAAAACCTTAACATTAAACAAAGAAACATAAAATATGTATACAAACATGCCTACGAAATATGTAAAAAAAATATCTAGAATCAAACAAACACCAATAGAAACCCTAGAATCAAACAGAGTAAGAAGAAATATATACCAAATAATGTAAAAACCCTAGAATCAAATAGAGCAAGAAGAAATATGAGCATGCTATAAACCCTAAAATCAAACAGAAAACAGAGTCAAATATACACTTACCGTACATCTCTTCAACTGATACGTGAGGCTTTTTGTAGGTACTGAGCGACCAATCCATTGTGTACTCTTTCTGTGTATTGCGTGAGGTAAAACGATGCCTTCAAATTTCTCCTTAGTTTTTGGTTTCAACTGCTCTGTGTCTTGTGATCATGCGTAAGAGATGAACGAAGAAGAAGTTTAGTAGCCGTAGCGAATAGATGGGAAAATAAGAGCAAAATGACATAAATGTCCCTTAAATATCTCGTGACAAGCACATGACTGGTTCTCGCCAAAATTTAACGGAGGGATTTGACGGAGTGGCCAATGGTAGTACGTTTTAAAAGTTTAATGGTCCAACTGTAACAAAATGAAGTTCAGTGGCTACTAGTAGAATATGCCAATAGTTTAGTGGCCATTGATGGTATTTACTCTAAATTTGTTGAATTGGTTGAGTTTAAGAATATTTTGTTATTTAAAATATTCGAATTTAATATTTTCATTCATATGTGTTATGTACTGCCCCTTTTAATTACATGGTGCAAGACTGGAATGTGGTGTTGGATTGGAGCGGGTTGGTCGTGGTTTAGTTATTTTTTTTATAGAAGAGAGATACTATATTATTTTATTAATTATGAAAAGTGAAAATGTTGTAAATTATACTTTTACAAATCATCTTGATATAAAATGAAAGTAGTTTTACTATAAAAATAACTTGGTTCAATTTTATCATTTTTATTACATTTTTGACCCCCACGAGGTCGAGGCGCCATGCATGAAAAGAGTAAAGAAATCATAATCTACAAATGAAGGTGATAATGCAATTGAAAAAGTAAAAATAGTTGCAATTTAATCATACTTTAGATTTTCATTAATCAATTTTCTAATCAATAAAATGTGTGTAATAGGTTATATGCCAAATTTGTGAGCATGAAAGTCATATTGCCATTGAATACAAATGGGTGTACTATAATTGTGAAGTTCCTAAATGCAACAGATTAATAAAGTTACTAATTTTTAAGGATAAAAAAAGTTATAGGAATAAGTATTTGAAATGCCAACATGACAACTGTGTTGGATTCAAATGGTCTGGAAGAAGGAATTGAACCATCATCATCTTTAAGTCAAAGTAGCAACAATGGTTGTTTTATATGTGGCTTACATGGCAATTGGATGAGTAGTCCTTGAAAAGAGGCAGCATGTCCGAATGGATGCAGTTGAGCAATAAAATTGTGGACTTCTCATAAACTTCATAGCCATGGAAAAAAGTTCCTAAAATATATACAATATGAAAATTTTCAATGGTTATTAGATGTTATTCCAAACTATAGAAGGAGAAATCCTAGAGCATCTCCAACCGTAGTGTATAATTTTAGTTTGTGTAAAATTTACACATTTTGTAAAAATAAAAGGTCTCCAGCGGTTTTTTAAAATTTTTTGACACATATGATTTGTGTAAAAAGGTTGTGTAAAATACAAACCCAATTTATACAACCACGTCAGATAATCTCGTGTCTATTTTCCCTCATCTCGTATCTAGAAATAAATGGATTTGAAAAGCAAGAGAATAAATATATGATAAGTTCCACTTGTGCGTATCTAATTGGTTGTTTAATATTTACACAAAAGTTTAAAACAAACTGTTGGAGTACAAAACGAATTCTTTATTATTTTTATGTAAATCCTAATTTGACACGTAGGATTTACACAAAATTTATACAAAACGATTGGAGATGCTTTTAGGGTCAAACTAGAAATGAGTTTGGATGATTTATGCAAAGAGTTTGATAACAATATCAGCTATGGAAATTCAATGTAATGATAAATATAATACTTTGTTTCAACTAACAAAGCTTTGCTAGCCCATGACACAGCCTACACCCTTCATTATAACTCCCATAAATTATTTTATGATATTTGATTTTGGCCAAATATGTTGTCTAATAGGATATCTTCACTCTATGTTTTTCCCACATTTTAGCTTGAACATCTCTTAGCCTAAACTATTTGTGGTTTCTAAAAAAAAATTAATCTCATTTGTAACCCAACCATCATGTGCCATTAAATTCTTACATTTTTCATCACATTTTGCATGTATGTTGGGGAACAAAGATCTTAACGTAGCTGAATGTTCCTCATGCATCCTCTTAACATATATCTTCTATTTACAATCAAGGTTTTTGCACTTAAGATTGATCTTTATATTATTGTTCTGAACTTGCTTGTACTCAAACTTCTTACTAATGGCACAGTTTCTCATGAACTCTCTGCACTTAGCTATAGTTAACCAATGCATCTAAGGATATAACTCATCAACCTTATCAATCTTCTTAGGACCATCATTAAACTTCTTATTTTCCTCTTCTTGATACAAGTTATCTATGTACACAAACTGATCTAGATCAATAATGGTAACTGGTGGTTCATTCAACTTCTCACATTCATTAATCTCATCTTCATCTTCTCCTACTCTTGTTTTTTCTTCAGATCCAAATCCAGAAGCAAAATCTTGATATTTAAACTCAACTTATTCATATTCTTCACCTCCACCCAGTTCACTAGCACTATGATAATTCTCTTATAAAGCTAAGTTTACCAAGTTTAAGAACTCCCAAGGCCTAAACTAATTTACATATCCCTCAGTTGTTTGTTTTTATTCAAAAGAAACCCCAACACCACTAAATTCTGCTTGAAATGTACTATTTAGTAAGTTGTTAAAAGCCTAGTCTTCCCCACTATGTAATTCAGATCTTGGAATCCACTACACCATTTCGCGTAATTTGTAACAGACAGATTTTGAGGTTAGTAACGGATTAAGTCCGTTATATCACAGCAACATTTTTAATCCGTTAGTAATGTTAAAATTCCGTTACTGAGTGGACATATATTAATTTACCCCTTATTTAATAATTATTTGTTAAAAAAAATAAATTTGTAACAAATGATCCGTTAGAATATCCGTTACTAAGCCCAAAAAAAAAAGAGCGCCCAAATTTTTTAGTTTGCCCGCTTACATTTTAATTAAAAAAAAAAGATCAAAAAAAAAAAACTCTTTCACACAATCGTACGTTGAAACTAAGAAAACAAAAACCCTAAGTTTCTCTCACCCCCATCCTCTTCGTAGCAAAACCCCCATCTCACAGTCGCCGCAACTCCTTTCTCCCCTTCCTCGCTGCAGCAAAACCCCAATCTCACAGTCGCAGCAAAACCCCCATCGCTTACATTCCAAGCTCGTCTCTCTATTTCCTGTCTCTTTTCAATCCATCTCCACCGTCGTCAGATTTGGGGTTTTTTACCTTCAATATGTTGATTACGCACCCGCTCTCTCTCCTCCGTCAACTTGCTAATAGCTGAAGATGCCTTATTCTCCTCCATCAGTAAGTCTTAATGCCCTACAATTAGTTTGCACGCATATGCATCACCCACCGACATAGTGGGTCGGCCACTATACTTGAATAAGGTAGAAGATAGAGTTCCATATTGTATGAGCTGCTCTACACTTTTCCTGATGATAATATAATGAGGCCCTTTTTTTTTTAATATATACGTATTGTAGTCACATGTTCACTGATCTCTGTGTTAGGCATTGGAAAAGTATCATCATTCTCCTCATAATTTGGATCTACAGTACTCTAAATATTTTGTGTGCATAGATTGTGCCAAAGAAAGAAGGTAATATACTTTCAAATAGAAAAAAATATGAAGTCAGGCATAACAGATAGATTAATTTAAATTTTAAATCAAACTTCATTTTGCACAAGTGAATTTAATACACGTGTGTGGGTGCTTGCGCATGGGATGTTTACTTTATTTTTCTTCCAAAAATTACCTGAATTGAGTGACAAAGTGGAGGAAGATAGAAGCTTCAAGCCTGGCCCAGGGCAGAGTCTTTGACCACCTCCAAATGGGGTGAAACTATAGCTGCTCATGTCCTTCCCCTGTCAATCAAAGAGTCCCAATTTTTAGTTCCCAAGCTAAAACATAAAACCTGTTAAGTGCTCATTTGAATCGAATTTTCATTCTTTATAAAAAAAATTAATTTAATAAATTTACAAGATGAACTGATCTTCATGTCCTTCCCCTGTAACTTATTTCTTACTTGCCACCTCCATGGGTTGAATTTATAAGGAGAGTCATATTGATTTTCATCAAGATGAACTGATCTAAAATACATGAAGACACACCATCCCTTTGGTATCAAATACCCTTTAATCTTTATATCTTTCATGGCTTTTCTCATTACCCTATTTATAATATTTCCCATCCTTAGCGTCTCTGTAATCACCTGTTCATACGCATAAAACGCAAATTAACTATAAGCCATTCATACTCGAATGATCAATGATATACATGATTTTAATTGCATTAACATTTAAGAACTTACATTTTGTGTGAATGTTAAAGACAAATAATCACTCCAACACAAAAGCTCTCCAAGCTAATCCTTTTGTCTCTTCAACATCATATTCTCCTCCTAAAAATCAAAAGATGTGAATATTTGCTATATAACAAGTTGTTCTGTGCATATTATCTTTAATATTTTTACAAATTATTTATACCGTTAATTGTTGGAGTGCAGAAGGACAATTCGAGAGGTATTTTATAGCAACAGACATAAGAACTGGTACTGAATCCTCGCCCGGTATCATCAAGTCAATCATATTATCATCTTTTAGTATCTAATTAATTTGGTGATCACTCTTTTTTCTTATTTTTTTTGCTTGTGGGGGGTAAGATGGCAGTGTTTGGATGTGGGTTCACCGCATGTGACGACGCCTAGAAGTGAGTTTGCTAGTAACTCCGTTCATCGCTCTGGTAACCTATCCCAAAATTTGGATAATGTTTTCACTCAAAGTCCCGTTGAAAGGCCTAATTTGTCCGACAAACCTCCGGTTATATTGATTGATAGAGAAAATAAAGAATTAGCTAAGGGGTACGTCGTGACAGATGCAACGGCTGGAATTTGTCATGGCAAGAAAGTCGGTATTGGTGAGAAGAAAGTCTATATCGACGAAGTGTTAGAACCGGATGCTCCATTATGGTTCCCTCAAGATGGTAATGATACTTTCTCTGCCTATGTTGCTGGGGGTTATATAATATGGTTCGAGCCATGGTTGAAGTATATCTAGTTTACTTTTATTTTTGTTATGTGCGCTTTTGAATATTTATCTTTTGGATATGATGGCACTTTATATTTTGACTTGGCCATTTTTGATTTAGTATGTTTTATGTATGGTTGGACATCTTTAGTACTTTTATATTTGTGAATGGACATGTTATTGTAAGAATATTGATTTGGTTTTAGATGAATATTGATTAGTATGTAGTTTTTTGATGAATATTAGTTTGTATGATATCATATATGAATTTGTATTGTGCAGCTAAAACAGTATTGCTAAAACAGGTTGTATCTACAGGTAGACAAATTTGTATTGTGCTACAGGAAATCGAAAAATAAAAAATAAAAAATTCAGCCAATTTATTCACTGTAACGGTCATGAACCGTTACAAATTTGTAACGGATTTATGATTAGTAACGGATAAATACCGTTAGAAACAATTAAATATTATTTTACGTTATGTTCTATTGTAACGCATGTATCGTATTTTGTAACGGATAAAATCCGTTACTGAAATTAGTATAGTAACGGATTAACAACGGTTTTTGTCCGTTACAAAACCTATTTTTTGTAACGGTTTTGCCTATTTTTAGTAACGGATATATCCGTTACTAAAGTGTTTTTAACGCCAAAATACTAACGGATTTTTAGTGTTACAAAATTTTTTTCCAATGGACAAAATCCGTTACTAATTAGCCATTATGGTGTAGTGATCTCAATAGCTACCTCACTTGAAGCATTGGATTGAACTACTGAATTTAAAGGCCCATTATCCCTTTCACCTTTTTCATCATTTTCTTCAAACAACACCACTAGATTTTTTGCATTAATGCTAAAGTTGAACCAACATTTGGATAGAAGTCTAAAAGATCTCCTTGAAGGTGTCACCATAAGTTTCTTTTATAGATTTTTCTTCTTTGTAGGTGTTTTAAATTTAAGTGATCTTCTTGGTTCTAAGGTAGTGGGTTTTGGCTTTAAGTGGTTGACAACTTTATTAATATAAGTACAACCAATAACTTTATCCTTTGGGGCATTTAATTCTATCAAGTAAAGGTTGAAATACCATCCCACAACCACTGAATTTTACCCCCTTAACAAAATTCATATAACAAAATTCATCACCATTAATATCATCAAGCGAAAATGTTTTTCCCCCCAATATACTTAACATCTTTTATAGCCCATATACCACCACAATGACAAAAAAATGATTTGACACCACGTAATGCAATGGAATCTTTAATAAAAATAAAACAAAAGCCATAAATAAACAATAAAAACATAGTCACATATACATATTTATATATACAATATAAGTGACATAACAATACATATAATGATAGTGAACAATGTATATCAACACATTAATAACCTTAAACCCTAAAAACACGTATAAACAACAAGCAAACTTCTTTTGATCAAACTAAACCCAAAATAATGATAAAGAACAATAAAGAACATGTAAAAACCCTATACATACCTGATGGTAGTTGAAAGTATCAAATCTTCATGAATCGCTACTTCAATCACTTGTTTTTGCTTGAAATTAAGGTTTGTTTGGATTTGATTTAGAATTTTTTTTTTCTCCTATTCTCCGCTTACGATGGTCACCAAATATAATAAAAACCAAATGAACAATACAAATGGCTAGTTGAAAGTGTAACAGGGACATAAGGATTAAATTGTACAAAATAATAAAACAAGTAACATTAAATTGTTTGGACCAAGTGATTCGGTTCAAAATAAGATCCAAATACCTATTGTGCTCAACTTTAGTGCCAAGAGTTTAATTAATATAACACCCAAAGTTTAAATCAACCCAATTATATTTTTATTAGAGCAATAAACAAAGGAAGAAAAATAACTAAAAAGGATTTTGGAAATAGAAAAAAGAAAAAAAAGCTGGGGGAAATTAGTTTGCTTCCGCGGCAAAATGTTTGGGCGTTCCAATCAGATCAACTTTCCGTGAAATTCTCCGAAATCGACGCTCTGTAAACGGTTTTTGCGTTTAACGTTTGTACCCAGCCAAACCCGCCATTATCGACTCTCAACAGCACAATCAGAGCTAACCGTATACCGCACTGCTTTCCCATGACGACGTTACCGTACACCGATGTCGATTTCAGCTTGCGAGCTCTCGCCGGTCGGGCAGAGGGTTTCGGTCGCTTCTCCCTCGGTGGCCTCCACGGCTCTCTCTATTTCGTCACCTCGTTAGCTGGTTCTCTCTCTTAACTCTAATTATTTTGTTCTCTTTTTATTTAATGTGTTTGTTATTTTTTATTTGCCCTTTTATCAATTCACCTTCATTGGCTTGTAGTCTTATAAGGTTAATTCCAAAACCTCCAATGCCTAAAACGTGTGCTTCTAGGTAGTAGAAATTGCAATTTAATATTAGGTTATTCAACGAGGTGTCTTGATTTGACAAATTTAGATCAGTGGTTAAGGAATGGAAAGAGAATATTGGCAAACTGAGAGGCTATTTTGCAGATGAAATTCTAAATGATTTCAGATGTAGATCTATCCCCAAATGTCTTTCACTGCTTTTTTGGTTCCATTTTTTGTCCTTTTGAGAAATTTTAAACTGGTAAATTCATGTATAAAGTCTCATAACTCATGAGCTTGGATCATGGAATGCATATTCTTTTTTACTAATGCTCAAATTTGACATATGAATTTACCAATTTTGAATTCCAAGAAAGGATAAAAATTTGACCTGAGTGCTTGATGTGAATTTGATGTGGTAAATGTATATTTTCAGATAAAAAAAGCAAAAGGACAAATACTGTTGTCACATTCCAACTTTAGATTTAAGATTCAGATAGATAAACAAATGCACTCTAACTTTTTACATAATTTGCATCTTCAAAGCTGGTTTTTAATTCCAGCCTGTAACATCTTGTACTTCCAGTTACATTTTTCTCTTGCCTAGAGTGGATTCAATTGTGTATGCAGTTTTACTTATAAATTTTAATGCTCATGGTTTCTGTTGTAGATGATGGGCCAGGATCACTCCGTGATGGATGTCGTAGAAAAGAACCACTCTGGATTGTCTTTGAAATTTCAGGCACCATTCATCTTTCATCCTACTTGAGTGTCTCATCTTACAAAACAATTGATGGCCGTGGCCAACGGATAAAACTAACAGGCAAAGGATTAAGATTGAAGGAGTGTGAACACATAATTGTATGCAACCTTGAGTTTGAAGGTGGTAGAGGACATGATGTTGATGGCATTCAAATAAAACCTAATTCTAGGCACATATGGATAGATCGTTGTAGCCTTCGTGATTATGATGACGGGCTTATAGACATAACAAGACAAAGCACAGATATTACCATTTCTCGGTGGGTTGGTTCTCATACCTTGTATATTAATTCTAGAGGGACATATACATCTAACATAAAAGATTGACATATCCATTGTGGCTACCACGTGTTGGCTAGAATGTGGCGTCCATATGAAATTTATCCTTATCACAATACATTTTAACCAATGAGTGATCTCTGGATTGGAATCTCACTGTTTTATGTCAGATAAATATGTCCCTATAGAACTACTCTATCTTGTGCCATATAATTGGATACTGGGGATGAATGATGTGTTTGATGAATTTTTTTCACTATAGAACTACTCTATCTTCTGCCATATATTGATAATTCAATATTATTTAGTTTAGTTATTTATTTATGTTATTTTATTTGTGGGTAGAGTCCCACCTTATTTGGTATTTTAGATAAGTTAGGATGTTATTCTCTATATAATGTGCCTAGTATTCATTCGTTATGATATGGAATAAAAGAATTGTTCTCTCTAAATTTTCATGGTATCAGAGGGTTGGTTAGGAATTCCATATGCCGCCTAAGTCCAATTAAAACCCTAGCCACGCCTAAAACCCTAGCCACGCCCAAAACCCTAGCCGCCACCACTGTTGATTGCTCACTGGCGTGCGTAATAGGTGCGCCTTCCCGGAATAAACCACGCAGCAGTGGTCGGAATCTCAAGACGAGCAGAACCCCGAAAGCCGCGCCGGAAACCGACCACTCACGCGCCGCCCCTTCCCGCGCGTGGATCTCACGCGCCGTCTACTTCCACCGCGCGTGGAGGCGCGTGGCAGCTCAGATCACCACCAAATTTTCCAGGCTCGCTCGTTTCATTGTTCCGAAGCTACTTCTGGTACTGTTTTGGTCCAATTTTGGTACTGTTTTATCATAGTTATTCGATACTGTTCCGGTTTGGTATTTTTGATACTGTTCAGTTGATTGCTTGGTTTGGGTAGTTTGATTCTCTTACCATATGAACTATAAACTTGCAATGGTGGGTGCTAGTAGTCCGGGTCTCACAGAATCTTCTAGTAGTTCCACCATAAGCTCGTCTTCTATGTTCACAGGATACTATGTCGCAATTTGCTACTATTTATTCGGTGAGTGAAAATCCTGTGGCCAATATTAGTCACAAATTGAATGGAAGGAATTACCTCGAATGGGCACAATCAATGAGGCTGTTTATTGACGGCGAAAGAAAATTGGGTTATGTGAATGGTGAAGTGGTACCACCCCCATCTAACGACCCGGGCTTTAAGTCATGGCGCGAGGAAAATTCGATGGTTACCTCGTGGTTGATTAATTCCATGGAGGCTGGTCTCGGTAAACCCTATATGTTCCTGCCGACTGCTCGAGATATCTGGCACGCGGTTAAGGAAACGTACTCGGATCTAGACAACTATTCTCAAATGTTCGAACTCAATAACCAGTTGTGGAAGATGCAATAAGGAGATCGTGGGGTTACAGCCTACTACCATGCCATGATGGCCATATAGCAAGAGTTGGATTTGTTTGAAACTGAAGAGTGGGAAAACCCAAATGATAGTGCTCGTTACAAGAAGAAGGTGGAGCAAGGTCGGGTATTTGTCTTATTGGCTGGACTAAACAAGGACCTAGACGAAGTTCGGGGTCGTATTTTAGGCAGAATACCGTTGCCCACTATCAGAGAGGTGTTTTCAGAGGTACGAAGAGAAGAGGCTAGACGATCTGTGATGTTGAAAGACGAACGAGAGCCCCGTATAGATGGTGAGGGCTTTGCACTGGTAGCCATTGATAAAGCCGTAGACAGTGATAAGCGGGGAGGAAAGCAGAAATTGTGGTGTAATCATTGCAAGTGGTCAGGTCATACTAGGGATAGTTGCTGGAAGCTTCATGGTAAACCTGCAAATTGGAAGAAGCGTGATAACAAAACGAGGGGAGGAACACGCGCATTCCAAGCAAGCAATGCAGATTCAGCGCAACCATCTTTCTCAGAACAACTTCCATTCACAAAGGAACAATTAGAGCATCTGTGTAAAATGGTTCAAACTCATTCCTTAGGAAACTCTGGCTCCTCATGTTCCATAGCTCAGTCAGGTAATAAGTTTACAGCTACAATTGCCTGTATCAAATCCCATAGCAACTGGATATTAGATTCAGGGGCTACTGACCACATGACCGGTATCTCGGAAATTTTTTCGTCATATACTCCTTGTGCAGGGAATCAAAAGGTTAAAATTGCTGATGGTTCTTTCGTTGCGGTTGCCGGCAAAGGAGCCATAATCGTGTCCCCGTCTCTCACTCTCAAAGATGTCTTACATGTCCCTAATTTATCGTATAATCTTATATCTGTCAGCAAATTAGCTCTTGATCTCAATTGTCAAGTTAACTTTTGGTCTTCTCATTGTGAATTTCAGGATTTAAATTCAGGGAAGACGATTGGGGTTGCTAAACAGGATGGCAGTCTCTACTTCTTCAATAATGGGTCTACCTCTGGAAGGCAAGACCAGCAGATTTGTTTTAATTCTATTTCTGTTTCTAGTGATAGTCAGATTTTGCTATGGCATTATAGGTTAGGACATCCAAACTTTCAATATTTAAAGCATTTGTTTCCCAAGTTATTAATGAATAAAAATTTGCTTAAATTTCGATGTGAATCTTGTGAATTGGCAAAACATCAACGAACGGTTTTTCCGTCTCAACCATATAAGAAATCACAACCTTTCACCTTGATTCATAGTGATGTTTGGGGTCCCTCTAGAGTGCCCACTTGGTCGGGCAAACGTTGGTTTGTGACTTTCATTGATGACCACACTAGAGTATGTTGGGTCTTTCTCTTAAAAGAAAAATCAGAAGTTGGGAGTGTGTTTCAAAACTTTTACACCATGATACACACACAGTTTCAAACCCAAATTAAAATTTTTCGGAGTGATAATGGGAAGGAATTTTTTAATAAGATGTTAGGAGATTTTTTCGTCAAAAATGGGATAATTCATCAAAGTTCTTGTAATTATACTCCTCAACAGAATGGAGTTGCCGAAAGAAAAAATAGACATCTACTTGAAGTCGCTCGGGCCTTAATTTTTCAAACTAAAGTTCCAGAATACTTTTGGGGAGATGCTATTTTGACTGCTACTTACCTTATTAACCGGCTTCTAACACGAACTTTGAATTTTAAAGCTCCCATCAAATTGCTTTCTGACATATTTCCCAATACTCGACTATTAGGGGATATTCCCTTGAAAATATTTGGCAGTGTTGCCTTTGTTCATAATCATGACCCAAAATATTCTAAACTTGATCCAAAGGCACACAAATGTATTTTTGTAGGCTATCCTACCAATCAGAAAGGGTACAAGTGTTTTGACCCAATTTCCAAAAAATTATACATCTCTATGGATGTCACCTTTTTTGAGGGGAAATCGTATTACAACGAGTCCCATCTTCAGGGGGAGTGCACGAGTGAAGATGGTGGTTGTGGTTCTGATAATTCGGTAATTGATGTTTTGTATGAACAAGCACCTAATGATTTTAACACACAATCTGGGAAAATAAATGAATTAAATATTGAAGATACTGGTGTTGGTAACGGTGAACAATCAGGGCTAGTGTCATCCCAAAATTTGATTACTACCGATGGACCAGAGATGTGTGCAAAACGGTATAAAGGTCTTGTTTATTCTAGAAAAATTCCATAACAAGAAAGGAAAGAAACCATCCCTCAGCAACCCCAAGAATCCAACCTGGAGGTGGATCCTAACACTCATGATGACTCTTCTGAAATACGTGCGGGTAGTTCTCAAAATAATACCGAGTCAACTCAGTCTAATCAACTTGATCTTCCCATTGCTCTTAGAAAAGGAGTCAGAGCGTGTACGAAATCTCCTAAATATCCCATTTCGAACTTTGTATTATATAAAAATATCTCACCGTCCTATTCTGCGTTTATCTCTTGTGTGTCGAATATAGTTGTTCCTAACAATGTTCAGGAGGCTTTAAATGTTCCGGAGTGGAGAGAAGCGGTGTATGAGGAGATGAGAGCGCTGGAGAAGAATGCTACTGGGGAGAAAGTAAAACTTCCAGAAGGAAAGACAGTTGTTGGTTGTAAGTGGGTTTTCACTGTGAAGTATAACTCAGATGGGTCGGTGGCAAAACTAAATACAGTTCGGGTTCTTTTATCAGTTGCAGCTAATTTGGACTGGCCTCTGAATTAGTTAGATGTAAAGAATGCCTTCTTGAATGGAGACTTAGAAGAGGAAGTTTATATGGAACCTCCACCTGGTTTTACTGAGGAATTTGGGACAAAAATCTGCAAGTTAAAGAGGTCTTTGTATGGCCTTAAACAATCCCCTAGGGCATGGTTCGAACGATTAACGAAGTTTCTCAAGGGCCAAGGATATAATCAAGGGCAGTCTGATCATACTCTTTTCACAAAAACGTCCACAAGAAACAAACTTTCTGTTCTCATTGTTTATGTGGATGATATGATTTTGACCGGGGATGATGTTGAAGAAATGAGTTGTCTGAAACAAAATCTTGCCAGAGAATTTGAGATTAAGGATCTTGGCGATCTACGATACTTCCTTGGAATGGAGGTGGCCCGTTCAAAGAATGGTATTGTAGTCTCACAACGGAAATATATATTGGATCTGTTGTCAGAAACTGGTATGAGTGGGTGTAAGGCATCGGATACTCCCATAGAACTAGGTACCAAGCTAGGAGATGTTAAAGACGGAGTTCCAGTCGAAACATGAAGATACCAAAGGTTAGTTGGGAAACTAATCTACTTGTCTCATACGCGCCCGGACATCGCTTTTGCTGTTAGCATGGTTAGTCAATTCATGCACTCACCGTGTGAAGAACATCTAGAGGCTGTGTCTCGTATTCTTCGTTACCTCAAAGGCTCCCCAGGGAAAGGTCTGTTCTTCAAGAAGAACGATAAGAGAGGGATAGAGGTGTACACCGATGTTGATTGGGCTGGATCGGTTACTGATAGACTGTCCACGTCTGGCTACTGTACGTTTCTTTGGGGCAACTTGGTTACATGGAGAAGCAAAAAGCAAAGTGTTGTCGCTAGAAGTAGTGCAGAAGCTGAGTTTAGATCAATGGCTCAAGGAGTATGTGAGGTTCTTTGGCTACAAAGGGTCTTAGAAGAACTCAAAAGGCCAATAAGTCTACCGATGAAGCTATACTGCGATAACAAGGCTGCTATCAGTATTGCCCACAATCCGGTATTACATGATAGGACAAAACATGTTGAAATTGATAGGCACTTCATCAAAGAAAAGCTAGAGAGTGGAATAATATGTACTTTCTTTGTTCCGTCTAATCAACAAGTTGCAGATATTTTGACCAAGGGTCTGTTAAGGCAACCATTCGAATTTCAAGTGAGCAAGTTGGGCATGACGGATATCTTCGCACCAACTTGAGGGGGAGTATTGATAATTCAATATTATTTAGTTTAGTTATTTATTTATGTTATTTTATTTGTGGGTAGAGTCCCACCTTATTTGGTATTTTAGATAAGTTAGGATGTTATTCTCTATATAATGTGCCTAGTATTCATTCGTTATGATATGGAATAAAAGAATTGTTCTCTCTAAATTTTCATAATCGGATACTGTGGATGAATGATGTGTTTGATGAATTTTTTCACTCTTGGCTAGCAGATGTTATTTTGCTCAACATGACAAGACGATGCTTATTGGAGCCGACCCATCTCATGTTGGTGACAGATGCATTAGAGTGACCATTCATCATTGTTTTTTTGATGGGACACGGCAGAGACAACCTCGTGTGAGATTTGGAAAAGTTCATCTGTACAATAACTATACTAGAAATTGGGGTATATATGCGGTTTGTGCAAGCGTGGAATCTCAGGTAAATAATGATTGGGTTATTAAGAAGATCAAATGTTGTGCATATCTAAAATATTTGAAGGGCTTAACACTATAATACTAATTTTAGGTTTCAATCTGCAGTGTTACATGTTTATCTTTTTTTTTTCCCATCTCAGATATACTCTCAGTGCAACATTTATGAAGCTGGACACAAGAAGAAAACTTTTGAATATTACACGGAAAAGGTAATTTGACAGATTGGCTTTTTACTATGTATTCTCAAGATATGCATTGCTATTTTTCTTGGTTTTATCCATATTTAGAAGCTGTAAAATCAGACAGTAATAATATGTCTTATAAAGAGAGCCACAGACTCGAAACACACTTATCGTTGAATTTGCGAGTTGTGCTATCGTCTACTCTTTTTGAATATTTTCTAAAATCACAGTGATTTGAGAGATGAAGGAGCTTGGTTTCCTCTTTTTCTCCTCAAGGGTGGCTGGGATCTTCGTCCCAAAGATCTTCTATGGGTCATTTGATTGGTTCCACAATGTAGGTGGTTTTTGAATTCCATGGAAGAGGGAAAAATTAGGATAAAGCAAATTGTATTTGGATATTGATTCCAAGGACAAGATGTGCAATCTAATGCAACAAAAGATTTAGATTCTTGGGCATTTTCCACAGAAAAGATATGTGATCAATAGAACATGAGAGATTCTTGCCATTTCTCAGTTTTTTTTCCAGCTTCCTTGATTTGATATGCTAGAGTGCAACCAAACTTAAGAAGGCTTTGCCCTATTTACTTGTCCTCATGAAAGCCAATGTCCATGAGATTGTTTTAAAATCTTAAAAAACCTTTGCACCAAATCAGTTGTTTTAGTCCAAGAGCAGTAAAGTTTGAAGATACCTCAAGTCATTCATCTATTCTGCCCTCTTTTAGAAATATTAGAAAAAGGCTCATAACTTCATTGGATTGTTATGCTCCAAGAAATACAACAGCATTTGATTTTGATTTTGATTTTTTGGTGTATCATGAGGTCATCCACCCATCAAATGCATCATTTTCGTCGCTAAATGCACCGGAGACCTTTTTTTTCCATTGACAATGCATTTAGCAATGAAAATCGCTAAAGACTAGTCCATTCTAGAGACTGCCTGCATAGAGATTCATTATTTGTTTTGTTTTTTTTTCTTGGTACAAAATTCTTCCATAGAGTTCTTGACCAGATCTAGAGAAACTGTTGTTGCCAGTGAAATTTCTCTGTTCTTTCTTTCTTTATTTTTTTTCCCTTTTAGGTTTTAATGCTGGCCATCCTTAGTAATCTTCAGAACTAGAGAAGAGCCTTTTTTCTTCTTGGTTGCCATTGACAACCTGAAGAAGCAAACCTTTTAATCATGGAATCTGCTTTTAGCCACCTTTCTGTGGCATCAGCTTTGACAATTTTGTAAGAGCCTCAATGGAATAATTAATTGGTCCAGTGTGATTATCATTTAGGCAGCTGATAAGGAGGAGCCAAGATCTGGATTGATAAGGTCCGAAGGGGACTTGTTCCTGAACGGAGCTCAAGCATCCTTATTAACAGGAATCAGTGAAGAAAACATTTTCCATCCAAGTGAATTTTACCCAATATGGACGCTAGAGACTGCCTCAGATTCCTTGCAGAGTGTTCTTCAAATCTGTGCAGGTTGGCAATCTATTCCGAGGCCAGCGGAACGAAACATTGAATGCATAGCAAATGCATGATAACTCTGCTCTTGAATCATACATTATATTACACTGAAGGTGCAAATTTCATCCTCAGAAGATAAACTACATTACTCTGACTATGTTGCTGCTCATATGGTATTATAGTAAATGATGTCTTCTTCTTTTTTCTTTTGGTTTATTAGTTCTGGCATACCATATATTTTACTCCAATTTAATATAATTTTATTTTAGTATACATAGTATACACTTGTGGCGCTGTTATCTAGTGGTAGTTTACTGGATGATAAGTGGCGTTACTTCTTCTGTCCCACTCTTCTTGGACTCAAGTCATTTCGAATTATGTGAGTTCTAAAACTAGGGTGAAAAAACAAAGAGGGACCCTGTTGATTATAGACTAGCAAGTTGATATTATTACAATATCTCTACATAATTGATAATTGATTGCCTTCTTTATAGGCAGATATGAAAATCATATACCTGAAGAAGCTGTCAATTTAGGTTAAATATTGAGGAGACAATTGATAAAAATGATGATTACAACGATGACCTACGGGAAAAGGCCGCCCCCATTGAACAAGAGAGACAAATAATTGCCCAAGTCATCGGGTTTTAACCTTTCCACTTCCAAATTCTTCTCCCCACACAGTGTCGCCAAGTATATCTTGTATAGCTCCCTGTATGCTGGCACTACTTTCTTTGTTATTGACGCTCTAATCTCCTCTTGGAGCTTCCCATCTGTTACCACCCACGTTGTCTGTTTCCAACACATCTCTTTAAATGCAGAGTTAAATCGCTTAATGCGCTCTTTCACCATCTCAGCTGATATTGCTACAGCTGAATTCTCGGGCAGACATCGAAGGACCTTACTCCAAGCTATTGCTTCGTAATTTGCTGCATACTGTTTTGCCTTTCTCTCATGCTTTAATACCCAATCCTCTCCAAGAAGGTACTTTAGATTTGTTGTACGGACCCTCTTGACTATAAATTGGAGATTGTTGGCTAAGCAAATGTACGACAAAGCAGTGTCATTGTAGAGCTTCGCCTTGCTGTTGAGCTTGCATTGGAGGATGAATATGATCCATGCAAACTGCATTGAAACGGGGGGTATTGGAGTCCCTTCAATGTTTGGACTGTCAAAGCAAGACATTGGGAACTTCAACTCCCCTGGAAATGTGGTATCGCCGATAATGTCGGTGAGGACGCCACTGTAATTGGCTAGGAATTGCAAGTAAGTCATTGCAGAAATATTCAGCGGATGGATTCCTCCACCTGTGATTGTTATATTCGTCGAGTTCTTTTGAATTGATGACTCGAACTCGGATAACATTGATTGGACGAACTCGCCAAGCTTGTGTAGAGAGGAGAGGACTTGTAATCTAATAGCTGAGTGTGATTCATATGAGAAGATTGATTCAATCTCCGGCAAGAGAACGGAAATCGTCTCATACAAGTCCATTAACTGGAAAATTTTCTCCGGTGCTCTCTTTCTCTTTGCAACTAGTTCAGGGAATTTGAATAAATTGATGGCTCCTTCTTTCGATATAATAGTGAAACACTTCTCTCTGACTGTTTCGGATGCAGAAAACACGTGATCGCATAGAAATCTTTCACTGTGGAAAAGTGTTTTCACAGCCATTTGTGTCGCATTCAACCAGTTTTTGATAGTATCCTCAGAAAATTCTGAACTCATTTTGTTAATCTGAGAAGAACTATACTGTTCTACCCCCAGACGGTACAGACCTCCTTCTACAATCGATTTTCGGATCAATTGGTATATGTTTACACATTCTTTGCCATAACCAGATCTAATCATACAATCAGCAATTGATCTGAGGTTCGACGTGGCAATCAATGAGAGTCGGTCCACATTGGAAGTTGAATCACCCACCAGCCAAAGTTCATCATCTGAGGCAGCATTGGCTTCATCTACAGAGTAATTTGAGCTGGAAAGTGACGAGCGCGAGGATCTGCACAAAACTAATTCTGGGTCCAAGTACTTGCGATTTGTAGACAAAATCTGATAGAACTCCTTTTGGAGTCGTTTCATGGAAATTTGCATCAAGTTTTGTGCAAGCACAAGCTTATCAGAACAAGAATCTTCAGAAATCAAGACGTGCATGGCTCGATGTAAGCCCTTGATGCATTCTAGGTAACCTTTGGCTTCTTTTCGGTTGTCCTGAAAGAGAGAAATGAACTTCACAGAGGAGGATCCGTAAGGGTCCTATTTCTCAACCATGGACTTGGCGTTCTTGATGTTTTCTTCCATCATCGATTCAGAGAACGTTTGTAAGGGAGTGGAAGGAGGTAAACTAGGGATAGAGAAGGAAGATAGAGACGAGGAAGTTTTCGAGAAAAAGAAGCAGTTGACCACCAGTTTTTTTTTTAATCATTGTGGTCCAAATGTCTCTTTGGGATCTTAACTGTTGCCATTTTGAGTTTGGGTTTTGATGCAGAAAAGAGAACACTCCTTTCTCTAAGTGAATATGGTGTATAGATAAGGGGAGCCTGTGCTATGGAGAGAGAATGAGTTTGAACTTTAAATAGAGGAGGGAAAGCTAGATTTGACATTAGAACAGAGAAAGGTTAAAGGTTTAGATTGACTAAGAATGTGGGGTACCAATTCTTGTTGACTGGCTGGTGTGGGGCTGTGGCTCTTGGTGCTGTAAGATAGTGGAAGGCACTTGCGCGTATATTTTATGTAATGGTGGGCAGAAAAAGTAAGTTAGCTCCCTACATAGGTGTTTAATCATTTTCAAAACTTGGCAGAAATCACATAGTGAAGGCTAGTGGATCTGATTTTGGTCCTTCCTGCTTTCTAGGGTCTATGGTTCTTAACTTATTCCTCACGTTCGATGATAGCCCTTTAAAGAGCAAAACTTATAAAGCTATTATCCAATTTTGGTCAATGCTGGTGCAATCAGAGGCTTGAATTAAGCTCTTAAATCATTAACGAAACTATAAAAAATGAGGGAACTAACTGCAAATGGTTCTCTAGATTGTCTTACTGGAGACCTATAATGTAATAGTTGTAATAATACTGTACTACTAATATTACTGATTATAATAGTTCCGTCTGGTACCTATGTTGTGTGGTGCACCCATTGGATCCACATATTGTAAATACCTTTTATTTTTGAGTCTCATCTTCATTTTCTTTTTGCGGTTGTTTTTGGGTCCACAGAGGAAACAAAATCCGGATCAACTTGAAAAGCCTATGATGACGACGGAAAAACTTTTCAAGTTCAAGCCGATTTGCTAATAAGCATAAAGTCCGAACTTCTGAAGTCAACGTCGAACTTTTGTAGCCACATCTTCCATCTTTTGTATAAACAATTAAGAAGATTTTTCCTTTGATACAAATAATTCAAACATACTTACAAAACATCATTATCTGCTTTATTTCACATCCCTTAATTTATTTTTGGAGTGATAAATTTAGAGTCATATTCTCTTGTGTTTAAATATAACTAGTCTCTCTGATTGGAGTTCTTTTTATTTTTCGTCATGCAATTAAATAATCAAAATTGGTCTAATAGATTAAATGAAATCTATTATGGAAAATGAATGGAGAAATGGGGTCACTGTGAATATAATGGAACATATAATTATATGCATACTCCCCTCCTTAAATTAAGTGTCCAAAACACACCCAATTTGATCTAGTTAATGGTTGAAAATATAACATTTTGGTATCATGGATTTCGTCGTATTGATTATGTAAGATAAAGGATATTGCATTCGTAACTTGTGACATTTCAAATAAGAGCAGTAAAGTCTTAATTTTGGATGAGGTCAACTGAAGGCGCCATCATCAACAGGGAAAAAAAAGAAAAAAGAAAAAGAAAATGCAGCCTAGGATTTCAGAGAGAGATCTGACTTGATTCACTCGGCACCCTCAAAAGAAATCTAGTTCTCTGAGTTCAGCTTCATGATCTTGACTCAATCTATTCACAATACCCCATTACTATGAGACATTGCGTATTAAAATAAATATTGTCCAACTTGAACCATGGACCACAAAAATATGGACATGAACTGCATTCATCACATTTCACCAAGTGTAGGATTAAGCTGACTTTATTCATTTGCACTTATAAAAGAAAGACATTAAATTTGGAAAGTGGTGAGTTGGATGTCCTCCCTTTCAAGTTCATTACTAACGTAAAAAGAAAGACTAAACCTTCCTATATGAGAAATGCCCATGCTTCAAGAACAAGCTGCCATTTTTACGTTCTAACTTTTAGTTATAATTTTGCTAAGGAATCTAATACATTTAGACTATGTTTAGTATGATGGAATAAGAGGCAAAATAAGATAAAATATTTCTTTCCTATGTCACAACTCCGGATATTATAAAGAACCAGATAAATAGTCTTGATTTGATGACTTATCTTAAGTGGGATTATTTTAATCCGTCGTTTTATATTATCTAGAGCCCTAGGAGATCATAACTCTTCATCCATTTGAGTTACCACTTTTTTTGTTACGGTTTTACGTTTTGACTTTTAAAATAGACTGATGATTAATAGTTAAACTTACTTATTATTACGAGATTTGGTACACTAATATTGTTTTGACTTTTAAAACAGACTGATGATTAACGCTTAAACTTACTTCTTATTACGAGATTTGGTACACAAATATTGTTTAAAAAACAAAAGTGGTTCTTAATTTACAGCATCCCAAGAAGAATGCTAGATTCAAACTATACCACTGCTATTACAAAAAAACAGTATCGTGGTGCTCAGGAGTTTTAACTCTTCGTATAATTTGATAAAATTACAACGATTAAAAGAAAATTGTAAAAATAGACCTCAGTAAATTCAAAATTGGGAAAGTAACCAAAACATTCTTCCATAGTAGGAGATGCAGGTACAAAACCTAAACCTTAATAGCATACTTCCTCAAGGGGAAGTATACAGTGGCGTAGCCAGAAATTTGAAACCGGGAGTGGGCAATTTGAATATACTCAAAAGTTAAAATAGTAATACTATAAATATGGAATTTTTACATTAATAAAAGTACTAAAATAAAGAAATAGCTTACAACAATCCTCTTTGAGACTTCATATTTTGAAAACGTTGATTGACAACTTCGTTCTCGATTGACTCGAGTACATCTTTCTCGATATAAGCCACCAAAGATTGTATATTTTTTCTCAAATCCGGATCGGATTGAACCTCTAAGTTAGAAGAAACATTTTGAGTGGACAAAGATATATTTGGAAGATTGAAATCAACATTCAGAATAACATAATTTATGCTTGGAATGGTAGAATTCGCGAGCCTACATTTTAAGGACCGAAGGAGGAACTTGTTCCTATTTTGCCATAATACTTCTTCATTCTAAAATAAGCCCTATAAATTCAACATTTATTCAATTAATTGCTAATAATTAGACCTAAATCAATTAAACAATTAATATACAATTAATTAATAATAGACAATTAACTAAATAGTCTAATAATATAAAATTATTCAATTATTCAAGAAATACACCCACTATAATACAACTAATCAAGAATATAGCCAATATTCAATAACTAAATAAGTAAATCTAATTATATAAAATTAGGGCTTTTTATCTAAATTACCAAATATTCAACAATCCATTAAAATTTCAAGAAATACATTTCATTGTTCATGTTATGCAATCAATCAAGAAATACACATCATAGTTCATGTTATATAAAATTAAGGTTTTTTACATAAATAACCAAATATTCAACAACCCATTAAAATTTCAAGAAATGCATTTCATTAATAGTTCATATTATGCAATCAATCAAGAAATATGCAAGTAATTAAGAAATAAATTTATAACTAATCAAAAATTACTAATTTAGGGCTTATTTTAAGTCTTTAAAATATACTTTGGCTGCTTGGCAACGGAGGCTGGAGTAGCGAAGCTGCAGCCTGCGTGGGTTCTGTGTAGACTGTAATGAACTATGGAGGGCTAGAGCTGAAGAGCTGTGTAAATCGTAAATGTGCAGAGCAGTGAATTGAGAAAGTGAGAAGATAAAAGAAAATTAAAGGAAGAAAATGAAAGGGAGAAAAGGAATAAAAAAGAAAGGAAGAAAAATAAATAAAATAAAATAAGAAGTATAGCAGTGAGTGAAGCATGCCGTGCCCCACTGGCCGCTGCCCCGTCAGGGCGTGAGACATGAGTATTTTTTTTCTTATTTACAATTAAGACCCCAAATGATAAATTTATGCATATAAGTCCCAATTTTTTTATTTTTTTTAAACTGCCAAAATTGTTGGGGTGCGCGTGCACCCCTTCGCCACACTGTAGCTACGCCCATGGAAGTACATCTCATTCTTCTTCTTCTTCTTCTCTCGTACTATCTTCAATGACGCCTGTTTCATATCAATGAGTAAGCACATAAACACTTCCAACAAAGTAGTAGTAGTAGTAGTAGTAGTAGTACTGAACAAGGAAACATGTACATATATACAACCGTTCACCAAAGATTTTAACGTATAGCCTAGTAGGAAATTAAACTGCCAACACAGCTCAAAAACATATATCTAGTAAAGTAATTGACAGCAAGTATATGTAATGTGAGCTATGAAAACAGGATATTAAATCATGATTTCAACATACTACCAAACTACAATAGTTCATCCATGTTCTTTTTTTTAACTAATTTTGTGCTACGGCCTTTTTTTTAAAAATGGGTTTTGTATCTTGCTGATTCCTGAAGATATCTCAAGAATATCAATTGAGGAAACAAAGAATCTTGTGAAGAGTTTGACATGTTGAACATTTAAAATTATGACTAAAACCACCGATAATCTCATCATACCCATCAGATACCTGACAGACTACTAATAATTGCATTATAATTTTGCTTAAACTAATGTACTAGTTTTCTGAGTAAAGGAAACTACCAAATCCAAGGTTAGTGCAACATAAGGGTGTGCAGAAAACTGAACTGACCAACCAGTCAGGACCGAACCAATGGCTTTCGCTTGATTTTTTTTAATTGACGGTCTGGTTTTATTTTTTAAAGAACTGACTAATCGGTTCGGTCCTCGGGTTTATATTTGTGTGAAACCAAGATGGATCAAGCCAAACCGATTCTTTAATATAATATTAAGCATATATATATGTATAAATTATGATTGGTCTTAATATAAAAAAGTTATTGCATATAATTTAACACTTCTAAATTCTAGTGTTATTCAAATAAACCCTAAAACTTGGTCCTTCTCTCCCTCTCTCTCTCCAATTTCCCCTCTCCCAAACCTTAATACTCCGATCTCCTCTCTAACACTCGACCTCCATGGATTCCTCGCTGCCGGCAGTGAATCAAGTACATTCTCTTTCCCTCTTTCTTTACATATTTACATAATAGATAATCGTATTATTGGCTGAATTTTTTCAATTTTTCCATACACATTAGAGTGATTGTTATACTACACATTTGTAGGCGATTTTGTTCCTTTATATTTATACTATATATAAAAGTATGGGTAATCCACAATTTTAAACTCAAAGTTTAGGGTCAGCTGCAACTTAATCCCCGTTGTCTCAATTTTCCCAATGTGAACACCAATGTTTTATAAGCTTTGCAATCCAACCCAACTGTTATCTCTTATTTATATACAACTACTGGCGGTTGACGTGGATATTTGAGTTAGCGCCGATGTGGATGTAGGAGCAAATGGGAGGGATTTTTCCTTCCATCACGTGAGTAACACATGATCTATATATACAATACATTACATAGATACACATATATGTTTTGGTAGTGAAAGAGAAATGTTAACAAAAAACTTCATTTATGGCTTTTATTCTAGTTTAAGCAAATGGATGCAAGAACATGCTTTTGTGGATATCCAAGCATCTTAAAAACCTTGTGGACTAATTCAAAACCTCACTTTACACATAAACAAATGACTTTTCTACCAACATTTGCCATATTTAAGGTTTCACTTACCATAGTTTGGTCTTTTAGTCTTATCTGGAAGCCGTAGATACCGAAGATCCTAGCACATTTTAGAATCCCTAATTTGTTAAGCTCTCAGGCTTGAAGAATCAAAACCCTAATTTGTAAATTGATTTTGGTAAAATAAGGGATTTATCATTTGTTTACAGAGCAAATCCTGCCCATTTGCTCATATATCCATGTTAGTGCCAACTCAGACATCCACATCAGTCGCCGTTAATTATATATAAATAGTAGAGAACAGTTGGGTTGGATTGCAAAGTTTATAAAACACTAGTGTTCACATTGGGAAAATTGAAACAACGAGGTTAACTTGCAACTAACCCCAAACTTTAGGGTAAAATTGTCGATTGCCCTAAAAGTACAAATAACTTAAGTGTTTTCGTATGGAAAAATATGCCCCTAATTTTAGAAACTCGGTTATATTATATTGGCGTCTAGAATTTTATCCATTTACATTGACTTAAGAGTTGGGTTTTTTCGTTTTCAATTACGTTGGATTTTGAGACTAAAAGTAGGATCTAATTTGGATTGAATTACCACCAATTAAAGATCTTTTATTTAGGAAAATAGTTAACAGGTTTTAAGGTTTACATCAAATAAAATACTATAACTCCATCTACTTTTGTACTAGCAAGGTTTACATCAAATAAAATACTATACTCGATCCACATATTTTTAATTGGATTTTACACTTGATATTTTTTTATGTATCTATCACGCTTTTGTTTTGGATAATTTTTTTATTTTATACTGCACATTAATTATCCAGTTCTTAATATCCAATCCATAGTATGTATTAATTACGTCCTTAATGACGTTTGTCAAACACTAAACCATGTGCAACACACGTGCACAAAAACCAGTATACATATATTTGTGGCTATTTTTTTTTCTCTCATTGTTGTTTACTTGTTAGATGGCTGAGAAAGAGTCACCAATGGGAGACTTAAAATCCACTAAAGCAACTGTACTCAGACAGTCCGAAAAGCTCACTATTTCACCTAAGAAGAATGTAACATCTCTTAAGCGAAATAAAAAGTCTTTTGTGTGGGATCATTTTACTAAACTTAAAACTTGTGCTCCTTCAAAACCTAGGGCTTCATGTAACTACTGTGGTGCAACCTATGCATGTGACACAGAGAATAATGGGAATAAGAATATGATTAATCATGTTGAAGTTCAATGTAAGAAGAATCCATTTAGGAGGGAAGATAAGAAGCCAAACAGATTTCTTGACTCGAAGAATAATAGGCCTCGGAGTTTTAGTATAGAAGATTATCGAGAATATCTTGCTAAAATGTTTATCATTGATGAATTCCCTTTCAAGTCTGCTGAAAAAAAAAGGATTTAGGTTATTTATAAGCATTGCACAAACTAGGTTCGTAATACCATCTCGTACTATAATTGCTTAAGATTGTTTGAAAATTTATATGCAAGATTTTTTTTTTTGAAAAGTGTACTAATGGTAAAAGGATTTTGTTGGTCGGATAATGACCCTACAGGGGGGTAATAGGGTTTTAAAAACTTAATGCGAAATTAAAACGTTTTTAAAATATTTAAGCAAAGCAATTTAGCTAAGCAAAAATATCAAGGAAATAATTAATTTCAAGTAATCAATCCCAAGACAAGCAAATAAGCAATCTCAAAATACAAGCAATAATATAGCAATAAAAAGAGAGCTTGAGTTTAGAAAGATTAAACCAATTTAAAGTTCAAGACTTTTTGTCTTCACGGTTTGGTTTCCTAAACCATACGTTTGCGCTCGGTTAGTTACCCGATAATTTTCACTATTCAATCTTCTTCGGGTGAAGATCAAACATCAACACAAATGTTGTTATGCACACAACACTCACAATGTAGCTATACCCACTACACTTCTCACAAGATATGCTTTCTTGCTCTATAAAGAAACAAACTCTCTTTTGAAATGAAGAATGAATTATTTGTGGTGATACACACCAATACAATAACTCTCAAGTGTATTTGAAGATTACAAATAAAGCTCACACTAGAGTTATCAAGATTGATCAAAAATATATAGCTCAAAAGATGAAAGATTGATCAAAATGTGTTCTTGAATCTTTGTATATTTGAATATATGAATAATAGAGTATTATAATGATTCAAGGTATGTTAAAACATGTCAGACGTCATATATATAGCTTGCAAAACCATATGGCCGTTGAGGATGATTAAGAAAGGTTTTGGGTCAAAGGTATACATTTTCAAACTTTTTAACAGCTAGTTTTGACAAAAAAAATAAATTTGTTTTGATAATTTCTCCGAATTTGACCGTTGGATCATGCTCAAATTTTGATCAAAAGTGCTACGAGATGTTTTCTAACTACTATAAAAATTTCAAAATGATCAGAGTCTGTGAAGACCTCCATCTTACCGTTAGATTAAAACTGTGCGAAAATTGAGCGAATTTTAAATGTAAAATAAAAATATTTTTGCAATTTAACAATTTAGTTCCAAATACAATTTTAATGATTTTTGAACTTCAAAGATATGTTTCTAAGATACCTATTTTTATTAGAGCTTAAAATATGATCATTTAAAATTAATATGAATTTATTTTGAAACTCGGTCTTTGTAATATGATGTTTTTCAAATAAATTCAATTTCAAGCTTGTTTGAATCAATCTTTAAAATATGCATTAATAAGTTTGAGCTATAAGGAGTTGATCAATAATGTAACTTTACATAAATCTTAAGCACTCACTCAATTACTGAATTAACGAGTCTTCAAATGCTTTGATTTGTTTCTTCGGAATAATCTTCATTTGAAGCTTTCAATATAGTCTTTTGATCATTTGTGCTTCATGATTTGCATTAAGAGATTTGATCTTTATTGTCTTGTCTAATGATCGAATAGTGAAAGATTGATCCTTGTCATGTTTTTCTTGAATTTTTTAAGTAAATGAACCATATACTTATATCAAGAAACATGTTAAATTACACATGATTGATTTATTGTTATTATCAAAATAAGATTAAGACCTTAGGTTAACAGATTTGTATCACCACATATAAATGGACTTCCTTCCAAAGAATCAATTGTGTGTGTTTTACGGCCCATTATATTAATGATGAGTGGAAGTAAGACAAAAAGATTTTGAAATTTTGTCAAGTTCAAAGTCATAAAGGTGATGTACTTGGGAATGTTATTGAGGCATATCTACTTGTGTGGGGGATATAAAGCATTTTCACTATTACCATCAATAATGTGAGTTTAAATAATTGTGTCATTGGTTACTCAACGAAAGAAATTAAAATCGGAAGGGTACCATATTGGACCATAAGTTTTTGTAGATAAGGTATAGTGCGCATGTTTTGAATATTGTTGTTGGTGATGGTTTAAAGGAATCGAACAATTCCATTGTTAAGGTGCATAATGCAGTGAGGTACGTAAAATCCTCTCATTTAAGTTTATACTTTCAAAAAGTGAGTGTAAAACAGAAAATAGCAAGCAAGAGTCTAGTATGCCTAGACGTTCAAACAAGGTGAACCCCACTTACATGATGTTTAAGGCAGCGAGAAAGTTTAAAACAGTGTTTGATAGAATGGAGGAGGATGACCATAGTTATATAAATTATTTTAACCAACCGGGATTTTTTTATTGGGAAAAGGTTGAAACTTTAATGTTTTATAATGTAACCTTGCGCTTTTCGGGGTCTTTGTATGACACCTCAAATGCATTCTTTAATGAATTTATTTTGATTCATAGTAAATTGCTTAAACTAAAAAATGAAGATGATTATGTTTTGTCTTCCATGGCCGAAAGCATGTTGATAAAATTTGATAAGTATTCCAAGTTGAAAAGGTTAATATGTTGTTGTTTGTTGCGGTGGTTCTTGATCTTAGACGTAAGTTAGATTATGTAGAATATTGGTTTGGGCATGTGCATGAATCTAATGTGGCAAATGAGATGGCAAACAAGGTGGATGATACATCTACTTCACTTGTATGAGTGGTATGAAAACCACACATCTAATAGTGTATCCACACAAAAAGTAACAAAACCATCCAATGTAGTGGGGGTAGATGATGATGAGGGGTTGCAGTCTTTAGCTTTTCAATTCAAAAGGCATTTGGAGGCAGAAGAAAATGTAGGGACTAAATCGGAGGTTGATAAGTTCTTGAAAGAGAGTGTTAAGGATGACAACATTAACTTTGATATTTTGGGTTGGTGGAAGAAAAATGCAACCAAGTACCGAGTTCTTTCTTGTGTAGCATGAGATATACTTGCAATCCTAGTTTTTACGGTTGCTTCCGAATCTGCATTTAGCATAGTTTCTACGGGTTGCTTCCTAATCCGCATTTAGCATGGGAGGTCGTGTACTTGACCCATTTCGTAGCTCATTATCTCCTAAACGGTGGAAGCCCTCATTTATGGGCAAAATTAGCTCCGGTCTTCATCAAAGCTAATTAATCTTTAAAATGCTATGAAAGAGATCGAGTAATTTGAAAAACTTGATAAAGGTAACATTCAATCCATTACCTTTTTTTTATTAGATATATATTTTTCTAACCTTTTGAAGTTAATATATTTGGTTTTTTGTTTATACTTCTCAAATATTTTGGGATCAACTTTATAGTCAACTCTCCTAGATTGATGAGTGTTGTTTTTTGGTACTTCTAGAAAATGGGCATGTTATTATTAGCATATAGCTCAAGTTAATTTTTTTATTATTTGGTCGTATGTTCTTATTTGGAACACTCATATTAAAACAAGTTATACGTTTTCTCTTATATTGTAACTTTTGGAGAAAATAATAAAATGAAGAATTTGGAGTTGAGCAAAGTTATAGAAAATGAATTGAAGAACTTATGCTCATTGGTTTTTGTGCATTTCTTTTATGGAACTTTGTTGGTTACTTCATCTAGTTCACTAGTTTCTTTGTGGAATATTCTAGATTATGGAACTTTTGTCTATTTCTTTTGTGCAACTTGTGTGGCTGTGTTCATTGTTTTATGTTTTTTTATTTACTTATGTGGATCTTTTTCATGTATCTTTTTTGTGGAATTTATTTTGATTATGAACTTCAAATATTGGGATTTTTTTTGCAATAAATTTAAGTAAACAAACCCGTAATACCAAATTTGGCCCATTGCCCAAAACTGATTAACCCGACCGAACCGACCCTATTAAGACCGATATAGTTTGGTTCGGGTCCGAAAAGTTATAAACCCGACTAGATCAGTTCAGTTGAAAAAATGTATTCATAACCGAACCGGCCGAATCGGACCGCGCATACCCTAGTGCAGCATACTCTAGTTTTAAATTGTTAGTCATAAACAAAGTATTGACACAAAATAAGAAAAAAATGAATTACTCCCTCAGTCTCAATTTCCTTTTCGTGATATCTTGAATTGGTAATCCTATTTCTTTTTAGGGACAAAATCAATGAACCTACTCCCATAAAAGAAAAAAAGTTATGTTCTTGAGCATTGATTATGTTGAAATTAGTGTTTCTTAAAAAATTACCTAATGCTTGGTAAGACGCTTACGAATGGCTCTAGTTTTTTTTGGGCGCAAATCAAGTGGTAGTAACTTCTTATTCTTATAAACTTCCCTAAGAGCAGCCTTTTGTTTCTGTTGAATTACGGTCAATACCTGTGCAATGGACAACCCGATGCGATCTCAGATTATTTTCCTAACCAGTTTGATGGATCCTCAACCCTTAGACTATGAACGTAGCAAGAACCTTGGAATTTGTCAAAAAGATGGAAGATGGAAACCTCAACCTAACACTTAAAATAAGAATTGAACCTTGGTGTAGTGAAGACGTCGCAATCAATTGGTGTAGAATTGATTGATAAGTCAAGAACAATTGAATTGAATTTAATCAATTCAAATTATTCAACAAGTTTGTAAGAACTCAAAGGTGTAAAAACACTCGATAATTGTATATTATTATGTACTTTATAATGTTTAACAACCTCATTTAAATAGAAAAAACTAAAACTTAAAATCCTAATTCAATAAGGAAACTAATCCTACTTAAAAAAGGAAAATAATAAATCCTAGAATATTCCTAATGCACAAGGAAATTAATAAATATTCTAAAATAATCATAACATAACAAGACTCTAAATAATAATTGTCCATAATTCTTGGGCTTTAACAAATAAAAAATAAATAAATAAGTAAAACGCCAAAAACAGTTTTACTGCAAAGAAAACATTGTAATGAAACTCCAATGGACTATTTTACTGTAAAGAAAACTTTGCATTGGGACTATTTTACTGCAAATCAAACTTTACAGTGTTCTATCACACAACTGTTTTACCGCGAAGATGACTTTGCAATATTCTCTAAACATTCAGGTATGCTCCAATTAATATCCAAGCTTTGCACAACTCAAGAACATGATTTGGAACTTCATTAATTGCCTCAAATATACTTTCACCTTGAACTTCCATGCCCAATTTTTAAGAACTTCATGGAATAATTGATTGGATCGTATTCTCTTTGTAACTCTTGGAATAAGCAATTTGATAGATTTTCCTTTAAACTTACATGCTCTATCCTTGAATCTATGCGTATCCAAGCATTCATTTAGGAACGCATAATACTTTTAGGTTGAACTGAACGAAAGGCTAGGCTGGATCACATCACAACCTCACGACCTTTCTGCAATTATAGAACGACCAACATAAACTATACTATAGTATTTTATACATAATTTTATGACAAAAATACAACAATGGCCACAGATAGTGATTCCAACAATTGCATAATTGACAAGTATAGGTGAAACTCAAAAACAAGAAAAAATAAAGACTCCAAAAGCAAAAAGAATATCTTATGAATCTCTTATGACTAAGTACACGAGCAAGTGCATGAACTTGTTTTCTTTGCAGTATAAAATACCCTTCATAATCTACAGGGTTAAAATACAGTATTTTGGCAGTGGACCCAATATTCTATTATTTTTTGCCAATTCCTACAACCAATATCTTCTCACTAACTCCAACAAACAGGAAAACATGTATTCACAATATATTCCCTTGTTTTTGTAACAACACGTCCAATCACTAATCATGCTTACATTAAACAACATTTTTCACCATATTATGTAGCACCTTATATCCTCCACATTCATGGTTGCATAAGATATGCTCATAGTTTTTATGCGGGTCAGAGATGCTACATATAAGGATAGGCTATTTCTTATTACGGTAATTCTTTTTCAATCAGATACACTTCCATGTACAAAAGTGGCTATACAAATTAATAGATTGTTTAATTTCATATTGTTTTCCAAGGGATACTGATAATCTGCATTTCTCACTATAATTTAACATCATTGCTTAATAATGGAGAAACATTTATGGCAATAGACAAAAGAAACTAGAAGCAAACTAAGTAAAGCGGAGTTTATGGACATAAAATATTAGATGGATGGATATCAATTAAAAAGAGAAATGAGATTAAGGATAGTACATCTTGGAAAGCTTATTAGGGCACCACCAGTAACCTTGGCTACTCGGAGAAGAGCAAGCTCAGCCTTTAAATCCTTCAATTGGCTATGCAAATCCCTTTTGTTTGTTTTTATTCCTCAGCTCATGTACCTTAATCCTCGTTGTGTTCATCTATTCATTAATTCGTAATAGCCAATTTTTATTTAATAAATCAAATGCACATACATATATATATATACTTATTGAAGAAATTAACAAAAAAAAGCAAGCATATTGAAAATGTAAAGCTAGGAGGTGGATTTAGGTAGGTAGGGCGGGCTTGCTTGTCCATGGCTATCTCTAATGAAGATTTACTAATACGAGGATTATTTTTTCCTGTATCGAAAATATGAAACCTTTATGCTAAATAAGGAGATGGGTTATTAACATAGGGTTCATTTAGGGTGGTGATAAATTCACCCTATTTGTTGTCACTAACACCCTCTATACCTAATGTCCCTTACTTTTAAAAAAATTATTACAAACAGCCACTCCACCACCTTCTAACTTAATAACCATAATTATGTTAATATTCTCTCGTCATTGAGAGAGTATTTTCATTGGCACTCGCTCGACATTGAGCATCTCGAACTTCATCAATAACTTAAGATATGACTCATTTTTTAAATATACTCGTCCAATTTATGAGGAGTAAATGTGTTAATACTTTCCCGTCATTGAGAAATTATATGCATTGGTACTCGCTCGATATTGAGTATCTGAAACTTCAGCAATAACTTAAGTTACGGCAGTTACGGCCCATTTTTTAAAATATACTCATCTAATTTATGTTGAGTAAATGTGGTAAAACTCTCCTATCATTGGAAGAATATCTTAATTATTACTCGTTTAATATTGAGCATCTGAAACTTACACAGATCTGTGGGTATGGATTTTTTTCATTTTTTTAGAAGATATATATATATATATATATATGTGTGTGTGTGTGTGTGCATTTTTTTGTTTGTTTTTTTCTTTCATTTTAGAATATGTATGTGTGTGTATGTATATATGTATGTTTTGAAGAATAAAATGGAGAATGAGGAAAGGGTGGTGAAATATTGTAGTATTATTTTGTTGTGATTAATGATTAATTAATTAATAGTTAACTTTTAGATAAAAAATGAAATGAGAAGGTGGTGGAAACAAAGTTTATTTTAATATTAATAAATTTTTTAAAAAGTGTTAGTGACAATAAACTTCATTTAAGCAGTTCTTGGTATTTTGGGCTGTATCCAATTCGAGCTCAGACCCGTCCGTTATCATTAGCCCATTCAATAATAGTAGCGAGGGCTTCTTTTTTCCATTTTAATTTGGGCTGGCCCATGGGCAGATTATCCAGTCATCTGCGACAATCCAATTGGAAATTTCAATATATATATACTTCTGGTAAATGCAAATCTGTGCACAAAAAAACATTGTTTTAGACATACAAATCCTACGGAGTAAAGTTGGCTACACAAAATTTATTTGATGAATTGAAAAATAGCACAATCCAAAAATACTTGAAATTATTTAGCTATTAACTAATCTAGTAATTAACACATTATTTCTATGTATTTTGTAAAAAAAATTTAACCTACTCCGAAATAATATAAATAGAATCTGAACTTATTAATCTAAGTTACTCTTAGTCAATATTGATTGAACCCAAATCTCTTTATTACAAATACAACAAATTATATTAATGGACTACAAAATTGTTAGTGAACACTTTATGCTTTATAGTATGAAAAGAGTACGTGAAAAGATTATTTAAATAAAAATGAATCCCGTTAAATAGGAGAATAAAGCAGAAGGGCCAAGTTGATACTCAATAGTATAATAAAATCAAAGAACTCAATTTCAAGAACATTAATTGTTTTCACTGGGTCCTCACTAACCAGTCAAACCCTCAAAATCAATGTATAGATACATTTTTGTGACATAGTTTTGCAGCTATCCAAAGTTGAAGTTCTATTTATTGGATCTTACTTTAAAAGTATATTATGTAACCATTATCTATGTATCTGGATGTAATAATCTAATCGGATAGGATCTGAAATATGTGCCACGTCAAGCAGGGGGAGAAAATATCTTTTGATTCCCCAGACTTATAATTAGGTTCTTGAATATTTCTTCTTTAAACAAAATTTAAATCATACTTTTCATGAGTAAAGGAATCAAGTTGACTTGAAGAATGAGTTAATTACCTCAAGAATGAATTGATCGACTTTATCTTAAATTTTGTAAAGATTATATGAAGGTTAGCACTTTAAAACTATATTACAAACACTTAATTATTATAAAGTGTTAGAGTAAAATTTATTTAACACTAAAACATAAGATATTTAAAGTTAGGGAAAGGATCTTAAGTGGACTAATTTTTTTGTCCTTAAATGCGAACCGGTCATTTTGAGGGAGTAAACAGATGAATTTTTTGATAAAATTTAGTGAAAATGATCTCCATGATTAATAGATTACCTCTGCCAATTTTCAACGAAAAATTCAATCGGGAAAAGTGTTAACTAAAAAATTGATATATATGTGCATTTTTAGCCGTTAAAATTTAAGATTTTTAGCTAACCTACTTTCCGGTTGAATTTTTCGATGAAAATTGGCAGAGATGATCTTCACCAAGTTTCATAAAAAAATTCATCCGTTTGCCCCCTCAAAATGATTGGTCCGCATTTAAAGACAAAAAAATGGTCCTCTTTAGATCTTTCCCCTTTAAAGTTAAATGAGTAATTACGCCCCCTTTATTACTCATTCCCTCTGTCTCGTCCAAAACAATTAAAAAATTTAAAACTAAGTTAACACAACAATCATCATTCTATATTTCTATATATAAATTGAAAATTACTAAATTCGGTTATGGCAGAATATTTTATAATTTTTCTATTTTGTTTCTATCACCACTATATAAAGTGAAAAAAATATATATTAACATTAAGGACCAAACTCACAATCTTTTAAGTAACAATAATATTTTAACCATTAAACCAACTTAACTTTTATACTCTTGTTTTAGCTTGGAGATTCACATGCATGGAAAAAAAAGTAAATATAAATATCGCGTGTAATTTTGTGTCTAATATAAAATAAAAAAGAATAGATTTGTTTAAGGTTTTGAGGAGGCTATGTAATAGAGTGATATTTTGTATGACGTTGTTTAGTAATTTTGTCAATGGTACCCACGTACATCAAATTGGATTCAGCAATCTGGATGTACACGCTTAAAAATAAAAATATGATAATATATTAACTAGTTTATTTTATGTGCAATTTTTAAATGGTATACAATCACCAACAAATTAATTGGAAGGCCTCGGAGGCTCAAATCCCTTTCTTTTATTGTTTTACGCCACTAACATTATAGTATTGTTATAAAAATAAAACCCTAACTACTTTTGACAAGAAATAAAAATTAAAATAAAACCGTAAACTGCTCTCACACGTATATTTGGTCAAAAGTAACATCCACCATTGACATATTTACGCTTTAATTTAATTGTATTTGTTCATTGATGGGCCTAACGGATGATGACAGTTTAATAATTAGTCATAAAAAGGAGATTTGGAAAAGGAAAAGCCACCACTGCATAATGGGGATATCTTTATTCTTAATTTAGTCAAGACTCAAGACAAAGATTAATTAATTTCTGATCAATTATATTGCCTGTATTAATTTGACCAAGTTCTTTGAACTTACCAGTAGCCATCACCAACTAATTAAATATAATGTATATTTATGTATGATCAATGAGATCGAGCTAACTAATTGCTGTCTTGACTTTATATTATAGACTAGTTGTTAACCCGTGCGATGCACGGGATAACGTACAAAAAATGTCAAAACAAATATAATATTAGATAAGACCACAATTTCAATACCAAATAAAGATAATAATTAAAAAAATTAGAAAACTTTCTAAATCTGAAATTGCTAACAACACAGCAATATAACATGACTTTAATATTATATTTTTACAATAATCCAATTCATTATTGTTTTTAACAAAATTCAATACTACTATGAGCGAGACATTGAATGTCTTTCCCTTTGTTGCTCTCGGCTGCGGTATATGTCTCAAATCATCTTTCCTGCGAACTTTGAATATGAAGGACTGCAAAATGTGTATTTAAGCCTCAAATATTAAAAGTATGATATGATTACTTTTGAACTGGCGTTATTAGTGGGGATTGAACCTATAGAGCAGTAATTAGATGATCTATCATTCAGCTGCGTAGTTTAAGGACCAACATAATTTTTAAGAATAATAAATTTATTATACTGGCAACTCAGAAGTTATGAGAGAAGGAGCTTCAAGCCTTAAAGCACACATAAATTGACTTGAACGATCACCCTTAAATCAAATATCATAATGTTCCTAAATCAATCAAGAAGAAGATATGAGAGCAATAGCATCAAGCAGGCATTAACTGACCTGAACTACCACCTCTAAATCAAATATTTTAACGTTACTAAATCTATTAAACGCAAGTGGTCTCGTTAAGTCAGTTTACAAATAAATAAATAAAAATTAAACTATCTCAGACAATGAACCGCTACAAAAATTCTTAATGCATTTTTCGAAAGAGTGACGAAATGAAGGTCAAAATGAAAGTAATAAAGCAAAAAATGCTTACCAAAGGATACCAAAATGCTCTCCAACTCAAGAAACAATTTAGAAATATATTTCAATGAAATTTCTGCATTTATGTGCCTTCATTTAACTGAATATATTTGTTGATAGACATTGTGCTACCATTTATTCGTAAAACTAATAACGACTTGCAGATGGACGCCACATGGTACAACCAATTGCATTATACGCAAGCAGCAAGAACACCGAAATGGAAATATTGTCACACTTGTTTACAGAAAAGGTTGTTATTATATATATATATACTTCTAAGCTACGTAAATTCATTCAGTTTGAAACTTTTCAGATCTGTTCTAACATGAGGGCTTTCTTGTGCAAGAGTGTGTACAATGTGAGGGAAGCAATTACTCCACACCAAGTATCACAAACAAAGCAATGTGTGATGTAAAAGGAGAAAATGAATGTCTTTTGCTATGTTGCTCTCAGCTGCGGTAAATGTGTCGAATCATCTTTCATTCAAAATTAGAATATGAAGGGTTGCAACATGTGTATTTGAGACTCAAATGTCAACAACGGGATTAATTTTAAACTTGCGCAATCATGGATACAACTAATTTCAATTTCATAAGCAACTTCTTTTTTCTTCTCTATTATCTCCATTTCCCAGTGACTCATCAAAAGTCCGATTTAGTGGCTGAATTCGGGTGACTCATGAATGGGTTTCATTCATTTCATCTTAATTTAATTTAAGCAATTTGAATTAGTTGAATTACACACTTTTACTATAGCTATATGAAAATTTTCATCTGGGTTTTTTATTTAGGGGCTGAAATTGAAAGCACTTACAATAAGTTAGGTCCACTCATCTACTTTGTGAGTAAAAATTCGGTCTGGTTTTTGAAGTTGAAAGTGATTGGATTTTGAGCTGACCCCACTTCTAGTACAGCTAGTGAATATAATAACTTAAATATGTTTTCTACTTAGGTATAGTTGTTCTGGGGTTGTATTTTTTTGGTACAAAACTTATTTTTATTGAATTTTTCTAGTATCGATTTTGGGTCTGGAGTTGAATTTTTAATGACAGTCTCTTTGTAGAACTGATTGAGCTTTCAGTTGAGAATTGGGTTTCAATAATTTGAATTAGGGTTTAGAATAGAGAGCGGGGTAGAAATGGAGGAAAACAGTCCTTAAAGCATGCATAAATTACAAACAAACAAATAAATAAAAATTAAACTATCTCGGACAATAAACTGGTATAAAAGTTCTCGGTGCATTTTTTGAAACAGTGATATAATCAAGCTCTAAAACAAAAGTAATAAAGCAAAAAAAGGGCTCACCAAAGGATAGCAAATTTCTCGCTAGACCCGGATTGTGCTTGATCTTTTCTTAATTTTCCTTCAATCAAAGTGTCGAACACCTTTGCTTTCAAATCCCTAAAACTATCAATGAGTAATTAAAATCACAGGGAAAGAAACAATGAAAACAAAGAAGGGCGTAAATATTTTTACCTTGTAGAAACTGCGAAAGATAATGGAGAGATGTATCTTCTTCCATTTATAGTAGAGGGAAATATTAATGGAGGTTTATCCATGATTAATATAGAGTTTACTTTGGGGAGGCAAAGAGTTTGGGACATTGCACAGAGGTAGAAGCGAAGAGTTCTGATAAGATGAAACGGGAAAACAGAGAGAAGAAAAGTCGATAGGGAAAATGCCGATTTAGGGTTGAATAAAAATATTTATTATGGACACGTGTAATCACAGAAGGAAAACCTTCTCACTCCTTCCGTTTTATATATATAAAATAGATGTCCAAACATATTGTTCGTTATCAACATCATCTCCTGGCCTCTTTAATTTGAATCATTAAAATTCGCACGAGCATATGTGTAATTATTTTAAAAAATTATTAGTAGTTAAGTATCATTTACATTTGGGATTGTGGAGATTTTTTGTGACTACAATAAATAATCATATATTCTAGCTTCTTCTGATAGTAAATAATAATCGTTTATGTTGGGACATATACGACTATTCGAATATATATAGCAAGCCAAAAATTATTCATGGCAAATCAAACTTTTGATTTTATCTAACAATTGTTTTTAGTACAATTTATAATTTGAAATTGTTTACCAGAAATCCTCCAGACTTCTTTTATTCTTTTAATTTTCTCAGATGGAAAATGATCCACAATCCCTTTTTAAATGGTACAAATATTTAAGTCAAATGAATGACAGTGAAGGATGAAATGTATTAAGAATCAAAGATGAGCATTTTTTTTCCCTTCTGTGATCATCAAGTGGAGTATACTTCTTTTTTTTTTTTTGGGGGACACCATTGACTTTTTCTTTTTTTGTTGGACAAACACCATTGACCTGGGAACTAGCTAAAATTGGCCCCTAGCCTCCTAAACTGGACAAACAAAATTTATTTATTTTAATGGCAAATTGCCCCTTTAGTTTGCAAGAAAAAAACAAGATAGTTATTGCATTTGATTGACATTATAAATGAAAAGGCTGAAATAACTTTTAAATTATTTTTTATATTTTAATGCAAATTAATTACCCACCTAAAAGTTGTACAATTGAATTCCAGCATTTTCAGCCACAATATTTCATTTATATGAGAATTTTTTTTATATATTTAAAATAAATTCTACTACACTGAATTACGTTATTAATATACCAAATTCATCTATTCATGTTCAACTAGCTCTCAAATACTCCCTCTGTATTAAAATTAAAGTGTAATTATCAATTAGAGATGTAGGAAATATTAATGTTGGTATCTCATTGTAATCTAAGAAAAGTGAATCTGAATTAATATATGTTATCTTTTATATGACCGGATCGGTTGTTTATGTTTGCTTTAATTTGTATGGTAAACAAAGTTATGCAATGATGAACAATATATTACACCTAAGCTATATTGTATTATCAAAAATTGGATAGCCTAAACCTAGACGGAGTCACTGACATATATATATCTATATCTATCTATATCTATAATACAAATCAAAGATCTTGACGTGACTAGTGTCCTAGGTGGAAAATAATTTATTTTTTTCATTTATACAACATATTTTTATTTTATTTATTATCTCTCTAACAATATAATTATTAAGGTGGTGTTTGGTTGAAATTTTAAAATCAAAATTTTAAAATTTACTTCACACTTTCCAAAATTTACTTCACTTTACTTTCTCTCCCATAAAATTTTTAAAACACCATAACTTTAAATTCAAAAATCGAAATCGGATAAAAAAAATATATTTGAAATCTACTTATTGAGATCTATAAAATAAGAACCATTGTGACTATTTTTTGAATTTTTTTAATGAGTTTTTTGAATTGGTTGAAAAAAACTCCAACTAAAATTAAATTCACTTTTCAACTTAATTTCACACTTACTAAAAACTTGTCTAAAAAATATGTTTTAAAATCTCAATCAAACAAGTACTAAATCTCTTTAAATGTCTAGAACAAATTTTATGATAGTCCATTGTAAAATAAGTTTTTATTCGATAAATACAAAAGTCATAAATACAATTCAAGTTTTTTAATTTTTTGGCTTAATTAAGAGCTACTTCATCTTCTTTCTTTCTTTCTTTCTTTCTTTATTTTATGCTTTAAACTCAAGTTCAAAAACTCTTACGATTACCTAGGATAAAATAAGTTTTTATTTGATAAATACAAAATTCATAATTTATGCTGTGCAAGCTCAAATTCATGAATTAACAGTTTACAATATGTTCCTTACAACATTGTCTTAATCAATTTTTGTTTTAATGTTGTAAATTTTTATTTTAATTAATTTTGTTAAGTTATATTTTTTGATTGAGAAAATGAATAAAAAAGAATGAGGTTAATCCCTACATATTTCGTGCCATAGGTCGGTAATCTTCTTTTTTTTTCCAATCATTTTTTTTTATCAAACTAATCTTAAGGTGTGAACATCATGCAGCTAGACATGTTAATATGTCAATTTGGATTATATTTGTGTGGTGTATTACCGAGATTTAGGTGTTATCGTTTTTGATTTAGATAAGTGACTTTTTTCTTTAGTGTAAAAATAATATTCAATCTATTTTATTCAAGATTTTTGAATTGTTTGGTATCTGGCCCACTTCACTTTCATAATTAGTATTCGGCCCAAAGTTATGGATAATTGATATTCCATATTTTAAAATTATTTTTATTCATTTTTGTGATTTTCTATGTTTTCTAAATGACTCCTAAAAATTAGCCCAACATAGATTAACTAAGATAATTATTATAGATTTTACATTTTGAAATTCAAATTAAAAAACCATTTCAAATTAAAATCGACTTCAAGTCAAATTAAACATCGGCATACATATTATTATTCAATATAAATTGTGTTTCAGAGCAAAGTCATAAATATACATAACCAAAGAATAAGCAATTTTCAAATGACACAATATTCCTACATAAATGAACGGTAATAGTTAGATGAAATATAATCATTTTTGAATAAAGTCAAATAATTCATATTCTTACATACATAAACACATTTAAGAAACAAACATATTACGAATAATCAGTAACATGACTGTCATGAGATGTAAAATTATTATATGCATAATATGTCAGTGAAATTAGTAATACAACTTAAAAGAGATGGCATAATGTGACTGTCAAATAATTTAGTAAAATTATTTTAATATAATAAAGACAACCAATGTACACGATGGAATTTTTTTCTTGATAGTATGATTAAGGAAATGTGTCAAAAGATATCATACACATAAATTATATGTGCTTATTATATAAAGATTGTAACGATTTTGGCCCGCAGTGGATTATATAAGTATTATGATAAGCGTGATTTTGTTTCTATCTGCGATATCTTACGATTAATCCAACCTTAATTTATGAAAATTTTGAACAAATTTTGATAATATTACCCTTTTCAAAATTTAGAAGTATATCTATCAATTAAAATTAATTTATAATTGTATTCATTTAGATTCCTAATCAAAATTTACTTCCATTTTAATTTATTTCCTATTTTCTTTTAGGGTGCGCTTAGATTGCAGAATTAGATTTAGCTTTACAATTCATAAATTTAATATTCAAAAATTACAATAATTTAAAATTTTGTGTTTGCTTAACAAATTCAAGGAAGTTGGTTTTTAAATCTAAATATTATATTGCTAAAAAATTTTTTTAGTTGACAAATTAATAATAATAATAATAATAATAATAATAATAATAATAATAATAATAATAATAATAATAATAATAATAATCGTGCGACTATAAGTGGTTCCATAATAATAATCGTGCGGCTATAAGTGATTCCAACAAATCCAGTGGTGTAAAATTTATCTAGGTCAATTTCATTTTTCTTTATTTTTTCACTATGACTTACAGCCCAACTCTCTCTTTCTCTAAAGTTCGAACATTTTTTTGATAAAATTCTCTTTCCTAATCTTCACCGATATCCTTTCTATCTTTCTCTGTTTCTAAAATTTTATTCTCTTAACAACACTCTCCCCCTAATTGTTATCCTGCTCAATTTTTTTTCTTTACATTTTCCCTATTTACTTTGTTTTAGTGGTTGTTGACGCTATTTAATTAGATTATTCGTTTCTGTTGAAGATGGATTTATTGATCGAAGTTTATGGATTTTATGGGTGGAGTTACAGTGGAGTGGGGATCAAGAAGTGTGATGTGGTGGAGGTTGTAAATTTCTTGGGTTTTAATGGCTAAGTTTTCAGTTAAATTTTTTTTATGTCAGGTTAATGTGTGTTTGGATTTTGAATTCAAAGATCCCAATTATGATTCTAAAATTTTACTTGATTTTTTTTAAAAAAATAATTTTTAAAATTTGATTGTGCTACACATGGAGACAATGAGAAAGAAAGGGAGAAAAAGGGGAGAATAAGAGAAAGATGGAGGATGGCCAAGTATATTTGTGTGTAAATCAGGGTACAAATTAATAATTTTATAATTAACATGATTTTTTTTTGTTCAAGAGTTACCTCACGGGGTATCCGGGCTGGCTTTCGCGCACCTAGATTAATCCCATCTCGCAGTGCGTGGCGGCACCTGGTCAAGTATTAATGTAATATTTATATTTCTCGATATCACTAAATTAATATAATTAAATTGTGCGTCAAATATGTATTTTAAAATAAATTACATAATAAAGGTAATGATATTAGCCCTTCCCAAAAATATTCTAATAATTTAACATTATTTTTAATGATATTTTATATGAATTTTTTGGGACACTTTTTAGTTATTAAAGATGATTTTAAAGTGTTAAAGTATTTTTGTATAGTACTAATATCATTACCCAAATAAATAAGAATTGTTTCATCTGTCTAACTGAGTTTAAACATGTCAATTCCAGATTAATCATGTTATCTATACTAACCCGACACGATCCGTTTATTAAACATGTTAGTTTGTTCCCAACTCGAATTTAACCAAACCATACTAACCCACCACCTTAATGTTAAAGGAAACTTAATTATGATTGTTACAATATATATAGTAATGTATAATAATAACTCATCTATTAATTATCATAATTATTTTTAATAGTGCCGGAGGCACGGGCATGCCCTAGTATATATATAATCCACGGGATCCGTACAGCAGATCATTCACATGCAGTTTTCATTTTTTTATTTTTTATTTTTTGTTTTCTATCATCAGAGAATATATTATATATCAAAATCAAACAAACAAGTAAAAATTTGTCATTTGGCTTAATCTTTTCAAAAACAAAGATCTAGACAATCAGTGAAAAACACTCGAAGCAAACAATAAAATAAAAATCGTACATAATTAAGTAGCTAGCAAGTTAATCAAACGTGCATGTTTAATTAGGCGCCATATGTTCCCACCTCAGCCATGCTTGCAGGCCTACCTTTTAAATTTGAAAATTTGGCAATTATATATATATATATATATGGACAAATGAATAATTAAATTAAAGACCATATATTGATCATAATATACTTCGATCACTAATCCAATTAAATAGTAACTCTATCACATCCAACAAATATGGTGGATTAACTGGATCATGGGTTATAAATATCCTGCACGAGAATTATATATATTGAAGGGATATACAAAAATTTTTGGACATTTTGTTGGGGATTGAGATGTGTGCGTGTGTGTAGTAGAAATTAATGTTAATGATATGATCGATCCCTTCTTTTTTTTTTTGGATAGAGGATATGAGGTTGTAAGTGATAGATCAGTAAGAGACATTTGTTTCTTTTCTATGTAAATATCTAATATTGAGCAAGCTAGCTAGCTGTGATGATGGAGTTAATTTTGTATTTTGGCTATCACTAATTCCACCATCTACATGAATCCAAATTGAAAGCAAATCATACACACTATAGAGGTAATTAGGTATAAGCCTAGGACAAGTAGCTAGTCATTACAAACAAAATTTTATTCCCTTTTGATTAAGTTATCTTCTTTTTTTTTTTGATATGGATGATTAAGTTATCTCAAAAAAAAGAATATCTTACGTCCCTCTTGGTAATTAAAGTGGTTAAGTATATCCTCGTGGATGGGAAGGTCCTCTCGTAAATTAAAACGATTCTTGTGCGTTTTTCTTTTTCATTTGTTTAAGAGGTATTACTAATACAATAGTCTGTTAATTAACTCATGAGTTCACTACACAATTAACGTACTAGACTTTGTGCAAATACATTGCTAAACAAGTTCTTGTGTTCTTTTGTTCTTGTATAACATTCTCAAATTATGTGGTTAAAGTTACTTGAAAAGAGAAAAACCATGTGACTCAAGAATTATGCTTTTTCAAAAAAAAAGAAAGAAGGCCAATATGGCCCAAAGGAAAATGGATTTTTCCTAACAAAAAAACTATAATTGTGAGTTTGATTGCAAGCATGGAATTTGCATGAAAATATAATAAGTTATAGGCAATTGAATTGTCTATAATTGAGTTGCATGAAAAATGTCAATTAAATGTGTTTGATTGCCTTAATTTTCTACTCAAAAAATATGTCATTTTTAAAGTAGAAAAAATTATTGGTCTTATTTTTTTTACATAATTTTATAGTCATGATGGATCTTGTTTAATTGATCTTGATTAGTAGATTTTAAATATTAAATTTTGAATATTTTATTTTAAGTTATAGCATTTTTAATGTAAAAAATGGGTAAATCGCCCTTGTCTTGAAATTTGTGCAACTTAGCCTAGAAAATAAAAACCGCCCTCCCCCCTAAGAAAATGTTTTTAAGGTTTTGGTGGAAAACAATCTCATGATTGCCAAAAGATGGAATTTGACCACCGAGAAAATTTTGACCATCAAACACACCAAAAGTGTCAACTTGGGTGGAAAATCTCTCAAACACACCCTAATTGTTTTATGTGCTATCAAACTTAGATAATTGTAGTGATTTTGTCAAAAGGACAAGGAAATTGGGGAACACAACCTAAAACCTGGGCCCATCTAGTTTAAATACAACTAATCTCCATTCCCTTAGTCTAAATCTAAACCATAATGGTTTACTAACTACTTCATCAACTATGAAACGTGTACCAAATAGGTCACATCGAGAAAATGAGTCTAGTTATCCATCAATACACGCTACAACAAAAAGAAACATTGAGAAAATAAACGGAGAAAAAGGATCCACAAATTCCACTTCGAGACCCATAACTAGGAAAAACACTTAAGAAAGGAGAAAATGAACATAAGTATAGTAGAGCAAGCCACATACACCACACTTGACCATTCAAAATCCATTATTATGACACTCGTTTTTAATTTAAACCCTACTCTCTCCTCCCCACATATAACCCCTCCACATTTGCCATCTGAAATAAACATAGAACTTCAACAGACTAAACCCCTTAATCTGGACAATGGTGGACTTGATAGTGCACAGCCTAGGGAATAACGCGATGATTTGGTTATCTTTAAACTAGAAGAGGAAACACAAATAGTGGAAATGAAAGACAACCCAGCTCAAATGGGAAGGACCAAGAGCTCACGCGGTACAAATGGCGGCGACGTGCATCCTAGAGACCTAATAAAGAGTAAAGCTGGATAACATATTGGTTTTGCAATGAAAAGCTCCTTTTACTCCCAAATGTTTCTTCTGTGAAGATACTATTTTAGAATGCTGTGGAGCCAGCAATAAAAATTTTAAAAATTCTCTAAGAGATATGCACCCGAACCACTACCTGGATATGATAGTGTTGATGGAAACCAAGATTGGCTTTCAACAAGTAGATGACGTGTTTAAACATTATGGCTTCTATGATTCCATAATTATCGACCCCGTTGGGAGAGACGGAGGAATTTGGATGGTGTAGGACTGGGTGAATGCGTATAAAGCCCTACCACACATCTAGCCAACGTATTCACACCATGGTCGTAAAAAAAAAACAACTATGAGGAATGGCTGCTTTTGGCAGTGTACACTAACCCAAATCACTCCTTAAGAGTCACTCCTTAAAATACAAGTTGAGTTGTGAAGTAATCTTATTGTTTTGGCAGACTTCTATAATGTTCCATGGCTTGTTGCCAAAGATTTTAACAGTCAAATATTCTTGTGAGAATCCGCAAATGCGACCCCAGGTTCTCAGCCTCTGGTTTGGGAGTCTGAAACATCGGAAAGGATTCCGTTGTTCCATTTGCTTATATATGTTGATAATTCATATCGGGCGTCCCTCTATCCTATTTTTAGATGCAAGAGAGTTCGTTCAGAGTCGCCAGTACGTTTTACAAGAAAACGGACAAAAAGATTGTGTAAGAGGGAAGGCTACATATAAACCTTTTTTTACACGTTTGTCTACGAAACCAGGATTCTATAGGGTTCGGGAACTATATTACAGTTTGGGAAGGTGTTATTCACCCATTCCGCCCTTTCGGTCTCTAGTGGTCTTATATGTTTATTCTATGTTGGAAAACTTGGATGCTTTTACTGATATTCTACTGCTTTCTAGAAATAACTAATGAAAACTTGATTTTCGAGCGCGTTAGGAATCTACCACGCGGCGATAATAATAAGAATAAGAGAGAAAATATAATACAACAGAGAAGACCTCTGACGGATATCAGCTTTCCTCTTAGAAATATTTCCGGCGGTCTGACTCTAGAAGGTGGCACTCTGGGTAAAAAGATTAAATCCGAGACTCTTGCGAAAATAAATGTTATCACAGATGTTTCCGGAGAAGGCTTAAAGATTAGAAAATATCAGAGAGAATAAGAAATTTTAGTATAGAAATTGTGGCGAGAAGTTGCCGTCTAGAACCCATGGGGGTGTTGGCCTATTTATACTGCTCGGGGAGGATTGTCGCGCGACATTTCCCCCGAAAGGGCATGTGTCGCGCGACAATGTGTACTATGTCGCGCGACAATGTGTACTATGTCGCGCGACAAACGGCAAATGTCGCGCGACAAACGGCTGAAGTGATGTTTCTGACAGACTGATGTGTCAGAGAGTGGATGGTCTGGTGTCATGGAGGATTGTCGCGCGACACAGGGAGATTGTCGCGCGACATACTTGCTTGTCGTGCGACACTTCACTTAAAATAGGTTTTGTCGGCTAACAAACCCCTTCGGGGCAGTTTTGGGTGCTCGGGTGGGTCCCGAGTTCCAAAAACAGTAGTTCCCGAAGGTCGTTAGAGTTCTTGCGGGGGTCACGGATCGGGGTGTCTACAATTCTAGAGAGAGAATGAATTGTATTAAATTAGGATAATAAACTTAATACATAGAATCCTTTATATAGGGTTTGAATGAAATGTAAGAAAGGAAACTAATTAATCCTCTCCTACTCAAGTAAGGAAACTAATACAAAAAGAAAACTAAATTACTTGCGTTAACACTCCTCCTAAAGTTGGAGCATAGATATCGACCATGCCCAACTTGCTTAGTGAGCCATAAAATGCTTTTCTGGAAACTTTTTTTGTGAGGATATCTGCAAGTTTCTCTTTAGTGGAGACAAAAGGAAAGTTAACAAGACTGGCATCTAGCTTATCTTTTATGAAATGACGATCAACCTCCACATGCTTAGTACGATCATGATGTACTGGATTCTGTGATATATCAATAGCTGTCTTATTTCTTTTCAATGTTTGCAATCCTCTTCTTATTGCTCCCTTGGCGTGTTGCCACGAGATGCGACAACTGCAAACAGCTTCTTTTGGGCATGCAATTTTATTGCTCTTATATTTATAGAGAGGGCAACATTGTAGTAGATTTTATCGTTTCTATAGGCCTAGATCAACCGACTCTTTTATGGTGGGATTCGGATCCCCCACAAATGATTACTCTAGTGGGGAGAGACATGTCCATTCTTCCTAACTATAGATTTCGATTCCACTAGCTATCATCTCTCTATATTTTATTTTCTTTTTGTTAATGGTCTTTTTTGGTTTACTCAGTTCTATTGGGTTGATTTTTTACTTCGTTGTGTGCCCCCGAGTCTGGGCTTTTCAAATTCATTTTTTCTTTTAATAATATAATGCTTTAGTGTCCTGGTTTTCCAAGGACTTGAGCTTCTTAAAAAAAATAGCTGTCTTGTTGTCACAATACAACTGCATAGCACTTTTAGGTTCAAAACCCAACTCACACACCAAATTTCTCAACCACGGTAATTCACATACTCCATGAGCCATCCCTCTATACTCAGCCTCAACACTCGATCTAGCCACAACTTTTTGCTTTTTGCTCTTCCATGCAATAAGATTACCTCCTACAAAGGTAAAGTATCCTGACGTTGATCTTCTGTCTGTAATATTCTCAATCCAATCTACATCAGTAAAACCACAAATTTTGAAACAGTCATTATGTTTAAAAAACATCACTCCTTTTTCCTAGGGACGGCTTCAAGTATCTCAAAATTTTGATTACGGCATCCATGTGCCTCTCACTGAGATTATGCATGAACTGATTCACCACGCCAACGACATAAACTACATCTGATCTAGTATGAGCCAAATAGATTAACCACCCAACCAATCTCTAATAGCGGGCTCGATCAGTCAGTATTTAATCTAGATACTCTGCTAAGCAATGATTATGTTCAATAAGGGTGCCAATGGGTTTGCAATCCAACATGCCAGTTTCTGCCAGCAGGTCAAGAATGTACTTCCTTTGATATAAATAGATTCCTTCACTCCCCCTTCATACCTCAATCCATAAAACAATACTTAAGTTCACCCAAGTCTTTCATCTCAAACTCAGAGGCCAATTGCCTCTACAATTTATCAATATGAAAAGTATCATCACTAGTGATCACCATATCATCAACGTAAATAATCAAAGCTATTACATTCCTTTATTGGTGCTTGATGAACAAGGTATAGTCTGAGTTATTTTGTTTATAACCCATCTTCTTCATGAATTGTGAGAACCTTTCAAACCATGCATGAAGTGACTGATGGAAGAACCATGTAAACTTCCTCAGCTAATTCTCCGTGGAGAAATGTGTTCTTGAGATTAAATTGCCGAAAAGGCCAATTTAAATTCGCCGCAAATGATAATAGAATCCAAATAGTATTCATTTTTACTAAAGGAGCAAATGTCTCATCGCAGTCCATAAAAAAATACTTAAGTTCACCCAAGTCCTTCATCTCAAACTCAGAGGCCAATTGCCTCTACTATTTATCAATATCAAAAGTATCGTCACTAGTGATCACCATATCATCAACGTAAATAATCAAAGCTATTACATTCCTTTATTGGTGCTTGATGAACAAGGTATAGTCTGAGTTATTTTGTTTATAACCCATCTTCTTCATGAATTGTGAGAACCTTTCAAACCATGCATGAAGTGACTGATGGAAGAACCATGTAAACTTCCTCAGCTAATTCTCCGTGGAGAAATGTGTTCTTGACATTAAACTGCCGAAAAGGCCAATTAAAATTCGCCGCAAATGATAATAGAATCTAAATAGTATTCATTTTTACTAAAGGAGCAAATGTCTCATTCGCAGTCTATCCACATACGTTTGAGTAAACCCCTAGGCTACGAACTGGGCTTTAAATTGTATTTTTTTATGGAATCGTGCAAAATCAAGTTTGCACTACATGTTTTTTATCATATTATTATAAATAAGTGTTTAATTGACCGTGCTTTAGAATAATTTTAACAAATTGCATATTCAAAACCTATTTATTTATAAAATGCACATAATAATTTTTTCGGAGTTATACAAAGTTAAGTTTGCACTATTTATTTTCTAAAATATTACTATATATTTGTGTTTATTTCACGTTGTTTTAAAGTTTTATGAATGAAATATAAAAATATACTTGTTAAGAAATATAAACACATCATGCAAAACAAATTTGCACTAAATTTTTTTGATTACAAAGTTAAGTTTGCACTAAACACAATTTAGTGTAAAGTAAAGTTTGCACTCAGTCAAAACCCTTATTTTAAATCACAATTGATAAACAAGTCTTTATCTTATAATGATATCTAAGCCCTTATTTCTGAAAAATATTATTCATTGGTTTTTTTTGTGAAAAACATTATCACGCAAACTCTTTTACTTTATTTCCAACCTAAAAAAAGAGAGGATACAATTAACTATCATCCGAATTTAAATAACAAAAATGTCACTGTAAATTTTCGACTAAATTAAATATAAACATTCCATTTTAACAAATGTTTTCTTACCAAAATATTCCCGTCTTCTCCATTATGAAAAAATCATAATCCTTTTTTTTGCACCCTCATTTCCTTCCTCTTCCATCCGACCACCACCAATCCAAAAAATAGATTAATTTCTATTCAAGCTTTCCGGATAATCTGTTCAAGATCTTCAAATTTTTAAAATAGATTTAATTCTATTGAAGCTTTCCAAACAAAAAAATATTATAGTATTAAGCATAATCGAATATTTTCTTATTTGTGCATAACGGTTTTCAATATCAAGCAATTTATTTCTTAGATATAAATCAAACGATGGACAAAACTAGTATATATTACAGGAATTGTGATTTTTCATTTACTCTTTCGTAAAAAGAATTATGAAAATTCACAAAAGAAAAATGATTGACGAGTTTTAATAAATTCAATGTATCAAACACTTTTAAGTCAACCTAGCTATACTACAGAATGATGGGTAATTCATATTGATCGATGTTTTTAAAATTATAGCATTGGGTTTTGATGGAATAGGGTTAGGGTGCACATATTCTAAATTGTTTTTCTTAACTTTTGCAAGTTTATGAAACCAATTGGATAAACTGAAAAGTCAATATAGATTAAATGACTAAAAACTGTGGATAAACTGAAAAGATAATAAAAACTAATATATTAATTAAAAATATATGGATGAATTAAAAAAAACACATTGATAATAGAAATAAAATTATCCGTATTTACTAGAGGTGACCGTGGTGAGGTGCCCCACATATAACAAAACCTCGCCCAAAGACTAAGTCTAGATGTTCTATATTGAAATCCCACGGGTTAACACTGCAACATTGTTCTTTTGAAAAAAAAAAGGAGAAGGAGAGATAGAAAACGTTGACCCATAGAAATAGAAGTGGCAATTCAATTGGTTAGAGTTTGCTTATAATATAAATAAATGTAGCCGTCTCAAAGATTGTTACCCTAATTTGAAGTCTTTGCAAAGCGCGTGAGCTTTAAAATAGCTTCCCCGAATCAATTCTTCTACTTTCTCGTGCTCAAAATAAATACCACTGACAAAACGTTTTGTTTTGTTTTTTTATTAAGAAAAAGAATCTCTGACATGTGACCGACCAATAACGTGTCTCTTGATCCTGTTTTGCCGGGTTAAATTTAAATTTAAATTATTTTTTCCGTGAAGTGATTATGTTTTGAGAATCAGATCGATTAAAAAGGAATTGAAGAATGAGGGGAATATTTTATCGAGACAATTTTATATATGCTCTTCGGGTAATTCAATCTGCTCAGAACATATCTAGACGAATACAAGTACAGCCAGAAGCACTGAGACATTATGCACGTTATAGTGGACAGATATGGATGCGCATATTTTCACACAGACATGTTACTAGAAAGCCCACGGAAACACGTAAAAATTTGGAAAAGGAATTTCTCCAAACCAGCGTATTTTTCGTTAGGTCAAGACGAATACTCTATGAAATGTGCTGGATTTCAAGAACTGTAGTGAGAATGGCAACTTCAACATCTGCTTCCAAAATGCCTAATTTTCAAGCCATCTCAACTGCATCTAAAAGGGTCTGATATTTATCTTATTCTTCTTTTTAATTATCTTTTAATGCAAATTGGGAAGGATGTAAATGCGTATCCATTAATTTATCCAAAAAGAAACATGTTATTGTTTTTTTCATTATGAGGACTTCTTTTGATTTCACACAATAATGAAAAAACCCAATGGGGAATTAAGGAAATGTGATATATGCATTCATGTTTGTCTTTCATTTAAAATGTCTATATTTTTCTCTCTCACTAATTTATTGAATTTCCATTTTTTTGTTATATGGCAGTATCATTATAGTTATTACATAAATTAGTAAGGCTTTCAATTTAATATAGCAAAGGTACTTTAAATAAGTGTAATGGAATATTTTACTAGTGACAAACCCCACTCCAATTTGAAGGTCCAAAATTCGGGTCTCAATTTGTGAATTAATCTATTCAAAATATAAATATTATTTTATTATATTATATATTAGAAAGTATACATTGTCTTGTGATTGAGATCCTCGACTCTCTTAATAAGGAGGTTACGTGTTCGATTCATATGGACATGGTATCGAGCACTTTGTGAAATTCAAACATGAGATATTTCGAATCCTACTCATAATAAATGAGATTATTTTGACCTTTAGTTGCACTAAAAGAATAATTTCTCTTTAGGAAGAAAATTAAAATTCCAACGCCAACTCTTAATTCGGAAATTTAGTAGGAAATGAGTCATAAAAAAAATCCTATCTCATTAAACAGCTAATGATAAGTGACAATGCTGAATAGTATAAGTGGCCCTTTTATCGGTGTAATGTGAAAAAGAAAAACAACAATAGCCAAAACTCATAAGAAAAGTTCCGCACAACTGGGCAACTCCCCAAGTACTCCGACCACACTTTCTCCACTCGTCCACCCCCCCTCCCACCACGCCCCCAAATAATAATATAAGTGGACTTCAAATCCTCTACTTTTCTCTATCTTCAAACTCATCCTCTCTTTCGGATTCTAACTAATAACTCTTTCCCCATCCATTCTCATAGTTTGCTTCAAATATCATCACTCATCAATCTCAACTCCGTTATCTAACAAACACATTTAAACTTCTTTCTTTCTCTTAATACCCTTTCAATTCAATGGTATGTTTCTTTTTGTTATTTCTCCTTTGCCTACATGTGTGTGTATATATATCTTCTTCTCCTCTTGTAGTTTCTTTCTGGTTTTTAATGCCTTTTTTTTTCACCTCAGGCAAGCGGAACTGAAAGCGTCATATATGAAGATGTATGTTACAGTAAAATTTGATATAATTAACCTCAATCTCTCTTTCTTTTGTTTTGGTTTGGACCTTGTATTGAATATCACATGCTAATTTTATTTTTTGAATTGTTATATAGGAATTCATATTGAATTCGCGAGGAATGAAGCTTTTCACGTGCAGATGGCTGCCTGCAAATTCTGAACCAAAAGCTTTGATATTCCTCTGCCATGGATATGCCATGGAGTGCAGCATCTCCATGAATGGTCAGTATGCGTACACGCACTTGCCAAAATCTTATTTTTCATTAAACTAACAAAAGTACCTCTGTTTTTATACGAAAATGAATGAATTACAAATATTAAAAAGCTAAAAGGTGGAGATGCATGTTGACTGAAACAGGCACAGCAACTAGACTTGCAAGAGCAGGGTTTGCTGTTTATGGGATTGACTATGAAGGCCATGGAAAATCAGCTGGGCTTGCTGGTTATATCACCCACTTTGATGATCTTGTTACCGACTGTTCTGATCATTTTACAACCATTTGTGGTAATTTTGGTTTGTTCTTTTTCTAATTATTGTTATTTATTATTTTCTTTTTGAGTACTTTTTGGTTGATGGTCAATAAATTATTGGAGAAAGAAAGGATTTGGATTTTACCAAAAAAAAATCAGATTTCTCCTGTCCTTTGATTTGATTGAAGCTCACATGGTGTTTGAGAAATATTAATACCATGTGTGGTTAGCTTTATATTTGTAATTCACTTACTCTGCTAACAAAGAAGCAAACAGAATTATTCTGTAGTTTTTATTTTTAACTTATTTAAGAACCTTATTATGAGAAAGTTATTAATTTGTGGGTTGAATTTAAATTATTCCCAGAAAGGAAAGAAAACAAGAAGAAGTTGAGAATTTTAATGGGAGAATCCATGGGAGGAGCAATGGTTCTCCTTCTGCACAGGAAGAAGCCAGATTACTGGGATGCTGGGGTCATGGTTGCACCCATGTGTAAAGTATGCCCTTCTCTCTTTCTCTCTCTTATTTGGTTTTCTTTTTCTTGTCTCAAATTTAAATGACTAAATTAATTGACGACACGATGCATTAAAACTAAAAATATGCATCGGTTGGTGTATGGAGGGCTCTTTAAAGACAATCATTATTATATTCTTGGAGAAAATTAGAATTGATTTGTCCGTTTAACTCTGTATTGTTTTTACTTTACTGAGAAAGTAATTTATAATGTTCCCATCAAGGTAGTATTTTATTCAGATAGGTAGGTGGTTATACAAGAGTTACATAGATACACATGGTAGTCGGTCGCAGGGGACGGAAATGGGGTTCCCGTGACTCAAACTTGGGCGTCCCCACCCCTTTTTTCACTATGCTAGAACCACATGTATGTTTTTGGCAATATTCCTAACCAAGAGATAAATTTTGTGTTTGTTAGTAAAAAATTAGATATCCTTTTATGAAACAAAAGAGATCTTATCATAAATTCAGTTTCACCTGAACCAGAAGAGGGAAAACAAAAACCCAAGAAAGAGAAGAGGAAAAAAGAAACATAAAAAAAATTGGTCAAACATAATAATTCTTGAAATAGACACTAGTATATAATATAGATTATAATTATTTTTCCTGGATTCTAATTTGTATAATATTTTTTAACATTAACATGATATTCTGCATATACATTCAGATCGCAGATGATCTTAGGCCACATCCAATGGTGATAAGTGTTTTGACAAAACTTACACGAATTATTCCGACATGGAAAATTATCCCAACACAAGATATTATTGATGCCGCCTTTAGAGTTCCTGAAGTAAGAGAAGAGGTATATATTTTCTTATTCAATAGAGTTGAATATGTAGTTACAATTTTGAAAAAGTCATTAAAAGTCCAAGGTGATACCTGGTCTTTCTTTTCCATCATAAAGCCTCCATAATAATGAAGACAAAAATTTATTAGTAATTTTCACTATTCAAGTTTTATCAAAATTTAGTTTTCTTAATGACAGATTCGAGCCAACCCATATTGCTACAAAGGACGGCCACGCCTGCAAACAGGCTACCAACTATTGTCAATCAGCCTGGATCTTGAGAAAAGACTTCAAGAGGTTTCTATTTATTCACATTTTAATTGTAGATTAACTTAATATGCATTTTGTACAACTTTTCATGCTTGTGTAATCTAACATATTGTTTATGTTACTTCTAATCAGGTTTCATTGCCTTTTCTAATTGTACATGGAGGGGATGACAAAGTGACTGACCCGTCAGTGAGCAAGCTTCTGTACGAATCGGCTTCCAGCTCCGACAAGACCTTCAAGTTGTATCCCGGGATGTGGCACGCACTCACATACGGGGAGTTGCCTGAGAACACAGACATGGTTTTCAAAGACATCATCAATTGGCTAAATGAGAAAGCTGCATCAGGGAATTCAAGGTTGGAGAGGGAACAAAAATTCGGAAATGACCATTTATTAAGAGCTGACTCTATCAAAAACAAATCCGTAAGCTAATAAATCTACGTGGCAATATATATACAAGTGTGATATATATATATATTTATATATTGTTGGGTATTTCCATAGCAACATAAGGTCTGTAAAAAGGAAAAGCCTGGTGAGAAGTTTTGTATTCATGATTCTTTTTTAGTTTTTTTATTTAGTAAAATCTCTTAATTTGAGCAAGTATATTCACGGTGATGTTAAGAAAGCCAAGAAAAAGGTCATATTAACACTTGAGAATATAAAATAAATAAGAGCAACAGCTTTCAAGGGACGGTGATTATGGAAAAACAATTATGTATTTAAAGATGGGGACAGCCAAGACTTAGGCTATTGTTGCGTAAGCCAAACCTAATACAACAATTGATAAAAGAATCAAAGTTGAAAGTAAAACTTTAAGCAATGACATATGACATATGACCAAATGTCTTTGTCTATATCCACTCCATTTAACTAACTCTTCCCCCATTATGTCACAAGATACAGTGAGTTGTTAAAGAATAAATGAGTTGAAAATTTGCAAGATACAAACGGAAGAGGGGGAAGAAAAAAAGGAAGGCAAAGTATTTGTATATTCCTGGGCAAAGAATATCAATGATAACTTGATGGAATCCAGGCCTATGACATGTGCTGGAAGATTAAAAATAATGTAACAAAGTTATTAAACGATAAGGGTAAGGTCTACAAACACTAACATGTATTATCTAGAGAGCATAGCATACCTCCTGGTTCCTGATTAATCAGTAGTTGAAAGTATTATAACATCAATTTTTTGGATATTATTTCTAAAGAAATTAGATTAGTCTGTAAGTAAATCTCTAGGCAGAATACATGAGGTGACATCACTTCTGGGTCATTGTTGTTTATGTTTCTAATTGACAAATAAGAATAAATATATAATTACATGTTCAAAACTATAATTTCTTTGTCTTTCTCAGCCTTCAAAACCTGCTAAAATTGAATCAGAAGCAGGTTGGTAACCTTCATCCTTCATTAACTTGCTTAACCGCCCCACCTCTGCACGTATTTGTTTAATTTGTGGATGCATCTGGTCTCCAACAACAAACACATGAACATGACTCTGCAGCTCAATCCAGCTACAACCAGGCTCCTTACTAACCCCTCGAAGGTTCATCATTCTTCTTACCCTTTCAACATCTTCCCTCCTGCCTAACGCAGTATAGATACTTGACAATAATACGTAAGCAGATGATTCTTGTGAACCCAGCTCCATTAATTTCTCTCCTGCATATGCTCCCAATCCATAATTATGATAATTTCGACATGCACTTATCAATATGCGCCACAAACACATACCATGATCAATGCTAGCTGACTCAATAAATTCTTTTGCTTCATTAAGCTTTCCAGCACGGCTTAGGATATCAACCATGCATGCATAGTGGTCCACTCTTGGGACTATACCGAATTCATCAGACATGGTCCTGAAATAACTCCAACCTTGTTCTACCAACCCCATGTGGCTACAAGCAGAGAGGATGTTTACAAAGGTAACATGATCGGGTTTTGTGCCTTCTATTAGCATCTCCTCGAAAAGTTCAAGCGCTTCAATTCCATGGCCATTATGAGAAAGACCAGAAATTATTGAATTCCATGATACAACGTCCCTATCAGGTATTCTCCGAAAGACTAGGCTACCATCTTCGAGGCTCCCACACTTTGCATACATAGTCGAGAGAGCACTTCCGATTGGAACTTCAAGACCAAATCCAAACTTAATAGTATGGGTATGGATCTGCTTTCCTTGCTCCAAAGCAGCCAGGCTCGCACAGGCTCTTAAGACACTGACCATTGTTAGCTCATTGGGCAAGATGCCCTCTGTTTGCATTCGACAATACAAGCTCATTGCAACTTCGTTCTCCCCATTTTGGACATACCCTCCAATCATGGAAGTCCACAAGACAATATCAGGTTCTTGTAAATAATCAAACCCCTTTCGAGCATCGCCTATGAAACCACATTTAGCATACATGTCAACCAAAGCTGTCATTATATAGATTTGAGATTCAAATCCCAACTTCACAGAATAACCATGTATTTGCATTCCTTCTTCAACAGCAGTGCTGTCACTACACGCATTGAGTACTCCAACAAGGGTGAACTCACTAGGACTCATCCCAGAAAAATGCATACTCGAGAACAGTTTCAATGAATTTTCAGAGTCCCCACAATGTGCATAGCCAGTGATCATTGCGGACCACGTAATCGAATTCTTCTCACTCGACAATTCAAATGTTCGAAGTGCACAGTCTAAACTCCCGCACTTTGCATACATTGTGACAACAGCATTCCCCGTTGATGCAAAAGAGAGCAACCCCATTTTCAATGCAAGACAGTGCACTTGTTTACCAACGTGAATAAATTCAGGCGACACAAAGGCACTAAGAACGCTAGTAAACACGAACTCATTTACCCCTTCCTCTTCACCGTATATCATAGACTTAAAAACTCCCAATGCACTCTCAGCAAGCCTTTGTATAGCATATCCAGAAATCATAGTAGCCCAAGAAACCGAGTTTCTCTCAGGCATTCTATCGAACACCTTTCGAGCATCATGAACAAGACCCGATTTACAGTACATATTCAGCATAGAACTACCGATAAAAACATCGGAACAACTCGCCATCTTGATGGCAAGGGCGTGAGCTTGCTGCCCACCGAATAGGTCGGACAAATTCGAGCAGGCGGTAAAAATGCCGGCAAAAGTGTGGGCATTGGGGAGTGTGTTTTCGCCCATCATCCGCTTGAATAAATTCATGACGAAGATCGAAGATTTGAGACCGCCCTGTTGAGAGTAGCCATTGATGAGGCAGTTCCATGAGACTACGTCCTTGTATTCTATGTCATTGAAGACAAGAGTGGCTTGGGTTAAGAGTTGGCATTTGGCGTAAAAGTTAACGAGGCTATTGGAGATGTAGATGCAAGAAGAGAAACCTGTTTTGAGGATTTGAGCGTGTAATTGTATGCCATTTGGGAGGCTTTTCTGGTGGGTACATTGGAGAAGTAGATTGAAGAAGGAGCGAGAGGGAGCTGTGAGTTTCATCAACTCCGTGATTCTCAGTTTCAGTTACAAGAAGAACCATGTTGTTTCATGGGTAATGAATCTGACTAGTGAAGTCTTAAATTCTCGGACAAGTGTGCAAATGGAGGGAACCGCTGCAACCGCAGAACGAGACGGCTCAGTAACACGAAACAATGTCAAAACGAGGAGAAGTTGAGGCGGGGGAGCATTTTCCTCTTAAATTTCAGCATGTTGGGAACGATGACATATCTATTTCAACAAGAAATTTATGACCAATGAGGTAAAATTGAAAATTTTTTAATACCATGTTTAACGACGAGAATTTCTTTAAATATTGAATGGTGGTGAGCTTCTACTGTCTTGAATTTTACAAACAGTTTTTTTTAAATAAAATTGATGTCCAAAATTTATCACTTGCATCTGTTTAAAAATTTCGTTTTCCTTATGAGGGGATTTGCAAAGGTGGAAGCATGGAGGTGAGTTTTTTAAGAGCTGCCACGACAAATGTAACTCCAAAGGAAGGGGGGGTGTTCTAGAAGAGTTCTAAAAGGGAGACAGTATAAATTGAGACTTTGGGAATGAAGTCTGCCATGTAATTAACAAAGTTAAGAAATTGTTGAATTTTCTTTGTGGAACTAACATTATTAGGGAATTTAAGCAAATCTTGGGATATATGTGGTTGTAGTTGGAATTTTCCATTAGAAATTGTCATACCAAGAAAATCAATCTTCATTTGGGCAAGAATCATTTAATTCTTAGAGGTCTTTAATATGGTAAGCAATGAGTAGTCTCTTTTTAGGGTTCTGACCCATGTTACTAGCCAAGTCTTATTTAATTTATGAAATAGCCGATGATGTTGCTATTTGATAATTATACATGGATTCGTATGGAAAATTAAACTCTTTGATTAATATGCTCTGTGACTACCATTTTGAGTGGATCTCTCACATCATAAAATTAAGAGATTAATTTGTTCAGAAAACAATTGTATAATTTATGGAAGAAATAATAATTAATCATATGCAATTGAGTCCCTTAAGATCTTGTTATAAGCCAAGGTGTGCCTTGTTGTTGTGTCTCAAGAAAGAACTAATATGAATAGAAATTATTTGTGTCCAGAATTTCTGAGGCTAACTCGCCAATCAATTTATAACTCGGATATCGGTATCGGTTTCAGCGATACGGATCTATTCATTATTTAAAATGCCCCAAAAATCACAAAAAAAATATGAAAAAACTTTAAAGTATGAGATTAATAAGATGGATCAATTAGATAAGCAAAATAACATTATATAAGTACAAATTACATAACTAACATTGAAATACCATCATCTGTTGCATTTGATAATATAATACTACATCATAATTCAATAAATATATAACAATACAATCTTATAAAGCACAAATATCTTAAATATAAGTTTAATTAGGCCTAAAAAAATGATATGGATTATAATTATCATCATTACTCAAGGATTCCATCAATGAGAAATGAGGATATAAAGAAGGTTAGAAATTGGCTCTTGTGAGATAAAAATGAGAAGAATGGCTAGATGATCCATAATTAGAAAATTTTGGTTGGCCATGATGATGATAGTACCAAAATTCCCGATAATCACTGCCACCTGTAGATCTATTATGATACGTTCCACGATCACTTTCATATTAATCACTACGAGTAGTAATACTATTATTTAATCATCCACTACTAGCATAATCTTGTACAGAACCTCCATAACCAATGCTAAAACTATAATTACATATTATGCCTCTGAAGATGCTATGTCTATGACTAATCAACTTAATTAAGCAAAGATTAACAATTACTTTTTTTTTTGTATTTTTGTAATTTTTGTCACTTGATTCAATTATTCAATTATGTCACTTTAGTCACCTTTTTTTTTTGCAATTACAAAGTGAAATATCGGTGAAATATCAGCGAATCGGTGTGATTTCGGTAAAATATCAATGATATTTTAAAATATCGCGAATTTAATCATATTTGGTCATAATAGCGGTTCGGCATCCCCTATTCTAACTCGGTATCGGCCGTATCGGATCGGTATCAGCCGATACTTTGAACCATGCGAAAAGTCCAAACTAAGTAACTAACTATTAATTGTGTCCATTTTATTCCTTATTTAACGCATCAAATTAAGAATTAAAAGAGTGTTTGAAGTACTGAATTAAAAAAATCGAATAAAATTATTTAATTATATATTAATAGGATAAAATAATTTTACCTTTTAAGTTAAAAAAGTTTAAATGGGATAAATAATATGATAAATATTAAAGAAGCAATTGGGCATAAGAGCTTATTCCAATAATAACGTAATTATAAATAATACTTACAAATTAGCCGTGTAAATTAAGGATATTGTACAAAAAAGACAGTAATACCCATTCCTTATAACATCTCACGTTTCATCAGAATTGGTGCTAAATCTGTTTTAGCACCATTCGTTATAATATGTCACATCACATCAGAATTGGTGCTAAATTTGTTTTAGCACCAATTGTGCTAAAACATTAGTACAAAAATGGTTTTAGCACCAATAAAAAACAAAGAACAACAAAATTCATGGTGTTAAAACAGATTTAACACCCATCCAATGCTACACATCAAGGTGATTTCAGCACCAAAACCACTGCTAAATATGTTTAGCACCAATGGTGCTAAAACATTGGTACTAAAATAATTTTAACACCAATACAAAACAGAGAATAACAAAATTGATGAGATCATCTTCCGAAAAACATATCCAAAAATCGGTTCAATCCAACGATTCGATCAAAAGTTATATTTGTTTTATGATTGCACCTGCAGAAAAAAGAAAGAAGAAAAAAAAGAAAGAAGAAAAAAAAAAGAAAAAAGAAGAAGATGAGAACGACACTCCTTTCGACGATACGATAGGAGAATAAGGTGGTGGTGATGGAAAATGTGAGATCGTTGATAAGACATAGAATAATATTTGACTGTTGAGTGGGAATCTAGGGAGAGAGAGAGAAGGTATTGAAAGTTTCGGTGGAGATGGAGGGGCAAATTGGTTCATAATTACTGTAGCAAGCGGTGTATATGATAAGAGATGTTTATATTAGGAGTATTTTTGTTTATCAACATTTATCATTTTTCCTTAAAATAAATTAATATTATAAAAAGTGTCATTATTTTAAAACCAAATAATAAAATTTGTACTACTTTCTTTTATTAAATATGAGTTTGTCCTCAGATTTATAAAATATTACGAAGCGAGATCCTATAACCCATTATTTAAATATTAAATATAAGATTTATATATTACTTTTTATTTTGCACATTAAGCGCAATTAAATTTTTGTTGTGAGTTTAATTCAGCCCAATTAAATCTTTATATTATTGCATTTTGTTAATTTGCCTCCCTCATCTAATTTTTATGTAGTTATTGGTGAAATGAGTTTAGTAATGATTTTTGTCCCCGCGATAACATCATATTTGTCATGGACTGAATCAATTATTCCCACATGTCCCAATTGTGTTCGAACCCTATGGCCTTATGGGCCCTTGAAAAAATATGGACAGACCTGTAGTTTGAGCCCAATGGAGAGGGGGGGGGATCAATTTTTATGCATGACAAATAAACCTTACTTTTAGAATTTGAATCGCTTGTTTAACATAATATGACATTTGCTTATTAACCGTGTTCATCATAATGTATAACTTGGATATTAAACATATTATCTTCAAATTAATATATGGTTAAATCGTGTTAATAATAAAGTTATTATACATATATATTAACATGAATTGAATTACGAATCCTAGTTTTGGATTTCGTTCCTTTTTTAAAAATATTGGAAAATGGGCTTCGTTGAAAAAAAATTTGAACCGAGGTAATTATATTTTTATAAATTAAAGGCCTATTTTTTAACAAATTTCAAAAGAATGGAATAATAACTTTGCACTGCATGTTTTTTAGCAGATTATTATGTTTAAGTTTTTAATTGACTTAGCTTTAGAGTTATTTTAACACGTTACAAATTTAAACTCTTTTATTTATAAAACATATATAATAGTTTTTTGGGTTATGCAAGTTAAGTTTGCATAAAAGATAGTCTTTTCCAAAACTACCCCTTATTAAAGATAACAACAACTGCTAAAATTAAAATAACAAAAAAATATAAATAACAAAAACTCAAATTCAAACCAAACTAAACACCCCAAACAGAAATTTTAAATTTGGACAACATGTAACCGAAATATTATCACAAAGGTCAACGAAGAACATAAGTACTAAAAATATATATATATATATATATATACATACTTTATGAATTCTAAAAACTCTAAACTTCAAATCAATTATCAAATGGTAAGATGCTACAATTTTAGAAGAAAAAAAAAGTTTATGTATAGCAAAAAATAAAAATAAAAAGACTTGAGAATGGTGATCCTTTAAAAAAAATTGATGATTTTTTTAGAATTGTTTGTAGGTCTCATTTATTTCATATAATTTTTAAAAAAAAATCGAAGCACAAAATAAATCTCAAAGGTTTTATGGTATATTGTTCTCATAATTATCCCCTCTTAAACCATTCTAGTGAAAGAAAGTATTGTTTGTATTATAAATTAAAGTACCAAATATCGTGCTATCTAATTAATTACATGATCATTGATACTTTATATGACTATATATTGAAAATTTGATAAGCGTGAAATATGTTTACTGGGGTTGTCAACATAGAAGAATATATATACTTTATTCTCAAATTATTATTATTATTATTATTATTATTATTATTATTATTATTATTATTATTATTATTATTATTATTATTATTATTATTATTATTATTATTAATTCCCTCTTCTGCATAGGTGAAAAAAACAGGTGGGAGTATTAATAATATAGTTAATAAATTCAAGGATACCAATTAATACAAGGATCGAAATGTTGAAGAAGAACTAGAAAATTTTACTTAATTCAAACTTTATTTTACAAAAGAGAAAAGAAAACAGAAGAAGAATTACAAATCGAGATGTTAAAGAAGAACTAGAAAATTTTTATTTAATTCAAACTTTATTTTACAAAAGAGAAAAGAAAACAGAAGAAGAATTACAACGGAGAGAGAGAGAAACACAAGAGAGAAAGAAAAACAAAAGATGCCCCTTTTTTAACACAAACCACTCAATATAGAGGAGAAAAAGCAAAAAGCAAATAGTACCTAAATAGTAAAAAGCTTAAATTATTACAAATTTTAATAATTACAATCTAAAAGTAAAGGACAAAATAATTGTCCGTGGGCCCCTTAGGTTGCCTATGCTAGATTAGCACCTCAAAATGCACCGGTGCAGCCGGATATCATCAAGAAGGCAAAACTTTAATAAAGTTGCCATTACTTTAATAAAGTAACCCGAATTTTCATAATTAAATAATTATGTCTTATTCCACTTGCTCTTTTCCTTTGTCTTCTTGTTTTGTAGGAGGAGTGTCTGCGTCTTCATAAAGACAAGTGAGCCAATCTACTTATATGGGTAGTCGTATCTTCATTTGGCTCAGCAAAATTATCTTCTTTGTCAATATCAATGAAGAGATTATTTGATTCAGATTTAACTAAACGTATCTCAGATTTCGAGTCTTGAGACATAGACATTATATCTTTGTCCATATCTAACTGGGAGGCTAGAGTTTGGAGAATCTTAGCTTTAAGCTCTTTGATTGGGGTATTAGAAAATTTCTCTTTAAGAGAAACAAGAGAATGAGTTTTAAACTCAGCTTTTTCAATATTTTGCTTTTTTAAGAAAGCTTCATTATCTTCAGCATGTTTATTGAATTCAAGAAATTTAAAAAGATCTTTTTTTATCTGGGCTATAAGCTCAGTGGTTTCAAATTTTTGCCACCATTTATAATAATAAGTCACGAACTGAAAGAAATAAACCTTTACTACGGATAATAGTATTAAAATTCCACTGAAAAATCAAGGGAATATGATATTTAGTAAAAAAGTGTAATAGTTCAAAATTGTTAATAGGGTATTGTTCCTTAATAAGTAGCCTATGATTATTTTTGTTATAAGTAATAAAAAGTTCATACAAATCATTTGGAAGGACATCATCCTCTCGCCCATTAAGCATGAAACATTGGAAAAACCAATGAGAAAGAGTTTTTAAATCATTCATCCAAACCTTCACCTTTAAGGCTGTCAATACAAAAGAACCAGGTATGAGTATTATATTGGTTTTGGTATAGAAATGCCTTCTTCCAGGCATCAATATAATCCCGATAATTATACGTATAGGGTCCTGATCTTAATTCGGAGTAATAATTCCGTAACCTTTGTTCTTTATTGGGATTTAATCCCCATTCCTCAATATTTATTATCGCTTTGATAAATGCCTTACTGAAAGTAATTTTTGGATTTTGGGATCCCACATTTCTGTTCATGTGAGTGAATTGTACACTTTCAGTGTCGATAAGAATAGCTTTATAATAATCTCTAGTTTTTCCACTAATAAGCAAAAATTCCATCTTGTTTTCAAAATACCTTTGGGCAATAGTTCTAGGGTTAAGAGCAAATCTTTATCATTCTCTTGTAAATATAAAATGAAATCATGTTGCGACTTCTTTGAATCGTAGGAGACGGTGGTTTATCCTGAGAAAATCTTGCTTAGGATTTAATCCCAGAGATACCAATATTAATTTGAGGACTGCGACCTTGAGGTTGTCCTCTTCCCTTGCTTCCTCTATAAGACGAGGAGGAACCTAGTAGTTTACTCATGAGACCGCACTCTGCACAAAAATTCTCTAGTTAAGAAATCGGGAAGAGAATTTGATTCTTCTTTTATAAATTCTATTTTAAAATCGAACACAGATAATATAGCCTGCCATCTAGCAAATATTTGTTTGGAAGCAATATTTTTAACATCTTTTTCAAGCACATCTTTAGCAGCTTGGCAATCAATATGTAAAAGAAATTCCTGATTTAATAAATCTTCTTGGAAATCAGAAATACATTCTACAATAGATAATATTTCCTTTTTAATAGTGGAATAATTTTTATGGGTATCATTCCATTTTCCAGAAGTAAATCTAGATAAGATTTCTTTATCAGAGTTTTTATACTTCTGTTTAAGAATACCACCATAACCAATATCTGAATTATCAGTCTCAACTATTTTAAAAGAATAAGGCGAGACAAGAGTTAAACAATGAAGTTGTTTAACTTTAGATTTAATAATTTTAACTGCTTTAGTGTGCCTATCAGACCATGGAGGAGGATTTTTTCTTAGTCTTTCATACAAAGGAATACAATTTGTAGCCAGATTTTGATAATAATCACGAATATAATTTAAAGAGCCTAAGAATCTTTGTAAGTGGGTTTTATCTCTAATTTCATTAGGGAACTGATCTGTGAATTCAGTAGCTCTATTGATAGCGATAATACTTCCCTTGGTGATTTTGTGCCTTAAAAATATTATTTTAGTTTGGAAAATACTCATCTTTTTAGCTGAAATAACTAATCCTGCAGTTTTCATGATTTTAATAAAAATCTGGATGTGTTTAATATGTTGATCAATACTTTGGGAAAAGATTAAGAATATCATCAATATAGACGATAAAAAAAAGTACTATAAGGAGTGAAAATATCATTCATAATATTCTGAAACTTAAAATGGGCATTTTTAAGCCCAAATGTCATAACATTCCATTCATAATGACCAAAGGGGACAGTGAACGCAGTTTTATACTTATCTGATTCCGCAGTTTGAATTTGCCAATAACCTAATTTAAAATCAAATTTAGAAAATATAGTAGTAGCTTGTAGGCAGGCTAATAAATCCTTTTTATTAGGAAGAGGATATATAATCCATTTTAAAACTTTATTTAAAGGTTTATAATTTATAACTAACCTGGGAGCTCCTCTTTTAATTTTGGAAGCTTTATTAACATGAAAAGCAGTACAGCTCCAAGGAGAATAACTCTTTCTAATAAGGTTTTTCTCTATAAGAGAAGTAATCTCAGTTTTACAATATTCTAATAAAACTGAATTCATTTGAGTTGGTCTAGCTTTTGTAGAAATATTCTTTTTATCAAAATCTTCCTTATAAGGAAGAGGGACTATATGTTTTTTTCCTGGCCCAAAAGGCTGTAGGCAAGTCACTACAAATTTCTCGAGTAATTTTCTTCTGAAGATTTTTAATAGAAAGCTTGGTTTTAGGAGCATTAATTTGAAGATTTATGTTCATAATTTTAAAATCCTCTTGTAAATAATTAAGATGTTTTTCTTTAAAAACAAGTTTATCTTTAACTTGAGGTTTTGTGATAAATCTAAAAATAATTTCTTTATCCTCAAGCTTAGTAACAATGCCTTCAGGAGTTTTAAAAAAAGGCTCTATAAGACTTAAGAAGGGAGTGCCAAGAATAATACATTAGGACAAATCCTTAGTCATAATAAAAGTCCCTTTAATATAAATACCGTCATTGCAAATACCATCATTAGATAATTTAAACTTGATTTTAAGTTTATTTCCTTCAGGACTAGTCATAGTTTGGGAGGTCTTATCAAAATATTTAGTAGGGACTAAACTTTCTCTAATGCAATTCATATCTGCTCCACTATCAATTAAATCAATATCTTTAAGAACAAAATCTTTGTCTATTACTATAGTTATATTAACATACCATTTTTTATAGGCAATCTTGTCTATAAGGTTAAGAAAATTATCACTAGTATTTACAGGAACAATTTCCCGTGGAGCAGAAGAACTTTCAGGTTTAACAGGGATTTTTTCAATAGTAGAAAGGCGGAGTTTAATCTCTTTTATCTTGATCTTTAAGCTGGTAATTTCCATTTTTAAATCGAAAATAGTGGCTTCTTTCTCAGGTGTTTAATAAAAACTTTTAAGTATATTATGCAGTGAATAAGGTTCTGTACTAGGCGAAATAGTTTTCTCAGTTGTAAAAGTGGTTAAATATTGTTCTATAAGTTTACGTTTAACATTATTGTCAGTAACCTGATCTATAAGATCTAAAATAGACTATTCTTCCTTCATAAGGACATTAATACTGAGACCATTAGTCTTAAGGATAGCCTTATAATAATCAGTTTAGGCTTTACACTTACAATCAGACTCGGATCCTGAATTACTAGTAGAGGAACTAGAAGAGGGTGACTAGATTTTGTTAACAAACTCCTATCCGTCAATATCTTCCTTATCATCACTAGGATTTAATAAAACTGCCATAAGCTGCCTCTTAAGGCCTTTGTCAGCTATCTCATTAAGCTTTTGTTTAGTCCAGCATTTATTAGCAGAGTGGCCAGCCTTGCCACATTTTCTACAAATAATTTGGCTCATATTATTGGGCCTCTTAGCTGGCCCAGACCTCCTATTAGGAGTCCTGGAGGTAGAAGTAGTTGGGGCTTTTTTATGGGCTTTTTTACACCTCTTATTATGCTTTCTAGCCCTATTGGAACTCTCGGGTTTCCTATTCCTAGAATAAGGAATATTAATATCGTAGGCAAATTGATCACAAAACTCACATATCTCTTTCTTACCGGTTAAGTTTTGGGCTTTTAATTGGACTTTAAGCTTGATATCTTTACACAAGGATAATCCTTCAGCAATATATTCACTAATAAGGTAACCATAAGTATAATCTTTATAAGGGGTGGAAGTACCGCCATGTTTTTCACTTATACGGTCTTTAACCTTTTGGGCGAATAAAGTTGGCAATTCAGCTATAAATTTTTCTTTCCAGAAGTCAGCATTTGCATCCTCTTAGGTCATAACCTTAGATAGAAATACATCCTTATACCACATAAAATGAGTTAAAGTGGGACACTTAAGTTTAATAAGGAGATCCTTACTTCTATCTAATATAGTAGGATGAGGTCCAATAAAATGGTGCACTATAGCAGTTAACAAGGAATAAACTGCATTTTCTTCAGCTTTGGGCTGAACTTGGGTAACATCCTGCCCTTACTCATTTTTAGTAGTAACATTAATATTAACAATTTTAACTGAGTTTTTAATCTCACTTTTCTAACTTTTAGTCAACACATTATCCCACCAGCCTCTTAATTAGTCGAAAATTTTTGCTATCATAAATTTAGCAACACTCTTGTCACTACTACCACTAGCCTTACAAGCGGTACCGTACATAGTCATTATATATATCTGAGTTAATATTTAATACTCCGACATACCATCAATATACCATTCATAAATGGTCTTAGCACTAAAATTAGTTACTTGATTAAAAGCAGCTTTTTTCTCAAATAGCATATCTTGAGGAGTAGGACGAGTATAATAGGTCCTAGTAGGAGCTGTGGAGGCCGAGGTATGATTTTTATCAAAAGTGATCTAATTAAGATCTCCTTCCATGGCTAATAATTCATTCTTGGATTGGGTAATATTGAAAAATTCAGTCTCGCACTCAGAGACATCCTCAGTTTGGGTAATAGGAAGGATATTCTTTCCATTAAATAAACGAAGTTTTTCTAACTTATCAGTGAGGGCTTCAACAATTTCCTTATTCTTATCACTAGACTTAAACTTCTCAGTGATTTCTATAGAAGGTTTAATATAAGAGGTTTCTCAATTATAAGAATAGGCTTTTTCTCTTCTAAAGTTTGTACCTTTTCTAGGATTTCCTCAATACGAGTTAATTGACTCGCTATGGTCTGCATATGGAGGTTAGTATCGTTGTTTTGTTTAATGACCATGTTGAGGTCATCAGGTCCTATATGGGACGAGGTTATCCTAATATTAGATGAAAATGCACTAGTTTCAAGGGATTGATTGCCTTCTACTTCTAAATTAAGAGCTTCAGTAGGAAAGTGAAGGGACTAGATAGTATTCCCCAAAATAGTTTTCCAAGTTTTATAAAAATTATCAATAGTACAAATATCGAGATAATCTCCCTCATAGTTACTATAAAACCATGTGACAAAAGGAATAACTTCCTCATTTTTGTCAATATGTTCATAAAACTTAGTTTTAAACCATGCTTTTTGTTCCTCAGAAAATTCATCAAAGAACCATTTTTTAAAATCAGAGTATTTTTCTTGCATAAATTCTTGATTACAATTAGTTCTTTTATAAGATAAAGTACTTTTAGTGAGAGTCACAATTTGCATCATGGCAAAACCTAATTCAGAAACAGTATCAGGTTCATTTTTTGACGATTTTGAATAAACACCATGAAGAATATTTTGTTGGGAATTAATAATACCCTTAAATTGTAAATCATCATCTTTAGTACCAAAAACTCCTACCGCTTGGGAGGTTCTAGTTATAGGAATAGCATAACTAATAGTAGGAGCAGGGGTATAAAATCTTTGGCTTTCTGATTGGAAAGCCGAATAAGGTGTCCTAGAAGAGGTAGATAACCTAGCAGTCTTATTATTATTAAATCTGAAGATGACATCTCCATCATCGAACTGAAGAATTTCTTCTACCCTTTTGTTTTCAACAGGGGCAGGTGGAGCTGCGGCTTCTAGAAGCCATTATTCGGGTAACTCTATATCACTCCACCTAATAGTCTTAGGAATAGCTATATTATATTTTAATAAGTTGGTTTCTATAAGCGTAGTCCTACCTTTGGGATCACACCGTTTAGCGTTGGGATTAAGCGTATTCATAACTTTATAATGAACTGTATAAGTAACATTTAAAGGTTCACAACCATCTTTAAGATCATAACCACTCATTTGAATATTTAGAGTTAAAACATCTAATAAACGTTTATCAGTTAAAGAAACAGAATAATCAGGGAAACAGTTGAAATAAACAGGGTCATCACATAAACTAGTTTGAATAATTCCTAATAAGGAATCCTTGAATTTATTATGATACCAAATTAGTACAAGGATCGAGATGTAGAAGAAAAATTAGAAAATTTTATTTAATACAAACTTTATCTTACAAAAGAGAAAAGAAAACAGAAGAAGAATTACAATGGAGGGAGAGATAAACACAAGAGAGAAAGAAAAACAAAGATGCCTCTTTCTCAAAGAATATATATACTTTATTCTCAAATTATTATTATTATTATTATTATTATTATTATTATTATTATTATTATTAATTCCCTCTTCTACATAGGTGAAAAAAATAGTTGTGAGTATTAATAATATAGTTAATTGATCAACTACATACTGATAAGTTAATTAATATTTTTTAATAAAACTCTTTAAAAAGTGTTTAAGGTTGCATTTGGAATTTAGATTTAAGAGAGGATTTAACCATGAGATTTGGAATCTCAAATCTAAATATTTTGTTTGGTGTATAATTATGATTTGAGATTTACAAATATATTCAAATCATGAAATTTAATATTTAGCTTAAAGTCATAACTTTCAAATCTTAGAGGTATGGTTGTTTCTTCTAGGTCCCAACCTTGCGAATTTGGAAAAAAAATCAAAAAAATTATTATTTGTTATTATGTAGCATTACTTATAACAATAATACTAGGAATGGCTAGGGGGCGTGCATGCTTATAAACACGTCCCCTCCCTATGCATGTTTTATTTTTTTAAATATAAATCCATCGCAAATAGTTATGCATAAATTCACTCCTGCCCTGTGGTAATTACGCTATATTATAAGAAAAAAATATTCTAATAAGGGCAGGACGAGTCAAACGGATTGATTTTGTGCAAACCAGACCTTGGCTATAGTGTCAAAAATAAAAGTAGCCTGCTAATCAACTAAATATAAATTTTAGTGGAATAATATTTGGATTTGGAAATCAATTTTCTTATAGTTGTTAAGCAAACAAAAAAATTTAAATTTTTGTATTTTCAAATATTTCATTTTTGAATCTTAGATTTATGGATTTTAAAGCTAAATAGGAAACAAATTAAAATGGAAGTAGATTTTGATTAGGAATCTAAATTAAAATCTAATCTAAATTAATACAATTATAAATTAATTTTAATTGGTGGATATACTTATCAATTTTGAAAAATGTAATATTATCAAAAAAATTTTAAATTTTCATAAATTAAGGGTAACAAAATCACCCTTAATTTCTATTTGTTTCTATTAGGATTCTAATCTAAAATATTATAAATTAACATTTGGATATCAATCACATATACTCTTATATCAATTGGTTAAGAGCATTTATTATATATTAATTATTAATATTTTCTTAACTAAATTTACATGCTAACATGATAAACTCTAAGGAAGGAATTAGAGAGAAAACAAGAACTATCAATGCTACTAAAGCAAAAAAAATAATATTTACCACAGTTTTATTTTTAATTTTTTATTACGTACCTTAGTTGTTATATTTCAAATCATAATATTCTTGCAAAATTGTTTTTAAATTTAAGTTCGAACATTTAATTTGCATATATATATATATATATATGTAATTATCATTTAAAAAATGGACGCATTTAATAGTCGTCAAATAGTCACGTGCAATGCATGTACACTATGACTAGTTAGTTAAAAAATATAAACAAATCATGTAAAACAAATTCACATTAAATTTTTTGAATTGCAAAGTTAAATTTGCACAAAACACAATTTTGATCGAAACCCTTATTTTAAAACACAATTGATAAATAAATCCTTATTTCATATTATTTTATTTTTTTAAAAAAAGTAAGCCCTTATTGCAAAAAAATAAAAGAATATATTATTCCCTAAAATTTTGCTAAAAATATTGTCGACCTGTTGGCCCATTTCCATTTTTTTTCGGATGCCAAATAAAGAAATCAGGGTGCACACTAGAGCCGTTTTATTTTTTCAATTTTACTTTATCTTAATTAGGTGGTGTTTGGGGTTACAAATAAAGAAAAAGGAAAAGTATGAGGTGTTTGAAAATTAAGGACCGTGTCCTATGCAGTGAAAGGTAGTCTTTCAGAAAGTTCATTTCAATATATTTAATTATTTGTTGGTATAAGATTTCAGAAGTATACAATTAGGTGTCTTATTATGTCATATGGGACCTGATGATAATATATCTGCCTAATCCCACATTTCACATGTAGAGACATTAATTTCCAATATTAATTGCATGTGCAACTAAACGTACAATCGATAGAATATACTCAACAACCTTAACTAAACAACATCCTCGTATAGGAGTTGTTTTAGTTTTCTCAACTAAACACGTATATGCACCCTACAATAACAAATACAAATTCAACAACTCCATCGCATCAGCTCCACTTATTGTATATTATTGAACACTTCCCTAAACCTATATATATATACACTCATGGATGACACTATCTACGTACCAACATAAGTCTCATCTACATCTTTTGTATTCCTTCTTACAAACCCAAAATGGCCAAATTAAGTTGTGTTATACACTTCTGACACACTTAAAACCACCATTTGTCTCTTCTTGTTAGCCATTACCCTTGGATTTGCCACCTTAGCTCGTATATGCACCCTATAATAACAAATACAAATTCAACAACTCCATCGCATCAGCTCCACTTATTGTATATTATTGAACACTTCCCTAAACCATATATATATACACTCATGGATGACACTCTCTACGTACCAACAGAAGTCTTATCTACATCTTTTGTATTCCTTCTTACAAGCCCAAAATGGCCAAATTAAGTTGTGTTATACATTTCTGACACACTTAAAACCACCATTTGTCTCTTCTTGTTAGCCATTACCCTTGGATTTGCCACCCTAGCTCGTATATGCACCCTACAATAATAAATACAAATTCAACAACTCCATTGCATCAGCTCTACTTATTGTATATTATTGAACACTTCCCTAAACCATATATGTATACACTCATGGATGACACTCTCTACGTACTAACATAAGTCTCATCTACATCTTTTGTATTCCTTCTTACAAACCCCAAATTGGCCAAATTAAGTTGTGTTATACACTTCTGACACACTTAAAACCACCATTTGTCTCTTCTTGTTAGCCATTACCCTTGGATTTGCCACCTTAGCTCGTATCCTCAATGAAACGAACCCACAATCCCCACTTACACCTAATGAGCTTGCAACATCTGATCCAATTGAAACAGACGACCCTGATGTGGCACCTGTCGTGGGCCCTCCCACCACATTGCCAAGTTGCCAAATCCCAACCCTTATTGTGTCACCCATTCTAGGCCGGCCCTTTTGTTATGTTATTAGTAGATGCAAGCTCACAGGCAATTAAGGTAAAATTAAGAAAATGAAAAATTAAACATATAGAATTTACGTGGAAAACCCCTAAATAAATTGAAGGAAAAACGACGGACAAATGACGGAGGATTTCACTTGATAAAATGGGATACAACACATTATCTCTAAATATGAGGAGAGAATAATTACACGCTTTCTTAAGTTACGAGAAATAATAACCTCTCTCTTGGACCTCTCTTTACCAAGCTTTTTAAACTCTTGACTCATCCAAATAGAATGGGATGGGGATGTATATATAGTTGTTACAAAATACATCCAATGGTCTACATTTAATCCCACCAATTACGATCTAAGGACTCATATTTATTCTCACCTACTACAAGTGACATAAGCAATGACATCACTAAAAACTTATACAAGCAATGACATCATCGATGCATGATGTAAGCGATGACTTCATCGATGCATGATATAAGCAATGACAATGGTTGCTTGTTAACCATTTTCCACCTCCTCAACAATCTCCACCATGGCGAATAATTGTTGAAATAATTTTAACAATATTTGCCACACTAAAGTAATCATCCGAGTGATCTTTGTATCCCTTCCATCCTTTCGTATTTGCCATCTCCATGGATGCTTATGTTTTTGCTAGACCACACAATGATCTACACCATTCAAACTTGTCAGTATTAATTAGCTTGGTCAGAACATCTGCTAGGTTCTCATTTATGTGAATCTTTTGCATATCCACCTTTCCATCTTCTATCACTGTTCGGATGAAGTGATATTGTACTCCTATATGCTTTGTTTTTGAATGAAATTTTGGATTTCTTATAATGTGCAAGGCACTCTGACTGTCACAAAATAAAGTGATTTTCTCTTGTTTGTGCCCGAGCTCCTTCTAATAACCTTTGAATCCAAACTACTTCCCTGCAAACTTGTGTAGCCGCCATGTATTATGCTTCTGTTATAGACAAAGCTGCCACAGTCTGCAGTTTTGATATTCAGCTTACTGCTCCTCCTACAATTGTAAACACATAACTTGAAGTGGATTTTCTTTTATTGAGATCTCCTGTAATATCTGAATCCACGTAGCCTCTAATAGCTAATCTTGGTCCTCCATAATATAAAGCTGCATATGAGGTTCCTTTGATATATCTCAAAATCCTCTTTACTGTACTCCAATGCTCTCTACTAGGATTCGCCTATATATCGACTAACCATCCCCACACTTGTGCAATGTCTTGTCTTGTACATATCATAGTGAACATTAAACTTCCCACTGCTGATGCATACGGTACTCGAGACATCTCCTTCCTCTATGCTTCATTGTTAGAACACATACTTGAGGATAATTTAAAATTAACAGGTAGTGGGGTTGAGATTGACTTAAAATCTTGCATGTTTAAGTGTCGCAAGACTTTTTTTAAATAGTTCTTTTGAGAAAGTCAAATATTCCTATTATTAATGTCTCGGTGAATTTGCATCCCTAGAATCTTGTCTACTAGTCCTTCATTCTGAACACCCTAGCCAACTGTGCCTTCAATTCCTAGATTCGAGCTTTGTTAGGGCCTGCCACCAATATGTCATCCACGTACAACAGCAAGATAATAAATTCATTATTACCATCAAACCTCTTGTAGTACATATAATGGTCTGAACTGAGCCTGTTATAACCAAGGCTAATAATGAAGGAATCAAATCTCTTATACCAACACCTCGGTGCTTATTTGAGCTCGTATAAAGATTTGTTTAACTTGCAAACCAAGTTATACTTGCTTATTTCAATAAAACCTTGTGGTTAGAGCATATAAATTTCTTCTTCAAGTTCTCCATGAAGAAATGCAATTTTCACATCTAACTGCTCCAGATGTAAATCAACCATATTCACACATAGCCAGAACTATTCTGACTGACGTAAGTCTTACCACCAAAGAAAATGTCTCGTTGAAATCAATGCCTTCTTTCTGAGCATATCCATTTACCACCAGTCTAACAAGATACCGCTCCACCTAATCGTTGCTGTCACGTTTGATCTTATAGACCTATTTGTTACCAATAACTTTATGTCCACTAGGTAATGGTACTATTTTTCACGTCTTGTTTTTGTGTAAAGCTTCAATTTCTTTTTGTATTGCTGTCATCCACAGAAATGCATCTGAGATACTTGTAGCTTTGTGAAAAGTTGCTGGCTCATCCTCCTTCGTTAAAAGATAGTATGCAATATTGTTCTCCGTAACATATTCAGTCTGCCAAGTTGGTGACCTTCTTTCGCGCGTTAACCTCTGAACTTTTATAGTCCCAGACTGGACTGATTCCTATATCTTGTGTTATGGTGTATTTTTAAAAAAAGTTGGATTTTCTTGTACTGAATTATTCTCCTACCTGAACTGTTATATTATCTTAATTTTCTTTTCGTGTGATATCACTTTCATCTTTCTTTTATAATTGATCATCTACAAAGATCACATCCCTGCTGGTCTATTGCCTTGTGGGTAGAGTGGTATCCCACAGGCAATACCCCTTCACTCCGTCAACATACCCTAAGAATATACATTTTCTAGATTTCGGGTCCAGTTTCGTTCTTTCTTGGGCGTTGTATATTACATACACAGGAATCCAAGTGAATGTAAAGTAAAATAATCTGTTGGCTTTCCAATCCACACCTCCATTGAGTCTTTAACTCGATTGCCGTTGATGGAGATTGATTTATTACATAACAGGCAGTTTTTATTGTTTCTACCCAAACAAATAGTTGGACAATCCTGCCATTCTCAACATGGCTCTCATTCTTTCTACAAGAGTCTTGTTCATCCGATCTACCACCATGTTTTATTGCGGAGTGTATGTAACCTTGAATTATCTTTCGGCACCTTCTTGCCTATAAAGAGTAAGAAACTCACTGTATATATGCTTTGTTCCATTGTCTGCCCTCAAACTTTTGATCTTTTTTTTGAGATTCAAGTTTCACCCGTGCTTTAAAATCTTTGAACACAGGAAACATATATGACTTCTTCTTAATTGGGTATACCCAACATCTCCTAAAAAAATCATCTATGAAAGACACAAAGTACTTTGCTCCTTATAGGGAAATTTCTAGTGATACCTAAACATCAGAAGTGAATCAAGTCTAGAATGCATTTACTCTGGGCGATAGATATACCAAACTTTAATCTATGTTGCTTACTTGTTATACAATGCTCTAAAAAGGTAGATTTATTGATTTGAGCCCCGTAAGTAGCTTTTTGTCTGCGAGACCCTTTAAACCTCGTTCTGATATATAGTCTAATTTGTGATGCCACATCATTGTCAATTTTTCTTCCTCGCTGGTTGATGCAGCACAAGCATTACCTTCCTATAGTGTTTTTCCGTTTAAGCATGAACAGATTTGCATCGATCTTATCTGCCTTCAAAACAATAAACATGCCTTTGATAATTTTTCATGGTCCCATTTTCAATATAAATTTTGCATTTGGGATTATTTATCTTTCTGAATGATGGTAGATTCTTCTTTAGGCCTTTGACGTATCGTACCTCTTGAATTGTGCGAACTGTTCTATCAAATATTTTTCTTTTGATAGTACCAATATCGGCAATCTCTAAGGCATGATTGTTACCCATATAGACAAATCCTCCAGAGATAGGTTCATATGTGTGAGACCATTCTCCCGATGTGCCAGGTTACTCCTAAATCTAAGAGCTAGACATCAACGAACAATTTTTTGCCCTCCAAGCTCGGTGTTGCCTCGTTGTATAGTACTTCACCATCATCTGAGATACTTGCCACATTCCCTTAAGCATTTGATGACTCAAGATCTCTTACCCTCTTCATACAAATCCTTTTGACGTGCCATTTTTTGCCACAATTATAGTACCTGAAATTTTTCTTACTCCTTGATTTTGGTCTACTGCCATTCTGACTCTCGTTAGAGCCATGCTCTGATGATCTTCCTCTCGTCATTGTCAATGCTTCAGCCTGCTGTGAATTTGACTGTATTGAATTAGAAGTTCTGCACATTCAGAAGTCTCTATTTTATGATCCAACATTGTAAGTTGTGAAAATAAAGTATTCAGGGTGTTGATATGGTCGGTTACTGATGTGAATTCCACCATTCGAAGAGTATAAAGTCTCATTTTTAAGAAGATCTTGTTGTATAGTGACTTTGCCTCGTATAGCCTTATTAGTGTGGCCCATATCTCTTTTGATTTCTTCTTTTCTGCCACAATAGATAACACTCTGTCGTCTAGAGCTAAGTGCAAATCAGTAATTGCGTTGTCGTCCATCTCGTTCCACTCACCATCATCAGTGATCTATGCGGGCCTTTCTCCAATTACTGTTAAGCAATTGTCCTTCCTTAAAATTACTTTAATATTCATTTTTCACAACGAGAAATCACTCACATTGAACTTCTTAATTTCATTCTTTGTCTCAATCGTATAGCATGCATTCTTTCCACTAACTGAATTTGTTTTATAGTACAAAACTGGCTATGAACCTGGCCCTCTTATACCACTGTTATATTATTGGTGGATGGAAGCTCACACACAACTAAAGTAAAATTAAAAAAATGAAAAATTAAACACATAAAATTTATGTGGAAAACCCCCAAATAAATTGAAGGAAAAACCACGGACAAATGACGGAGAATTTCACTTGATAAAATGGGATACAACACATTCTTTCTAAATATAAAGAGAGAACAATTACACTCTTTCTTAATTTAGGAAGAAACAATAGCCTCTCTTTTAGACCTCTCTTTACCAAGCTTTCTACACTCTTGACTCATCCAAATGGAATAGGATGGGGATGTATATATAGTTGTTACAAAATACATCAAATGGTTTATATTTAATCCCATTAACTATGATCTAAGAGAGCTCACATTTATTCTCACCTACTACAACTGACGTAAGCCATAGCATCACTAAAGACTTACGTAAGCCATGACATCATCGATGCATGATGTAAGCAATGACAATGGTTATTTGTTGACCATTTTCCACCAGCCTCAACACCTTTTATTTCAATCACCACGCCTAGTGCCACTTTGTCCTCTATTGTTGACGTGCTTGACACTGTGGTACCACCTGATAATGACGTGGAGGTGCCAGTAGCAACCCCAGCCTCATCGTCACTAACTGGGGCAGGTTCAATTACTGCCACTAGCACCATCATGCTAATGTGGACCCACAACACCCGACCTTGTCGTTCTTCATGCATGACATCCTAAGTAGGTCCCATCCTTCCGGTAGGGTGGTTACAGTATTATAGCCAAATCCCAAGCCAATGGTTTTCCTTTTTCTAAAGCCAGTAATCAAATCCTATAACTCAACGGTGGGGTCCTACTTAACAATGTCAACGGCCTAGTCAACAATAACAATGTCCCTTTTCTAGTAAGCCTAAATGGTTCACCAACATTAACTGTACTATAAAACAATGGTAACAACAATGTTGTCAATTGTGGCAACAACAATGTTGTCAATGGAGGCAACAACTTACCCTTTGCTATCTCTAGTAAACTTCTTATCCAGTATTATGCTCCAGCAGGTCATGTTTGGCTTAATCACAATCGTGGATAGTGAGTTAACCGAAAGGCACGAGCTGGGATCAGCTGTGCTAGGCAAATGACAGGGGTTTTACTTCTCGAGTTCGTTAAATGGTAGTAACCACACAATCGCTCTAACAACAATGTTCCATGGAGGTGATCACGATGAAGTGGTGGATAATATTAGTTTCTTTGGTGTCCACAGGACGGCCTCGATTGAATCTTAGATAGCTGTGATTAGAGGGACAAGGAAGTATGAACATACTAAAGGCTATGCTACTGTGGGGATACTTCACCAGGAAGATTCAACACACAACAGATGTCGTCAAAACAGTGCTCCACTTCACCATGTACCTTACTTTCATTCCATAAGCTGCTTCTTCTGGATAGGCTTGAATCGATTCAGCTTGTAATTTCTAATGTGGACCAAAGTTCTAGATTTTCAGTTTGTTTTATTTTAAAGTACTTGTAATGGAAATATAGAGTGGTGATTTATAAAAAAATTTAGCTTCTTTTACAAATGAACCCAACTCATATATAAATGCCTAATATGACCCAAACATATCGCTAATTCTTGTTAGATATGGATAGGTACAACTTCAAAATATTTCTTTTTGTACTAGGAAAAATAAATAAAAAGGCTCGCTAGCTGATCGGATGAGATGAAAAATAAGTTGAGTGATAGAGGTGATATCCTCTTAATTTTTAAGTTTTTTCATGAAGAAATTTTCTTTGCTTGGTGGTGAATAAAAATTTTCCACCAAAAATATTGAAGGATGGAGAATATATACTCATAAAATGAGTAGCATCTCTCACCTTGTTTTTTATCTTTTCACACAAACTAACTAAATTTATTTTCCTTTTCCATCTTTGCAATCAAACAGAGCCTAAAATACTTATCCCTTAGAATGCATGTGGTACATTTCAAGCTTTTGACTTTGCATCTTTTAATTAGAATATGTAGTCCTTAATTAGACTTGGTTAAGTTTTTGTTAGAGCTTTTCTAATTTATGAATTCTAAATAAATTTGTAGCATCCACTTATAAAGTTTCATGTTCAAGAGTTTGAATTATAGCCTAATAAGTTGCAAATTTCTTCGATAAATTAAATCTCAAACTTTATACGTTGAATTCAAAAGATGTAAAATAACTCAAAATAAACAAGTGCTTGTAAGTTGACCAATGTGTCCATACTATTTGGCTCCTACTACAGCAGCTAAACCAGCACAACCCTTATACAGTTCTATCTGTAATGAATAATACTACGTTTCAAAATGTATTACTAACGTTTCTCCATTTAAATATACAGAGAAAAAGGTGTAGTGGAAAAAGGTCAAAATCAGGATAAAACATAATAGAATGGAAGTTGTGCTTCCTATGATATTCATACATAAAAATAAAAAAACTCGTCAGCTAGATAGCTTGGAAATTTTGCATTATAAAAAAGGAAAAAAAAAGTGAGGGAAGTGTGCTAGCTGTGCATGACTTTGGTATAAATGAGGCGATAATTGAAATCATTGTCCTCCATGATGTATCTTACCATTATATTTATTTAGTTTCTCCACAAATTCTTTATTTTCTTTTGACACTTAAGAATGAATGAAAATTCTACTTTGAAATTGTAGGATTTAACTTATCAAATGTATTAGCATTTCAATGTCCTATACTCCAATTCTTTTGTTATAACCACTGAATGTCAACAAATTTCATGGAAAACAAGTTTAAATCATTTCATTTCGTTAAAAAGAGAAATACAAGGAATTTTAATTCACAAACAAATACTGTCTTTTTCTTTGTTTTGTAGAGAGAACATATTCGAAAACTAACATATTAAACTTCCTCAAAATCACAATTAATCAGTAACATAAATAGTAGATTCCAGCAGTGTCTCCATGCCATATGTCACGTGTTGATTGGCTGATGGCATGGTCTTAATAGTGGTGAATCCATTTGCATTAACATACTTCCCCGTCCCACCCATAATAGCCAATTGAGACTGTGAAACAGTAGTCCTATGAACACCAAAAAAGCTAAGGCTATCATCATAACCTCCACTCTCAAACATAGCCTGTAAAAGCCATGGTTTGGCTATTACCATCCACCGAACTCGCCTCATAGAACTCTTGTGCATTAGCAACCAAACCGGACCTTAGCTTGTGTCCTTCGGTTAGCTCATCATCAATCACTATCATTGTCCCAAACATGAGCTTTTGAAGGGCCAACCCGATGGGGAGCTGGGCCCTATTTACCAAAAACCCTATGTTATTATTATTATTATCATTGTTTTAGATCACATTTGACGTGGTGCTGCCATCAAGGCCAGTCAGGAAAGGATGTTGTTATTGTTGATAAGGCCAATATTGCCATTGTTGCTGGGCACCCTATTGTTCAAAGGGAGGACTGCACCATTTGGTTTGGCGAACAGGACTTGACCGTTGACCGTGGGGTTCGTGACTATCTCGGTCGTGGCCCTAGCCGATGGGCTGAACCTACCAAGAATGTCTTGCATAAAGGAAAGTGTGTGGTGGGGATCAAGGGAGGAATGATGCAGGGACTAGTGGGGGAATTTTCAAAAAATTTACGAGTATATGTTTTTTTTGTTTGCGATAGTGTAGAGAGTTAGTAGGATCCTCATGTAATTCAAAAGTTCAGTAGATGAAGGGACTTTGTGTGATGAGTTGTATAATTAAGTTTGGGAGCCGAGTTTTGTCATTAGAATATGGGTAAGGTGTTTTGTTTGTATAAGCAGGCAAGCCTCTTTTAATTTCTTTCAGCTGCAACCCTCTTTTAATTTCTCTTCCTTGCCTTTTTCCATTTTCTTTGTTGTACATTTGTTCCGCAAGGCCATAACTCCACACTCTGCTTCATTCTTCTTCCGCAACTCTTATCCTCTTAGGTCAAATTTCTTTCTTATAATCTTATACTAATTTTTTGTTTTAATTTTGAATATTAAGATTTAGGTGTTTTAATGTTGGTTTGCTTCTTAGATTGTTAATATATTTGTTTGTTGGTTATTATTTATTAATGTTAATTTGCATCTTAGATTGTTAAATATTGATATTATTGTTGATATTTGCTTTTATGTGTTTATTAATATATTTGTTTGTTGGTTATTATTTATTAATATAGATTTGTGTCTTCTATTGTTAAATACTGATATTAAATTTTGTTATTGAGGTTGATTTGTTTATTAGATTATTATTTGATAAATTAATATTGAGATTCAATAAGGTAAATATGGAGTTGTTGTTGTGCATGACTTATCTTGATCCAAGAGGTTCATTCTCCGCTATTAATAAGGTAAAGTTGCTCCGATTTGCCGAGTTTTATCCATCTGACTTCTTAATAATAGATTTAAATGCACTTGAGTATCAACTTGATGACTATATTTTGGATGTGCATTTGAATGACCAATTTTTAGAAGTGACGAGAGTTAGTGGGCTTACTAAGAAAATGGTTCAATTGAAAAAGTATCGCACATTTCCATTAGTATATATGCTTATTAAGTTGACTTTACTTTTACCTGTTGCAATTGCAATGGTTGAAAGAGTTTTTTCTGCAATGAAACTAATTATGACTCAATTAGGGAATCGGTTGGGAGATGATTTCATGAATGATTGCTTGGTAAAGCTATCGACAATGAAGATATCATTCAGCGTTTTCAAAATATGAAGTCTCGAAGGGGAATGTTGTAACTAAATATATGTCATTTTGATTTTTGATGTATAAGACATTAAGTATTTTAATATAATATTTTGATTTTTGCCTTATTATAGTACTAGGTATTGCCCATGCCAGACGGCATGGTTAGACAAATAAAAGGTGTTAGTTGAGGAAGAAATATTATTTGTTTGATGAACATCATTTTAATTGTAAAACTAATGAGATTAGATAGAAAAAAAAATTCAATTCTTCAATAGGGTACCCAAAATATACATCCATAGAATTGTGTTTTCACGTACAAAAGCTTAAAAAAAAATTCCGCGATCAGGCATCATAACAGAACTTCGGGGTAGACAATATTTGTAGTGTAAGTTGTATCTTCTGGTGGTAAGAGAATGTTGATCCGATCGGAACTTGTACATCTTGATAATGCTACATACAGCTGACCGTGACTGAATACTGGTGTTCGCAAATCGAGGCTAACAAATTTAACAAACTGACCTTGAGATTTGTTAATGGTCATAGCATAAGCTAACTGAACAGGAAATTGACGCTGGGTAAATTTGATAGGTAATTCCGAAGATGAGGGGGTTAATAAAATTCTTGGGATGAAGGCCAAGTTGCCAAACTTATCTCCAATAAAAAATTTAGCTTCAATTACAAAAGTACTACAATTTTCAATAATTAGTCTCGTACCATTACAAAGACCCTCCTTTGGTGCAATATTTCAAAGTAACATTATCAGGCAACCCACTTTAAGGTCAAGCTGAAAAGGAGGTAATCCCGTTGGATTAAGAGAGTTAAGAAACTCATTAGGATATCGATTAGTAATAGAACTTTCAAAGCTCTCATTCTCGCACATTCTATCTACAGCCAAGTATATATAAGTTTCTCCCAGGAAAACATCCAATGCTTTTGCATTGATATCACTGACATCGTCATTCAGTGCAGACAATATAGTTCGCTCATTGAGATAAGTGGGTGTGACCACAGTTGCGTCACCCAAATGTGGATAGACAGTGGATATTAAATCAAGTAGACTTGGGCACCTCGTGATCATTGTTGGAAGTTGTATAATCTCGTTTGAGTTAGACCCAATCTAGAAGAAAAACACAGTAAACATAAAATTAATAAATAAAAAAATAAAATAATGAAAATAATTTATCCAAAAAAGTAAAAGAAAATTACCTCCATTAAGTAGTTAGCCCAAATAGTTTGTCCATGTTTTGTTACATCTAAACGCATATTCTCTATTAACCCTAGAACAGTCACTCGATGCCACAATATAGACAGCTTAAGTGAGGCTAACACAATTTGCTCACGAACTCCTTTTGGAATAACTGGCAAAATTTGTCTACAATCTCTACCCAAAAACTATTGTAATACCCCCAAAAGGTTTCTGATTGCCACAAATATCTTGTAGTGACCGGTCCACAACTTCAACACAATACCTATGTTGCATTGGAACTTCATCCCAAATAATCAACTTGGTTTGTTTAAACAATTTTGCATGCTGAGATTGCTTATTAAAACCACATGTTGAGTTTTCAAGGACATTTAGTGGGATCTTGAACGTTGAATGAGCCGTCCGTCCTCCTACCAAAAGCAATGATGCAATACCAGACGAAGCAACTGTCACCACAGTATGACCCAAGCTTCTACACTTTGTGGCAATTGTATTGTATAAAAAAGTTTTTCCAGTACCTGCACCCCCATTCAAGAAAAAAATTGTTCCTTTTTTACAAAGAGTAGATGAAAGGATTGCATCATAAGCAGTTTGCTGACCACTATTAAGTTTTCCAATATTAGTTTCAACATTTGCCTGAATAGCATCCGTTTGTAGTTGCATGTGCTCCAAAATGAGTCTGTTACCCACTATTATACTCCAGGATCCAGTTGGTAATGGCATGGGAGGGTAGTCTTTTAAGGACTTTCCTGATTCCAAGAGCAGTTGATTTAGTAAATACAAACCATAATCTGCAATTTGTGAGTCAGAAGGATTTAAAATTTGATAGATGGTACATATCTTGTATGAAAGATCGTCGCAAACATGCATCCAAAACTGATTCCATAAAGCCTATGGTCTTTTTGGAGAACACTGCGTCAAGATAACAGTGAATAGGCTTCTCAATTGCGAACCGATTCTTATTATTGCAGCCTCAGTAAGGCATTGTATCCATTCATCATCATCTTCTAAAAGTCCCCTTGCAACACAGGATGCCTTAAAAATCGGGTATAAGATATTGTTCACTGTCTTCAAACAATCATACGACTGAGGTCTTTTCACAACAGTTAGCAGCAATCGCAAGTAAAATCTTTCACCTTCATTCGGGCTTGCAAAATACATCCGGCCAATTGCATGCCTTATCTTTCTCGGTGTCCATACCTCTTCCCTTTTTTGCCAAACAAAATATTGTGGGAATTCTTGTTACGTATATTTTCGTGCCTCTGCATATAAACCGCAAGATATGAAAAATCCAGTTAAGATAGTCCTTTTTGTTGCAGCCCTGTTGATGATGTTATCTATTGGTTCTGATGGATTATAGACGACATTGTGTATTCCAAGCAAATGCAATGCCAAACGATAGACATTTAGGACCTCTTGGTGCATTGGGTGGCCAAACAATCGCCATGCTGCTTCTGGAGGTCCAATGTAACGCGTATCTAAGTATTACTTAATCTCGTCAACCCTTCCCAAAACTATCGTCGCGCGGTCGTGACCCTTGTAAATGTACTTATTAATATACTTCACGCATATAAGACCAGCACACACTTCCACATTAATGTGGCAATTAAATTTTCTCGAAAAAAACTCATTGTAAGGTACAATATCCCGGTTGTCTACTTCAAGACCCCTTCTGACCTTGTGCTTTCGTTCATCATTGCGACGTCAATAAATAAGGTATCCGTCTTAGTCCATCGTTGTTTCGTCTGCAAACTCTTTAGGATACCCCTTAGTGCACTTCCCATTCTCCATACAAAGTGCACTCAAATTTCGAGCACCACATGGACCGTCTACCATACAGTGTTTGATTGTTTCATAAAGTGCAGGATCCTCAATTGCATTTGGGAACTCAGCACAGATTGCTTGATTCACCTGTGCACATGTCTTAATCTTATCTGGGCCATGAAGAAATAAGAGGAGGTGCATATACGACAATCCTCGTTTTTGGAATTCGATAATAAACACATATGCTACCTTCTTACCAAAAATATTGCCAATGTCTATGTCATTCATCAAAGCCTTTCGCTTAAGTTCAAAAACTCGAGCAACCAAAATAGGCCGATCAGTTGCATCTTGGTTTGGCAGCAAAGCGTCAGTAATTTTTGGCCACTTAGAATTTGCAGTTATAGTCAAAAAAATATCTGGATACTGTTGAACCTAGTAATTGCTATATAATCTTGAAATATTTCTAACATATGCCTTGGGCTACCAGTAAATGAAGATGGCAACACAAACCGTCTTCCAAACTGATCAAGGCCCAATCCATTCTCAGCGATATCTGTAAGGCCTTTTTAAAGTTCAGCTCGAAGCTTTCCTTGATTCTGTCTGTAGTAGTTCAAACGGTTTTGCTCAGTTGCGGCCTACGCATCAACAATAAATTCCTAAAAAAAAATTCCCCCTCGAAGAATAGTTGAATACTTTCTTTGGCATTGGAAAAGTCGAAAACAAAAGAACCTGAAGTTAGGTAATCCTCGAGTCTAACCATATTCCCTTTTCGGTGTCCCATTGCCTCAAACCAGGTTCCCACCCAAGCTCTCCATAAGGGAACAACAATACATAATGTAGGGGCAAGTAAGCCGGGACTCATACGATCTAAAATAGCTATAACCTGGTGGTATAAGGTGGCGAAAACATTGTTTCGATTAAGACAACCTTGGATGGTGTCCAAGACATCCATTCGCAAATGAGAATTCCTTTTAGACCAAAATTGTAACGCTGACGCTGGATCATGTATATACAATTGTGTATATACTGGATCTTGACCTGATTGCTCTTGTAATGATCCTGTTTGGTGGCGCAACTGCCCGTGAATAGTAAAAGGCATGGGACCAATACCAGGGAGATCCCTATCATCCATTTGAACCCCTAAACTTGTAAAAGCATTAGCTGCATTATAAGCTTGAGTATTATTTCGAAATGAGACGGCTTGACGGTCATTTTCGTCAAATAATGCTTTAAGTTCTGGCGGAGGAGTAAGTAGATCAGGTAATTGAATCTTCCCTGAAAGGTAACATGTCCTGAAAAGAGAACGATGCCTATTTGATGTGCTCAATTTTTCAAGATCCCAGTGTAGGGCTGAACAATGTGGACAAACTTAATCCATTTTACCTAATTTATGTCTACACAGATCGAACGAAGCTGTGGGCTGAACGTTTGTAATTAAAGGCCCTTGAATAATGGGGGGTCACCACCAGTGCATCCAGATGATTGATTAAGGCTATAAACAGAAGGAATGGTAGTAGGGGAGTTTGTTTGATCTCGAGCTGCATGAGAATGGGTTTGGCTGAGTAATATAGGATCTGGCATTAATTGCACAAAATTGCTTATATTCGAAGACTTTTCATGACACATATTATCTGGTAGTGAATGAACAAATTTTCTTACATGTTGAGACAACGTATCAAAGCTAGAGTACAATTGCCTTTCCAAATTGATTGAAGAATGTATACATGGTAGTTCAAAAGAACTTGGTTGGTTTACTTTAGGGGAAAGAATATCCAACGAAAATGGCATAGGTTGCAAAACCATGGCAAATTTTGACTTTTTTCGTATTTTGCGATTCTCAATTTCAACACGACCTCGTTGGGCACGCTTTGGAACTAAGCCAGGAAAAAACTTGGATTGGTGTGCATTTTGTGTAAAGTTGGACTCGTTGAATCGCCTTGCTTGAGCACCAAGAACAAATCTAGAGAGGCCATTTACCTTGAAAACAATATATGAGAGTGTACGAAGTTTAAAAGGTTTATATTTTTAACATGCCATAAAAAAATTACCAAGAATTACTATTACATTAAATGTTATTCAAAAATAATACCATAAGAGGAAGTGTAGTTGAAGATTGACAGTTGTTTTCTTTCCCCTTTCCTTTGCCTACATAACATGCTTCCAACTTTCTTCTCTTGCTCTATATTAATTAAACATTTTATTGTCAAGAAATCTAATTATATTTAGTGAATTATATAATCAACTGATAATCAACTCCAATATAAATATTGACAATTTTTTCTAACCTCCTTCATAATTTGAATTATCTCAGATTCCTCTAGTATAACAATTCCACAATTTTGTTCGCTTCGAGCACTAATAAGATCTTCGAATGGAGAGTTAATTAATGTGTGCACCGTGTTAAATACAACAAACAATTAATTAAAGATATATAAACGAAAGGCTAAGTGCAGAGAAAAATGTTTAAATTTGGGCGTCACTCGTATAAACTATTGAATAGTGTAAAAATGTTTACATGTTTAAATCGCCTCGAGCACTAATAATATGAATTACTATCTATATTTATAAAATTTATAATTTTCATTATTTATGGGTGGCGCATTTACACGGAGTAAATGTGCATATACTTGGTGCTATTGCACCGAACTAATTGGAGTATTATAAAGTGTTTTGGTGGGTGTAATTTGGACCGCCCTTGTTTATAGATAATCAAGATAAATTTTTATCCATTAAATGTATTTTTAAAATAATAAGTTAGTAAAGTCAACAAATTTGCATATTCTCAGTGTTATTTCACCAATCTACACTTAGGGTTATTTCCTTCTCATTAATTTCATTTTAAAATTTTAAAATACATTAACTTTAAATACAAAAACTAAAAATCATAAAATTTTTTTTCATATTTGAGCTATACTTATCAATACCTATAAAATAAGATCCATTATGATTATAAAACTATGTGTAAAAGAAACAAATTCATAAAAAGTTACTGTAACCCTCATTTTTTACATTATTATATGTTTCAAATAAAGTTGTAATTTAATTCTTTGTTTAGTTTAAAAATAAAAAAGTTTATATATATTATTTTTTGATGATCTTTTCCTTATAAGATTTGACACTTAGATTGGTTGACATCTATAATAACTCATTTATTTAAGTTTAGAAAAAGTTCTGCCTATTGTACAATTTTCTTAATTAACATTTTAGGTTCACGTTGTTTAGATATCTCATTATCTTATACGATTTAAAATGGATTTTTTCATTCATCACATTGAATATTTTCATTATTGTTTTTCAAGTTTTTTTTAATTATTTTATGTTCACACTGTTTAGATATCTCCTTAACTTTAAATATGAAAAATAAAAACTATTAAAAAATTGCATATTTGAGATATACTTATCTAGAATTTTATAAAATATGATTCATTACTATGATTACAAAGTTATGTGTAAAAGCAAAAAATTCAAAAAAAGTAGTGTAATTTATTGTGTATACAGTTTTCTTAATCAATACTTTAAATTGCACGCTGATTAGATATTGGGTAACAAAGAAAAAATGTTTAATTTTGTGTGGTATGAAATGAATATTTTCATTCATCACTTTGGATTTTTTTGATTTTTTCAAGTATTTTTTAATTATTTTTATAACATTGTTTTTCGATATCATGTTAATAGTTACACTATCATTAAAATCCATATACATTTAACATTCATTTTGAACCCAAATTTGATAAGAGCACTCACGGGTGGATTTTTTTGGTGCACTCACAGGTGGATTTTGTTTGTTTTTTGTTAATTTTTTTTAACCCAAATTTGATAAAGTTTTTATTTACACAATAAACCCAAAGATTAAAACTTGTATATATTTAACATTAATTTTGAACACAAATTTAATACAATGCGCTTACGGTTGGATTTTTTCATATTTCAAGTTTGAGACCAATTGTAATGCACTATTCATTGCAATGCACTTACGGTTTGATTCTTTCAAATTTCTACATCTATCTTGGGATTTTTTTTCATCTATTTTTTTTAGTATTTTTTGTTTTTTTTAACCAAAAATTGATAAGTTTTCATCTCAAATTTTAGATTTCAAGTTTTTATTTACAATATTCACTATAAAAATTATAAATAGTGAATATTTAACACTATTCACTGTTAAATATCTATTCTTCAATATTTTTTTAACCAAAAATTGATAAGTTTTCATCTCAAAACTTATACTCTCTCTCTCTCTCTCTACTATAAAATATATTTTTTATAGTAAATTAAAAAATACTATTCGGTTTTTTATTTAAAATATAATTTGGTCCAGTTTTGTTAAATATAGTATGTTTTAAATAAATTTTCATCTTAAAATATATTTTTTGATACAACAAAAACAGTAATTTTCATCTTAATAATAAAATCTCAAATTTTATCTTAATAATAAAATCTCAAATTTTATAATAATAATAATAGATCTTATTATTTTTTAAAGTTAATGTATTTTAATTTTTAAACACATATTCACACTGTGGATCATTTTTAAACATATATTCACACTGTGGATCATTTTTAAAACATACTATATTTTACAAAACTGGAGCAAAATATAGATGTATATTATATTCACCCTGTGGATCATTTTAAACACATATATTCACACTGTGGATCGTTTTTTTATCTGTATCTTTTTCGGCTCATTAGACCAAATTATTATTCATAGCAATATATAGTGTAATTAATGGTTTTTACATGAATTTCTTTTTCTATTAATCACACTGTAATTAATGGTTTTTACATGAAGCTCCAAATTATTATTATTTGGGCTGATTAAATTAACCATGAAGCTCCAAATTCGAGCTTTTTAAATGTGATGCCCGTAGACCCAAAACAAAAAAAAAAATCTGAAGCTCTAAATTAACGGTTCAAGAAGGACTTTTGCTCAAAGTTACAAAAAAAAAACATTTTTCAAATTGATCATAACATTAAGCCATTCATGCATACATGAAGAAAGGAACAAAACTCACATACATACATGAAAAAAAAATACATGGAATGACATACATACATGAAGAGAGAAGCACAAATTCAAACCCAATAAAAATAGAAACCAAGGAGCACCTCTTTTGGTGCCGGAGATAGAGGCAACGGAGGCCGGAAGTTTACACGGAAGAGGTGGTGGTATAGGTGTCGATGATAGAGCCATTGTCACATCAGTGGATCGTCTAAGGACCATAAGATGCTGAAAATGAAGGAATTGGTGTAAGTGTAGACATTGTTTATTATTAGATGTTGAGAGAGAGAGAGAGGGGGGGACGGATGAGAGAGAAGAGGTGGGTGAGAGAGAAAACTATCTATTATTATATCTTGAGAGAGGGAGGGAAAAAGTGTAAAATGTTTGAAATTTTAAATTTCAAAATTTGAATGTGTAAAATGTTTGAAATTGAAATTTCTTTTTTATCATTATATTAAGGTGGAGAGAGAGAAATGTGATTTGATTTCTTGATTTGATATCCTAAAATTATATTTAAGGGTTCAAATTTATGTTATTATTTACAAATGAATCTTGGCCATCAATTGAGATGAATAAAATTGAAAATGGAATATTAACTTTGTATGCCTTATAATATAAATATACAAAAAATTCTTGTTGTGTTATTAATTTGGCCCTACTTGAACAAAATTCTCGACTCTGCCTCTAGTGGGGGTCACCACTAGGCAATGGGCACTAGTGTCTGCCACACCAGTGTTGGGCTGTGGTGCAGTCGGTGTGGCTACCGGGGCTAGACCTGGAACTAGTTCGGCTGGGTTAGGTGAGTCGGGGCTGGTGATCGGTGCATCGGGTTGCTCATCAAGATTTACTGAAAAAGTAGAGGCAATAAAGAGGGCCAAGAGGAACAATATGTAGGGTGTGACTTTGGTTGCCATGTTGATGAGTTTTTTAAGGGAAGAAAGGGGACTTTCGAAAGGGCCGGTTGAGGATAATTAATTGTTTGAGTTTAATGGTGATGGCCGGATTAAAGGGCTTACGAGATAGTGTGTATTTATATATGCATGAGAGGATGCTTTGAGACAAGGGGGAGTTCATGAGTTGGAGTTGGTACTTTGTGCTTTATAACTTGTATTTTTTGGTTAGAATCTGTTTTAAGGACTTTGTTGTGCAGCAAAGTAAAGAAAGTGAATGGGTACGTGAAGAGGAATGACAGCTTGTAACATGAATCAAAGGCTCAAAATTCCTTTTTTTGAGTTTAAATTCTGAGTGAATTATTAATAGAAGATTGTAATTTATTATAGTGATCTGTTACGAAGTGAATGGATTAGTTGGTTTGGTTTTTTAGTAGTGTAACACCTTATAACTAACAACTTGGAACTGGACCTTAGCTCTTGCTAACACAATTGATACTTCCTCCCTTGTTCGATCCCAACTTGGACCTGGTCCAATATATCAATATTTTTAGATGAATAAAAGATATTGGTATAGTGCTCTCAATTCTCTACTTTCATTCATCCGAATGCTTCCCAGAAAATAATATTTTTGCTCGTATATGAATATGGTCCAAAAATTTTAAGTCCCAACGCCTTTCACACGTTCCTCCTCTGCTAGAGTTTGAAAATTGGATTTATTCTATTTAAAAAAATATATGGCTATTGACGCTCTTATAAAATTATTCTTAACACTTTAAAATAATTTTGAAGTACACAAAAAAATCACAAAATACCATAATAAAAATGTCCCTAAAAATTATTTTTAAATATGTGATAAAATATTTTTTTGGAATCACAATAGACATATCTTAAAAAGACAAAATAAAAAAAGGTCAATAGTGGAGGGAAATACAATGAGGGGGAACAATTTTGATATGGAATTCTAGTGCCATGGCCTTATGACCCATCGCTCGTTCAATCACTCTCATGCTTTTGCCTTTTTCAAAGATAAATCGAGTTGGAGTAATACCAACAAATTTATTAATTCTCTCACACAAGTTGACACAGGGAAGAGCCTCAAATAAATGCTTCTTCTGTATATTAATAATTTGTTTTTTTTAAATGCTTCAAATTGATAAAAAAAAAATCACATATAATTATTATACTTAATTACCAAATCTTATTCTTGGTGGAGTTAGACGTGGAAGTCGCGGAAGCCCGAGCTTTGCTTGAAGGCGTGAAGATGGGGGTTGAGCTCGGGTTGACGAAGGTAGAGCTAGAGAGTGATGCGTTGCGAGTGGTGCGAATGGTGGAGAATACGGCCCCGTCACTAGCGGATGCCGGGGTGTATGTTTTGGATCAAGCGAAGAATTTCAAATCTTTCTCCCGTCCTCATGTTCCAAGGTCTGCTAATACAGCGGCCCATGCGTTAGCTTCGGAAGCGTTGCAATTTGAAGAGGTTCAATCTTGGGGCGCCAACTCTCCGGGTTGGCTTCTCCGTACTGTTTCGAATGATTTATGTTAATTTAGGATGTTTGCTTTCAAAAAAAAAAAAAAAAATTACCAAATCTTATATATATATAATAAAGAAGCTAAACAGTACAATTCTTCTTTATAACTTACCATCACAGTTTTATTTAAAAGTAGCTTATTATTCACCGAAAAAAGAGAAAAAAAAAGATACTTACAACAGGAGTGGAATAAATCACTAATTGAGAATCATATATGGTAATAAGCTATCTATTTTTTATTTAAAGTACCTTGCAAGCACGAACAAGGTCAAATAATGCTTTTTAAAAACAAGAAATAAGTCTAACTTGACAGTTGAAAACGAGGGACAAAATCTAACCTTAAAAGATTTTACGGCGGTTTTTGGCACAAAATTTGCATGAAATCAGACAATTTATTATACAAAAGGACAAGGATTAGTTACAAACCATACATTGGTTAACATGTTAAATAATAGAGCCATTCCATCTAGTAACTTATAGTCGTGGTACGAAATTAAATATATTTATTTTTAATTATGTCTCCTTATTTACTGCTTAATCATTTTATGAAATTTATGTTGGACGACGCTGTAGGCATCTCAATATATTGGCCCTTTTTTTTTCCCTACTTTTGCTTGACTAAATCAATCTCAACGGGTTTATTCCATATGATTAATTTAGAATGTGCACCTGGTAATGAATGTCAAATGTGTGTTTTTTCTTTTTAAAAAACAAATACATAAGTAAGGGTGAATGGTACCTTAATTAGATCTATGAGCATTTGACTTTTATTTAACAGAATGAGTTATCTTTCTTGCTGAATTAATTTACGGAGTAAATTTTATGAAATGAACTCTTCCATAACTATGCAGAAAGCACTTAAATTTGGTTTACCAAACATCTTGGAAAAAATTGAAACCTAAAGGTTAAGCAATTAAGAAACATAACGACATCCCTTATATACCGAAAGTTTTTTGATTGGAATGTGAATGTCCACTTGAGCAGTAGATGCATGTTCAACAATCTACTTGATAATTTAAAACTAAGAATAACCTAAATGGGTGTTTGGTAGTGTTACCAAGAAGACCAACTTATTTACTTAAAACTATTATTAATTTAGAAGTTAAAGCATACATAGATCGAGTAACGCCAAATAAATGTTCGGTAGTGTCATTTTCCTTAACTAGAAAAGCAAAGCTAAATAAATCACTATCCTCTAGATTGCTCCACCCATTTAACCATCCAACATGTATTGTTTTAAAAGTACATATATATATATATATATATATATAAATTGTCAGCGGTTCTGTACTAATTTTAGGAGGTTTCCATTCAATTCTTCATCCACCTTAATTGTTTTTGAAACGATGACATTGTGAAAAATTTATATGTATTAAACTAGAATTGTTACACATGCACTCGATGTTGCGTATATTAATAATAAATTGTACGATTGTAATTCATAAAAGATAATGGTTTTTAGTGATAAGAATTTTATATTTCTTTCAAGTAGGTTCAACATTTTTTTTAAGGGATTTTATATATTTTACGTACACATGGTCAAGTTTATAAATAAATAAAAAGGCATCCACACACTTTTACTTGAAAAGTATTGCATTCAATGTTTAACAAACACTTTATTCGTCCCAAATTTTATTTTCCATTGAAAGAATTTATTTAATTTTTAAAAAAAATTACCTATCCATTATTTTCCGTGGAGATAAGAATATTGAGAGAAACACTTCCGGAAGACAAATATCCCAAAAGAGTGTTTTCTAATTCTTATTGACGCAACCCACCCTCCCAAAAAGCATAATAAGAAAAATAAAAACCAGATATTAAAAAATAGGAATTATATGAAAAAGTTTTCTATAAAAAAATTAAAGAATAATATTTTTATAAATTAAAGGCTTATATTTGACCAAACTCTAAAATAGGTGCAAAATTAACTTTGCAATAGATTTTTGAATTTTTTTTTATGAAATCATGCAAAATTAAGTTTGCATTATATGTTTTTTAACATATTATTTTAAATAAGTGTTTAATTGATAGTATTTTAGAATAATTTTAACAAATTACATATTCAAAACCTATTTATTAATAAAATGCATATAATATTTTTTTCTGAGTTATGCAAAGTTAAGTTTGCACTTTTTATTTTCTAAAAAAATACCATGTATTTGTATTTATTTGACATTGTTTTAAAGTTTTATGAATGGAAAAATAATATACTTGTTAAAAAATATAAATATATCATGCAAAACAAATTTGCATTAATTTTTTTTATTGCAAAGTTAAGTTTGCACAAAACACAATTTTGTGCAAAATTAAAGTTGCACTCAACATAATTTTATACAAAATTAAGTTTATACTCGATCAAAACTTTATTTTAAAACACAATTAATAAATAATTTCTCATTTTAAAATAATAATAATACTTAAACCTTTATTTCTAAAGAATATTATTTATTAAATATTTTACAAAAAAATATTACTAAAACCTTTTACCACATCTCCGCGAATAAAAATGCTACCACCACTAGGAGAAAGTTGCTATAAATAAAAGCAAAACCAACACAGAGAAGCATATTATTATTATCCTCATTCATTCTTTCTCTTGAAAAAAACTCAGAGCATTCATCAGTGGCTATGGAGATCTGTGTTAAGGCTGCTGTTGGCGCTCCTGATGTTCTTGGGGACTGTAAAATCTCTCTCTGTTTTCAATTTCTTCATGCCTTTTTTTCTTTCTGTAAACTCTTTGATGGGTGAGAATGATTTTTGAGGGAAGTAAATGTAATGGGTTTTTGTTTTGTTTTTAGGTCCATTCTCTCAAAGAGCACTTCTCACTTTGGAAGAAAAGAATATCCCCTACAAGATGCATCTCATCAATATTAGTGACAAACCCAAGTGGTAATTCAAGAGACAGAGACTGGGTACTTTTCTTGTATTTATGGATGATTATTTTCTTAATTTTTTTTAAATTTTTTTTTAAGGTTTCTAGAGGTGAACCCAGAAGGAAAAGTACCAGTGATCAAATGGGAGGAGAAATGGGTTAGTGACTCTGATGTGATAGTCGGACTCATTGAGGAGAAATACCCTCTCCCTCCTCTCTCTACACCCCCTCAATTCACCTCTGTGTATGCTCTCTCTCTCACACACACGCACACACAATATGATTTTGGTATTTGTGGAAGTAACTGTGATCTTTACATTCTTTTGTTATAGTCTTGTATTAGTAGTTCTTTTGTTGTTGAAACCTAATAGTATATGAAGGAGAAACAGCAAGAAGGAAATAACACTCAAGAGTTCTTGGATTTTTCAGAGTGATAACTATAGTTTTAGAATATTATACTGAAAATGCATTTTAATCATGTTGCCGACTTTGATTGTTAAGCTGGAAAATGACAAAAAAAATATATTATGAAAAGCTGGAAAATGAGATAGAGTGAGTCGGTGAGAAGTTCTACTTCTCTATTGGTTTTCCATAAAATTCAATTTTTATAGGTGAGAAAATTTTTCCAAAGGAAAAGATGGAGAATGTTTTACCAAATCACTAGTCTGTCATTTTCACAAGAAAAAAATTTAATCAATTTTTTTTTACCGAACGACCCTTAATGTTTATGTTCGTGTTTACTAAAATTATCTTATCCAATGTTGCCTTGTTCCCAGCTAAACTATTACAATTTTTATTGCCTGTGCCTTGTTGCACGTGTTAGGATGTACACTCAGGCATTTCCTCTCCATGAGTTTGTTTTGATAATTTGATTTTGTTTGGTCACCCAAATGGATATTTTTTGTTTGTTTTTCTTTTGCTTGATCTGATTATTTTGGCAAATCTATTTGTTCTCCAACTACAATGAGATTGTAGGGGTTCAAAAATATTCCCTTCTTTTGTCAAGTTTGTGAAGAGCAAGGATCCGAGTGACGAGTCAGAGCAAGCTTTGCTTGATGAGTTGAAGGCATTGGAAGAACACCTCAAGGCACACGTATGTGTTTTTGCATTCATAGATTTTTTTTATTTTTAATTAATCTATAGCGTTAAAGTTCTGGTTATAACATAGGGACCATATATCAGTGGTGAAAACGTTACTGCTGTTGACTTGAGTCTGGCACCGAAGCTGTACCATTTGGAGGTGGCTCTTGGCCATTTTAAGTGTTGGACTGTTCCTCAATGCCTGTCTCGTGTGCTTAATTACACGAAGGTATGCAGTTCAATTACTTGTTATAGTGCAACTCTTTTTTTCTTTCCGTTCCTTTTCTTTGATCTAGTTTTGTTATGTCAGAAGAAAACCGAATCCTAGTGTTAGATCTATAAATATGGGTTCTGCAAAATGTAGAGGTTTCTTTTTGGGATCTAATAATATCTGTGAACTGTGGTGGCATTTGAACCTGTTCTCACTGAACAAAACTAGACCGGTGAATAGTTCAACATTCTAATGGACTTAGTCCCGTAATTCATCCCCTAATATCGAAACATGCTATATAGTCAATTTTTAAGTGTAAAGTTTTAAACTTTAGGAGTTATAGACTTGGCCCCCCTATTTTGATACTCAAGTGACAATTTTTAATTGCTGCTTATGCAATCTTTTGAATTACCCCTTACTTTTATGTAATCCTTTGAGATAACCATGTATGCCACAGTGCAAGTCTAAGAATTATCAAAATAGAAATAAATCGAGTATTGCATTGATAATTTAGGGGAAAAGTTAAAACATCCATGAAGTGCCTGTCTAACATGTCTATTCTGGCACTGCACTATCAGGGCCCGTGACAATTTAGCATTTTCTACTTTAGAGAATGCAACCTTCTTGTAAATTTGCATAGTGCCACTACTGGAGTGTCCTTTAGTAGTGTTTAGGAGAGATGGAGAAATTAAGACTACCACGGCCATAAAATTTACCAACATATACTGAACTCTCACCTGCGTTGCTTCAATTTACATGTGATATTGTTACACTTGTCTCTAGCAGAATGTCACATGGGATGTTCAATTAAGGCCTTGAGGCTCACACTTTTATCCATAGGGTACCCCTTAAGGTCCCGCTTTGTTCAGGATGAAATAGTACGTTTTCACCTAGGTGATATTACGGTGATGTATTTTCCCCTATTTAGATTGGAACTTGGGGGGAGAGAGAGAGAGGTTTCACCCTCTCAAAAAGATCATGTACGCTTTGTAAGATCATCTCTATCTGTTTTAGGTTTGCGAAACTGGATTTTTTTTTTTTTTTGCTGTTTTTGGTTGAAGAAAATGAAACTCGGTATTGTTGTGCTTATTTGTTTGCAGCTGCTCTTCTCTCAAGAGTCATTCGAGAAAACAAAGACCGCTAAGGAATACGTGATCACAGGATGGGAGCACAAAGTTAATCCGTAACTTTTAATTTCTGAACAAATAATCACCCACTCTAAGTAGTGTGATAAAGTGTTTTATCTGCACCCAGTTATGCATGTGAATCTTAAATGAGAGCTATGTATGCATGCAAAATATCTCGGAGAAGCATTAGACAGTAGTTGCTTCTGTGTTAGTAATGTCTGAACCTTAAGCAAATCGGCCATATATGCTATTTATTTTAATAGTAGCGCGCAAGTGTTGTTCTATTTAACATGCAAATCTTAATTTTGGCCGGAGAACACACTATACATACTCCAATTATCCTACCTCTCATAAGATGTTTGGTTCCTACATGTTTCCATTATATACAAGTGACAAAATACATTTGTCCACCCTGGTTCATTCTATGTCATAATTAGGTGGTCTCCCAAATTATCCAATACTCAAACCTAATGTTTGGATAATCTACTTCTTCCTTTTCCCCGTATGAAGCATTCGTATTTGGTCTTTATATTTTTGAAGGATACAATTAATATATATTTTAAAATAAAATTGCTTTACTATTGTGAGATTTAATACATCGAGTATGTCGGGAAAAAAAAAATTTAAAAACATTACAAAGAATGATAGTGTATTTTTAATTTGGGATGGAATAAGTATTTATCCACTTTAGATGTTGCCCACTGAATTTTTATATTTTTTCTAGAGAAGTGTGAAAATATTTGTAGTTGCCTGTTAATAAGCCCCAAACATGTAGTAAAGTAGCTTGTATTTTAACGTAGAGGTGATTCAGCAATAAGACACGCACTCTGCACGTGGATAGTACAATTATCATCACCTATTTTACAATTTCTTAACCACTCTCTCAATGTTATATTTTGTCTACAAGGAAAGTATTTTGAAAGGGTGACTCTCCATCAAACATAGAAAAGTGAAGTACGTACAGGATTTTAGAGTAATAAAGTGAAAATAGCATAGTAAGCTCTCACTCCACATCATGATCTGATGGAGTTCAACAAAGAGTTTTTGAGGCACTGAATTCTGAGCCGTTGGTTCATCACAATACAAGAATTTCATGAAAATCACCCTCGTGATTTAGTTAACAAAGTTCAAGATTGCGACCTACTTCGAGAAAGTACTCAAAGCCCCACTCTTATAATTCAATCATACATACCTTCTTCATTTATTGATATATTACCAACACTACATTATTATTACACATTGACATTACATGCCCCTCCTCCCAACGCTTCCAACTTTTGAATTGAATATTTAAATAAGTGATAGCAACACTACACACAACAATCCACACTAGATGATGTTTTCAGACCCAAACTACATTCCAGGTGTTCTCCCCAACCCCACCTACCACGTTGAGAAGATATTAGGTACCGGCCAGACATGCTCCATTCGCTTTAATGATCGTAGTGTGTGTACGATGCATATGTTTTTTGATAATTATTTGAAACTTGGTGTGATTGTTAGAATAGGTGGACCCGACTCCTCTGAAGTGGGGTAACCACTTGAGGTAAAGTATACAATTTGAACCATTAATTTTAAACTTAACCATTCAAATTTTGAGTTCTAGCCATAGCAAGAGTTTCTCTCTAGTGAAAACTATACTAAATATAAATTTTGATGGTCTAGTATTCAGAACTTTACCTTTGAAGTGATTTCACCATTTTAAAAGAGCCGGATCCAGAGCGAGTGGGTGTAGCACCAGGAGAGTATACAATATATTTTTTGGCACGCATTAGTATCTCCAATAGGGACCACGTACCTGTTACTATAAAAAGTGATAAGAGTCCTTGAGTTTGGCTGGATGCGAAGAACTTTAAGGCTTGAGCAACAGCATGCCAACCAGAACTCATAGGTGAGATAGTCTTCTCATCATACATATATATACATACCTACATACATACATACATACATATATATGTATATATTATACATGTTTATGCTGTATATCTATGGGTTAGTCATTGGAATCTTTGGAGGAGGACTGTTGATCAGATATCATCTTCTGGAGCATCTCGCTCGTTTCAGACTCTGACATTCGATCGTCTTTGGTCTGAGATTGAGAGTATGCCTCGAAGAATTCCTTGTTCTCCTTCTCTAACTCGTTCCACACTGCATCAAAATCGTAGTATAAAGCTAGTTATTTTCACTACGGGCTGCTTTATAAAAAGCGCAATCATGGTCACAGCTAATCAATAATTAAGTTGTTATTTTATAAATATGCACAAAATCTGATGATTTTCTCTGTTTTAAAAACCATGTTATGTCATGCTAGTTTAAAGTTGGTGTATGTTCCAATTTGTGGCACATCTACTCTTCTATAAATGGTTCATGTCAAGCTTAAGCAGAATTGAACCCATTTGTTTATAACCTTTGACTTGCTCATTAGGGGTCAAACCAATATCCTGATCTACTAATTTCACGTTGATTTGTGTCGTGTTAACACGTTATCCCAATAACTGCTAGCTCTAGCGTACCTCAGCTCATTACAAGAAATAGGAGAGCTAGGGGGAGAGCATACTTCTATGGAAGTAGATAACCGTTGCAGAAAACAGACCATCTCAGTGCACATCACGAGGATAATGCTCTTAAGAAAATTGAAAACAAGCAGCTAGCTAGAGATTTATTGTCAAAAAAAAAAAGGCAGCTTAGCGATTGAACCTATTTTCTTCTTCCCAGAGAAACATGCCCGTGTATATATATATATATATAATATTTGTTTCTCAACCTACCAAAAATCTAGTTAATTTGCCAAAAAAAACTGAAAGGAGATGTGAATAGCAAGATAGACCTTTTCTCAATGCAAGGTCGTAATATATTAGTGCATGTGTATGTGAGCTCACGCGCACGTGCATGCATGTATGATAGGTGTATCTATAGACTGAAGGCATAGAGGAGATGAAGAAAAAGGAGAGCTGCGCTGCTGGCAAGAGACTAACCAGTGGAAGTGATGACTGGTTTAATGTTTGCATGTTTAGATAGGGCTTCTACGCACTCTTCTTTGCTCATTTGGAAGATCAGACACTTCTCGATCAGGTGCTGTACCTAAAATAAACAATCAGTTTACACCAACAAAAACTACAATAAATCTTTGGAAATTTTGAAGTTAAAAAACAACCGGAAACAAAAACATAATCAAAGAAGAAACGTGACTTCGATGATACGATCTATATTCAGTACCAGCATATATATATATATATTGATAACAAACACAAATTCAGAATCAAATATGAATGGTGAAAATATATATATATACACGAAATATCCTTTACCATGTGTATGTAAGAGGCAGAAGAGTCCCCCATAATATATAATACAAATTAAATTATAATATTTTCTAAAATTATAGTAACAAATAACTGGCCAGACGAAGGAAAAAATCTGATATGAGAGATAATATATATATATATATATATATATTTATGCAGGTTGGTGCAATAAGATTAGGGAAGGGGAGGGGAGGGGAGGGTCGATCATTAGCTAGGTAGAGCAAATATTATATAGTATAAAAAAGGAGGAAGCAATGGTCAGGTGGGGCATGGAGTCCCACGTGGGAGATAGGTGATAATTGGTGGAGAAGGGATTAGAGGAGATTTTGTAAATGACCATTTCTTTGTCTTATAGGATTGCCATTAGGGCAACCCCTTACCCCTCCCACGTGATTAGTGGGGTCTCCTTCCTCCAAAAATATACACGCACAAACGCCTAGCTATGCCACACTAATATATATATATATATATGTATTGTAGCCAAATTATATCCTCTACAGCCCATCACCACCCAATTGCGTCTCACCACGTGGCGTGGTGATCAGGCTTTTTAAGTCATTTTGCAATTGTGTATTGGTGGGGGTATGTTGGTAAACTTGAATATATAATAATAAGATGTAATAGTACTTGAGAGCAGCAAATTAAGATCGACGAGCAATTCTTTTTCACTTTCCCTTTGATCGGAACAGTGCCAATGCATAATATTTCAAACTCAGCAATCAGCTCGGTGTTTTGTCCTGATTTTACAAGTTGCTTTCCGTGTCTCTAGATCGAAAGGGCCAGAACCTTGTGGGGAATACTCTCTTTACTACTACTAGGATACTTTACCTCTGCTAATTTGGTTCACTCACTCTCTGTTTTAATCAATGAGCCACCTACATACATGTCGTTTTGGCAGGCTTGTCTTTTCCCCTTCTAGTTGATCATTTCCACAGTAGTGCTATATTCCCCGTTGAAAAATAATTGAGCACTCGGTATCTCGGAGTACGCACGCTACACCAAATAGCTAGCAAGTAGCCAATAACTTACATATACATGAATCCAAATGAAATTAATAAAAATATGAAATTGGTATATATATATATATATATATATGTTCCTCGATCCAGATATTTTGTTCAAATTCATCCTAGCCTCCTCAAGCATATAATATATAATCGAGGCTTTTATAAAATCTTCATATATATATATATATATTCTCACCACCCCAACCCAACCCAACCCAAAAAAGGAAAAATAAGAAGAACCTATATATATGTGAAAGCAATCAGGATTACCGTTATATGGATAATTGATTCAAAGAATATGCTGAGGCAAACTGAAGAACGTAACAACGACCCAAAAGTTTCAAAATTCCTTTGGCAGGTCAGCAAATACCAGTGGCCATAGTTGCATGGTAATTTTGGTTTAGCTTCACTACATGACAAGTATGGATTGGTTTACAGTTAACTAGTCAAACGATTACAAGGATTCTTCAATATTTCTTGTTTTCAGCCGATTAGGCTTGAATGGTTGCCACTAATTTAAAAATTCATTATCGAAAATTACATGTCGACAGATACAAACAGAACACGTATAAATGCATACGCACGGTTTTCTCAAACTGAAAATTAGTTTCTGTTCAATCAGCATGCTTTGGGCAGAAAGGTACATCTCCTCATCGATTTTAGGGCTGGTCTACAATCAACATCATACATACACCTCGTACCTTTTATGGACTATCAGTAAGCACATGGTTACAACTGTTTATAAATAAGATGGGAAATTCCAATTCCGCTTTAAGTCGAATAAGAAGGACAGAACATAATATAATGCCCGCATAAAAGTGATAAGAGTTAATTTCTCACCATGTCTTAATTAAAAAGATTTGAAACCCAAAGAAAGGGAAAAGCGAAATCGTTGCACCTGGCACCCATGATTACATCTTGACATTTTTTTAGAAGAAACATAAATTTCATTGCAACAGGTTTTTTTTTTATTTTTTTTTTTTTTGGGGGGGGGGGGGGGGTCAAGGCATCCCCAACAGAGAATCCAAAGAAACATCCACTACCAAATAGAATCTAAGGGACTCCGACACAAAAAAACTGGAGCACCAACTACCACAACAAAGAATAAGACCCGGAGAAACACAAAAGAACTGATTTCTAGACACTTAACTCCCAGGAGAAACAGAAAAACAATAAATAAATAAATAAAAAAGAGCTCATAAGCAGACTTCAATCAAATTACGCATGATGCAATCAACGCCCAGCCCAGAGAACTCCTTGATAGGGATGCCCAAAGCGAGGTTAGGTATAACACTCTATCCCAATTCCTCTATTTCTCGCTCTCCTTATTCAAAAAAATTCTTTCATTTCTTTGAAACCAAATGTAATGACCCAGTTCTAGCTCAGTACGATATTGTACTCTTTGTAACAACCCGGTCCCACCTCAGTACGATGTTGTCCGCTCTGGGCAGTGTCCATCACCTTACCCTCAAGGCTTTGTTTCTGGCAGCTCACGACCAACTTCCCAGGGTGTCACCCATTCTATGATTGTTCTGACCTCCTACTCGCTTAACTTCGGAGTTCTGATGGGATTCGAAGCCAGAGAGCCCCCAAAAGGCCTCGTACTTAATTAGGGACTAACTCCTACTTATATGGGTCTCAAGGAATCCCCCACTTTTCGATGTGGGATGCCCCCTTTGAGTTAAACTTCCTCCCCCCAAGGGGGTACTCATCACTCGCAGGGCGACACACCAAATGCACTGTGAAACGGCCATGAAGATGCATCTCCACAGGACTTTGGTCTTCTTTTTGTTTCCTACGTGGATCCTCTGAATTTTCGATGGCTCCTTCCCGCTTTTAGCCATTGCGACCTGTACTTGAAAAATTCTTTAACAACTTTTATCCGCATAAAATATGTAAAAGGACAATGCAAGAACAAATGATCAATATACTCCCCGGCTGATTGACAAAGAACACACCATTGGGGTGATAGACACAAGGAATGCCTCATTTTTTAAAGTAAATCACTAGTATTAAGCTTGCTCTTAAAAGTTACCCAAACAAAGAATTTGACTTTTGAAGGATTGTTGACCAGAAAACAAATCAGATATAGAACATATAGTTAGGGAAGATTTTCACACTTAGGCTGAAATTTAGAGCTTGTATAAGCATCCTTTATTTCCTTTGCCACCTTCAGTATTTCAGATCTTGTCTTAGAAATAAATAGAGACCATATGTGAATTGTTGAGGACCAAAGGTTGCTAGTTAAACCACAAAAAACCACTTTGTTAATGGCTACTTGAGCATATCATGGGCAAGTCTCAATTAGGGATGGCAATGTGTCAGGTTTGGGGTGATGGTTTAGCCAAAACCAAACCTATGTCCCGCTTATAAACCCGACCAACTCGAACCTAGTCAACCCACCCCGACCCGGTGGGTTTTATTTTCTAAAACTCGAACCCGCTTTGTGACGACCATAATTCTCATAAGGAGGCAATGACCTCAGGAGTGGGTCATCATAGATGCCGTTACTAACAATGGCGAAAAGTAAGTAATTTAAAATAAATAGTGAAGAAATAGAAAGAAATAACTCATCAGAATACGTTTATAAGTGCCATTAATTCTCGTCGACTCATGCCTTACAAAGTAGTCTATACCATTGCGCGGGCAGTTGACTAAGGCGTGAATCATTCATCAATGAGAGTTAAAGAGCACCAAACATACCTGTCCTGAACATAACCAACAATCAAAATAAACTAAGAGGGGTGAAACTTCAAATACTTAACATATGCAGTTCAACAATCCCAGTCATAAGTAATAGTTTAGGAAACATCAACTACATGTTTTTAAAAATGCGTTTCAAATGTCTGAAAGTAATTAATTATACAATGTTCTGAAATTTAGCACATAACTAGAGGTAGCATAACAAAACTTAAAACCATGGCCTTTCCGTGATGAAAGGCTCTAGTATCAGTGGAATCTAAGATTGCTCACCCTTCCCTTTATCAGTTCTCCATGTCCCGACTTTGGATGAACCTACATGGGAAAAATAGTGAGCCAACCGGGCTCAATAGGAACTATAGAGTTTGTATGTAAAGTACACGTAAACGATCACAAGCAACGTGCAATTTCAATAAGAAAATAAGTAATAGTCATAAACATTATAATTGATAATGCAATGAAAACACATCACGTGGTTCCCATCTAAGAAAAAATGGATAAAGCCATATATACCTGTAGGACAAGAAAGGAAGTAGCAAATGTATATATGTATATACTAACAAAGCACCATTTGCCGTGACCAGACCAAACGTCTCATCGTGAAGTACCATAACCCTTATATAGGATTTAAGTCAAGTGTGCACATCGATTGCGATCTAAAGCCCCCAAGGCTAGGTATGCAGCCCCAAGACTGGGTCCCCCTGTGAACCACCTATATGTAATATATATGTATACATATTGTCTATTCGGTACCAAACAGAGCTTAGCTATCAGTATACAAATCCAAGATTAATTCAAAACACATATCCAAACAAATACAAATGTGATTTACATAGTACTAAGTTCAAATCTTATAAGAGTCCTATTTTCTAAATCATAACAATATATATATATATAATCTCAAACTTGGTATACGTGTATACGCGTATATGCGCTAATGGGTATCAACTAAGACTTGTAGTCATTTAGCATATAATGAGATTCCTCCATAATAAGATGAAATATCAATAAACACACCTATAACCCAAGTAAAATAACAAAAAATTACAGTCTGATACCCCATGTATGCGTACATCAACTAGTTTAAAGGAAAGATCCCTAATTTACTTTGAAAATGAAGATGCAACATAGAAGAGTTAAAATTGAGTTTAGATACTAGTATTCCCACCTTAAATAAGCTAGTTCTTTAATGTATGAGTGATGAATTAAGTCATGAGTCCACAATTGCGAAATTCCCAAATTTGAGCTTGAAAAACCTAACAATGAAAGATGACAATTGGGGAAGAAGATGAAAGAGATGATGATGGTTTTGTATAAAGCAAGGAATCGTAGAAGATTACTCCCATGAACCCTCTCAAGTGCTCTTACATCTCTCTCTAGGTCTCCCTCGAGTTTGGGGTGAAATGGGTATGAAAGAGTGAAGGGAAAATGATCATCTAACAAGGGAGAAGTGTTAAAAACCCGTTGGAGTAACTCTGATCGATCAGAGGTCTCCTTGCCTGAAGCTCAACACTTTTCCTTCGAAAATTCCACTTTTCGAGGCCTGTTTCGACCCCCTAAAATAATTCCAACTCAAAGTTGACAAAAAATTATAAATCACGAAAAGCCAAATTACGCGTCTAACGCGACGAATGGGGTTTGGACCACCCGAGTTATCTAAAAATTACTTATGCAAGTACGATATATATATATATATATAACATACAGAAGAGTATAAATTATATGGATCTCCAAGATTCAAGAATTTTTGCGCCCAAAACGAAAATTTTCAAAGTAATAGGAATATGGCTTGTGAAAAAAAAATTAAACTAAAAGTAGGGTGTTACACGTCCCAAGTGGTGTATGCATAAACTCAGACCCGACCCTCCCTACTTTGACCCGCCCAACCTGTGGTAATTATAATATATTATGAGGGTATTTAAGGAATAAAATACTAAATTCGAGGCATAATGAGTCAAATTGGTTAATTTTCTACAAACTCGAATAGTCGAACCGGAAACCGAACCAAACCTACACTTGGTTTTTATTTCAAAACCCGAACCCACCCCAGTGTTAAAAAAACCATTCCATTCAGGTTGGTCTGGTTAAAAACTCGCCAAGTTGGGTTTTATTACCATCCCTAAGCGATCATCCCACCTTTTTTCATATATGAAGTTGATTTTTATCTAATAAATTTTATGCAAAATTATGTGTTAACAATTGTTCTCCATTCAATAGTACACAAATTTTCAGTTGATCACCTTGACTTACGAAATTAATGCCTTATATGTAACCATAATAAATAAATTTACCAAATGAGTTATATATTAATTTTTAAATCATTCCTTGATTTTAACACTGGTTATTGAACTATATCAGTCGCCTAGTAGAGAAGCTTCAGTCCCTATATTTATGTCTTGAATGCTTATCTCTATAGGTTTGTCCTAGCTTTTCACTTAGACCTCATCTGTTGTAGTGGGTACGATTTGCACTTTGTTAAGATACTCCTGAGAGTCAAGATTTGTTCACCGAGGGTCACCATGGCCCTTGCATGGTTGCAATGAAATACTCCTCCGTCTCTAATTAATAATTTATGTTTGACTCTTACAAATTTTAAGAATGCATTAATTTCATTACAATCAGTGGTTTCAAATAAAACTTGTTTCCAAAAATGAGTTTTGGTACGTTGAATATATTCTGAAAAAGAACTGGACTCTCAATTTGGGACATCCCGAAAAGCAATAGTAGCCTCTTAATTTGTGACAGAGGAAGTGATAATAAAACATCTGTGAGGAGTCTCTCATCTTTCATTGCATCCACCAATAAAGTGCACAACCCTTGCTCAGTGACCCGCAAATGGCAGAGGTACTTTATAGATGTACTTAATCAATTGCAAACCACATTTGTTGACAAGTACAATTACCAAGCTTTTGACTCACTGTCTTGGACCACTTATCTATGCGTAACCAATGGTTTTTCATATACCAGCTAAAAATAAAAGGCAGGGCTGTATACATTTTAGTCAGATGGTTGAATCAAAATGCATAAAGGAGCAAACAGTAAGCTTTCAACCAAGGTCGCAAAATAAGTTGAAGAGAAATACCTTGCCATCCTATAAAGCTTTGTTCACTGTCATTTGCTACTTTCCTTCTTATTTTACTGTCATAATTAATCTAGATAGAGACCACAGAAAAAACAAGAAGCGAAGGAGGCAAAAACTGAGATTAGTTTACTTATGCTTGTTTGATAACAAGAGAAAAAATTATAATAAAACTTATGAAATTTTGTAAAAAGTTAAAAAATAAGTTGAGGGATGCGGTGACATTTTCTCTTACTTTTCGGTTTTTACCATGAAAAACATTTTTTTTAGTGATGAGAAAGAATTTTTTTTACAAAACATAAATAACGATGGACGGCATCTACTTATAAAATTAAGCATGCGAATGTGACATCTCATGACACCTCGTCAGCTTATTTTCCAAATTTTTTACAAAAATTAGTAAGTGTTATTATTATTTTCAATCATGTTATTACTTTGTCAATGATATGGAAACATGGCTATTAAGAAACTAATAAGGACCTTACTGATTGAAATTTGCTACGTAGGCAAACAAATCAATAACAGAATGATGTGAATTACATAAGCGAAAACAAACAATAATGCAATTTATTTAGGGATTTTTATTAGGTAGGAATGATTGAATTAATACATACATCTACTATAGTAAAGCAAGAGACAACTCAAAATCGTTACAACTCTTGAGAATACGAAATAATTAATTATATTGCTTCACTTTAATATAAGAAGAGCCCCTATTTATAGGGATATATAAGAAACCAAACAAGATAAGAAACCATACATAATAAGGAAACCTACTAGCCTAAGAAAACTAAATCATATATTCTAACACTCCCCCTCAAGTTGGTGCATAGATATTAAGCATGCCCAACTTGCCGATCAATCTGAAAAATATCTTGTTGGAAACAGCTTTAGTGAGTATATCGGCCAATTGATCTTCCGAGTGTATATGGGGCACTGTAATTATGTTCTCCTCCAATTTTTCTTTAATGAAGAACCTATCAACTTTCACATGCTTTGTTCTATCATGTTGAACTGCATTGTGAGCAATATCGCACGCTGCCTTGTTATCACAATATAACATTATAGGTTCTTTCGGTAGATAACCTATATCAGTCAATAGCAACTTCAACCATAATAATTTTTGGACTCCCACTGCCATTCCTTGATATTCCGCTTCAGCCCTTGAACGAAAAACAACATTTTATTTCTTACTCCGCCAGGTGACAAGATTTCCACCATCGAATGTGAAATATCCTGATGTAGACCGTCTGTCACCAATATTTTCGGCCCAATCAGCATTAGTGTACCCTTCAACTTTTAAGAAATCATTGCTCTTTGTAAACAAAATCCCTTTTCCAAGATATGCTTTTAGATAATTAAAAATCTTCATCACAGCCTGCATATACTTTTCTCCAAGATTATGCATGAATTGACTAACTATACTCAATGCATAAGAAATATCGGGCCTAATATGTGCTAGGTACATGAACATTCCTATTAATATCTAATAATACCCTTTATCAACAGGCACTTGATCAGTTTCAATTTCCAATTTCAATCATTCTTCCATTGGAGTATTTGATGGTTAACAGGCAGACATTCTAGTTTCACTTAGTAGATCCAATGCATAGTTTCTCTATGAGAGAAATATGCCCTTTGAAGATCTGGACACCTCAATCCCTAAAAAATACTTTAGCTTGCTAAGATCTTTCATCTCGAACTCTCAAGATAAATATTTCTTCAGTGTTTTTTGTTCATGTAGGTCATCCCTAGTGATAACCATGTTTTCAACATAGACAATCAGTGCTGTAATTTTTTCATGGCAGCTTTTCAAGAATAATGTATGATCAGAATTGCTCTGTTTGTAACCGAACTTTCTCATTGATCTAACAAATCTCTTGAACCAAGCTCTTGGAGACTATTTTAAACCATACAAAGACTTTCTCGATTTGCATACATTGTTTTTGTGCTCTGCAAGAACATTGTAACCTGGCGGGAACTCCATGTATACCTCCTCTTTTAAATCTCCGTGCAGGAATGCATTATTCACATTGAATTGTTGCAATGGTCAATCCAAATTTGCTGTTAAAGAGAGTAAGACACGAATAGTGTAATTTTTGCCACTGGTTCAAATATTTTCAAATAATCAATCCCATGTGTTTGGGTGTAGCCTTTTGCTACAAGTCTTACTTTGAATCTTTCGATGGTTTCGTTTGCTTTATGTTTCATTGTGTACACCCATTTGCGACCAACGCGTTTTTTTTCTACTGGCAATTCAACTATGTCCCATGTGCTATTCTTCTTTAGGGATTCCATTTCCTCGTCCATTGTTGCTTTCCATTTTGGATCACCTAAGGCTTCCTGCACATTATTAGGAATAAATACAGAGGATAATTGATTTATAAATGACTTATTCAATTCTGACAACCTATCGTAAGACACATAGTTGCTCATAGGATATTTGGCCTTACTTGCAAGATCAGGTTCATATGTTTGTTTACGCACAGCTCGATTGATTCGATTAGGGAGTTATTTTTTAGGAGGTTCATGAGAAAATACCTGAGGATCAAGAGGATGAACTTAAGATTCAGATGTGTCTGAAGAGACAATTGGTTATTTGTATTGGGCGATAGCAAACTTGAGGACTGTGGTGAATTCAGCAGTGAACTCGGTGAGCTTAATTGTGGCTAATTTGGCGGAGAACTTGATGGATTCAATAGATGTGAAGTCGATTATGGGAATACCTTGAGTCGAATTATCGTATCCTCATCCCAACCAACAAAATCAAAAACTTGAACTTCTCTATGATTTTCCCCTTGAAGTTTAGCCTGATGAAAATATATATCTTTTTCATGAAAAAAAACATCCATTGTCATGTATAATTTTCGAGTATGAGGATGATAACACCTATACCATTTATGAGATGATGAATAACCTATAAAAACGCATTTGAGAGCTCGAGACTTTTAACTTGTTTTGTTGTTCTTTCAATAAATGAACCAATGCAACTCATCCAAATACACGAGGAGGCAAATTTGATACTGGAGGAACCAATACAACTTTGTGAAAGATATCAAATGGTGTTTAAAAATCAAGGACTGCTGATGGAACATATTTAATCAGATAAACGGCAGAGGCAAATGCTTCGCCCCAATAAGATGTTGGAACATTGGCCCCAATTAGTAACGCACGTATTACTTTTAGTAAATGCATGTTCTTCCTTTTTGCAACACCATTTTGCTGAGGTGTATACGGGCATGTTGTTTGATGAACAATCCCATGATACTTAAAATACTTTTGTAAATCTATACTCATGTGTTCACATCCATTATCACTTCGAAGCACCTGAATAGTGGCGTTGTACTGTGTATTGACTTGTTTATGGAATATCTGAAACAAAGAACTGACTTCACTTTTAGATTTCATATGACATACCCATGTCATTCTTATGCAATCATCAATGAAAGTGGCAAACCAACAAGCACCACTTAAAGACGGAGTAGAAGAAGGCCCTTATACATCTGAGTAAATTATCATGAATGGAACGGAACATTTATTAAGTAATGGTGGGAAGGATATACGATGACTCTTTGCAAGTTCACAAGTTTCACAGCGAAAAGTAGATAGCTCAACATACCTAAAAGTTTTAGGAAATAACCTTTTTAAATAGCTAAATTATGCATGACATAATCGGCGAGCGATGCCACAGCCAAATCTCATCTTCAACATTTTTCCCTATAGTCATGTCAGTTTTAGGGCCTGATGTAACTTGTTCGTACTTGTCAATGCCAAATTCAAATATTACAAATTTTCTTACCTCATACTATAACTAATTGTCTTCATCGTCTGAATATCCTTAAAAATACAATGAGAAGGTCAGAAAATAACGATACAATTTAAAACATTAGTAATCTGAGCGATAGACAATAAGTTATTTTTTAGTGAAGGAACTACAAACGCATAATTTAAATTTAGAGAATCTGATAAATGAACAGACCTTCCCCAATAACAGAGACTAGATCACTATTAGCTGTGGAAATAAACCTTTTTGATGATGGAGTAAGAGATGTGACATGTCTAGAATCGAATGTCATATGATATGTAGCACCAGAATTAATTATCCATGTATTATTCAAAACAGTTGCAGAATTTAATGCCTTACCAGGTATTCTAGTGGTTGTAAGCAATCCCAAATTCTTGTTATCATTACCGTGATTGAAACGATGATGCCGAGAATAATCTCACTAATTTGGATAACTAATTACTTCATAACACCGCTTCTTTGAATGCTCGATTTGTCCGCATATTGAACATGGTGGATACGTTGAATTAGATTGATTATGGAAGATGCGGTTGTAAGCCATTGTGAGGCTTTGTAGTTGAAAATGTAAAATATAAGTGGATTTGGGAAAAACAAATGCCATAATTATGCGCGAAATGCTCAACAAAATAGGGAACCAGTCAAGTTGGTTAAAAATCGATTAAAAAATAGTTGAACTAGGGTAAGAAATAGCGCATTAGCTCTAGTTCTATTACTTAGAGATTGAATCTGAAATTTCTGAGGCTATGGTTGTGTTCAAAAGGTCCAAAAATGCTAGGAAACGGTCTAGTATCCAGAAAAACCAGTCAAAAAGCTGCTAAACCAGTCAAAAAATCTACTGCTGAACTAGTTTAAATAAACCGCTGACTAACGGCGTAGACTAACGGAATTAACTAATGGCGTCAACGGCGTTTCTGACAGCGTCAACGGTGTGAATGGCGAGCGGTGGAATGGTACATATTCAGGCCGAGCGTGAGAGCGTATGGAACATCTTTTTGGGTTGATTTTTTTTCGATTACAATCGTCTGCTCAAGACGATCAACTTGATGTAGTTGGATCTGAATTTCGAGTAATACGTCGTTAAATCTGAATTTGTTTCAAAAATCAAAATTTGTGGGTCTTTTGAGTTGTTTCTGAAATCTGAGGCATGGTTATGGCTATGGATATGGCTTTAAAATTGAGATTTATGGTTTGGTGATTTATGGGAATGGTAGAAAAAAAGATCGTAATTCCTCTTATACCATCTTGAGAATAAGAAATAATTAATTATATTGCTTCACTTTGATATAGAAGAGCCCTATTTATAGGGATAGATAAGAAACCAAACAGGATAAGAAACCAAATAGAATAAGGAAACCTACTAGCCTAAAGAAACTAAATCATATATTCTAACAACAACAAAATCAGTATGATACAACTCAAAACCTTAAAATTACAATAAAATTGAAAGAACGATAATGAATTTTACGAAGCAAAGAAAGTTCCCTTACAACAAAATTAGTATAATATAACTCAAAATCCTTATCATTACAACAAATTGATGCAACAATATCAATTTGCAGAGTAACATGGTTAACCTAACATACATGTTCTTATTAATGCAACGGTACGTGTCGCCGTATCACATTCAATTGGTGGAAAAGAGTTTCACTCATAGGTGAGAGATTTTTAGAAAATATGTCATCATTGTAAGGAAAAAACACATATTTTTCATCTAGAAAATAAATGCAATCAAACACCTTTAAATGATTTTCACTACAATTGAATTACTTAAAATAAAATTACCTAGAATATAAACATTTTATATCTTAATTCTATACTTGCAATCAAACTCACCCTTATTTGTAGGGTCAAGAAAAAAGAGAGAATAATGGAGGGTCATTTTCCTATTAATACAACGATGTCGCCTTATCATATCATGTTCAATAGGAGTTTGTAACTTTGTATAAGGGTTTCCCTTACTTTAAAAATTGACTTTTTTTAAGAGAAGTCATTAGTAAAATTAGGGCGTTAAAAAATAATGAAAAAAATATTCCATATCTCAAAATGCATATATATACAAAGACACAAAATAATATGTAAGGACATTACAAAAAAATTATGCACAAAAACATTTCATCATTTCTCTCCTTCATATGAATTTTCATTCTTTCTATGTTAAATTTTTTAGCATTATATTAAATTATGTTATTGTTCATCCGATGTGTAATGGAAATAGTAATAGTGGATAATTTTTTATGTGGTGGGATCTAAATGGTAAATAGTAATAAATTTTACTGGCAGGAATACGTTTCATGCCTCAATTGATTGTTTATCAAGTATATTTTAGTCATTTTTGATGTGTGTGAGGCTTGCCTATAATGAATTTAAAATAAGGAAGATAATGAATAGTTATTTAGCCAACTATGGCCGAGTTCGCAAACAATATTCAGTGGTAGGGGGCCAAGTTTTGTTCCAAGATTTGGCAATGGTTACCAATCTATTCAAACTTGGCTATGTAACACAAAGAACTTGGGCCTTATGCTTCTAGATTTGATGAAAAATTTGACCGTTGTGGTTGATTTTATAGGTAACTGTGGTGGTAGTAAAGAGGATGAAGAGGAGGAAGAATGCTCTATTCTTTAATGGGTTTTCTTTTTTCTAGATAGAGTCGTTCTTCTTTAACATGGACAGAAGCATTGCTACGAAGAGCGGTGCGCCATTAATTGGTGTTAAGAGTAAGTATTGGTAAATGTGTGGTACTACTAAAGTTGTGGATTAGTGGTGTCTTTAGCATTGTTTTGTATAACGGAAGGAGAAGAGAATAAAGGCAAAAATAAGCAAATATTTTTTGTATATGCATTCAATCTATTATTTTCTTATACTTAGCATTGACTGAACAATTATATTTTTATTTCGAGATATTAAAAAATGGAACTTGTCTAAGAAAGTTTTATGCCAAAAAGGGAGAATAATATTTTTACAAATTAAAGACCCATCTTTGACTAAACTCTAAAAGGAGTATAACGTTAACTTTATAGTAAATTTTTGAATCATAATTTTTTATGATATCGTACAAAATTAAATTTGAACAACATGTTTTTTTTAGCAAATAATTATGAGTGTTTCATTTATAGTGCTTTAGAGTTACTTTAACAAATTCTAAATTTAATTGCATATAATTTTTTTGAATTTATTTGATATTACTTAAAAGTTATACAAATAAAACATAAAAATATTATTCTTAAATAAAACAAATTTTTCCGGACTAACTTTTATTGGAAAATTAAAATAACTAAATAATTTTGCATAATTTTAAATTTTAATCATCATTATTCAATAGTAATAAAACATTGGTAAAAATACAAAATCTAATAATAAAATTAGAGGGCCATTGGGAGGCCCATGCGAGCGAGTTCTGCGGAAGTAAGTAGCGTCAACACTCGGCAATAGGGGTGTTGTTAGAAATCTGAAAAACCGAACGAACGAACCGAACCGATCCGTTGCGATTCGAAATTTTTCGAACCGAAAAAAAAAACCGAAACCGAATGATTTGGGTCGGTATAGGTTGGTGATTCGGGGTTCCTAAATTAGACCGAAAAAACTGAATCTTTTTTTTAAAAAAATTTACTAACTTAATGTAATTACTTAAGTTGTCTTACAATACGTTAAAAAAAAGAGGAAACTTTCTTACAATATTTACATTATATAAATGACCCAACCCTATAGATTATGTACATTTACAAATAATTACTTAAGCTAATTATTAAAATAAATACATTATATAATTTTTTTGTAACGCATTTTGAATGAATTTATATTTTTAGTGTAATTTTGAATTTTGAACTAAAGTTTTAATAATATAAAAAAATTCCGAATGAGACCGAATCGAACCGAAACCGAATAATTTAGGGAAGGTTTGAGTTTCATAAGTACGAAAATCGAAACTGAACCGAAACCGAACTATAATATTTAGAGAGAGTTTAGAGTACCATAATTTCTACCTCGATTGAAACCAAAAACACCCCTACTTGGCAAGCCTATGATCCCTCCATGAATTCATGCGCACATTTAGATGAGTGGCGCGGCTACCGGCTCTCACCGCTCGCTTTGTTTTCCTTACTCATTAGTTTAAAGCTAGTTTCAATGCGGCACACGCCTAATACTTGTACTCACTCTACTAGTACTACTTTTTATGCTGCTTCCGATGTGGGACCTTTTTTAGCCCCTGTTTGTTATGGTGCTATAGGAGTTATTGTCTATTCTGAAGTATTGCTTCCTTTCAATATACTTGGATTAAGGTTATATCCTTTTAGATGATGAATTTTCCGTTAAATCAAGTATGTTTTGATGATCTAAGGTTGCGTTTGATTGCAAGTATGAAATTTGCATAGAAAGAAAATAAGTTCTAGGCAATTGAATTGCCTAGAATTGAGTTGCATGAAAAATGTCAATTAAATTTGTTTGATTGCCTTAATTTTCTACCCGAAAAATAGTGTACTTTTCCATCTTTTGGTGTTTGATAGATATTATTTTCTATGGTAATTGTAACTTTTTCCAACTTTTGTTGTTTGATAGCTATTATTTTCCATGAAATTTGAACCTTTTTCCATGAAACTTGTATCTTTTTTACATGGAACTTATCTAAAAAATCAGATTTTTTAAAAACAGTTTTTTTTTTTTTTTTTTTTTTTTTTACAATTTTACTTCATCGAAAAACTGTTTTTTTGAAAACAGTTTTTTTTTTTTGAACAATTTTACTTCATTGAAAACCAGTTTTTTTTTAAAACAGTTTTTTTAATTTTTTTGAACAATTTTACTTCATCGAAGAACATTTTTTTTATTTTTTTAACAATTTTACCTCATTGAAAAACTGTTTTTTTTAACAATTTTACTTCATCAAAAAACAGTTTTCTTTTTTTTGAACAATTTTACTTCATCAAAAAACAGTTTTTTTGAAAACAGTTTTTTTTTTTGAACAATTTTACTTCATCGAAAAACAGTTTTTTTTTTTTTTAACAATTTTACTTTATCGAAAACCATTTTTTTTTAAAACAGTTTTTTCAACAATTTTACTTCATCAAAAAACAGTTTTTTTATTTTTTTGAACAATTTTACTTCATCGAAAAACAGTTTTTTTAAAACAGTTTAACAATTTTACTTCATCAAAAAAACAGTTTTTTTTATTTTTTTAACAATTTTACTTCATCAAAAAACAGTTTTTTTATTTTTTTTAACAATTTTACTTCATTGAAAAACAGTTTTTTTTTATTTTTTTAATAATTTTACTTCATCAAAAAACAGTTTTTTTTTTAGACCACGCATGATGTCATTGAATTGTCTCGACCCTTGTGCGAATTGCCCGGAAAACTAAAGCCAACCCCCCCCCCCCCCCCAAAGAAAATATTTTCCACCTTTACAAGGAAAATGAGATGAATAGTAGAAAAAGTGGGAGTTTGACTCCATGAAAAATATTTGCAATCAAACACTACAAAAGTGGAAATTTTGGTGGAAAAGCCATATTTTTCATGAAAAATATGACCTATCAAACACACCCTAAATGTTTTGCGTTAGCGGTTGTCTAAAAGACTTACTTGCAAGCTTACGCGCTTTGAATAAATTCTTAATTCTTTTTGTAGCTTTTTAAGGGATTTATTATTACAATTAAATATGTTATAAAATGGTTAAGTCTTGATACAAGTTGCAGTGTTTCTTGAAATATTATAATAAATTTTGGAGTGGGTTATTGACCCCTCTTGACTATTGAGAAAAAATTGTTATTTCTTTTTGACTACATTGATTCAAAGAAGGGGAATTAAAAAACAATACTTTCTGCTAAGAGCATCCGCACCGGGTATTTTAAAATTTAGGCTAAATTTAGCTATTGCTTTCTAAATTTTAAAACATGCACACAGCGGAAATAGTAATTTTTTTACTCATACGAATGTCTCACATTCGTATGAGTTTAAAAAAAAAATAAAAAAAATAATGCCATACGATTGAAGAACAATTGTATGAATTTGCACTTTTTCAACCATACGAATGTGCCAAATTCGTATGGGTTAATTTGTAATTTTTTTTTTTTTTTTTTTTTTTTTTAAAGTTTTGTTAGTTATCTCACACATATAACTTAAAAAAAATAGATAATATAATCATCCAATTCCCATACGAATGAGCCAAATTCGTATGGGTTTAGAAAACAAAAAAAAATATACATATAATCAAGAAATTCCCATACGAATGAGCTAAATTCGTATGGTTTTTTTTTTAGTTTGATACGAATCTGCCACATTCGTATGTCTTATACGATCGATCCATATTCGTATAGGGTAAAATTTAAGAGAATGATAAATTTAGTCGTTCTCTACCCTACCTTCCAAATTTTGTCTATCCAAATTCTTCTGCTGGAGAGAGGGATAGGGTAAATTTATTAATTTACCCTATCCGGTGCGGATGCTCTAATAGGGAACAAATTATAGCCACCTTGCAAATTCTAGTACTTTTAGATTAAGGTTATTTCTTATTACCACATTGTAAATATGGTGGGAAAGATTGATTTATAATATATAAATATATCATGCCAGGCTGACATTCTAAACAAAAAGTAATATGTTTTGCTTCTATAATGTGTTCTATATTTTGATCCAAATCCGATACCAATAAAAAGCATTTGTGTGGAGCTTTTCACGTTGTAAAATATTTTCCACCCGTGTTGAAATTTCAATTATCCAAATACAGTGTTAATTAAGCAACACATTGGTTTATACTCATGGCATGTGTAAGTTAATGTTGATAATTTCGTATCATACTATTTGTGTGTAAATATTTTATAAATATATGAATATATTATGAAAGAAAATTGATGATAAAACATTACGGTACTTCTTGTAAAAATATTAGAAAAAGTGATGGAAAAAATTGACTTGTGGCTGCTGGGATTCGAGCCCAGGTCTCTACGGCCACAACGTAGAATTCTAACCACTAAACTACAGCCACTTGACATAAGATGATTTTTAAATCAAGAAATTCGTTTAATAAACACACTGGTCCCCACTCCTCAAGGGAATTTGTCTCTTTCCTCAATCTCCGTTCACCAAACTCGTCCCCACAGCTACGCATGACAGTCTTCCCCGTAATTTGATCATCGGTCCCCCGAAAAAAAATGTTCGCAAAACGAAACCCTTACTCAATCCTCACCATATTCTACTTCATCTCCTTATGTCTCTCTCCCTTAGTCTACTCTCGAATTATTCGTCTCAGTCCAATCTCAGAACTGGATGAATCTCTTGTTTATCTGTGGCCTTTGCCTTCAGATTTCACTTTCGGCACCACAACGCTATCAGTCGACCCCGATCTCTCTCTGACAGTCGGCGGCAATGGCGGCACCTCCGTCATAGTTAGCCAAGCTTTTGAGAGGTATAAAACAATTATATTCAAGCATAGCAGCTCTAAGTATTTCAAATTTGGAGTTAGGACCCAGGACAAGTATGATATTAGCGGTGTTAGTATTGTTGTGCAATCTGCCGAGGAAAAGGTGAGTTCTATTTTTATTTTATTTTTTTCAGAAATTGAGTGGAATTTTAGTAGAATTTTGAGGGTTTTTAAGTTCTCTATGCTGTTTTGTTTCTTAACAGCTTCAACTTGGTGTGGACGAGAGCTATTCTTTGTTGGTTCCGAAGAATGATGGCCTTTCCATCATTGGCAAAGTCACCATTGAGGTAAATCGGGAACTAGTTAAGGGTTTTATTTGTATGGGTACTATGCTGATTTAGTGCTTGTACCGATCTTAATCCGATGAAGTATATTGAAGAAAATTAATATGATGAAATCACTCAAGAAAATACTTTGCCTTGTCTTCTTAACATTAAAGTGATCAGATTCGCGGTTTAAATAAAATTGCCATAGAATCTTTCTTTTTTTTTTTGGTTACATCTTCGCTCATTTTTCATCTTCAAATTTCTCTTATATGTAAAGATGACTCAAAGACATTGAGTGTCTCAAATCTTCTCACAGTCAGATATAGAGTGATTTTGTTGATCATAAGTTTGACACAGGCAACGCAACAAAGTCTGGAGATTCACACTTACACATTCTGTGTTTCTTCTCCTGTTGCATCTCTAGAATTGTATTTGATCATCTCTAGGTGATGTATTAAGTGGTCCGCAACATGAATAGTTATCACTATAACAATGTCAGTATAGCTCCTCCTGGTCATTGCATGCAATATTGGTTTAAAATGTCAAATCTTGCATGACCTCATACAGAAGTTGCCGTTCCTCAAATAATGCAACAGCCAACAAGGTTTTTCATACTATAACGAAATTTTCAATGTAAACAGAAGCATATAATATGTTTAAATATTATTCTAATCTAGATGGTTTTGCTAAATGATGTTGGTATCTGTTAAATGCAGGCAAACACTGTCTATGGTGCATTGCGTGGATTGGAGGTATGTATTATGCATTTGTGGAGAAAAATGCCTTCTTTTTTATATAACTTTCAATTCTAGGTTATTTGTGTAATAAATTGGATTTGCGTGAAACCTACAAAGCAACATCTATGTTCTTGTATATGCAATCGTTGTGTGTGTTCATCTACGTCAAGTATGTGTACCCAGTACCCCCACTATTTTTGTATGTATAAAATTGTGTATTTAAGTACCTTTTCACGTCCTGAGATGCTGTTCCAAGTGAGCAAGCTTTTTGTGAGAGTAGTATTAACTAAGGTGATCGGATGAGTTTGATAAGGCCATCTAATTCTACTTAACGTGGTTGGACTTTTAAAAGTAGTCCATGGATGAAAATACTTACAAAGTATGCCAAGGTCACGTTTGCCTGGCTTAGTGTCATTGATTCAAGTCCTTGGGGATCTAGAAATGGGAGTAAGGCTGTCTTACCTTCTCAACTCCCAAACTGGGGAACCTTGTGCTCTAGTTACAGTCTTTTTACACAGAATAGAACCATTATTTGTTGTTGAATGTGCTTTGGTGTAATAATAAAACCCCCAAAATATCAAGTCTGATGCAAGCGTGTATCTGAGCCTGACCCTTGAGGGCAATCACTGAGCAACACTAGCTTAAATAACTCTATAGCTTAGGCTTCTACGTAGTCAAATTCAAGCATGTATTCTGTTGTTGAACAACGTTGAACATGTAAATTAAAATCCTTACAAAAAGCATCTATGGTAGTGGATGCGGGTTCACATGATTTGGGGCTTGCATGTATCTTGGTACATATCCAAATATCTAGGGACATACCTGATTGGAGGACTCAGCTGCTACTTGCACCCCTACATTAGTAAATTCCACATAATTTGAGCAAGTGGGTTAGCCTAGTTGGGGAGGCGCCCACTTGAACTTGGGAGAGATCTCTGGTTCAAGTCTCACCAAGGGGGGTTTGGGGTGGGTTTTCTTGTTTGATGTTAAGATGAGAGACTTAGACCTCCCTTTTTTTTTAAATAAAAAAAATCTTCCACATAAGTTACATCATTTTATTATGTTCAAGATTTTAATGCTTTAATCATAATAAGTTGTTTATTTTTCTATTCTTGTGGGATTCTTCTCTGATACTTTGTTGCAGACCTTTAGCCAATTATGCACCTTTGATTATGGAAGTAAAACTGTGCAAGTATACAAGGCCCCATGGTTCATCAAAGACAAACCTAGATTTGTATATCGGGGGCTTATGCTTGGTAAGCCATTATTATTTTGTTAATTTGGAGATTAAATTGACTGATTTTGTTATTATCTTGGACTGAAATGTTTGATGACATCTATCATATTGTACATTATTCTGCAGATACATCGAGGCACTATTTACCAGTTGATATAATTAAGCAAGTGATTGAATCCATGTCATATGCTAAACTTGTAAGACATGTTACTTGCCAATTCTTGTCCTGCTTGCATTTTACAATTGGAACTCTTAATATTTTGTCTGATTATTTTGTCCTTTTTAATAAACCTGCATATAATTCTGAAATTTTTATTTGCATTCAGTAGAATGTCCTTCATTGGCACATCATAGACGAGCAGTCATTTCCTCTAGAAGTTCCTACATATCCAAAATTGTGGAAAGGGGCATATACAAAGTGGGAGCGCTACACTGTTGAGGATGCATATGAAATAGTCAAGTAAGATCCCTTTTATCTTTTTCAACCCTTGCATAATTTGTGAGATTCAAAGATTTTAAGAATCTTCTTCTATATTATTTTTTCCCAATACAATTAGGTAGTTTTTCATAAACAAAGTATAAAATGAATGTAATTGCATTGATTGGTGCTGAACGAAATTAACTTATTTTCACTAAGTCCAGTTTATATGCATCTATAGCGATTCTAATGCTATCACTCATTGAATTCAGTAAAGTATTACATTGCCATCAGTATTACTTCTATTTTCCCCTTTATGTTATATGCTAACATTATCTGCTCTGTTTCATGTCTTCATCGTATCCTATTGTATGAAGCTTTGCCAAAGTCAGAGGTATGTTATTATCTTCAAAATTTTGTAGAAGTTTCATTAGGTCATTTGTATCTTTTTATATCTATATGCAGATACACATGTCAATATATAATTTCAATATCTGAAGTCTTGCCCCTTTTTTTAAGAAACTAATATTAATTTGCTAGAATTGTTTCATTTTGTGACTTACAGTCAAGGCAGGTTAGTTTCTTTTAAGAGTGTCATTGAAAGTTGTTCTATATATTAGATTTTAAGATGCAGTTAGTTCAATTCCTCTTATTCTGATGGAAAGACATTTTAGTTATTTATATGAAAAATATCATATCTTATTTTTATTTTTTCTGTATTTTTTAGATGTGTGAAATCTTTTATATACTTTGTTTGTTAGAATGAGTTTATCTTTGGTACTCTATAGTCTATACCTATAAGTATGAGTCTCGTGTTCCAATATAGGCAGTGTGGATTAATAAATTGCGGAATTAATTTGTCTTTAGCTTCTTTTCTACTGCCAAATCCCGATTTCTCATTTTTATGACTAATAAATCATTTACAACAGGTATCAATGTTATGGCAGAAATAGACATTCCTGGTCATGCTGAGTCATGGTAAAGCACTTTTAAACGTCAAAGATTGAAACCCCAGAGCACTTTGAGTTCAAATCTGATAGTCCTTTTTGTTAGAATCTTTTTGGTGGAATAGACTAGCAAAGATTAATGTGAAAAAATCCACACAAAAGCAGAAGTCATTTTTAGTTGAACATTTATATTGAGATCCTTCAAGTTATATGAATTTCAAACCTTCATCTGCTTTTTGCATGCAGGGGTGCCGGATATCCTGATCTTTGGCCTTCGCCTTCTTGTAGAGAGCCCCTGGATGTTTCAAAAAACTTTACTTTTGATGTGCTTTCAGGCATTCTGACTGGTAAAAACTTCATTACTATGCTTCCCCGTCTTGTATTTTTATTTTTTTTGTGGCACTTTCTAGTTTCATCCTTATATTGAACTTGTGTTACATGGTTCTTATTGCTTCTATTATTTTTTTTGCATTCATCAACTTCCTTGATAATGTCTTACACGTTTGAATCCTTTAATTAGACTCATGGTGGTTGTCCATGAAACACAGACATGTGAGGATCTTATTAATTTACTGTGATCCTTGTCCAAGTCTTGCGATTTTCAGTCCTGGCACGATCCTAACTCTAATTGCATTTTATGGATATTTTCTTGAAAAAATGGCAAAGAAAACTGTTTCTTTAGCTGGTTGAAAGATGACGCTGGCAGACCCTCAAGTTTCGATCGTTCTTTCGAATTTTTAGTTTACAGGTTGAGTCACTGACATTTTAAACATACTGATGACTTCATTCATAGACGTTAGACCTAAACCCACTAAAGTGCTTGTGTCCAGAAGATCTTTATATATCTTAAGTAGTGCAAAATGTTCTTTCTAATTCTCTAAAATTCTTGGTTTTGATTTTTCATTTGCAGACATGAGGAAAATTTTTCCATTCGAGCTCTTCCACTTGGGTGGTGATGAGGTCAATACAGGTTAGTATGAGTACTTTCTTATTGTGGAAACATATATTTTGAGCCATTTTTTCTCCAAAGCCAAAACAACTTATTAAACAGTCATGCTAACATTCACTGTAACCTAGATGGACCAGAATAATGCAAGTACTAGGTAAAACTGGTTCAATATCCAGATACTATCTGGATGTATTTGACCTCCCATTTTGGTGATGAGGCTGAATTATAGTGATTATTACAGTGACTCCCATGAGTTTTGAATTTATTGCATTCACTTGGCATTTTTTTAGAAAGTACTATCCTTCCGGTGTTTGGTATTGTCCAACTTTAGAATTTCAATGCACGAGGGTGGATAATCAAAATATAGAGAAGTTTTTCTATCTGGTATGTAATTGATAAGTTACAAAAAAGGAAAAACGAATTAAATGGAAGGTCATTTTCAAAGAAACCAAGCATCTAGGGAGGTCACTGTTAACATTCCACAGGATTTAACTGTGATTTTCCAAAATAGAAGGCAGGTGAGTGCAATAAAGCCACAGTTTTGGGGAGGTAACTGCAGTATTTTAGAATAGATTGATGACTTATGCCTTGAGGTGAGTTACCTGTACTGATTTTCTCCACCTTTGTTGACGCAAGCCTCAAGGTGTATGCCTCGATCTATTTTTAAAATATTACAGTTTACTCCCTAAAAGAAGAGGTCACTGTAATTTTTGTAGGCTTTGCAAATTTAGAAACTCCCTTGCAACACGCATAACTCTCTCTATCTCTATATCCTCCTCCCCCTTCTTCCTCCCTCCCATTACTTATGAATGTAGAAACTCCCTCATAATATCTCTCTCTCTCCCCCTCTCCCTTTCTCTCATCAGCCAACACATGCAACTCTTTCTTTCTAGATAATGCTACTAGATGTTGCCACTTGTTCTGATGTTTGTTGTTTTGAGTTGGTTTTTTAATTTTCAGATTGCTGGAGCTCTACTCCCCATGTGAAGCAATGGTACATTGTTTGGTCTTTGTTTCTCCAAATAACTCGGAACTCTGACCGTCCCTTTCTGAGTTTAACAATCTTAAATAGTAAAACCTCTCTGTAGTGATATTGTATAAAGTTTTAACCTCCATTCAATCATAAAAAAAAGTCGGTCCCAACTTGGGTCAGTTAGGAATTACCTTCACATTGCATTAAGTTATAGATTTTTCTGGTCCCGTCTTAGAGAAATATGCCTCCATATGGTAATAATTTACAATAATACAAAAAATATCTGCTGTCCTTCAGTGGCATGGATGTTTTGCCAGAAGGAGAAGGAAGGGTCTTCGCCTGAATTGGTTGAAGATTGCATTAGTTTATTGTATATGTATTTATAGAAGTAGATTTCAAGATGACTCTTTGGGCGAAATGTATCTTTTACAAATGTTCTCATCTTGGAAATAGCTACACTAATTGTGTCTTTCCTTAATGTTCATACGACTTTATTAAAGATAAATAAGTCAAAAATGATTTTTACTCTATTAAGTTATAACCTCCTTGTAGTAATGAAATTGGTTTGGTCCCAAGATTATTACCATATGGGGCTTTTACTGTATCACTGTTAAGGTTGGTATGATGCATGTTTGTTACGTTTACACGTTCCATATGCAGGCTTCAAGAGCACAACATGAATCCTAAAGATGCATATCAATATTTTGTACTCCGAGCTCAAGAAATAGCAATTTCAAAAGATTGGACCCCTGTCAACTGGTATGTGCCGATTTTATGCAAAGGTAAACATATATAGTTGGGACATCTCAAATGAGGTGCCTTTATATTAGCTGAAGACTAACGGGAGAAGCATTTTCTTGTTTGTATTTTGTCCTTGCCTGAACATATATGGGTTTTACTAAAGTTCTGGAAAAGGATAGCCCATGGTGAAACTTTCAAAATTAAGATGTTACTTGGAATACGTGAAATATAGAATATTAAGTACTTGTTACATATGTTATGAACTTGTATATAGTATAGTACTTCATCCAAAAAATATATTTTACTTCATCCCTCGGTATATGATAAAGACACTTGTAGGGATACGTAATCATTTTTCCCTTTGATCTTCAGGGAAGAGACCTTCAACACATTTGCAGCAAAACTCAATCCGCAAACTGTGGTGCATAACTGGTGAGTTTCTGATTTTCAGAATGCTGTCAATTCAGCAGTATTATGGAAAATGGCTCAAGCATAAATAATTGGGTTGTGTTGCCTCAGGTTGGGCCCTGGAGTTTGTCCCAAGGCTGTTGCAAAAGGGTTTAGGTGCATTTATAGCAATCAAGGTGTTTGGTATCTAGACCACTTAGATGTCCCTTGGGATGATTTCTATAATGCTGAGCCCCTAGAAGGAATAACCGATGCTTCTCAGCAAGAACTTGTGCTCGGAGGAGAAGTTTGCATGTGGAGTGAAACAGCTGATCCCTCAAATGTTCTGCAAACAATATGGCCTCGAGCTGCAGCAGCTGCAGGTAAAATTCCCTCTCTCTCTCTCTCTCTCGGGCAGGGTGGGCCCTCGGGCTTGTACATGCTAATTATATTTATCAATAGTTTTAGAGGGACATTTATATGTGACTTTAAAAAACTGACATATCTAATGTGACCAGCATTGGTTAGAACATCAAGTCCTTATCAAATTCATCCTTGTCAAAATCCATTATAACCAATGAGTAATCGCAAGATTGAAATGTCTTTGTTTTATGTTAGATGGATATGTCCATGTAGAAGGACTCTTACATTTATTTTTTACCTTGTAGAGCGTTTATGGAGCACGAGGGAGGCTGGTTCAACAGGAAACGCCACCTCAAGTGCACTACCCAGGCTACAATACTTCAGGTGCCTGCTAACCAGGCGTGGTGTTCCAGCTGCACCAGTTACAAATAAGTATGCGAGAAGCCCGCCAATTGGTCCAGGGTCATGTTACGATCAATAATGAATCCGTTTGTGTTGTTTGAGTAATAATATTATACATTTGATCCTGTGCTTTGTAAATAATTATACGTTCTTCAGGATTTCCAGTGTTTGCTTGGTGTGCAGTTGTTAGAAAGATCGGATTGACTTTATTCAATGTGCAGATGAAGTCAAAAATACCCCTTCCAACGCCTTCGATTGGCATCTTGAGATAAGCGTGTTTCAAATCTGGTCATTGCTACTTCTAAACGTTGTCTCTGCTTCTGTGATTATTGTTGTTGTTGTTATTATTGTCGTTTTCTGTAAGATAATACAAAGAGATCATTCTTCAGTATGTCATGTTGTTGTCCTGAAAGGATTTCATGAAATTTGTTGCCTGTTAATTTAGTTGAATTATATCTTTTGATGGCTAGAGAAAATAATATATTTAGACAGTGAAACCTTGAAGAAAGAGGAAAACAGAACAGTGGGCTTTTAACTTAAGTTGAACTGTAGCCTAGCCTAGTTAGCCAAGTATTCCTTAGAGAAGACTGGCTAACAAGTAAGAATAGAATGGAAGACTGAACCCTAAAATTCAAATGTATTGATTGTAGCTTGAATTCAAGATAATCGACCTTGAAGTTAGCCAAGATACCAAGTCTGAGGCAAGACTTTGTTTGAAAAGATCAGCTGACTATATTCTGCAATAAATTGGGATGTAGATTAGTGTTTCTAATGAACAGTAACATAGTTCAATCTGAATTTGACTCGATTGTCTTGAACTCTTCCTGAAGGAGGCGATGTGTTGCATTAAGTTCCTTTGATAAAGTTTAATTTGGGAAATTAAAACATTATAGGTTCCAGTTGCTTTAATTTAGTAAGAATCTACAGTTCGAACGGAAGAATTATTGGGAACGAAATTCATATTTCACCAGAGAAGATTCCCAGCTTCATCTGTATTAAAAAAAAAAAAAGGAAGATAAAGTGGAAAACATCGTGTGATTAGGAAGTAATGGTATTATTCATAATTATTCAATAGTAATTAATTTTTTATGCCAATTGTCAAAGCAGCGGTAATTGTAAGAAAATAATTCCATGGTACGTACACCAGGAAAAAGCATTCAACGTTATGATATCACGGCTTGTAATTGTTATTCCGTCCATGAATCATGCGGGCTTCAATAAATGAAATGACTTTACGGTTTTGTATACCTATGACACTGAAGCATCACGCGTGCAATTCTAGTTTTCATGTACTTGTAGATTTAATTTAAAATGAGAACAATAAAATATAGAACATGGTTGTCTTAATGTAGCGGCAGAAGGGTTGTAAAAGAAGTCAAACTATTCGAGCTCGACTTGCAATCGTTTGTTTAAAAGTTTGTTTGAAATTTGTTACAATCGTTTGTTTGAAATTTGTTACAATCGTTTGTTTAAAAGTTTGTTTGAAATTTGTTTGTGAAACAAACAAACCAAGCTTGAACACAATTTCAGGCTCAACATGTTAATGAGTTCGGCTTGAGAGCTAAGCAGCCAAGGTTGAAAAAATTTATAAGTTTGAAATGATAAACGAACTAAGTTTGAGCAACCTTCTATTCGGTTTGACTCGACTCGTTTACAACCCTAAGTAACGGAGCCAAAATTTAATATGAGGGGGGCAAAAGAAATTTCAATTATAATATAAGATATGAATGACAAAAGTTAATGCACAATATCTATAATAATGAGCAAAATGCGCAACTTTTTTCCTAAAATAATGTGGGAAAGTTCAATATCATCACTTATTTTTTTTAAACAAAATCCTCAAAATTAGTAGTAAAAATAAGGTGGCTTGTAGTTTTTTGGCATCCTCCCTGTTCTCGTTTGGTCCACCCTTACTACTGTGATTGTGGATTAATAATTATAGAAAAATAGTTGTATTGTACGAAAAAAAATTGTTACAAAATTTTTGCTTTGTATTAAAAGAAGAAAGAAAGAAGGTTTTCTTAGGTTTGAACCAAGTACAATTTTTTTTTTCTTTCAAAATATTGATAATAGTAGTAAGATAAGAAAATCATCAAAGTTTTGGTGTAACAACCAATTGTCTTATATCGAATATGACTGATTTTTACCTGATTTTAAGTTCCACTATCACCAATTACAATTGCAATGTGTATTTATCTTCAATCAAAGAATATTTTGCGCAAAAATATTAACAAATACTTTATTTGATGTTAAACTTTGTGTTGTTCTTAAACTCCAATTCATTTTTCCCTCTCCTGTAATATAGATCACCAAGTGTATGTGTGTACTGCTTATAATTTTATTTTTTTGAAAAAACCTTCTTGTTGGTCTGTTTATATTTACCCAAATTTGATTATTGTTTAGTGGGTTGTGAAAGACATATATATATATATATATATATATGCCATTTTGAGCCGACCAAAAGTTGTAAAATTCCTTTTTTTCAAGGAAATTTTATCAAAGTCATTGTATTATTTTTTCAACAAAATGGTGGAAGTATATGAATCAATGAAGGGTTATTTGGTTTTTAGCTTTCATTATTTATGTCATTACTAGCTTTGATACTTAAAATTTATCGTAATGCACCTTTAGTACTCATTTTAGAAGTTTTCTGTCCTTTGACCCAAACCTCCCTTCTATTGACCCCAAATTAAATGCAAAAGCACTTGACTGTATATAGAAAACTTCAATCAAATAACCCATATGTATATAGAGAGATTGTTACACACAGAAATTCGTCTTCAGCTATTCTTTGTCACCCTTGTTCTTCATTAATCTGTATCACACATTTCTTCTTCAATTTGAAGATTTTCTTGTCGATCCATTGGCTTTTTAAGCTTTTTAATTCTTCGTAAGTTCTTCTTTCTTTTACTCGCCTACTCGCCTAGATTTGAAACCCTAGGGTTTCTATTTTACGGCCTTGAGCTTCTTTTGTTTGATTGTTCAATTTGGACTTTTAAAACCCTATATTTCAACGGTGTTGTGTAATTCTGCCAGTGTGTTTTGAAACCCTATTTTTTTTTGTTTATGATGTGAAATTAGGATTCTGGATTGTGAGAAGATTGGAAGATCAGAGGAGATTGCAGCATGAGCATCGAGAGCCTGGTAAGTGGGACAATTAGTTGTTGTTGTTGTCTTCTTCTTTTCTTTTCTTTTCTTTTTTTCCAGATTTTTTTTATTGCGTGTGTGCCTTTGCAACATGTTATAGAAGGAGGATCGAAGAGAGGAGAGTTCGTATCCGAGAAAGGTAAGGGTTGCAAGAAAGTTGAGAATGGGCAAATAGTTTGTACAAAGACGGTGGTAGTTAAAGAATAAGTGGAAGAGGGTGAATTGGGTTCTTTGAAGCAGCCAGGAAGGGATTTTGAAGAATAGGGGTGACCAAAACCTTTGTTTAATCATTGTTTGGTTGCTGAGAAATTGCATACAAAAGACAAAAGAAATTGACATTGTGTGGTTCTTTCTGTACATGGATGTTAAAACACAAACCGTCTTTTGTTTAATCACATTAAGATTAAAACTATAATGTTATTTAGTGTTGATTATATTTATTGTTAACTCGTATATTTAATCTTTGCATACTCGGTTTGTTCTTAAATTTATATGAGTTTATGTGTGATAGAGGAAGTAAGGTTATTTTTAGGTTAAAATAAGGGTATTTTGGGGCATTTGTACAAAAATTAAAATTAACAAATGGTTTGACTAGAGTTTAGATGGAAATCATTCAAAATGAGTATCAAAGTGCATTATGATAAATTTTGAGTACCAAAATTAATAATAGCATAAATAATAAATGCCAAAAGCCAAATAACCCATCAATGAATTTCAAAAAATAAAAAGGGTCTTATCTTAACAAACATTCTCATCCACATTAATGTCAGCACCTAACCACGACTTTGATGAAAAATTGAGAAAAGATAAAAGAGAAATTTACGTTAAATGCTTAATGGTGCCAATTATTTTTCTCTAAGGTGCATGTGCTATAACTTGCAAATATTAGCCACATCTCACAATGGTCACTTAGTGGCTTCAGCTTAATCTTGTACAAAACTCGGTGTTTAATGCCCATGTTTAATTAACCAAGTGGATAGTGATATTACGTGACTTAATGTGAATTGCATATTATTGGTTAGTTAATATGATTATTTTTTATTTTGTATAATTTATTTACTTTTTTCAATAAAAAAAATACTCTAACTCAAGTTATAAGTTAGGTTCATTGTTTTTATATATATACTAATGACATTTTCATTACACTACTGATCTGAGATATTTTAGGTCGTTATATTGACTCAGTTAGTAATATAGATGGTCGTATGATACTATATAAGTATGTGTATATACATATTTTTTTTTCAATATATATGTCTATAATTCGTATAATATTACACTTGTGCATTTGTTAATTAAATGTGAGTATATTATACATATATATAATATTAAATATATAATTTTATTTTATTGTATTTGCACTTAACGGGTTGTGTCGGTAATTCATTAACATAATAAATCAAATTTGAATATGATTTTTTTGCTCAATAAAAAGGTTATTTGCTCAAATTCGAACTAATAACACTCGAAATACGATTAAAAAGACACAAACACTACACTAACCGATCTATTACCTGTTCTACCAAACATATAATATTTATGCTTTTAGAAATCGGACCAAACGCATAACTCCTGTACTTTTGGTCCCAAACACAGATTTATACTTTGGTTCTATATTTTACGAGTAATCCTCTATATACGTAAAAAATTAACATACTAATGTGTCCGCTATATATTGGTTAAAAAAATTATATCACATTTCGTTCAAGCCAATGAATAATTGACACGTTGATATGTCATTTTTTTTACGTCCATGTACAATTACTCTCTCTCTCTCTCTCTCTCTTTCTTTGTGCACGATCTTTCGTTATTCTCTTTATACACTCTTTTAGAATTTGGAAATATTTATTTTAGGCCATCTCCAATGATCATTTCTATCAAAGCAAATTTTTATGTTAAAAAAGAGAAAAGAAAAAAAGTGCTCTAATGGTCATTTATATAATTATTTCTATATAAGGTGGAAGGTGAGTCATATAGATAATTTCTATAAGCATTTTTACATGTAAAAATTGTGATAGAAATTTTCAATGTGACATGTCACATCCTCGTTGAATATAAGAAACTCACTAATTTTCTTTCATTCTTAAATAAATGTCAAGTAAAATAGAAAAGTAAAATATAATTGGCACCATTAAGCTCCATTTGATAGCAACATGAAAAATGAAAATAAAAATAACTAATTTAAATGAGAAGATGGAAAATAAGTTGAAGCCTATGGTGAGAAACTCTCCATCTCATACTCATTTTTGTGAGTATATGTCCTCCATCATCCTTCAATATTTTGTGAAAAAAATTTCTCCACTATCATCCAAAAAAAAAATTGTCATGGAAAAAAGCAAAAACTAAAAGTTAATCTCAGCATATACCTCAACTTATTTTCTATCTTCTCATATAAATTAGTTATTTTTCTTTTTATTTTTTATGTTGCTATCAAACGGAGTCTTAGAAGAACTTTATTTGAAACTTTTCTATATATACAATTATATTATCAAGTATCACACATATAATATTGTTGACCTTAAAGTCAATTAATCTTATTTTGATAATTACAATAAGTTAATAAAGTGTTATTTAACTCGGTTGTTCCAATGATGATAGCCATTTTAACCGATATATCTTTCGACTAAGTGTAACTTCAAACCGAAGCAAATCTCACACAAGCTTTACAAACGCCTCTACTCACGAGAAATGAACTCAAGTGATATACATGTGCTAAACAAAGCCAAGAAAAGATCTAGATCATCAAGCAAGTGAAGATATGCACAAGAATGATCTCCACATGTTCTACAAGTTATCAAAACCAAGAAAGGATCAAGAACATCAAACAAGTGAAGATACGCACAAGAAAATCAAGCATCACAAAGACTCAAATTATTATTAAATTGAGTGAGTGCTTAGATTTTATGTAAAGATACTTTATTGATCAAATCCCTATATCTCAAACATATTCTTGTATCTTTTAAAGATTGATTCAAACTAACTTGAAATTGAATTTATTTGAAAAACATCATTTTACAAAAACCGAGTTTCAAAATAAATTCATATTAATTTTAAATTATCATATTTTAAGCTATAATAAAAATAGGTATTTTAGAAAAATATCTTTGAGGTTCAAAAATCATTAGAATATTATTTGGAACTAAATTGCTAAATTGCAAAAATATTTTTATTTTACATATAAAATTCGCTCAATTTTTGCCCAGTTTTGATCTAACGGTAAGATAGAGGCCTTCCCGAACTCCAATCATTTTGAAATTTTTACAGTAGTTAGACAACATCTCCTGAAAATTTTGACTAAAATTTGAGCATGATCCAACGGTCAAATTGGGAGAAATTAACAAAACAAATTTAAATTTTTTCTCAAAACTAACTGTTGGAAAGTTTGAAAATGTACACCTTGGAGCCAAAACCTCTCTTAATCATCCCCAACGGCCATATGGTTTTGCAAGCTATAAATACGAGGTCCTAGACATATTTTAACACACTTGAATCATTCTACAAACTCATTTTACATATATACAAAGTTATTCAAGTATTCAATTCATTTAATTGATTAATCTTTCATTTTTGAGCTATATATTTTGATCAATTTTGATATCTCTTAGTGTGAGCTTCATTTGTATTTTGTCATATACAAGAGAGATATTGTACATTGGTGTTTGTCACCAAAACTCATTTGAATCATAATTGTGAGAGGTGTATCTCATAGATTAGCAAGAGGGATTTCTTGTGAAAGTATTAAAGGTGTTTTCAATACTTGTGAGAGTGTGTGATAAGAATACACTTGTAGATGTTTGATCTTCACCCGGAAGGAGATCAGTTATAGTGAAAATTCTCGGGGAACTAACCGAGCGCGGAGTAGGGGAACAAGCCGAACCGTGTGGACAAAAAATCTTCGACTTTGATCGGTTCAATCTTTCTATCTCTTGCTCTATTATATTGTGCTATTTATTCATTGTGTTTAGAATTAACTTTGTTCTTGATTGCTTGATAAATATAGATATAAAATATTTTTAAATCATTTTAAAAAAATCTGATTAAGTTTTAAAAACCCTATTCACCCCCCTCTAGGGTATTTTTCCGACCTACAAATATAAATGAATTTATAAAAAAATATCATTAAAAATGCCTTAATATACCATTATACTCAATATAATATACACTCTAATTTGCTATGAGACTGTGAGAGAGAGTCCTTAATAATAGAGTAAATACCATCAATGGCCACTCAACTATTGGCAAATTTTACCAGTAGTTACCATACTTTATTTTGTTACAAACGCATCATTAAACTTTTAAAATGTATCACCATTGGCCACTCCGTCAAATCCCACCGTTAGTTTTTAACGGACGCTATTTTCACCTAAAATGTTAAAGGCATTTATGTCTTTTTACCTTCTTTTTTGTTTTTTTTTCTATTTTCTATTTTCTTTTCTCCCCCTTCCCCCATTCTTCTTCTTCTTCTTCTTCTTCTTCCTTCCGCCATTTTTCTTTTTCCCCTTCCTCCATTCTTCTTCCCAGAATTTCTTCCCATTTTTTCTTCTTCTTCTTCTTCCCGGAACCCACCTCTAAGGCTCCAATCATTGCCGGATTACTCAACCCACTTGGCGATTGATTCAAATTGAAAGCTAGCCTCCCTCGTAAGGATCATCCAGAACCGAAAATGGAATTGATTGGAAAGTGTGTGGCAGCAGCAGAAGAAGAAGAAATGGCGGAAGAAGAGGAAAAAGAAGAAATAAAGAAAAATAAAATGGGAAAAAAAAGAGGGAAAAAGACTGAAATTCGGGTGTGAATTTCTTCTTCTTCTTCTTCTTCCTCCTCCAAATTTCTTCCTTCCCCTTTCTTCTTCCTTCGAATTTCCGCTTCCCATTTCTTCTTCCTCCGACTTCTGATTTCTTCTTCAATTTTTATACTTATTTAAGAAATTGCCATTTGATTTGATTAATTTAGGCAATTGATTTGATTTGGTGATTTTGTTGTTCTTTGATTTTGTCAAAGAGGTCATTGGTAGAGAAGAAAAATGGCGAAGAAGGTAATGGCGGAAGGAAGAAGAAAGAAAAGAAAAGGAAAAAAAGAAAAGAGAAAAAAAAAGGAAAAAGACCAAAATACCCTTAAAATATTTCAAGTAATAACGATTCTAGCCAAAAACTAACGGTGGGATTTGACGGAGTGGCTAATGGTGATACATTTTAAAAATTTAATGATACGTTTATAACAAAATAAAATATGGTGACTACCGATAAAATTTATCAATAATTGAATGATCATTGATGGTATTTACTCCTAATAAAATGTTGAATGTTGAAAAAAATATTAAAGAATCCGAGAAAAAGACTGCTATTGCCCTCAGCTCACTCTCCTCGCTCGTGGGTTCTCTTTTTCACTACTTCCTCTCCTCAGAGAGACTGTTAATCTCCGTCACATGCTTCTCTTCCCATTTTCTTCTCCAAATCTAACGTCTCTCTTCCCGCAAATTACAGGTTCTTTTTTTCTGTCTCCTTTTCAATTTCAGTTATTTTGTATGTATTCATTCTACTGTGATCCTAGGTTTACATACTACACTTCATGTTGGCTTTTTAATCCGACCAAATCTCGATGCTTCAACACTGATTGTTAATTTTCTCAATATTTCTGTATTAATTGATTAATTCAATTTACGGATGTGCAATTGTTCAACTGCAGATGATCTTCTCAATTTGTGCTTCTTCCATCTAGATGGAAGTGGATTCTGACTTATTGCTTCCACTTTGTTCGATTTTATGCTCTTTAATCGAAGTTCTACAAAAGTTAGGGTTAGGGTTTTAGATATCTAAGCGTGGCTGTAGTTATACATTGGGATTTGAATTGGGGATGTTGGGGAAGGAGGATACCTCTGGTGGTGTTGGGGGTTCTCAAGGCCCATGCCAGGTTTCTGGCAACCGGAAAAACTTTTGGCGATCAGCATCGTGGTCCTCTTCACGCACTACCCTGCCGCCCCTTAACCCTGATAGTAATGACAAAGATAGTGTAGATCAAAATGGGAATAATGGTGGTAATCGGAGATTTCCTGCTCCATTAACCCCTAGATCCCAACAGAATTGGAAGTCTCGGTCTTCTTTGCCGCCATTACAGCCATTGTCAATTGCTCGCCGAAGCTTAGATGAGTGGCCGAAAGCCGGGTCTGATGATGTTGGTGAGTGGCCACTTCCCAGCACTCCTAGTGGAAGAGATTTGAGCAATGGCGGTGAGAGGTTGAAGCTTGATTTGTCGTCAATTCAAAGAATCCCTGATAAAAATGGTGGGCTTGTTAAGAGAGAAAAGATTGCGTTCTTTGATAAGGAGTGTTCGAAGGTGGCTGAGCACATATATCTTGGTGGAGATGCAGTTGCGAGAGATAAGGAAATTCTCAAACAACACGGGATTACCCATATTCTTAATTGTGTAGGTTTTGTCTGCCCTGAATATTTCAAGGCTGATTTTGTGTATCGGACTCTGTGGTTGCAAGATAGCCCATCAGAAGATATTACTAGCATACTGTATGATGTTTTTGATTACTTTGAGGATGTTAGGGAACAATGTGGGAAAGTATTTGTTCATTGTTGTCAAGGGGTTTCTCGGTCCACTTCATTGGTAATTGCGTATCTCATGTGGAGGGAAGGGCAAAGCTTTGACGATGCATTTCAGTACGTAAAAGCGGCTAGAGGGATTGCTGATCCAAATATGGGATTTGCTTGCCAGTTATTACAGTGTCAAAAAAGGGTACATGCTTTTCCTCTAAGCCCCAGTTCATTACTGAGAATGTATAGGATTGCTCCACACTCCCCTTATGATCCTATGCATCTTGTCCCGAAAATGTTAAATACTCCTTCATCGGATGCCCTAGATTCTAGAGGCGCATTTATCATCCATATACCTTGTGCAATCTATGTGTGGATTGGTAAGAAATGTGAAGCTATAATGGAAAGAGATGCAAGAGGAGCTGTTTGCCAGATTATTCGGTATGAGAGAGTGCAAGGTCCATTCGCAGCAATTAAGGATGGGGAAGAACCTTCATACTTTTGGGATGCTTTTTCCAATCTCCTACCAACAATGGATAAATCTAGTAGCGGCGTTAATGTTATTGACGGGTCAACAAAGACTTGCTCGAGTGAGAGAAAAGTGGATTCATACAATGTTGACTTTGAAATTTTTAAGAAAGCAATCTCTGGGGGTTTTGTGCCTCCATTTGCGTCATCCGGTACCGATCAAGAAACCCACCTTCCTGCTAGAGAGAGCGAATGGAGTGTGCTAAGGCGTAAATTTGCTTCTGGCAATATGAAGGAGTTTGTCACATCTTCGAAATTTGCTCTAGCCAGACTCTATCCAGATTCTATTGCAATAATTGGTGTTGATAATGCCATGAGCAAACCATTACATTTTTCTGTAAATTCATTGTCATTGTCATCAACATCATCGTCCTCATCGTCGTCATTGTCGTCTTCATCTTCTTCACCTCCTTATCTATCTCCAGATTCCATTTCTTCTGATTCGAGCATCAGCTCTAAGTATTTCTCAGAATCCCCTGTGGGGTCTCCTTCTACAGGGGCATGTAGTACTCATCCATTATCTTCAACATTGTCTAGTTTTTCCAATTTGTCTTTTGTCTCGTCCAGACTTTCTCCTCAGTCCATATCTAAAAGTCCAGAATACATTGATGTAAATTTTACTTCACAGCGTGGTTCTAAGTTAGCCTCACCATCTAAAAAATCTCCACTCTCGATTGCCGAGCGCAGAGGTAGCATGCCAAAGTGTCTCAAGCTGCCAATGCTGACCGAGGATTCTCGGGGAAAAGATTCCCCTTCAAGTTGTTCATCATTTGAACATAATACTGACATTTGTTTGGACTCCAAGGAAGAGGGAGATTCAATTGAGGGATCTGCGTTGCCGGGATCTTCAGGTAGAATAGTTGGTGTTGATTCAGCATGTTCTAACCTGAATCAAGCAGTAGTATATCGGTGGCCTAGTTTGGAAAAGGTTGTTACATTTGGTGCAAGTGATTTGGATTCTGGGTCTGTCTTCATCTTCGTTGCTCCAAGTTCAAGTTTAGGCAATACTGAGGATAGGGTTCTGTATTTTTGGGTAGGAAGAAGTTTCTGTGTTGATAAAAGCAAGATTCTACTAGGAGGAAGCAAAGGGTTAGGTAAGCTAGAGGAGGTTAACTGGAATCGAGTTAGCTCTGGTGTTCTCGGTCAAATGGGCCTACCAGAGCACACTGTCATTAAGGTACATATAATTCTTGAATGCTTTTATAGTTTTATTTTCATACTTTTGTGCAATATATACCACTGTATGATTTGTTATGCTTGATTAGGCAAATCGTCATCCTATGGAAACATAATTCCACAGTATTCGTGTAATTTTTTTTTTCTTAAAGTACTGTGCAAAGATGTTAAACGATTCTCATTATTATTTTAAATCTAACTTAGAAAGTCAAGATTGAGTATAACATAGATTTCATAATTGTGGGCCTTGTGGTGGTGTTTGACTGAAGCATCTCATTATTATTGGCATTTTGTTAGATGGTGTTAAAACTGAATAGTATTTGTAGAGCTTCATTGTTGCACCCTATTACCGATGCTACACACTTCCTATATTCTAAGGTTGAACTAGTCAATCACAGATGATTGAAGAAGTATGATCTAGAAAATAAGACTACTGTGAGGACTTTAATTCAAATCCCTATGTGTAAAGACTAGTCATGTACACTTTGCACTTTGCAGTGGTTAAAGAAGCTAAAATAATGGAAACAAGAAAATATTCAAAACAATGGCTTTTGACTCAATTGTATAGTGGTGAAAACAAGTGTGAACAGTGATACTAACAGTTGTATAAGAAGGAGTAGTATAATGGATAGAAAGAAATATTAGAGAGAAAGGCATTTATGTGTTCTCTTTCTTGATCTGTAAAAATTCTTTTCTTCTTGATTTTTTAGATTTTTAGAAACATCTGATCTATGTTTCATATTCTTTTTCGTTTTTGTGTGTTATTTGTGGCTATCTCAGCTTTCTGTTTTTTAAATTTTATTTTATATTTGTCTCAACTTCCTTTCTGTTACTATGGTTATGCATGTTCTGTTTTTTTGTTTCTTTCTCTGTTGTCCTTATCAGACTTGCACATTATAATCGTGCATCGTGGCTGATGATGGATGTGAACAGGTTGTGAAGGAAGATGAAGAATCTGCAGAGTTCCTTGCATTGTTGAGTTCTTTGTGACCCCAATCCTACCCCACCATCAGGGAAAGAGATCTTACAACTTCAGTAGTGCACCATTTTCCTTTTCCATCTTAGATAATTTGCCGTTGCAATATTGTCTGGCATTTCAAGGAACCTCAATTGATAAAACTATGAAGGTAGTGAATTATCTTTCCATGTACAAGTTATGTGTTAATCATTGGAACTTACTCTGTTATTTAACCTGTTGTGGCATTGATGAACCACTTATAACGTGGTTACGCCCTCCATACGAAATTAAGAGTCACATTTCCTTTTCTTGGACATAATCAATTACCTAACAAAACAGTAAATAAGTTTTATCCTTAACCATTGATTACCTTGACTCCTAATTTTAGACGGAGTGAAGCATGCTGTTCTTGTCCTATATTGCAAAAGGGCACCAAAATCTTTCTATGACAAGTAATATGTTTGTGATGCTGGAGCCATTATGTTTGGCCACCTTCAAGGGAATGGGGTACTCCAGTTCCTCCAGAGAACTGCTAATAATTCTTGGTCGTGAAATCTTGACTGCTTTTGCCCTTTTTTTGGGCTGGTAAACTGTTTTAGGCTAGTTATTGGTAGTTAGATGTATGCAATCTGTCATTCCCAAGGATATATATGGTCATATAAACTAGAACTTTGGTGAAAAACTCAAAATGTTTTGCTGCCCGTGATCTTTTTATATTCAACGACCCTACCTCAGTTTTCTCTCCTTATTGTACATACTGAGATAATGAACCAGGGGTTTAACCAGCTGCTTACGTGCCTAAATTTCTTGAGGTATTGGTTGTGGTACAATATTTATTGAATTTTGGTGAAAAACTCAAAATGTATTTTGCTGCCTGTGATCTTTATATATCCAACGACCATAAATGGTTGTGGTAGAATATTTATTGATGGAGATGGGAGTTGTTTGTTGTGTAATTGGAATAGTTTCATTTTCTTTATATATTCATGTACTCCCCACGATTTCTAGATTTCGAGGCCGTTAATTGATGTTCACATGTTTAAGTCAATACAATAATGTCAGCATGATCTATGATAAAGAATAAATCTATTTACTATCAAAATATTTGGTATATTTGATTGTGTCCCAAAGGGAAACATGACTCAAGACGGACAGACTACCATGGACATGTATGTACACCGGCATATTTCATTGTTCTTTCCATCTTGTTTTCCTTTATTCTAATATTTAGTGTATGCATGTATATATATGTAAAATTTTGTGCAGGAGGGATGCTGATTTGTAAGTTGTCAAGTGACAGTTCCTCTTGTTGTACAGTGGTGGGGTGACCTATTTAACCATAAATTGCTTTTCGGTATTTAACTTACGGAACCTTAAATTGTATTTTGCTGCTATGACTTAGAAACAGATTTCAAAGGCATTTTCGCCCCAAATAGTAACAATTGGAAATTCCCTCCATATGAAGTTCATTCTCCTTGTCAAGTGTTGAATTTTTTTGTGCTTGTTAATTCAAATATCAATTCAGCTCACACAGGGAACAAACATATGCGTGCGCACGCACTAGAACACATTTTAATTTGGGTTGTGGTTATGTTTTGAAGTGTGCATAAAAATATACTTGTACTTGAGAATGCTATTTTAGTGAGTTGTTATATTTCAAAATTTGATTGAGATATTAACTTATTAATTTCAACTTATTTCTTTTTATGTTAAAAAAAATAAAAAATCAGCCTGTTGGTAAATGCAAAGCTAAACAACGGGAAATCATAAGAAATACAAATGCAGAGATAACAAAATCATCGAACTGAAGTCACTCCTAATTAAAGAAATTCGCGGGAAAAGAAAAGGTAATTTATAAACTATCTTGATTGCGCTTAATCTAAAAAACGCTTTACTTGGGTGTTTAAACTATTGAGCTAGTTTCAATTTAGTTTTTTCCTTTCAATTTTTCAGTTTAGTAGAACGGAATTAGGGGTATTTTTATCATTTTAATTGAAAAATCATTTTAACTAAATATTTTTTAAATTGGTTCAAGAAAAAATTGGGTTGGTTTTTTCAATGTCAATTCAAAACTTTTGTATTGATAATATGAAAAAAAAGTTTGGTGTTAAATTTACAGCCATCGCCCTTATACCTCTACAACCATCGCCTCACCCTCATACCTCCATTACCACCACCATCATCCTTCCTCCCTTTACCACACCATCAAACACCACTTGAATATCAAAAAGCTTGTTTTTTTTTTAAATCTACTACCATCATCCTTATACCTTTGCCGCCACCATCACCCGTATAACCTCCATTGCCACCATCACCCGTATAACCTCCATTACCACATCCATCATTCTTCATCCCTTTACCATACCATCAAACACTACTTTGATGGACAATTTTTTTCTTCCTTCTAATTCACCACCATCATCCTTATACCTCCATCCACTACCACCATCGAGCTTCATGACTAATTTTACTCCAAATGAATACAAAGATTTACTCAAATCAATACTGAGATTTAACCCCAAATCGAACCATAAATCATTAAACCCAAACTATACAAACATACAGCCCAGAGCTACACCACCAATTTTTCTAGTGAGAATTTCAGTGAATTCTTTTTTTTTTTTTTTTAAATTGAGATGGTGGTGGGGGTGTGGGGAGGCTGGAGGTGGAGAAGATGGAATGGTTGTAAGAATTTAAGAAGAAGGAAAGGATTTGGTTGGTGGCTCTCTCCCTTCTCTCTCTCTTTGCTTTTTTTGATAAAATTTTTAACTAAAGTTATTTTTAAAAAAATATTAACTGAAATGACAAAAATACTCTTGATTCTTTTTAATTTAATAGAAAAATTAGACAGAAAGACTAAAGTCATACTCGTTTAATAGTTAAAGCGTTTAAGTAGACTAATAACTTAAGGGCCATTATGATAATTTACTCTAATTTATATATACGTGGTTATAGAGTAAAAAAAAAAACCATTACCTTGTAAGGATCCAATAGTATGAGAATTGAGAGAGAAGAACAACTAAGAAATAAAGAAGATTTATTCACTATTATGTATTTTGTTGGGTGGGCTTATGTCACCTTTTGACTCCTCAATATAATATTTTATACAACTTTTGTACTTACTACTTTTTATATATACGACTTATAAATTTAAGATAACCGCAATAAAAATGGACATATAATTACTATTATAATTAATAGACTAACAAATAACCTTTTTAAATGAAAGTAAGAAAGATGGCAATGAATTACAAGAACTGTGGCAATCCTATCTTCTCACTTAAACAAATAATATAAACTTTGTAATGTGATACATACATTATCATAATAAACAATAAAGAAACTAATAACAAAGTGTTATTTAACAAAGTGTTATTTTTTACGAAAAAATAACTTGCATGAAGGTTTGGCTTTGTACAGGAATCCGATTCCTATTTGATTTTAAATTGTCCAATTCTTAATTGGCTTTGTATTGTCCAAATCCTTGTTGGATTTGTATTATCCAATTTCTAATAGGTTTTGGTTTTCTGCAATCATAGACTCATAGGATTTATACCCTATAAATAGAACCCTTGTCATAAGTTTTATTCATGAGTTGTATTATATTATTTACTAGCTAGATTAGGGAATATATTTGAGAGATAATAATGAGAGCTCTAATTGGCAGCTAGGGTTTGTTTTGCGCGTTGTACTCAGAATTGATCTCATCAGTAATATCTATCACCCGATGGATTAGTGGGGGTTTTGCCGATACCACCTAATTGTTTGCGTGCTTGGTTAGTTATTTTTTTTCTTAATCTCTTATTTTTTGTATTGTTTAAATATCAGTGATGCTTGTTTCTTTAATTATTACATGCATAATTGTCCAGTCAGTCCTACGCTTGTGCTAAGGCTTGTTTTAGCAGTATCTTAGCATAACAATTTGGTATTAGATGAAGGTTTATTCCTTGGGATAATTGTGTGATAGTTCGAGATGTCTACTATTGATATACCGGAGGGGGTGCTAAGGCGGCAGATACCCCACCTTTGAAGGTGGCGTCTGCTCCTAAGGTGACGGTTGCAGTCAAATTTGATTAGAGAGATTTGACGGGAAGAAGACGGATTTTGCGATGTGACAGTGTCAGATGTCCGACATTCTTGTCCAATAAGGTTTGCATAGAGCATTGTTGGGGAATAAAGCTAAGTTCGATTAGTGGTTCAACGCCGATTAGGCTGAGTATGATAGGCAGGCATATAGTACAATTTGTTTACACTTTGCTCCAAACGTGATGTACTATGTGATGTGTGAAACATATGCCTCGGTGATTTAGAAGAAGCTCAAGGATCAGTATATGACGAATAGTATCGAGAATCGTCTGTACTTGAAGAAGAAGCTATTTCGGTATGAATTTTCAATGGGTACATCCATGAACGATTATCTCGACAGGTTCAATAAGATAATCTCACATTTGTAGAGGTTAGACGATGATATTGATGATGAGGACAATGAGATTTTGCTTTTTAATTCGCTCCTGGAATCCTATATCATCTAACCACCATGCTTATACATGGGAAGGAAAAGTTGACCTACGATTTGATATCGTCAGCCGTCTTGGCTAATGAAAAGCGCTTGAAGGAAAGAGGAAAATCCAACTCGGATGCGCTATTCATTAAGGAGAGAAGTGATGAGAAGAAGCTGGAAAACCAGGGAACTTGAAATGGTCTTGACTTTATAATATGGTATAGATTCATAATTAAGATTTCTCTATTCAATTATGGATTAGGTTACAAACTTTTAGTTGTTCACACGGTCAGTAATATGGTGTGAGAGACTCTATGTAAAAACTTAAAGGATGTTTATAAATAGACTGGAAATTTAAAGTACTTTACAACACAAAAAACGTTGTAGATAATCTTATATAAAATAGACTAGAAATGTGATATTACTTTACAACATAGAAAATGCTGTACCAATTGAAGTTTTTCTTTGGCATTTTGTTTACATATTTTAGCTTAACAAAAATTCGGTGTGACATTAAATCTTGGTAGTTTTCTATTTTTGCCCTTACTTTTATTTTTTTGTATAAAAAATATTTAATGGAATTTGAACCTGCAATCTCTATGATTCGTTAAGTCATAGCCAGAGAATATCTTTTCTTATGACAAAGACTCTATTTTAAATAATGTGGCAATGTCATAGATATACATTAACTAATCATAAAGTAAAGTCATCATAACTTTCCTTAGAGGGGGTTTAACAAATCGTCTATTATCATTAGGTCATTTCCTCATTTATTAATTTTTTTTTCATTTCGTTTTTTATAGCCGTATGTATAAAAATAGATTGTTCATATACAATAGGTATAGTTTTCTATCCAGCATTTAAGTAAATGAAGCATGTTTAACTTCAAGTTTAGCTATAGTCATTTTAAAGACACCACTTTGATCTTATATATATATATTCAATGGACCTTTATAAGCTCATATATATACTGGAATATCATATATGAATACTAATGTAATTATATATATATATATATATATATTGGACAACGAAGGTCACAAAAGCGACCAAAACTACTAAAAAGAAGAGATACATGTTGTGCCCACTAGTACATAGGTCAGGCTCGGGGCACCAACGGGGCATGTTGGTCCGCGCACATAGTAACGAGTCAACCATTCTCAGCAATCTCCATCTTGGATCAAATCAATCCATTTTTGGATCCACATTCAACTAACACCGGTTCACTCGGCTCCACCTTGACCTATACCTTAGTCCACATTGGATCCATTCGGCTCCACTTTAACCTATATTGTTGACCTAGAATGTCTTAATCTTATTTTGATAATGACAAAAAGTTAATCATGTGTATTTTAAATGTATTTGGTTTACACCGATTTAACAAGGTGCATTGTTTTTCACGAAGTATCCCGAGAACTACAACCGAAACCTTATCAAGTTTATCACCATTCCGCGAGATGCTCTCTACTCTCACATGAACTCATGCAATTCATGAAGATCAAAGATCAAAGGAATATATGAAAAAGTTTCAAGGCAAATGATGTAAGTGAAGATCATATTGAAGAAATAAATCAAAGCATTCGAAGACTCCTTAATTCGATAATTGAGTGAGTGCTTATGATTTATGTTAAGTTTCTTTATTGATAAATAATTATAGCTCAAACATATTCATGCATCTTTTAAAGATTGATTCAAACAAGCTTGAAATTGAATTTTTTTGAAAAACATGATTTTACAAATAATGAGTTTCAAAATAAATTCATATTAATTTTAAATGATCATAATTTAAGATCTCATAAAAATAGGTATCTTAAAAACATATCTTTTAGGTTCATAAATCATTAGAATTATATTTGAAACTAAATTGCTAAATTGCAAAAATGTTTTTATTTTACATTTAAGATTCATTCAGTTTTTGCACAACTTTGATTTAACGGTCTGATGGAGGCCTTTCCGGACTCCGATCATTTTAAAATTTTTATAGTGGTTAGATAACATCTCTTAGCACTTCTGACTAAAATTTGAGCATGATCAAACGGTTTGATTATGAGATATTATCAAAACAATTTGAATTTCTAGTCAACAAAATTAGTTGTTAGAAAGTTTAAAAATGTATACCTTTGATCTAAAACCTTTCTTAATTACCCTAACGGCCATATACTTTTGGGAGCTATATATATTGGATTTTAGACATGTTATAATATACTTGAATCATTCTACAAACTCATTTTACATATATACAAAGTTATTCAAATATTCAATTCATTTCATTGATCATATTCTTTATATTTGAGCTTATTTATTGATCAATCTTGATAACTCTAATGTGAGCTTCATTTATAATCTTCAAATACACTTGAGAGTTATTGTTCATTGGTGTGAATCACCAAACTATCTTTATTCATCAATTGTGATAGGTTTATCTCATAGGATAGCAAGAAAGTTAATTCTTGTGTTAAGTGTGGTGAGTAGAATCATACTTGTAGAGTGTTGTGAGAAGAACAACACTTGTTGAGTGTAGTGAGAAAAATTACACTTGTAAAGGTTTGATTTTCACCCGTAAGAAAATCGGTTTTAGTGAAATTTCTCGGGGGCACTGTCCGGGCGCGGACGTATGGTCTAAACAACCGAATCGCGAGAACAAAATATCCTAGTCTTACTCGGTTCAATCTCTCTAGCTCAATCTCTTTATTTACTTGCATTTATATTTATTGCTTGTTCTTGAGATTGATTACTTTGTATATTTTCTTGATATTCATTGAGTTAAAGTTTTATTCTTAAAACTTTTTAATTCCGCAATAAGTTTCAAAAACCCTATTGAATCCACATTGGATCCACTTTTGAACTGTATCCATGTAAATCATCACTCAACAATGTCTGTAAGATCGTCCACCTTTGGTCAATGCACATCTCGAGGTAGTACCCCGGGTGTACGCCTCACTTATATACTTATGTTGAGTTCTACAATTTTTTCATGTGGGATCAATGGTTTGAACCAACAATTCTTAACAATCTCCACCTTGGATCAAACTAGTCCACATTTAGATCCACCTTGGACTAACACCAGTCCACCTGGTTCCACCTTAAGTCCACCTTTGAACTATCCATATAAATCATTACTAAAAAATGTTTACAAGTCTCGAGGTAGTATGCGTTCACCTGTAGTCAATGCATATCTCGAGAGAGTATGCGTCCACCTTTGGTCAATGCACATCTTGAGGTAATACCCCGAGTGTACGTAGGCAATAGCAATTCCACCCCCGACTTCACCCAGTCTAACTCCACCATAGGCTCTACCATCGAGTTATGATACCAATTGTTGTACCCACGGACACATGGGTCGGATTCGAGGCACCAATCGGACATAATAGTGATATTGTCCCTAATTTAAACACCTTTGGGCCCAAGTATGGAGTTTTAATTTAAAAGACCTCGTTACTATGTGATGACTTTTCCTCACTTATATACCCATGTTAAGTTTTATAATTTTTTCATGTGAGATCAACGGTTTGAGCCAACCATTTTCAACAATACAATCAAAAGGAGGTGAATTTTTCAGGGCATCTTAACTACTCTAAGTGCTAAAAAATTCTTCCCATTAGGATCCAAACAAAAAGCTACGATCTAGAAGAAGATAATTCTCTAATATCCTCTATTAAAGCTGATATCTCCCAGGTTATTATCTTATTGCCCAGCATAAAAGAAAAAAAAATTAAAACACATATAAAGATCCATTAGTAGCCCAGCCCAGCCCAGCCCAGCCATCCCATTCAATACTATTATGAGATGGGTGATTTCATTTATATCTACGATTTCTTCCGGTTAATTCACTTTTAATCGATGGAATTTTTGTACAAACTTTCTCAATATTGCTTTTTTAAAAATTGATAAGTCTATCCACCAATTAAAATTAATTTATGTTGTATTTTTTAGTTTTAATTTAGATTCCTAAAATCAAAATTTACTTCTGCATTAATTTATTTCCTATTTTCCTTTAAGATTTTTTAAAATCTTTTATTAAAAAGACTAAATTAACTTATTAGTAGTTGATCGATGAAAATATAAACCCTAAAATCATATTAGTTTAAGCGTACAATAATGAGAGGTCTTTTGCCAACGAGAAAATCGAACAATATTTTTGCAAAATGAATAAAATTCCATAATATAATGGATTAATGCGGCATTGGAAAGCTGAGAAAAAAACTATTCATTAGTGTTGAGCATAGTTTATTTCCATCAAAATCCTCTAATAGAGCAAAGACTGAACCTTTAATAGTGTGTTCCATGTAATTTTGTTTTCTTTATGAGTTTATACTTGAAATTATATTCTTATTTGAAGTCTGGTAACAAAACCTAATTTTGGATGCAACATTAAAACTTCAATAGAACCTAACTTAATATCTAATGTTTGATCTAAAACTAATATGTTGTCTTCAAAAGATCTGTATATTACAAAAAAAATGCCTGGTAAAAAAACTTAATTTCAGTTACAACATTACAAACCCTAGCAAAACCTAACTTAATATATAATGTCAAATCCAAAACTACTATGTTATCTTGGTAAAATTTGTATAATAAGAAAATTGAATGCTAGGAAAACTTAATTTCAGTTACAACATTACAAACTTCATCAGAGTTAGAAGATGAAGTCTCGTCGAAAAAGGTTCATGCTGAAAATTGTTGGGCAGAAATGGAAAGGTAAAAGATGAAGTGACGGAGAACGTTGTTTACTTTTTTGCTTTTCACTTTTACTAACCTTAATTTTGCTTTAACTTTTTAGAATGCAATATTTTTATTTACTTAATTCAAGTGGATGTACTTATTAATTTATTGGATATTTTAATATTTAATTATTGATAAAATAATATTTATAAAAATTAAATCAATAATTATTTTTGTAAGTCTATCCATGCTTGCGGATTAATTTAAGAGGCAACATGGATTAACTTAATAACGTGGATTAACCACAAGAAATCGCGAATTAATTTTAAATCTATATAGAGTCTAATAGATTTTAATAAATCCATACAGAGTTTGGGCAAGACTCTTTAATACTTTTATAGATTTTAATAAAGAGAAAATGGGTTTTAAGTACTTCCTCATTATATTCAAATTAAGGACACCTTATTATTTCAAACTAGATAAATGACTTTCTCCACAATTTGTTTTAGTCACAAGGAAAATTTTCAAATTTTTGTTCAAGAAAAGGATACACCATTTTTTTAAATGGTCAATTATATCATTACTACAATCTTTTATTTCTTTATTATCATTGGTGGTTTTTAAGTCACACCAACTACTTCCGCCACTACCGCCCACCGGAGTTCCGGCGGCCACTCCGGTTTTCGACTACCATTGTCATACCTCCAACAAGGTTATGGGAGTTCGGCGAGAATTTTTATATAGTGCAAAAATAAATTTTCACTCAAATTTACATCTTTAATTATTTGCGGATTATGTGCAAAAATAAATTTATACCAAAATTTATATCTTAATTTGTCTACAAATTTGATGAAGAAGATATTTGCACTAAAATTTATAACATTAGTTGTTTGCGAATATAGTGCAAAAACACTTTTGCACAAAAAATATATTATGAGCTGCTTAAGGATTTAGTTCAAAAACATATTTGCACTAAAACATGTATCATTTGTTGCTTGCTAATTTAGTGAAAAAATGGATTTGTACTAAAATATATGTCATTAGTTGATTGCGGATTTAATGCAAAAACGGATTTGAACTAAAAATATATCATGTATTGCTTGAGAATTTAGTGCAAAAACAGATTTGCACTAAAATATGTATCACTTGTTAGTTGCGGATTTAGTGCAAAAACGGATTTGCACTAAAATATGTATCACTAGTTGATTGGGGATTTAGTGCAAAAACATGTTTGCATTAAAAATATAACATGGGTTGCTTGAGAATTTAATGCAAAAACATATTTGCACTAAAACATGTATTATTTGTAACATGCGAATTTAGTGCAAAAATAGATTTGTACTAAAATATATATCATTAGTTGTTTGCGAATTTAGTAACAAATTTACGGTACTTACGCCTGATGACACTCCGGTCGGTTATAGTTGCCAGAGCTCCCGGGGGGGGGGGGGGGTATGATAGTGGTAGTGGTGGTGACTAATTTATTTTTAAGATGAAGGGTATTTTAGGTAAAGAAAAAAGAAAAGAAATAGATGAAGGGTATTTTAGGTAAAGAAAAATGGGTATCTTTATTTTAGAATGAAAATATAAGGTGTTCTTCCTTCGAATATAATTATAGAGGAAACCCTTTAAACCCATTGCCTCTTTAATAAATTAATTGATTCTTCTAATTACAATAAAAGAAATGAAAGGAAAAATAATAAAAGAATTTTGATTACGACTTTAAAGTAATAGTGAATTATAAACTTACCTCATCTGGTTCGTATCAAGATTTAAAATCCTAATTAAATAGTATAAGATTTTAAAAGACCTTCTAAAATCACAATTGAATACACATAAATTCTAGAAATTAGGTAGAAGGGCTTATTACACATTGATTTTTACCAAAAATCCAATGAATAATATTTTTTTGATGAAGGGCCTATTTTTAATTGGTAATTAGTGTAAGAGGCCTATTTTGTTTTATATTTTAAATGAATGTATTTGAATAAATTTAAATATCATTTAATTAATAAAAACATGTTGTGTATTACCTAAATTACCCTTCTTTATGAAATTTGCACAAAAAATATGGACTGCAAAGTTCATATTGCAGTAAAATATAGACTGCAATATAAACTTTGCACTAAAAATATGGACTGCAAAGTTAACATTGCAGTAAAATATGGACTGCAATATGAACTTTGCACAAAAATATCGACTGCAAAGTTCATATTGCAATGAAATATGGACTGCAAAGTTCATATTGCAGTCCATATTTTAATGCATATTGGTATTTTTTAGTTTATTTTAAGGGTTGGGATGTCATTTTACAATGAAAAAAAAAGACACATGTTATATTATTAATAAAATAAAAAATAGGCCCTTTATTTAGAAAAAAATTATTCCTTGGCTTTAGTGTGAAAATCTTTCTCTAATAAGACATTTTTTTTAATTGCCCCACATAAATTTTACGAATATAATTTTTTTTTACAAATTCTAAATTAAATACACCCCCTAAAATCACCCTTATGAGTTATGAGATGACTCCTGTGCCAAACTTCCCAAATGTTCTAAATTAAAGGAAACTATTTAATTTTACGCACACCTTTGGAAGTAAATTAATTTCAAATTGAGAAAATGGAGTGAAAATCTTTATCTAATAATATCTTCATCAAAATCTTTTAATTTAGATTGCATTGATATTTTAATTGATTCCATTGATATTTGACATATATGCTCATATCAATAATTTAGATTGTTTCATAATTTGCTAGTTATATTCCTTGCATTATTTTTTTTCCTTGTTTGCATTTTGTTTATCTTTGTTGGATTAATGGGGCAACATAAATTTCTCTACAAAATTAATCAAATTTCTCAAATTTTTAATGTTTTTAATATTTAGTCAAAAAGAAATAATAAAGTTTAATAAAAGAAGTAAAAATAAAGTGCAAGGAAAAATTGATTCATATTCCCAAATTTCTCAATCGTACTAGAAAAGAAATTTCTTAAGATTACCTTCTTCTACACATGGAGTCCCATATATAGAATGCGGTTATAAAAAGGGATTCATTCTCTTTAACAAAAAGAAGAGATGATCATTTGGAGGGCCGGATAATTGGATGAATTTTGTCATAAGATTTTATAGAGATGATCTATATTATGAGTAGATCACATCCACCAAATTTTATAAAAAAATTCAAACTAGAAGTTGGTGACATGATCATCACAAATTTAAATGGCCGGAAATGTACATACATATCAATTTTTTAAAACACTAACTTCTAGGTTGAATTTTTTTATGAATTTTTGTGGAGGTGATCTATTGATTACATACAAAATCTTATGAAAAAAATTCATCCAATTAACCCTCTAAATAGTTATCCCTTCTTTTTGTTAAAGTGGCAAAATCACTCTTAAAACTATATATATATTTAATAACACTAATTAAGTATCAAATACATATTCTTTTCTACACATATAAATCTGGGGTTTCTTTCCGGCTTCAGGTAATCCTCTTTCCTCCGTTAATTATCTCAACACTTCAAATTAAAAGTTCAAAAATGTCCCATTTTAGAGTCTTTTTTTTTCCGGCTTAAGGTGTTCGTTTGTTTAGAATTTTTCTCGTTTTCATGCATTAACAAATTAGTAAATTCAATTGTAGAGTCTCTCAATAAAATTTTAAGATTAAAATTTAACTAGGATGCGATTGAGAGCTGTTTTGTGCAGGTAAAGATCCTATACACACGTTCATTAGATTAATTAAAGCCCTCACGGCCCATTTGATAACAACATGAAAAAAGAAAATAAAACAATTAATTTTTGTGAAAAATAAGTTGAGACATGTGTTGAGATTAGAAGCGGATCCAGGATTTTTTCGAGGAGTGAGCTAATAGTAATAGACAAAAAAATCATAAAAAAATATCGAAAGTATAACCATATAGTGAAAAAAAATTAATAGTATAATTTAAATATTTGAATTCATATATAATGAAAAATATTTAACAAAGCCGAGCTTGACGAGTTTTTAATGATTTGAATTCATCTATTACTAGAACAACTCTAGCTAATATATGTTTGAGTTGGGGTAAGGGGTGGATTAAAACTTAACAAATGGGTGGGTTAAAACTTAGTAAATGGTGGGTTTAAACTAATTTTTTTTATTTTTTTTACAAGTGCTAGTAGGTTTTTCAAATTTTTTCCATGTAGTGAAGCTCACTTTGTCTCCCCTAGGTCTGCCCCTGGTTGAGATGTTCTTACTTTATGGCCTTTTTTCCATATAAAATTTTTCTTTGGTGATTGAGGAAGAAAAAATATCTACAAAAAATAATAAAAGATGTATAACATTTACTCATAAAAATGAGCATAAAATGGAGAGTTATTTCTTCAAATATCTCAACTTATTTTTCAACTTTTTACACAAATTAAGTGTATTTTTTTTATATTGTTATTAAACAAAGTCTAAGAGCATCTCCAACAGTAGTGTATATTTAGGTTTTGTGTAAAATGTACAAAACTTGTAAAAATTTTGATCTCCAGCAGTCTTTTAAATTTAGCTTTTGTGTAAAATGAATGTGTAAAATATACCCCAAGTTTACATTGCCACGTCAGCCTTTTATTTTCTCAATTATTTTACAATACTTTAAAATGTAATAACTTTTAATATAAATTATATAATTTAATAAAAAATATATATCTAAATTCTATTCATCAAGACCAACAAATCAAGATCCATTGTTGTTATAATATTATGTATACCTAAATTCAAGAAAAAATAATAAAAAATTGCATAAAATGATATCTAATATTCATAATTATCTTATTGGTTCATTCAAAATTTACACAAAAGTTTAAAAATATACCAATGGAGCATATTTTTTTTACACTTCAAGTTTTGTGTAAAAGTTTCTTGACACATAAGATTTACACAAAAATATTTACACAACGGTTGTAGATGCTCTAACATTGTATATATGCCCGAGTCCTTCAATTCCTTCGTGTTAAATTTTGAGATCGAAGTCGTCAATCGTCATCACCGGGTCCTTGAATTTCGACTCTTAGTCCCTGTTTGGTGGGTGTTAATTTTTTTAAATTTTAAAAATTTAACTTAAAATCAATTTTACTTTTACACTTTTCAAAATTTATTTCACTTTACTTTCTCTCACTAATTTTTTTTAAAACACCATAACTTTAAATCCAAAAATCAAATTTAGATAAAAAATATATATTTGAAATCTGCTCGCCGAGATCTATAAAATAAGATCTATTATAAATATTTTTTAAAATTTTTTTTATAAAATTTTTTAGTTGGTTGAAAAAAACTCAAACAAAAATCAAATTCACTTTTCAACATACTTCCAAATACTACCAAACACCAAATTTTAAAAACTCAACTCAAAACATCAATCAAACGTCACCTTACTATTTGAGAGTAACTGATTCCTGATGGGTAGAACATACCATGGCAGAATTAGCGTAACTAGGATCTAAGTAATGTAAAGGAGAAAAGTACGTAATTCTATCCTTTCATTATCAAGGATTCAAACTTGAATCTCATTGTGACAATAAAAATAAAATTAAAAATAATCAACTAAACTCTTGAATCTGATCGATTATGCTAAAATATAAAGAGATTTTTACAAATAAAATGTCGTAAAGGCGAAAGAGAGGAAAATGGAAGTACGACAAGTAAAAAGAAGTCAAAGTGCCTCCTAGTGTTATAGTTGTAAAAGTCTCTTATTTTTAAATTACGAAGTCAGGAGAAAAGTAAATTCCAGTTTTTCAAAAGATATTCAATCCATCTTAATTTGATAGTTAATACCTTCTCGTTTCACATTCTGCAATAGTTAGATTAATTTTTAGAATGTAATAATAAATTTATTAAATCTTAAAATTAGAATAAATTATAATTATGACCATTGAATATGTTAAAATTGATATTAAGAATTTCTAAAATTAAAGCTGGATGTAAATTTGAGAAAGATAAAAATATAAATCAATATGAGCACCCAAAAGATCCTCAATTATGTGATTCTGTTGTCGTAATTTTTTATGTTGGTAAAGAAGTATACCGAAATCCCAAATAGTGTTCTTTTAGTCTTAATTAACATTATTTTGTTAAGGTAATTGGCCATTTACTTCTTGAAGTGTGCATGTTTTTTTCCTCGGATTCTATTTGTTTTATTTTGGTATTCTGTTTGAGTCACGTCTTAATGTCTCACTTCCATTCAAAATTAAATCTAGTTTCTTTCAAAATGATTAAATTGAGACTGTTAATTTGAAATTCGGAAGTGATATATATATCAACATGAGCACCCAAAAAATCCTGAATGATCTGATTCTGTAGGTTTAATTTTGAATCTAGATAAAGAACTATATGGAAAACCAAGTTACATGCAATAGAACTAAAAGCATATGACATTCTTCATGGAACAAAAACTTATTGGAAAGTGGTTTTTAAAATTACATGAAAAAATTATGCTGAACTAATTGGTACCATATGAAATTTATTCCATGATTTTTTTTTTCTTTTCCAATAATATGCTACTAAATATGAAAGAAAAATAAACCTTTGAGCACCTTAAAAAACAAATTTTCTTTAAAAAATAAAAAAAGGTTATTAGAATAATAATAGCACAATTAAGTTCAATTTTTAGTAATGCATTAATTTATCTTTTAAGATTTAATTTAACAAGAAGAGTTTGGTCATGGGCAATATGGTAGTAAACAATGATTAACCGTTTACTGTTCTGATTCAAAGGTAATTTTACCATTTTATCAAACTAAAACTTATAAATAAACTATAAAAAATTAATCAAACAAACACATTCAGATTTAAGAGGTGTAAAACTAACGAGCCCTACAAAAACTAATAAATTCTTTAATTTGAGACTCATGGGAAAAAGAGTACTAAAGATTGATGCCATGGAGAAAATTAAAATGTCAATTGGTTCTAATTAATATTTATATGATAACATTGACCAACATATACGTCTTTATATATTTAACACCCTTCTCACTCTCGTATAGAAAAAAACTATATCCACATACCCAACATATATATATATATATATATATATATATATATGTGCGCACGTGATCTTCCATGCATGGAAATATACAACATTTATAACTATATCACTAGTGGTGTAGTAAAAAAATATTAATTAACGAGGTCGTTCAATAATGCATCACCAATTGCATGTTAATTATTGTGACTAAATTATATATAAAAAATTCAAGAATTAGTAATGCTAGTCAACCGAAACAATCACAACCCAATAACAAGTCTAGATGCATCTTTATCACACAATTTTTGTGTGTATTTTGAACTTCTCATGAAAAATATGATTGCACTACATACAATTTTTTTTTTCTTGTTTTGCCTTTCTTATTATTTGACCCTACTATTAATTATTTTTTTTAAATGTAAGTGGCGTCAATTATTCATACCAATCCAATCCAAATATATTCAAAATATACCATGTTCATATGTCTATTTGAATCTTAAGTGTAAGGGTAGCCACGCCCATTACCTACGTATATATTTCAACCATTGTCCGCGCCACCAGACCTTTCCCTAACAGAAAGCTCTTGAACAAAGTGGCCTTGATGAAAAATTTTAAAAGTCAACATTTTTCGTGCATCCAAGTATATATGCACATAATTAATATAAGCATAGAAAACAAGTAAAGTAAATAAACATTCACTAAAAAGTAAGCATCGATTTTAATAAAATAAAGCTAGAGAATATACATATTCCGAGACCATTTGTAATATAATACTTCTTTCAATCCAACCAACATATTAAAGACTATATATAAAATCTAACTTGCGGAATTGAACCATCGTTGAGTTTTTGGAGCATGTAAATATGTAATAACTGTTGTGCTCGCTAGCACACGGGACGGGCTCGGGGCATCAACTGGACCTGCCGGTCCACATACATAATAACGATATTTTTTCCAACTTAAACACCTTTGAGCCATAGGTGTGGGGTTTTCACTTAAAAGACCCCGTTATTATGTGGAGACTCTCTCCATTTATATACCCATGTTAAGTTATACAATTTTTTCATATAGGATCAATGGTTTGAGTCAATCATTCTTAACAATCTCCACCTTGGATTAAACGAGTCCACCTTGGTTCTATCTTGGACTAACACCGGTCCACCTGGACTTATATCATAGTCCACCTTAAATCCACTTTTGAACTGTCCATGTAGATTACCACTCAACAATGTCCGCAAGATTGTCCACCTTTGGTCAATGCACATCTCAAGGTACACCATATTTCACCTTACTCGAGGAACCTGTACAATCACATTGACAGCACCTCAGGTGTACGTAGGCTGTAGTGACTCCACGACTCCACCCTTGGTTTCTCTGAATCTAACTCTACCATAGGCTCTATCAAGTCCAGCTATCGAGACGCTTTTTGTAGCGACTTATCACCTTAAACTCTATTGAGTTCTTCCTGACTTCACCGAGTCTAGCTACTAGTACTGCTTCATAAGTACGTGGATTCACCATCGGTTTCTGATACCAATTGTTGTGCCCGCCAGCACACGGTTGGGCCCGGGGCTACAATCGGGCCTGCCGGTCCACACACATAGTAACAATATTGTCCCCAACTTAAACATCTTTAGGCCACAGGTGTGGGGATTTTAACTTAAAAGTCATCGTTAATATGTGGAGACTCTCCCCCACTTATATAACCATGCTGAGTTATATAATTTTTTCATGTAGGATCAATGGTTTGAGCCAATCATTCTCAACAATCTCCACCTTTGATCAAACCAGTCCACCTTGGACTAACATCGGTCCACCTAGAGCCACCTAGACCTATACCATAGTCCACCTTGAATCCACATTTGAACTGTCCATATAGATCACCACTCAACAATGTCCGCAAGATCGTCCACATTTGGTCAATGCAAATCTCGAGGTACATCACTGAGTTCTTCTTGACTTTACCGAGTCCAGCTACCGGTACTACTTCACAAGTATGTCGATTCACCATCGACCTCTTATACCAATTGTTGTGCCTGCCGGCACACGAGTCAGGCTCGGGGCACCAACCGAGCCGCCGGTCCACACCCATAGTAATAATATTGTCCCCAACTTAAACATCTTTGGGCCCAAAGTGTGGGGTTTTAACTTAAAATGCCTCATTACTATGTGGAGACTCTCTCCATTTATATACCCATGTTGAGTTATTCAATTTTTTCATGTGGGATTAATGGTTTTAACCAACCATTCTCAATAATCATTGCCAATGCATGTACGTAGAAAGAACCATGCAAACCCTAGTCAAAGGTGGAGCCATTTACCCCACGCCCCCACAGAAAGAGATGAGTTGTTGTTCCAAATAGGAGCACCATAATTTGTTGTGAAGAATTAGGAGTTAAAGGCACTTGATGGTGGACGCTAAACCAAAACAATCAATAGCAAGTGCATGAATACTAAAATTAAAGATAAAAAATATGCATATACATTCACGAAAAATTGCGAGCTAGGGTTCAAAAGCTGATGTGAAAATTTGAGGGGAAGCAAAATAAATTAGCGAAGACAACAGTAAGTAGAAGTTTGATATTGATTATATAGTCCTAGAATATGTTGGTTCATTTTAAATTCAAGGAACAAGTTTATATTTTCTTGTAGACTACCCAATCGACGTCATGTTATTTCCAAAGCAACACAATCAACTACTAATTTCAGAATTGATTCAGATCTTAGTTCAAATTCGTTCTACTTTTAACATTGAGTTCGGGAGTTAAAAGGAGAAAAGACGACCATATATACTAAAAGAAAAATGGCCTTTATGACAGGTGAAAAGCCATAACAAAAATGCATTTGTGACAGTTTTGCAACAGTTTTCTAAGCGTTACACGTTAGATGGGTCTAAAAAATTCGGTGATGGCAAAATTTTGTCATAAATAGTTTTTTTGTGACGAGTTTGTGACGGTTTTGTTGGTGTTACAAAAAACTTGCCATTTTTGCCAATATATTATCACAGTCTATTTATGACGGCTTGAAGCGCTACTTATAATATTATTTTGGTAATAATTGCCATCACAAATACGTAACTTTGCCTATCACAAATAATATATTTATGACAGCTTGTTTTCGTTACAAACAAACATGTACCATATTTGTGACGGCTTATATTAGTCCCATGTCACAAAAAGTGTTATGCCTCATTTTTGACAGCTTATATTAGTCCCGTCACAAAAAGTGTTGATCATCGTCACAACAATGCTAATAGGAGAGTTGAGAAGATAAAGATAGAGTATTATATTATTATCTTTCTTTTGAATAAGATTGAGATTAGGATTAGGATGTTAAATATTATATATATAATTTTGTGGCCCACATGACAATTTTAACATTAATTGCACTTCATAATAATTTAAGACTCTTTAAAGGGCTTTATAATAATTTTAAAATAGTTCTTGAATTGGTTTAGAGGTTTTGAGCGGTTAATTACGGTTTCTTTGATGGGTAAAAAACGAATTTAATTGCCCTTTCAAAATTGGGGGCTCTCCCTACTCTATATATAGGTCGTTTTTATTCCCATCAGTGTAGCGACTCATAACTAGATACTTATACATATCAAGATGAACATATAAATTTCTTGATACCTTATAAGTAGGGTTAAGGGAGAGAAATACCAATTCATCAATTAAGGGTCATTGAAGAATAAATTCTAATGGATCAAGGTATGCTTTCGTTCAATTATTTATGATTTGAGTATGATATACAATAATTCTTGATTGATCTTTTAGGAATTGTTAAATTCCATTATTGTTAACATATTCGAATCGTTGTATATCTTCAATGAAATCGTAATTGAATGATTATTTTATTCTTAAATATATATATATATATATGGCTAATTTTTCATGCGGATTACTGTTCACGGACCATCTATACGGATTAGTTCGTTTGGCACGCTTCTCGATGGAACTTTTTGATGAAATTTGGTGAGAATGTTCTTCATCGTGTATAGAACATCGCTACCAAATTTCATCAAAACATTCAACCGGGAAGTGGGTTAATTACATGATTGAAAAATATTGGTCGAGAAATAAAGATATAAAATCCAATATTTTTCAATCTGTAATTAACACACTTCCCGGTCGAATTTTTTAATAAAATTTGGTGGAGATGTTCTACACACAATGAAGAACATCCCCACCAAATTTCATCAAAAAATTTCATCGGGAAGCATTCCAAATGAGCAAATCCGTATGGGTGGTTCATGAATAGTAATCCGTACCAGAAATGCTTGATGGGTCAAGTTGTGCAGACTGATTTTCGGGATTGTATTAATGAATATAGAATTCATGATGTAAATATTAATGTCGAGCAAATTTTTCCGCCGGACCATTTCCACCATGTTTGTTCATGCATCATTCTTATAAAAGTATGTTAGAGCATCTATGGGCTTAAATTTATTAAATTATTATAATAATAAATATGTTGATTTCCTTATATGTATGGTAATAATTTAATGAGTGAATACAAATGGCTTAGTTTTATCCATACTAACATGATGTCATGAATTCATTTTTTTTTTGCATATAAATTAGATTGTGATTTATTATGTGCCCATGTTTTATTGATGTGTGTATATGAAGGATTGTTCCCATTGCCGAAATAAATTTGGAAATTACTTAATTATTATTTTTGAACCAAGCGTACGTATACTTTGCAATTCATACAATGATGATCATAATGATAATAGTGTTAGTTTGGTTTAATTCATGCATTATTTTAATTAATAAATACACATTGTTAGTTTGTACATACATGACTATATATACATATTATTTGAAACTGCAACTGTATTAAAGTTACATGCATGCTTAACTGTGTAAGACTCAATAGTTTTTTTGTTTTTTGTTTTTTTTATTGATATATGTGTATATGTATATTATGTGACGTATTAAGGTATTAAAACTTGCATGCTCTTGATTGTATTCTATATATATGTAACACTGTCTCAAACAAAAAAATAAATTAAAAATTTAATAATGTTTGGTAGTCAGCAAAATGACCCAACAATAAAGTGATTATTTGTGTATACTATTTTGTTGAGACAATGATAATATCAATTGTAATTTCTTAATTTTTGAAACAATAGACCCAAAGGTATATTATTATTAAGTAATTAAGAAATTTAAATAAGAAGGTTTGAATATAATTTTTAATTGGGTTGGCATTGGATTCCCAAAGATGACATACCGACTTAATTAAAAATATAAAAGGAACTAGCCTTATTGAAATAAGAGAACACTTAAACAAATTGTGATTTATGTCCAAAGACAAAATCGTAATTGTATTTGTTCGTCTTATATTGGTCGAGAAAGACTGTCGAAAACATAAGGCATGGTTCGAAAAGAAATGCAAGCATTTAGCTTTTGTATGTTTCAAATCAAATCTTACTGAAATTCCTTCTAACACTTGATGGGTTGATTATGGTGCTACCACTCATGTTTCAAATATAATGCAAGGATTCTTTATGACCTAATCCATCATAAGGCTAAGTGAGCATTATGTTTACATGGAAAATCGGGTCAAGGTTCCGGTTGAAACTATTAAAACTTATCGTTTATGTCTAAACACAGGCTATCATTTAGATTTACCACATACTTTTTATCTGCTTTCAGTTTTTAGGAATTTGCTTTCTTTGTCAAGACTTGATTATGACGGATTTTCTTTTAAGTTTGGTAATAAATGTTTTAGTTTGTTTCAAAATACACGTTTTATTGGTTCTGGCGTGTTATGTGATGGATTATACAAACTAAAACTTAATAATTCATTTGCCGAAACTTTATTAACTTTGCATTCGAATTTTGGAAAAAAGCATGGCTTAATTAATGAGAATTCCTCCTTTTTCGTGGAACAAAAGATTATCTCCAAAGAAAGATTAAAGAGATTAATAAAATATAGAATTTTGCCAAATCTAGATTTTATTGATCTCAGAGTGTGTATAGATTGTATTAAAGGATAACAAACTAAACACACTAAGAAATGTGCTACAAGAAGTTCTGAGCTTCTTGAAGTTATCCACACGGAATATTTATGGGCCTTTTCCCCACTTTATGTTTCGGTGGACAAAAATATTTTATCACCTTTATAAATGACTTTTCACGTTATAGTTTATCTATTTATTAAGTGAAAAATCTCAAGCAGCGGACACTCTTAAAGTGTATATTATTAAGGTAAAAAGACAATTAGACAGAAAAGTGAAAGTTATAAGATCTGATAAAAGTGGTGAACATTATAAAAATATGATGAATCCGGTCAATGTCCAGGACCTTTTGCTAAATTTCTAGAAAAGCATGGCATTTGTGCATAATACACTATGCCAAGAACGCCATAGCAGAATGGTGTTGCTGAAAGGCGAAATTGTACCTTAATTGAAATGGTTAGGAGTATGTTAAGTAATTCCATAGTAATTGAATCTTTATAGAATGAAGCTCTAAAAACTGCCATGTATTTATTAAATCGAGTACCTAGTAAGGCAGTTCCAAAAACTCCTTTTGAGTTATGGACTGGAAGGAAACCTATTTTAAGGCATCTTCACATTTGGAGATGTCTAGCGGAAGTTAGGATTTATAATCAACATGAAAAGAAATTGGATTTTAGAACTATAAGTGGTTACTTCATTGGTTACCCTGAAAAATCCAAGGCGTATAAGTTTTACTGTCCTAATCATAGTACGAGAAATGTTGAAACCGGCAACGCCAGATTCATTGAAAATTGTGACATTAATGGGAGTGTTGAAACCCGAAAAGTTATTTTTGAAGAAAATATGATAAATGTCCCTTTACTTTTATCTTCTAAATAAGTTGTTGTTCCTGTTGTTATTAATGAAACTAATAATAACGAACAACAACAAGATCTTCAACCACTCCATAACGAAATTGTTGCTAATGAACCGATAGTAGAAGAGCCACAAGAAATACCTTTACGAAGATCTTGTAGAGAAAAAAAATATGATATTTCAATTGATTATATGGTTAATCTACAAGAATTTAACTTTGATGTAGGGACAAGTAAGGATCCGGTTTCATACACAAAAGCCATATAATGTAATAATTCTAATAAGTGGATTGATGCTATGAATGAAGAGTTGAAATCAATGGACTAAAATGGAATTTAGGATATCATTGAATTGCCTAAAAGATGTAAGAAAACTAGTTATAAATGGGTCTTTAAGACCAAACGCGATAGTAAAGGCAATGTTGAACGATATAAAGCCCGACTAGTGGCCAAAAGTTTTACTCAAAAAGAAGGCATTTATTATAAAGAGACCTTTTCACCTGTATCAAAAAAGGACTCATTTAGAATTATTATGGAATTGGTGGCTCACTTTGATTTAGAGTTACAACAAATGGATGTGAAAACTGTTTTTCTTAATGAAAATTTAGAGGAGGATGTTTATATGGACCAACCTGAAGGATTCTCTATAAAGAGAAAGGAACATATGGTTTGCAAGCTTAAGGAATCAATATATAGTCTTAAACAAGCTTCTCGACAATGGTATATTAAGTTTAATGATTGTTTCTTTCGGATTTAAGGAAAACACGATTAACCATTATGTATATCTGAAATCTAGTGGGAACAAGTTTATATTTTTGATTCTGTATGTTGATGACGTTTTACTTACTAGTAGTGATCTGGGCTTATTGCACGAAACCAAGAAGTTTCTTTTTAAGAACTTTAAAATGAAAGATATGGGTGAGGCAGCCTATGCGATACGAATTAAAATAACTCTGGATTGTCAACGAAGGATCTTAGGTTTGTTTTAAAAGGCTTATATCAAAAGGGTTCTTGAGAGATTTAGTATAGAGAATTGTTCAGCAAGTGATGTTAATGTTCAGAAAAGTGATAAATTTAGCCTTATGCAACGTCCAAAGAATGATTGGGAACGAAATAAAATTGAAGGAATTCATTATGCATTGACTGTTGGAAGTCTTATGTATGCCCAAACTTGTACTAGACCAGACATTAGTTTTGTAATTGGTGATTTGGGTAGATATTAAAGTAATTCTGGTTTTGAGCATTAAAAGCCTGCAAAGAAAGTGGTCATAAAGTACTTGCAAGGAACAAAGGACTACATGCTTACCTTTAAAAGGTTTGATAGTATAAAGGTGATAGGATATTCAGACTTAGATTGTACAGGATGTCCTGATAGTAGAAAATCGACTTTTGTTTATGTTTTTCTATTAGCTGAAGGTGTAATTTCATGGAAAAGTGCAAATGAGTCTATTATTGCATCATCTACAATTAAGGATGAATTTGTGGCTTTCTTTGAGGCCACAATTCATGGTTTATGGCTGCAGAATTTTATCTCACGACTTGGAATTATTGACTCTATCGCCAAGCTGCTGAAAATTTATTGTGATAACGCTGTAATTATCTTGCTGTTAAGGAAGAAGTTCAGAAACATATATTATTTATAGAACATATAAGTATGCAACTCATGATTGCAGATCCATTAACTAAGGAATTGCCATCTAAGACATTTAAGGATCATGTTGCTAGTATGGGTCTAGGATATATCCCATAAATTATGTATGAATCTTTTATAAAGTGTTCCTATAAGATATTTTGAGATCTCATTATTAGATATTTCTGTTTTCATTTCCTGTTTTCCAATAAATATATACATTAAGTGTTATGAATAATTGATAGCAGAAAGTCTTTATAATTAAAAGACATTATTGTTGACCCTTTATAGGCAATAAAAATTGGCCTACATACTTTGCTTACGAACTATATTAACATATTGCTAATGTTGTAGTATATGGGAGGAAATTAATGTGTCGTATTATTGACATATCACCGCCAGGACTTCATATTAGTAAGTTGTTAAATATAGTATTATGAAGTCGACCAAATAAAAGAAAATGAATTAAAGAATTATATGAATTGTGATCACGTAAGTATCCACCCCTTGAGTATTATGAAGCTTATTAAATAAACATTATTTTCTTATATCTAAATCATGTCATATGAGCCAAGTGGAAGAATGTTAAATATTATATATATAGTTTTGTGGCCCATATGACAATTTTAACATTAATTGCACTTTATAATAATTTAAGACTCTTTAAAGGGCTAGATAATAATTATGAAATAGTTCTTATTTTGGGTTTGGAGGTTTTGAGCGGTTAATTACGGTTTCTTTGATGGGTAAGAAACGAACTTAACTACTCTTTTAAAATTGGGGCCTCTACCTACCCTATATATACGTGGCTTCTATTCCCATCAATATAGCGACTCATAACTAAATACTTATACATATCAAGATGAACACATAAATTTCTTGATACCTTATGAGTATGGTTAAGGAAAGAAATACCAATTCATCAATTAAGCGTTTAAGCATTGAAGAATAAATTCTAATGGATCAAGATATGCTTCCATTCAATTATTTATGATTTGAATATGTTATACAATGATTCTTGATTGATCTTTTAGGGATCGTTAAATTCCATTATTGATAACGTACGATCTCAGAAGAGAAGAGGAAGTTGTTTTCTTTCATCCTTTGTGTGGAACATGCAAATTAATTATAAGAAAAGAAGAGAAATAGTTATAAGACTGAAAATCTATCCACGTAATATTTCACTATTTTAAAAAATAAGATCGTCAATGACTAATAAACCTTCCTTAAACTAATTAAACTATCTCTTTCTAAAAGACTGTACGTTGAGGTTTTATTAAAACTTTATTTTTCTTCTCTCCCTCGATCTCCAATTTATTCTGTCATCAAACTCAGTAAGAAATAATACGCTTCATCAAGTTATCAAAATTAACTTATTCCTCTCTTAATTATCGATCAAGATCCCTAACCACGACCTTGTTTAAGAAAAAGATTAAAATGCAGCCAATTAATCACGGTGAGAAAATGGAGAGTAGTTGTGAAAAATTGCAACAATATGCTCGATCAATTCAAGATTAGCTTATTCCACTCCCTCCATATATTGCTTATTTAATTAGTCTTTTCTCTTGTTAAAAAGATTGCTAATCAAGGTGCCAAATGTGTTTGGGGAACTCCAATTCCAGTTCAGATTTCCAACTAACATGACTCCGATTCCAGTTCTATAGTTTGGAACGGGAGTTTCCAAACACGCGTATCCAATTGAGATTTCTTCATTCGGTCTCTTACTTATCTTAGTATTTTTTTGTTAGTTTGATTTCACCTTTTTTTGGTGTTAATTAAATCAAATCATCTTAAAACATTTATTGGTCTTAACTAAAATCAACATGGAATATTTGTCGGTACATGCAAAGCAAAACGAGGGGAAATCATAAGAAACAGATACAAGATAAACAAATGATCATTGAATTGAAATTAATCACTACTAAAGAAACTCACATGAAAAGAAAATAGTAATTTGTATATATGAGGTTGTAGAGTTGAAAAAACAATAACCTTAGAAGGATCCAATTGTATGAGAATTGACAGAGAAGGAGAACTAAGAAATAAATAAGATTTATTCACTATTATGTATTTTGTTGGGCGGGCTTATGTCACTTCGGACTCCTCAGTATAATATTTTATATAATTTTTGTACGTACAACTTTTTATATATTCAACTTATAAATTTATAACCACCGTAATAAAAATTGACATACAACCACCACCACAATATAGTAGACGAGTAGAGGACCTTCTTTTAATGAAGGTAATTAGAAAGACGGCAACAAGTTATAAGAGCAATGGCTATTCTAGCTTCTCACTTAAATAAATAACATATACTTTGTAATGAAGTAAATGCATTATTATTATTATTATAAACAATAAAGAAAAGAGTATCAAAGTAATTTTTTTTTAAAAATAAAATTTTTGCAGTGGTAAAATTAAAAATCATAATGATAACACAACTTTAGTTGAAATGGTCTTGACGTAGACTATGGTATAGATTCATGATTAAGATTTCTCAATTCAATCCTTGTGAATGAGGTTATAAACTATTAGTTATTTTGTTCACGGTGACTATTAAAAGTTTATAAGGAAAATTTTAAATATGTTATAAATGAAAAGAATTAAGTTTTGCATGGGAATTTTTCCATTATTTAATATATGTTATACTTTTGTTCTTTTTATATTTAAATTCAAGTCATGTTAACGTGTGTTCTAAGGGCATAGGTTAATTACCCATTTTAAAAAATAATTAACTCCCAACATGCATTAAATATGGCACAGATTCTTATACAATATTTTATTATTTCTATTTATAATAGTTTTAACATGTTCCCTAAGGGCACATGTTATCATTTTCCTTTAGGGTGTGTTTGATTGCTTTTATTTTTCATGAAAAATAGGAGTTTTCCACCCAAGTTGCCACTTTTGTGCTGTTTGATTGACAAAATTTTCTAGACAGTCAAATTCCATCTTTTGTCACTATTTATGTACTTTTCCATGTAAAGCTTGAAAACATTTTCTTTGGGGGGGGGGGGGCTTGGTTTTTATTTTCTAGGCAATTGTCACATTTTTCGAGACAAAGTTTTACCAATTTTCTACATTAAAAATGCCATAACTTAAAATAAAAAATTCAAAATTTAATAAAAATTTAATATTTAAAATCTACTAATCAAGCTCAATTAAACAAAATCCATTATAACTATAGAATTATGTTAGAAAAAATACCAATAATTTTTTCTATATTAAAAATGTCATAAAACAATCAATATTTTCCGGGTAGAAAATTAAGACAATCAAACACATTTAATTGACATTTTTCATGCAACTCAATTCTAGGCAATTCAATTGCTTGAAACTTATTTTCTTTTCATACAAATTTCATACTTGCAATCAAACGCACCCTTAAATTCTTATCGTGTGTGTCCTTAGGAGACATATTACCAGTGCCCCATAAATGATTTATGTGTTATAAAGCCCATTGATCTTTCCCAGTACAGTTTCGTTGAAGGACAAAGAAAATAATAATATCCGCATGCATAAAAAAGTGCATTCACAAGCAATATGAAAGAAATATGTGTACTGTGTTATTTAGTATTTAAGTAAATTAAATAATGCATGTTTAAGTTCGCGATCAACTATAGTAATTTCAATTCAACGACACCTCTCAAATCTTATATTTATATACTGATTATCATACATGATTAGTAATGGAACTTGACGTTCATATACCAATTATCAATTTATCATATAGGAATACTAATAATTAATAAAGATCCATTAGTAGCCCAGCCCATTCAATACTAGTGTACATGAGATGATCCCTGTGCCTAACTTCCCAATGTTCTAAATTTAAGGAAACTGTTTAATTTTACGTACAAGTTTGAAAATATATTAATTTTAAGTTGAGAAAATAAGGAAAAAAAAATCTCTTATATGATTACATTTTCACCAATGATCTAGATATTTAATATTATAAAGACACTCTTTATTACCATAAACAATGGCAGGCATAAAATTTTAATTGATTGCATTGATATTTGACCTATATAATCATATAAATAGTTGAAATTGTTTCCTAACGTCAATTGTTTCCTTGTTATTTTGCCAATTACATTCCTTGCATCATTTTTTTTTTTCTAGTTTGCATTTTTTTTGTCTTTATAGATCGATTCATTGAGCAATATCAAATTTATCTACAAAATTAATCAAATTTCTCAATTTTGTAAGGTTTTTAATATATAGTAAAAAAGACATATAATAACGTTTAACAAAAAAAATGTAAAAATAAAGTTTAAGGAAAAGTTGGTTCATATTTCCAAATTTCCCAATCGTGCTATATATAATAAAAACTTCTTAAGATTACCTTCTTCTATCCATACTCCTATATATTTACGTTGCAATTAGCAAATTGAATAAGAGAAACTTAAAGCTTTATATATGTAATAACCCTAATTAAGTATCAAATACATATTCTCTTCTACACATATTCGTCTGGGCTCTCTTTCCGGCTTCAGGTAATCATCTTTGCTAAGTTAATTATACATTTATGTTATCACTTCAAATTAAAAGTTAAAACAATTCCTACTTTAGTGTCTCTTTCCTGCTTAAGGTGTTCGTTTGTTTCGATTTTGTTTCTTTTTCATGTGATGCTAAATTAGTAAATTCGATCGTAGAGTCTCACGATAAAACTTTTCAAATTAGAGTTTAACTTAGATGCCACTAAGATCCATTTTGCGCAGGTACAGATATTGTGTTCACGTTAATTAGATTAGTGATTAGTTAGGGCACTAAGATTGTTTATTAATGTACATTTGTGATATGATTATGGATCATTAGTTTTAAAATAAATAGTTCAAATTTTGAGAAGTCATCATTGATTCTTGTTGGGTAGAACATGCCATGGTACAATTGGGGTTAATATCTACAAAAATTTTGAGAAGTCATCATTAATTCATGTAACTCGGATATATATATATAGGTAATGTGAAACTTGAATATCATTGACTATGCTACAAGATAAAGAGATTTTGAAAAATAAAATGTCGTAAATGCAAAAGAGAGGAAAATAAAAGTAGACAGTTTCAAAGAAGTTGAAGTGCCTCCTAGAGTCATAGTTGTAAAAGTCCTTTTTTTTTCGATTATGACGTCATGCGAAAAAAAAATTGTAGTTTTTTGAAATATATTCAATCCATCTTAGATAGTTGGCAGAAATTGACATCAAGATTTACTAAAATTAAAAATTAAAGCTCGTTTAATCTTTGGAACATAATATATTTGTCAAATCTTAAAATTAGAATAAATAATATTTTTAACCATTGAATAGGTAATTATAGGTTGAAATTAATATCAAAATTTACTAAAATTAAAGCAGGGATGTTAGTTACTCGTCAAATAGAAATACCGGGGATGTTAATTTGAGATAGACGAAATATAAATCAATAATATGAGCACACAAAAGATCCTCAATAATGTGATTCTATTGTTCTAATTTCGTATCTTGGTAAAGAAGTATACGGAAATCCCAAATAGTTAACTTTATTTTGTTAATTACGGTAATTGATTCTTGTACTCCTTGAAGTTTTCCTTTTTTTTTCCTTTTCTTTTTTTTCACTCTAGCTAGCTGGTCCAGTCGTTTCATTCTATTATTTAAAATTTGAGTTGCGTCTCACTTTTATTTCAAATTAGATTCTAGTTTCTCAACTAAAAACAGAGTAGTTGAAATACCTTATGGAGTTATAATTCTAAATAATAGATATTTTGAAAATTTTGAAGTCTTGTGAGAAACAAATTCTTGTTTCTCACAATATATTCAATCCATTTTAAATAGTTATTACTCTCCGTTCAAATTAATAGTCTCTTTTATTTTTTGGTACATAAAAAATTTAGAAAATCTGAAAATTAAAAGTAAAATATATTTTGACCATTGATTAGGTTGAAATTAATATTTCTTAAACCTGATTAAAGCGTGACTATTAATTTGAAATTCGTAAGTAATATATATCTGCATGAGCACCCAAAAAATCCTCAATTATATGATTCTGTACTTTTAATTTTGAATCTTGGTAAAGAACTATATGGAAAACCCAAATACAGTTCTTGGAAAACCCAAATACAGTCTTGAACTTTATTTTGTCTTAATATTTATCGTTTAATTGAGGTGAATATTTACACAAAAAAAAAGAGGTAGGGACAGATACACAAAAAAAAAGAATCGACTGATCGATCGACTGTGAGTTAATTATCTCCACCAAATAACTAGCAGTGATTATAATGTTTTCCATTTCTTTCTTTTGTTTTTTTTTAATTATTTTTGGGTATAATTTCTTTCTTTTCTGAATTGTAGTGATTGATGTGGAAGTACCGAAAATCATTAGTTGTTGCAGATTTGACCATTTCTTTATTTCTTTCTTTCCTTTTTATGAATTGTAGTGATCAATAGACATGCATGTAAAGAACTACATGGTAATGGGTCAGTGGACTAAGCTTTCCATGAGTATATTGGAGCTCATCTACAATGCAACATGCTCTCTCTGTGTGCCGTGGAATTCAAACCTCTTAAAGATGCTTAACAACAAAGCCATCTCCTCTCTCTTTGCGTCATGGAATTCACTCTCAAAGACGTCTAACCACCAAGTAAGGCGATTCCCAATATTGTTGCTGCATGCACTTGATAGCGACGATGTCGAGTCTCACGGGCTATTCCACCCAGTTGAAAAAAAAGTATATCAGCTTGATTTACCAGACGCTCGAGGCAAGTTTTTCAAAGGATCTTCTCATGGTTGGGTGGCGACTGTGGAGGATGAAGATACTGGTCCTGCTATTTATCTCTTCAATCCATTTACTAGGGCTCGAATTCAACTTCCATCGAGGAACATGTTTCCTGATGTCACACTTTATCGTCCTCACGAAATTGGTAGGGAGTATGCTCTTACATTTCCTGGTGGCGGCACTGGACTTCAATACGTTGATTCAGCTCACGTCAATCTGCACTTCTTGGATAAGGTTGTATTCTCATCCTCTCCATTTAGCATCGATTGTGTGGTTGTTGCCATATATGGCGAGTGTGGTGGATTGGCCTATTGCAAATGTAATGACAAGAAATGGTCACTACTACCCCCTAGTGATTGTTATGCAGATGTTATATTCCACAAGGGAAAATTGCATGCTCTACGATCGGATGGGTCACTTGTGGTTTTTGAGAGCATTGGTCCTAACCCAGAGGTGAAACAAATTGCAGCAGCACCAGATGTAATCTGCAATCTTTACTTGGTGAAGTCCTCCGATGATGGTTTATTCATGGTTGTACGGGAGATGGATTCGAGATCTGATGATGATGAAGGTGCTTGTTTCACCCACCACTTTGATGTATATAAACATGACCCAAGCAATTCGATTTGGATGGCGGTGAAAAATATCGGAGACGAGATGCTCTTTATAGGTTACAATTCATCTTTGTCGGTCCGATCCCATGAGTTTCCTGGATATGAAAAAAATTGTATCTATTTTACTGACAATCTCAGCGATTTTCTTGACAAAACTACTAGAGGTGGTGCGGATATAGGGGTGTTTTACTTGGAGGATGGAAGAATTGAGTCGTTGCCTGGTTTTAAATGTAACCCTAACCTAGTTTGGCCACCACCAATTTGGATAATACCAAGTTTTGATTAGCTGCATGTGCTACTGTTTGGATTTTACGGATGCCGCATTTGGGAGGGACTGTTGCTTAGGGTCACCAACTTTAGTGATTAAATACCTTTAATTTCTGTTATTTAGTACTTGTATGGGTTCTTAGAAGAATGATTGAATGATTTCTCAAATAAAGTATTATTAATATTCCTTTCACTTTCAAGTGCATGTGTGTAAAATTAATCTCCTACGTACTATAGTTACTCTTCCTAGTTGAATTCATTTTTCTTTATTGCACTGGACGATATATTGTTACGAAATTGGCGAAGAAGCACCCCTGTTTGTAAGTTAGAATTCCCAACAGTAAAGAAAAAGTTCGCATTTTATTAAAAATTATGGCTCCGCCTCTAATGAAAGCGTAAAAAAATTAATAAAAATAAATAGTTGGCTAAATCCTTAATAATACATACATATTCTTGGGGCTGCAAGAATGAGTTACTAAACCCTTGTAAGGGCACTGGTTAGTTATATAACACATAATTGAAATGAATGCACAATTAAAGCCACCTAATATTATGTGGGTTTCTTTCTCGTAAAGAAAACTATGCATTTCTTATTTAGTCAATCTACATTTCTCTTAACTCAGTAATTTGTCTATCATTAAATTTTTGTGGAGGATATCGATCTATTAATCGGGTAGGTCTTACGTTTGAATTTTCCTAGTGCAAATTTTGTTGAACCAACGGTAGACATATTTCCGCGACTGGATATGAGTCTCGCGTCCAATGCGATTAAGGGACAATTCGCGGAAAAACAAAAAAATAAATTCAACATTTCGCCTAATGGAAAAAAAAAAATCTAAATTTTTATCTGGGTTTCTCTCTCTCTCTCTCTCTCTCTCTCTAAGATAAAGATTTGCTCCATATAATATTTGACTAGATTATTTTGACCATTTTACTCTTGGAGTGTTTGGGCAACCCCAATTCCGTGTTATGGAATTGAAATTGGAGTTGCGGAATGGATTTAAAATTATATTATTTGGATAGTTTTAGGGCTATGGTTTTGGAATTCTACCGGAATTCGAAAATCACAAACTCTAAAGGATTGAATTCTATAAAGATAGTAGAGTTTTCTAATTCCATTTTTTATTGAATTCTAAAAAAATAAATAAAACTCACCACTCACATCCCCCCTCCACCCCCACCCTCCCGTCACACCCCACCCCCCTACCCTGCCCCCTACATCCCCACACTTCACACCACCTCCTGTTCGACAAAAAAAACAAATTATATAGTGACACACACAAATGTATGTGTGTGTGTATATATATATATGGGAGGATTTAAGTTACACTACATGTTAATAACTTTTTATTAATTTCATAAATTCATCAGTCTAATTGTTAGATTATAATTGAACAAAAGGGAAATAAAAGTCAAGAAGCCACGGAGAAAATTAAAATGTCAATTGATACGAATTTGGCAAAAAACGTATTTTTTTTCCTCGATTGCCCAAAGAAAGAATTAAAAAGAATCTTTAACAGGGCCATCAAGCTCAACTGCAGTTTAATTATTCCCCAAACCATTCATCCTAGTTGTAGGCCCAAAAGGCTTCTTTAGAAGCATGTCCATTCAAAACAATCTTAAATTGATTGTTGTACTTGTACGAGTTAAGATGAAATATATATATATATTTACTTAACTCCACCATTAAATTTTTTTAAAAAAAATTAAATAGTGTTAAATGCACACTCATTCAAATCACATTTTAGCAGCAAACGGGGGCGAAAGTGACATGCAGATATTGTGGGGACCGCGTATATTCTACTATCTCTCTCAGTACCAATCACCATGCAAATGAATTGAAGCGGGGGTGTGTGTGATGGCCAACCCCCCTGACTCTAGGTAGCTAGCCCACCCTATTATATTGGCTATTCACTTCCATCATTACACTTTCCCTTCCTTTTTGCAGGATATATACACAAAGCTTTCCTCCATGAGCAAAACGTACATATTGTTAGTTTTTTGGATGAGACAAAACATAGTTAAGATGGCAAAGACATATTGTGGCACGTACTATTTTTATTATAAATTACTATATATGTTTATACGGTAATTAGGGACCACATTAAGATTTAAGTTTAAGAGGGTCAGTGCTATTTGTTTGAGTTTAATTTCAATTTGTAATAGCTTATAACTTGTAAACACACCTAAATCCATAGTTTGTATTATTAAAAGATATGATAGCTTGTTTAGTATTTCTACATGAACATGAACATTAATATCGAATATATATACAAATAATTTTTCAGTTATAGAATACTAAAAATGTGTTCATTTAGTTCTGCCCTATAATTGAACTTAGTAAATTAATTGAATATGTAACTATGGGTATGATTATTAGCATAAAAACAAAAACAAAAAAACTAACGATATTTTACTGGTATAATCTTTCGGAAAAAGTTTAGACACTATACTAGGATTCTCATTTAAGGTGTCAAAAAACAAAATCAAAATATAATAGAAGGGACCACACCTAATATCACTAAAAATATAATCATGGTCCGCCCGGCCTCAAGCAAAGAGTGGTGGTTTCATAGTATCCCTGTGCCTATCTCACGGTCTTCGTTTGTACAAGTGACCGTTAATTACGTACAAACACTATTCACACTTGGCATGTGGCGAGCATACGACATTAATTCATTACTTTATACCTAAAGCAAATGCTCTCTACTCTACTAAACTACATCACTGTAATTAAAACTTATCATTATACATTCAAAAAAAATAAAATCCGACAATTATCTCTTAGGGCACATGTAAGTAACCACTCCTATTTTTACTCAAAATAACTAACCTAAATTTTATTATTTCAGACCTTCTTATCACATTATTGATATAGGACGTACAATTGCTCCATTACGCGCTACTAATGTGAGACTACTGTTTTTTGCATTTGGGATACGAGTTTTTGGACATTTTTTAGGCATGTTTTGAGTTGAACAGCATCTCTCATAGAAAATTTTGTTTGGGCTTGATACTTTGTTTTTTAATTATAATTTGACCTCAGTATTAGTTATTTTCTCTAAATTTAAGTTGTGTCAATTATATCTCCCGACAAAAATACATCTCAAATATACCGTATTCTTATGCACAATTAAAAAATAAGTGTGGTCGATCACTAGACTCCACAACTTGTGTAATAGCTACGCCCTTGCCACGTTGAAAAACAAGAATTTTGTTAATTTATTAGTGGTCAATCCGTTTTTTAAAAGCCGCAAGAACACGCAACTAATAACTGTTATTAGAATCGGTAGATATAAAATCCACAATCCAATATGAGAACAAGGAATCTCATCTCTCTCCGATAAATGAAAATTAAAGACATAACGGGTCAACCCGTGCACTACCCCATTACTAACTCGAGGAATAAAATTAAACACCACCTCTAAATGTTGACATAAATCCGTAGTTTGTATTATTAAAAGATATGATAGCTTGGATAGTATTTCTACATGAACATGAACATAAATATCTAACATAAAAATACTTTTCTTATAAATAATTTTTGAGTTATAGAATACTAAAAATGCGTTCATTTAGTTTTGCCCTAAAAGTGAACTTTATAATTAAATTAATAGAATATGTAATGATGGGTATGATTATTAGCATAAAAAAAATTTAAAAAAAAAATGAAGAAGAAGAAAAACTAGCAATATTTTACAAGTATAATCTTTCAGAAAAAGTTTAGACACTATACTCATTTAAGGTGTCAAAAATCAAAATCAAAATATAATATAAAGGGCCACACCTAATATCACCTAAAAAAAAAAGAGAAAAAAAGAAAAAGAAAAAGAAAAAGGAATTACTTAATATGCATGCACACAGCACACTCGATCGATACAAATGAAAATCATGGTCACCCCCCCCTCTCAAGCAAAAAGAGTAGTGCTTTCATACTACCCTGGCCTGTGCCTATCTCACTGTCTTCGTTTGTATCAGTGACGTTAATTACGTACATGTGGAAGAGACATTTTTTGTTAGTTTTAATTTTACCGGATTTTTAACTTGCTACTTTTTAATTAAGATGCCTTACATTTTTCCTTTTATTATCCTATTTTATGTTAATGACAAAATAGTAAAATCAAATTTGCATGTTTAGCCATTGTTAAACAGAGATGCTATTATCAATAAAGCAAGCCACCTAATATTAAAAGAGAAGAAGAAAAAGAAAAAGAAGAAGCATGAATTACTTAATTAAAACATAATTGGAACCCTAAAATGATGATGCCCTAAACAGGATAAGCCATTATCCCCCAAAACTGAACCACAGTCCGCATCCATACCACAAAATTAAAACATATCAAAAACATAAAAATCAAAAACCTATATATATATATATATATATCTATATATCTATATATATCATCAACATGATCATAAAACTAAGAGCAGAGACCCCAAAAAAACTTCAGGCGGCCGCAGCGGCAGTCGGAGGAATAGGCGGAACTAACGCACAGAACCAAACTTGGTGTGTCAGCAGCTCCACATCATTTGGAAACCCGTTTCCGCACCAGCAAAAACTCACACAATACTGAGGATGGCGCGATTGTGTGTGAGCACGAACATATCCAGGAGAACGATATATAGGTCCTATGAGAGGGCCAACAGTGAACACAGGAGAGTCTTCCAGATGCAAATCCAGCAGGACGAGGAGGAGGGGGAGCGGAGGGAGGAGGAGGAGCCTGAGGTCCGGCGAACTGAGCGGGGGGAGGAGGCGGAGGCGGAGGGATTCCTTGTGCCATTTTTTGCTCTCTGGTTTGGTTAGAAGTAATGTGATTAGTGAATGGGCTGGGGTCTCTGCTTATATACATATATATATAGGGGAACTTGTAATACCGTCGTGGAATTGCTTAATTATTAAATAGATGTTTATTCTCAAGTTAGCAGTGGTGCGGTGCGGTGCAGTGTGGTGTGAGAAAAGTGGGCGTACATCAGTTTCTTATTCGGAGTAAGTATGGGTGTTGGTGACTTAACTAAGTGTTAACTAATTGGGAGTTTAGCTAATGATTAATTTAATTTGGATGAGTTCCTAATATTGAAACTTAACGTTTAATTAATTTTGCAGAATACTGAAGATATATTTTAAGTTGATGAGAGATTTGGAAGTATTTTGATCTGCTAACTGTTAAGAATCAAGTTAATAACAATTATATTTTTAACTTATTTACCTAAATTCGTGATGATAAACGATTTTTGTTTTAAGCCGTTCATTGTGAGCGCTTATTAATTTATCTCAACAATTTTTTTTCTTAAAAAAAAATTATTTGGTTTATATGGACTATTTTGCCCCCTTTTGATTTTGCTAAAAAATAATACTAAAACTAATTCTGCCTCTCTTTAATTACAATAAAAAAATTAGTACTAAAATTGCTCCACTTTAATAAAAGTTCTGGCTCCGCTGTTGGTCGATCGAGGAATTAAAAAAAAAAATGGTTGGCTAATTGGTTTTCTTAAAATACATATACATATTCTTGGGACTGCAAGGATGAATCTCTAATTAAACCCTGTTAGGACTCTGGTTATACTAATTAACAGGTCAGAGGACTCATCCAACTAATTGAAAAAAAAATGAGGAATATGAATATTGTCACTCAGCCTAAAAAGTACATTCTAGTAACAAGTGTAAATGCATCTATATGCTTAAAAATTAAAATGCATTTGGGATACGAGTTTTTGAACATTTTTAGACATGTTTTGAGTTGGATAGGGTCTGTTTGGTTGATATTTTGAGTTGAGTTTTTAAGTTAAGTTTTTTAAAATATGGTGTTTGGTAGAATTTGAAAGTATGTTGAAAAGTGATTTGGTTTTTGTTTGAGTTTTTTTCAAACAACTAAAAAATCTCATAAAAAAATTTCAAAAAATAATCACAATTGATCTTATTTTATAGATCTCGACGAGTATGTTTTAAATATATATTTTTTATTTAATTTTGATTTTTGAATTTAAAGTTATAGTGTTTTAAAAGTTTTTTTAGAGAGAGAAAGTAAAGTGAAATAAATTTTGGAAAGTGTAAAAGTAGAGTTAATTTTGAGTTAAGTTTTTAAAGTTTAGGAAAAAAAAGAAAAGAAAAACACACTTACCAAACATGGGCATAGTATCTCTCATGGAAAATTTGTTTGGGCTTGATACTTTTTTCTTTTTTTTTTAATTATAATTGAACTCACTACTAGTTATTTTTTCTAAATTAATTTAAGTTTTGTCAATTATACCTACCAACCAAAATATATTCCAAATATACCCTATTCTTATGCATAATTTACAAAATAAGTGGGGTCACTAGATCCCACAACTTGTGTAATAGCCACGCTCTTGCCTCATTGAAAAACAAGAATTTTGTTAATTTATCAGTGGTCAATCCGTTTTTCAAAAGCCACAAGAACGTGCGACTAATAACTATTAGTGGAACCAGTAGATATAAAATCCACAATCCAATATGGAAACAAGGAATCTTATCTTTCCGATAAAAGAAAATTAATGACATAATAGGTCAACCCATGCGCTACCCCGTTATTAGTTCGAGTAATAAAATTAAACACCACCTCTAAACGTTAAGAGAGATCCTTAATATCATCTAAGACAAAACCAAACTCGTTCAAACATGCACCTATCAGCTTAAAGAATCAAATAAGTTGCATTTTGGAATCACTCTCTCAAACAACAAGGCAAAATGCCCTCCCCACCGCCAAAGAAAGCCCAAAAGATATCGTTGCAAGCTCAACCAATAAAAGAGAAAATAACTCGTTTTGAAAGAGAAACATAAAAAGAGGAATATAAATTCTTACAATATCTTTTCCTACACATACTAGTATTGCAAAAGTTAAGAAAACAAGTAAGGATAGTGCTGGACAGAGACCTCTTATCTTAATGAAAGATTGTTTAAACAATCCCACATAAAATGTTATATTATTTTGTTTGGATGGGATTAAATACAATTCAACCTTTTTATTCAACTTGTCAAACGAATAAATATTAGTCGTAAGGACCAAATTCATATTTTCTTTGATCTTAGTCTGGACTCTCTTTCAATGGTACTTGATATTATTTCTCTTAATTCTCGGTTAGGTATCCCTCTTCTTATGTATATATATATATATGTTCTTTTACGACTACATGTCTCTAATTAATAATTTCATTTATAAAATTAATTTATTAAACTCTCTTTTTTATAAAATTCTAAGTCTTTCTTGGTTCTTCATTCTTAAATTAATAGATTTATAACCTAATTTGCCCTAAATATCGTCTACCTCTTTCAGTCTCAGCTCGCTAATTAAAGCATGATTTTTTGTATAAGTTTTTGAGTTTATTTGATTCTAAATTTTAGTTCTACGGGAATAGATTTATCAATATAAGTATTGGAAGTTGTGTAATATTTTCATATACTAGTTATTTGAACAATTTTACCCTTATTTTTTTTTATAAAACTAACGATACCCAGAGCAAAGTTTCTGATGTAATTTGGTTAAAATGACAAGGGAAAAAGATTAATTTTACCTATTTAAAAATTAAGTATTCAAACCTAAGATGGAGGAGAAGCTTTGATATTTTAAGTGGAAAAATAAGATTAAACATATATATTGTTTTAATCACGTCAAAAACCTTCAATTTGTTATATAGAAGATTGCGACCCTCTCATGCCCATGATGGCAGGATGTCTTACGGTCGTGATCCTTTTTAATAAGTACTTTTTCACAGTATTTTTTTGCCCAAAATATTCTTATGGTGTGTTTGGCAACTCCAATTTCATATTATAAAATTAAAATTGGGGAATGGTTTTAAAATTCTATTATTTGGATAGGTTTTATAGTTTTTGAATTCTACCGGAATTCTAAAACTACAAATTCTAAAGGATTGAATTTTATAAAAGTAGTAGAGTTTTCTAATTCCAATTTCCATTGAATTTTAATAAAAATAAAAATAAAAATAAACAAATAAATAATAATAGTAATTCACCATCGATAACCACTCACACCACCCTCTATTTCAAAATAAATAAATAAAAATTGTAGCTACGCAGACATTCACATATACATACATATATATATATGAAAATTTTCAAGTGCGGATCGGTTCGAACGGCCCGCTCTTTTTTACAACGTTTTTTGATTGTCAAAACATCCTTCAAATTTTCTTCCTTTACTCCACCACCGAAACCTCCGGTGTGGAAACGTACACCCCTTGGTTGCTCAGCAACTCGATTTTGGGCTTGTTGCAATACGGGCGAAGGGTTTTCGACAACTATGTTGTTTTGGCGTGGTTGCCTGGCGGTGTCTTCCTCATTTCTAGAGGTAGACCTCCTCACGTGTTTCTTAAGAAGGTCATGCAAGATTTGATTCCCGCGTCTGAGTTTAGCGACGACATATGTCGCTCTTTGAATCACTGATAGATAGGCTAGGGTCATTGTAATTGCTATCAACCGGCCTTCTGGCTGGATTGGTTGATGGAACTGGGACATTGTTTCTTGGAGGAGGTGGAAATGCGCTATCTCTCGCCGGCTATTGTACCTGCGAGGCTCGCGAGGTGGTTGCTCTGGTTTGAGGCATGACAAATTTTTTTAAAGCTTTTTTTAAACTCATAAATATCTAAAAAGCTGAACGGCTTTCTTTTTCTTTCCCATAAATGGTGACAAATGTAGGAGGCTAAAAATTTAGACCCGACCCACGATAAAGATTTGATGATGGTGAGTTCAGTACAGAAGATATAAGTGTGAAAATGGACGAAGGATTTTTGTTTAGAGGATGGCTCCCCTAGCCAATGGATGCTAGGTCTTACTCCCACCCTTTGTGTATGTGTTTTTATATTAAGCTATAAGGTTGTTAACAATTGAGAAGACAAGCTACCAAGTTCCTCTCTGTTACACAAAACTATATGCCAACCCCTTTTCTAACCTAAGAGGGTAAGACTTGGATAACAATCCAACATTTTTTCCTTTATCTAGAACTAATGAATTCTAGAAAGGTACGTTTGTCACGATCTGGTGGGGACTAGCACGATTTTGTACAGGCTTGTACGATTTGGTAATATTCTCCACTAGCACGATTTTGTACAGGCTTGTACGATTTGGTAATATTCTCCTCACGCACTCCTTGTGCTCTTTTTACGTGTTGGTCACGTGTGTCTTTCCTTGCTGAAGTTGACTGAGTTCTCATCCATCTCGGCGTGACGTCTATATCGGCAAGCCTTATTTTCTTCTATCGATTTCCCTTGTTGTCGCTAGGCCTATGGGCCATACTCAGTGCATGGGCTTTCTGCCATGTTGGGTCGACCCAATTAGGCTTAGCCAAATTTTATGCTCCTTCACATGTGTAAATATGTAAATATATAAATTTCTTATTTTGGGTTTTCTAAGGTATGGTTTTTGTGATTTGGACAAAAAATGAAGATGGAAAAAGTAAGATGGCGAAGGCGGAAAGAATTGGCTTGACATTTTAACAAAATAATTAATATTGTTGTAATACTTCAATAGCAATCTTTAAGTGTTCCATATGTTCGTCTAAATTCTTTGTTTGTTTCTCATTCTTTTTCTAACTTCCTTCCCTTTTTTTTTTTCCAATTCACTTGGTTAGTGACCAAAAACACTTCAATCCGTATGATTTAACAAATGATTAATTTGGACGGAAGGATCATTAATGTTCAAGTTGAATAGTTAGTCTAAGGGCTCAAATGACACAAAATCGAGTTTAGAAGCTTAATTAAAACTTAGGACATAGTTTGAGGGAATTTAGTATCATTTACTCTACCGACGAAACTATTCCAAATACCCAACATATATATATATATAGTGTGCGCAGTGTTCCATGCATGGAAATACACAAAATTCATAACTTTATCACTGGTAATGTAGCAAAAAAAATTGATCATTGAGGTAGTTCAATAATGCATTACCAATTACACACCAATTATAGTGAGTAAAATAATATATATAAAAAAATTGAGGAATTAGTAATGCTAGTCAACCCAAACAATCACAACCCAATAACAAGTCCAAATGCATCCTTATCACCAATTTTTGGGCATATTTTGAGCTTCTCATATGTGCAAACTATGATTGTGCGCGCTACACACCCTTTTTCCTTTTCTTTTTTATTATTTTGTCTTTCTTATAATTTGACCCCACTATTAATTATTATTTTTAGATTTAAGTGGTGTCAATTATATATACAATCCAATCCAAATATATTCAAAATATACCATATTCATGTCTATTTGAATTTTAAGTGAGTTCATTAGATCCTACAATTAATAATAAGGGTAGCCACGCCCATCAACTACATATTTCAACCATTAATGTCCGCGTCACGAGACGTCTCCCTAAGTCCTGAACAAAGTGGCCTCGATGAAAAATTCTTAAAGTCAACAGTTTTTGTGCATGCACACAATATAAGCATAGAAAACAAGTAAAGTAAATAAAGGTTCACTAAAAAATATGCTTCGATTTGAATACAATAAAGCTAGAGAATATACAGATTCCGGGACCATTTGTAATATAATACTCCTTTCAATCCAACCAACATATTAAAGACTATATATAAAATCTAACTTGGGGGACCAGCTATGAGTTTTTCAAACATGTAAATATGTAATAACTGCCCATGCACGTACGTTGAAAGAACCATGCAAATCCATAGTTAGAGTTGGAGCCATTTGCCCCACGCCCCCACGGAAAGAGATGAGGTGTTGTTCCAAACAGGAGCAGCGGAATTAGTTGAGAAAACAACAGTAGGCAGAAATTTGGAAGGTATGAATAGTGATATGGTGAACAAAGGAATTTCATATGACTCAAGAACGCTTTCTTTGTGTGCAACATACATGCAAGTTAATAAGAAAAGAAGAGAAAGTGTAAGACTGAAAATCTATCCATGTAGTATCTCTTCTACAGTTCTACACATATTCGTCTGGGCTCTCTTTCAGGCTTCAGGTAATCCTCTTTCCTCATTTAAGTATACGTTTATGTTTATCACTTCAAATTAAAAGTTAAAACAAGTCCTACTTTAGTGTCTCTTTCCTGCTTAAGGTGTTCGTTTGTTTCGATTTTTTCTCCTTTTCACGTGATGCTAAATTAGTAAATTCGATCGTAGAGTCTTACAATAAAACTTTTCAGATTAGAGTTTAACTCAAATGCCACTGAGAGCTATTTTGTGCAGGTACAGATCGTATACACATTATTAGATTAGTTAGGGCACTAAGATTGTGTATTAATGTACATTAGTGTAGCCTATGTTCGAGTCAATTCCTTTGTGTTGAATTTTCAATCGGGCTTTACAATTTGTGATTATGGATCATTAGTTTTAAAATAAATAGCTATAATTTTGAGAAGTCATCATCGCTGGGTCCTTGAATTTCGGCACTTCACTATTTGAGTCATTGATTCTTAGAACATATATGCCATGGCACAATTGGCGTTAATTTCTACAAAAATTGACTCATGAGATGCTCATGTAACTCGGATATATATAGGTAATGCGAAACTTGAATATCATTGACTATGCTATAATATAAAGAGTAATTTTATTTCTATCCGCGGGTTTTTGAAGTTTATCCACCCTTGATTTATGTTAACATTGAAATAAACTTTTCAAAATTTCCTTATAAAAATTGAGAAGTATATACTTTTAAAATTAGTTTCCTAATTAAAATATACTTCCTTACTTTTAAAATTAGTTTTCTAATTAGAATATACTTTCTTAATAATATATTTCTTAATTTCTTAAAAGGTATGTTGATACAAGTACTATAGATTCATTATTCATCAAAAATATACAACACTACAAAATGGGATGGAATTAATTTATATTATTACATCATAATACTAACAAATAATTTTTTTCAACAAATGAGTTTACTATTTTCTTTTTCTTTTTTTTATACAATGAGGGCTCTAAATAAATAAAAATAAAGAAAAAATAGAACTTAAGAAACTAAAAAAGAATTAGTAGCCGAAGGCAAAAAACATAGTTTCCTTCAATCTCAATCCTTTCAAGTCAAAGGAAGAATATTCAATTATAATATATATTTGTTTTCTTGTTTGCCATGATAAATCTCTAATTAAAGTTATAATTTTAATTTACTTCTAGGTAGGAACTGAATTTTGTAGTCATATTACAAATGTTTCAAACTATACCTAATGTTTAATTACTATTCCAAGACTAGTGTGAATTATTGTATAATCTCAATTCTGAAAATAAATGTGAATCATAGACTATAGTCTAATCTTATAGTATAATCTTAAGTCCAAAAAGTAGATATAATTAACAATAAATTATATATATTAGAAAAATCATTTTACTATACAATTTATGTTTACTTTTTGATATATTATATGACGGTGGATAAAAGTAAAAATTTGGTGGATAATTTACAATTGAATTAAAAAGAATCATTATTTTATAAAAAATATGCCAATATTGATTTTTGTAAGTTTATCCAATAACTTGGTTAAACTTAGTGGGTAATACAGATTATCTTAGTAAAACCCAAAAAGAGGAATAGATTGACAAATTTCGCGGATAGAAATAAAATCACCCTTGTTAATTATTAATCAAATTGATTAGGTTGTTTAATTTTTTTTGATTGTTGAAATTTAAATTTTGAATTATTTGATTTTCTATATTTTAGTAATTAATTAAGTTGTTAGAAGTTATTTGATTGTTTAAATTTAAATTTCGAATTTGATTTTATAGATATTAGTTTCTAGAAAGATTTTAAAAGTTTAGATTAGTTTAATAATCAATTAGATGATGGTAACATTATAGGAATAACAATAATATAAATTAGTTTTGTAGCTATATTAATTTAATTTTAATTATTTATCCGTAAAAGTTTGTATTTTAAACAAAACTTTGGACCTTAAAGTATTGGTATAAAAGTTGTGTCCTTAAATAGATAGAAAAAAGAATATTCGTCCTTAAAACTAATTGCCCCTATTTTTATTTATTTAATTAAAGTGGATGTACTTATTAATCTAGTGGATTTTTTAATAATAAATCATTAATCAAATAATATTTATAAAATTAAATTAATAATATTTTTTATCCATCTATCCACATTCGTGGATTGAAATAAAATCACCCTAATATAAAATGTTGGAAATGCAAAAGAGATGAAAATAAAAGTACGACAGGTTCAAAGAAGTCTAAGTGCCTCCTAGTGTCATGGTTGTAATTTTTTATTTTTTATTTCAATTATGAAGTCATGCGAACAACAACTTCTAGTTTTTTGAAAGATATTCAATCCATCTTAGATAGTTAATACTCTTTGTTTCACATAAAATAGTCTTGTTTAATCTTTGGAACAAAATATATTTATCAAATCTTAGAATTTGAATAAATAATATTTTTAACCATTGAATAGGTAATTATAGGTAGAAATTGACATCAAGACTTACAAAAATTAAAGCTCGTTTAATCTTTGGAACATAATATATTTGTTCGATCTTAAAATTAGAATAAATAATATTTTTAACCATTGAATAGGTAATTATAGGTTAAAAATAATATCAAAATTTACTAAAATTAAAGCAGGGATGTTAATTTGAGATAGATGAAAATATAAATCAATATGAGCACACAAAAGATCCTCAATTATGTGATTCTGTTGTTCTAATTTCGTATCTTGGTAAAGAAGTATACGGAAATCCCAAATAGTTAACTTTATTTTGTTATGGTAATCGATTCTTGTACTCCTTGGAGTTTTCCTCCTTTTTTTTTCCTTTTTTTTTCACTCTAGCTAGTCCAGTCGTTTCATTCTAGTATTTAAAATTTGAGTTGCGTCTCACTTTTATTAATTTCAAATTAGATTCTAGTTTCTCAACTAAAAACAAAATAGTTGAAATACCTTCCGGAGTTATAATTCTAAATAATAGATATTTTTGAAAATTTTGAAGTCTTGTGAGAAACAAATTCTTGTTTCTCACAATATATTCAATCCATTTTAGATAGTTATTACTTCTCCGTTCAAATTAATAGTCGCTTTTATTTTTTGGTACATAAAAAATTTAGAAAATCTGGAAATTAAAAGTAAAATATATTTTGACCATTGATTAGGTTGAAATTAATATTTCTTAAACCTGATTAAAGCGTGACTATTAATTTGAAATTCGTAAGTAATATATATCTGCATGAGCACCCAAAAAATCTTCAATTATATGATTCTGTACTTTTAATTTTGCATCTTGGTGAAGAACTATATGGAAAACCCAAATACAGTTCTTTAGTCTTGAACTTTATTTTGTTAATATTTATCGTTTAATTGAGGTAGGGAAATACACAAAAAAAAGAATTGCAGATCGATCGACTGCTCGTGAGTTAATTATCCCCACCAAATAACTAGCAGTGATTATAATGTTTACCATTTCTTTCTTTTGTTTTTGTTTTAATTATTTTTGGGCATAATTTCTTTCTTTTCTGAATTGTAGTGATTAATGTGGAAGTACCGAAAATCATTAGTTGTTGCAGATTTGACCATTTCTTTATTTCTTTCTTTCCTTTTTATGAATTGTAGTGATCAATAGACATGCATGTAAAGAACTACATGGTAATGGGTCAGTGGACTAAGCTTTCCATGAGTATATTGGAGCTCATATACAATGCAACATGCTCTCTCTGTGTGCCGTGGAATTCTGACCTCTTAAAGATGCTTAACAACAAAGCCATCTCCTCTCTCTTTGCGTCATGGAATTCACTCTCAAAGACGTCTAACCACCAAGTAAGGCGATTCCCAATATTGTTGCTGCATGCACTTGATAGCGACAATGTCGCGTCTCACGGGCTATTCCACCCAGTTGAAAAAAATATATCAGCTTGATTTACCAGACGCTCGAGGCAAGTTTTTCAAAGGATCTTCTCATGGTTGGGTGGCGACCGTGGAGGATGAAGATAACGGTCCCTATATTTATCTCCTCAATCCATTTACTAGGGCTCGAATTCAACTTCCTCCGAGGAACATGTTTCCTAATGTCATATATAGATATCGAGCTTGCCCAACTTGCTGATTAACCTATAAAATATCCTATTGAAAACAGCCATAATAAGTTTATCGGCCAACTAATCTTCCGAGCGTATACGAGGTACTGCAACTATGTTCCTCCAATTTCTCTTTAATGAAGAATCTATCCACTTCCACATGTTTTGTTCTATCATGTTGAACCGGATTTTGAGCAATATCACATGCTGCCTTATTATCACAATATAACATCATAGATTCTTTCGGTGGATAACCTATATCTGTCAATAGCAACTTTAGCCACAATAATTCTTGGACTCCTAATGTTATTCCTTCGATATTCCGCTTCGGCGCTCGAACGAGAAACTACATTCTGTTTTTGACTTTGTCATGTGACGAGATTCCTACCAACAAATGTGAAATATTCTGATTTTGACTGACTCGGCAAAAACAACGCCGAGTCAATTGGTGCATAGATATCAAGTATGCCCAACTTACTGATTAACTTGGAAAATATCATGCTGGAAATAGACATAGCAAGTGCATCGGCCAATTGATCTTCCGAGCATATATGAGGTACTGCAACTATGTTCCTCCAATTTCTTTTTAATGAAGAATCTATCCACTTCCACATGCTTTATTCTATCATGTTGAACTAGATTTTGAGCAATATTGCATACTGTCTTGTTATCAAAGTATAACATCATAGGCTCTCTCGGCGGATAACCTATATCAGTCAATAGTAACTTTAGCTACAATAATTCCTGAACTCACAATGTTATTCCTCGATATTCCGCTTCGGCACTCAAACGAGAAACGACATTCTGTTTATGACTTCACCATGTAACAAGATTCCCACCAACAAATGTGAAATATCCTGATGTAAACTGACTCGGCGAAAATAACATGAGTTATTATACCCAAGTATAGGTAGTCGGTCAAGTAATAAATATTCGGTAAGTTCGAGGTCGATCTACGGGCATGAGGGTAGTTTTTTGAGTTAGGAAAGTCTCTTTCAAGAAAAAGATGCGAAAAATAAAGAAAAGATGAAATATAGAGAGAATAGAATGACAATCAATAACTAAACTAAATAAAGGCAATATAACTAAATAAAACATGCAAATAAAACTAAACTTAAAGGTAGCAAAGCATTACTATACTAAATAAAACTTAACTAGCATATCAAGAAGATGGAATAAAGCTAATTAAAATAAATAATAAAAACAGTGTGCTAAATTAATTAAATCCGTAAAAAACTTTAATTAAAATTAAGAATAACAAGCACTATGAGTATCCATAAGTTCCGGGCAACATAGCGGGTAATTCGGTAAATCGGGAATCCTTTTTTAATTAATTTTTCTTTAAAAATCAGCCTATTATCCACGATCTAATTGTTCTTATAAACTCGTATTTTTTGCAAAAATTCATGCGTAACATGAACTATACGTACTAATACTAATTATGGAATCAATTTTTGCATTACTTAATTTTACCGAAAATATTTCTTTTATTAAAGTAAAGTAGTGCTTGATATTACAAAACTTTTTATTGAAAGTGATTTTAAAAATATTAAGTAATTACCACAATTTTAATTCAAATAGGTTAAAACATGATTAAAATCAAATTTGAACTAAAACGGGCGGTGGAAACACAAAATTGACAATTTTGGTATCAAAAAGTAGGGATTTAAACTAATACCAAAAATAGCGCACTTAAGTTTAAAATCTAAGAGGATACATAACCAATTAATTTAGAGAGTATAAACCGCTCTCTAAGTCAACTAGTTAGGATTTAGCGCAAAAACAACGATTCAGACTAGTTTGATTCTTTTGTCGAAAAGATTTTATTCAATTTATTATAAAAATATGTGATTAGCATACTAAGATAATAATTTAATAAAAATTAGATTTATAATGACCTAATAACCTATAGAAAATTAATTAGAATTGAATTCGGGTCCAAAAAATTACTGCGTCTGCATATCCATTCCTTACGGATCCCTAACTAACGAACTAGCTAACCATATCTAATAAATTCATAGACAATAAATTAATTTAAAAAAACAGCGTATATAGGTTATAAATTAAAAAAAATAATTAATAATCTAAGCATATAAATTATACGCGATAAATTAACAATGCAGTAAATAAATTAAGAACTTGGAATTGAAGTGCCCGTGTAAACCAATAATTAAATCTAAAAATTAATCTTCAATTATGTACTCAAATCTTTCGTCTCAAACTGCGCATTAATGCAAAAGAAAAATAATATAAGCGATACAAACTAAGCCTTAATATTGTAAAAGAAAAATTAAAGAAAGAAAGAAAAAGAAAGAATGGAGAGAGAGAGAGAGAAACTGCTATGTTGTTGTGGCTGCTGCTTGTTGTTGATGATGTTGCTTTATATTTTTACAAACCTAATTTAATTAGGTTTGTAATTGGATGGGCCCATTAATTGGCTTCAAAAATTGATCAAAAAGGAACCATAAATTGCTGCCAATGGGACTTGAACACAAGAACACAAAAAGAATACTTCTCAAACAAACCATCTGGGCTAAGCCAACTTTCAATAATCTTTTGCACCTTCAATTATCTTATTCATCTGCATTAGAATCCGCTCCTCCAGCGCACTGTTCGTATTTTGGCCATAACTTTGCGCTCCGAACTCCGATTGATGTAAGGTTTTCGCCTACGCATAGCTAACTTAGAGCTCTAAAACTTCTGTCTTTGGAGTTTTCTTTAAATTATGTATGGATAAATACCAAAATTGGATAGAACAGAGGTGTTGCGCAAGGTGGGTCTCTTCTTCATTCAAAAATTTCCCAAATTGATTCAAATAACTTTTTCTTCGCTTGGGATTGATTTATTGGCTTCTCTTAGTCTCTTCCATCCACTCCCTTCATGCTTAAGCTTGGAATTTGCTTTTGATTCACCTCTTGAACTCAATTTAGTTCAAAATTTGACCAACGATGATTAATTTTGGGGGAATTTGCTTCTAGATTCGTTCTTATTCATTTTTAACTTGTAAAAAGGGTAAAATGCACTAAAAAAATTATCCTATTTCATGTTTAAACTTAATTCTTAACAATTTAGGATAATTATAATCAAATTCATGCATATTAAACCATCTAAATATGTATAAAAATGCAATATTTTGGCTTAATCATAGACCGCCTGCCACTGACATTTCTGGCCTAATCAGCATCAGTGTACCCTTCATTTTTTAAGAAATCACTGTTCTTTGTAAACAAAATCCCCTTTTTAGGAGTTGCCTTCAAATAACTATGAATATTCATTACAGCTCACATATGTTTTTCTCCAGGATTATGCATGAACTGACTAATTGTACTCAATGCATAAAAAATATCAAGTCTAATATGTGTTAAGTACATCAGCCTTCCTACCAATCTCTGGTAACGCTCTTTATCAACAGACACTTGATCCGCTTCAATTTTTAATTTCAATCATTTATCCATAAGAGTATCTGACGGCTGACAAACAGAAATTCCTATTTCACTTAGTAAATATAATGCATACTTTCTCTGAGAGAAGAAAATGCCTTTTGAATATTTGGACATCTCAGTCGCTAGAAAATACTTTAGCTCACCAAGATCTTTCATTTCGAACTCCTGAGATAAGTATTTTTTCAGTGCTTCTTGTTCACGAGGGTCATTTTTAGTGACAGCCGTATCATCAACAAAGACAATAAATGATGTGATCTTCCCATTACACTTCTTTAAGAACAACGTATGATCAGAATTACTCTGTTTGTACCCGAACTTCCTCATTAATCTAACGAATCTCCTAAACCAAGCTCTCGAAGATTGTTTTATGCCATACAAAGACTTCCTCAATTTGCATACTTTATTTCTTTACTCCACAAAAACATCGTACCCTGGTGGGAGCTATATGTATACTTCATCCTCTAAATCCCCACGCAAAAATGCATTATTCAATTCGAATTGTTATAATGGGCAATCCAAATTTACCGCTAAAGAGAGCAAGACACGCACAGTATTAATTTTTTCCATTGGTGCAAATGTCTATAAATAATCGATCTCATGTGTTTGGGTGCAACCTTTCGCTATAAGTATTGATTTGAATTTTTTGTCTGTTTTATATTTCACTATGTATACCCATTTGGAACTGACATGCTTCTTTCCTAGTGGCAATTCAACTATATCCTATGTACTATTCTTCTTTAAGGACCTCATCTCTTCATCTATTGCTACTTTCCATTTTGAATCTCCCAAGGCTTCCTACACACTGTTATAAATAGATACAGATGATAACTGATGTACAAAAGACTTATTCGATTCAGACAAGCTATCATAAAATACATAATTTCTCATGGGGTATTTGGCCTTACTATTAAGATCAAGTTCATATGTTGGTTTAAGCACGCCTCTATTGATTCAGTTAGGGAGTTTTTTTTTGAGAGGTTCATGAGAAAATACCTGAGGATCAGGAGGAGGTACTTGATATTCAGATTCAGATGAGTCTAAAGGAGACAATTGGTTATTCATACCAAGCGATGGCAAGCTTGAGGACTGTGGCAAATTTAGTAGTGAACTTGGTGAGCGTGATTCTGGCGAATTCGGCAGTGAACTTGGTGGATTCGGTAATTATGAGGTTGATTGTGGAGATACCTAGAGTTGAATTATCTTGTCCTCATCCCCATCAATAAAATCAAATACTTGAACTTCACTATGATGCTTCCCCTAAAGTTTAACCTGATGAAAATACATATATTCTTCATGAAAAACAACATCTATGGTCACGTATAATTTTCGAGTGTGAAGATGATAACACATATATTCTTTCTGGAAGGAGGAGTAACCCATAAACACACATTTGAGAACACGTGATTTTAATTTATTTCATTATTTTTTTGGCAAATGAACAAATGCAACATATCCAAATACACTTGGGGGAAAGTTAGGCACTATAGGAGCCAATACAGTTTTGTGGAATATGTTAAATGGTATTTGAAACTCAAGAACCACTGATGGAACACAGTTGACCAGATATATAAATTGCAGAGACAGGTGCTTTGCCCTAATAAGATGTTGGAGCATTGGCCCCGAGTAGTGATGCACATACTACTTCTAATAAATGCCTGTTTTTCCGTTCTATAACACTATTTTGCTGAGGTGTATACGAGCATGTTGTTTGATGAACAATTCCATGATGCTTAAACTACTCTTGCAATTCTGTACTAATGTATTCTTCTCCATTATTACTCCGAAGCACCTGAATGGTGGCTTTATACTATGTACTAACTTATTTGTGAAATCTCTGAAATAAATAACTTACTTTTAAACTTCATAGGATATATCTATATCATTCTTGTGCAATCATCAATGAAAGCAACAAACCAACAAGTACCACTTAAATACAAGGTAGAAGAAGGCTCCTATACATCAGAGTGGATTATCATGAAATGAACTTAACATTTATTAAGTGACGGTGGAAAGGAATTGTGATGGCTCTTTGCAAATTCACAAGTTTTCCAACAAAAGTAGAGAGTCCAATATTCCTAAAAGTGTTAGGGAATAACCTTTTTAAAAAGCTAAAGGATGCATGACCTAAATAGCGATGCCACAGCCAAATTTGATCATCAGCCTTTTTTTCCTAGATTTACGTCAGTTTGTAAGGCTTTATGTAACTGATTCGCGTTCTTCAATGCCAAATTCAAATAATATAAGTTTCCTCGCCTAACAGCATAACCAATTGTCTTCCTTATCTGAATATCCTTAAAGACACAATGAGAAAGCCATAAAACAACGATACAATTTAAAATATTAACAATCTGAGCAATAGACAATAAACTATTTTTTAATGAGGGGATTACGAGCGCCGAATTTAAATTTATAAAATTTGATAAATGACAGCCCCTTCCCCAATAACAGGAACTGGATCACCATTAACAGTGAATTTTTTTTTGATAAAGGCTGAAAAGATGTGACCTGTTTAAAATCGAATGTCATATAATATGTAACACAAGAATCAATTATCCATATATTAGGGGTGTCCATCCGATCCAATCCGGTGATTTTAAACCATCCGCATCCGATCCGATCCGATGTCGGTTTTAGGTTTTAGCATCCAATCCAATCCAATATACTTTATCAATCCAATCCAATTAAATGTTAGATTGGATCGGTTTTCATCCGATCCGATTCTTTGCTTGATGCATCTAACATAATCTTATACAAATATACAATGTGAGTCAACTAGCCAAAAAGTTTTTTATTTAAATAATAATAAAAAAAAACTAGCCATCCCGCTTAATCAGGCTAGCTGGCTTAGGCTGGATCTTTATTATATTATGATACATAATAATAATAATAATAATAATTCTATACTTCGTGAGATCAGTGACTCACGGAGATGTTAATTGTTATTTTAATTAAAACCCTCACCTTACAAATATTACAAAGCAGCCCCTTATTTTATGAATATGACAAAATTACAACTTTAAGTCTTTAATATTGGATTGGATCGATTTGTAGATCATATAAAACCGAAACTGGTCCAATTTTTTCGGTTTTTAATTTTTGCATCCGATCCAATTCAATCATCCATAAAATCCAGAAAAAATGGATTGGATTGGATTGGATCGGTTTCTCGGTTTGGATTGGATTTTGAACACCCCTACCATATATCATTCAAAACATATGCATAATTTAATGCCTTACCAGGTGTCCTACTGGTTGTAAGCAATCCCGAACTCCTTTTTAACATCACCTTGATTTGAATGACGACTCTAAAATTAATCCCACCAGTCTGGATAACCGATTACTTTATAACACCCCCTCTTTAACTGTCCGGGTTTTCCGTATACTGAACAAAGTGGATACTTTGAATTGCTCCAATAATTTTAAAATTGTGAGACACCTATTTGGTTTATGTGATTCTTCCAAATTGAGATTCTTCGAGATCGATCTTAATCATTTGAGTTAGATTGATTCTGTAAAATGCGGTGGCATGCCATTGTGAAGTTGTGAAATTGAAAAATTGAGGTTGATTCAGGTAAAACTAATGTTGTAATTGTGCTGAGGTGGCAAGTGACATGGCAGCCTGTGCTTTGGTGGCAATCAAATTTGCTGACGTGGAAGTCAATGGTGACTAGGATTTATAGGTGTGGCAAATGATGTGGACTAACGCGTGACAGTGGGGCTGATGTGGCAGGAACACGTGGCGGTAGAGATGTTGTGGCTCTTTATGTTGCTTTAAGGCCAAAATTTTTGTAGGGCCAAAATTTTTGTAGTTGCTGGGAGTTGAACTCATGAACAATCTGTGTGTACTTAGAGCAGTTGCAAAAGGAGTTGCGTACTCTCATAATAAATTGTTACAGCCTTTTAGTTTTGTAGATATCTCTGCGAGTAGGAACTTGACCCATTGTTATACGGTAGTATCAAGTATGTTTGAGCTGTGTATTAATGGTATGTTTTGAGGTTTAGGCTTAATTTCTCGAGGTAGACCTTTTTAAATGTAAAAGAAAGATTTTAGGCTAGGGTTGATGGTGTCTAGGGTTTTAGAGGATTTAACATCCCTCTGATACCATATAGACGTTTAGAGAGAGAGAGAGTTATGAGAATATGAATTGTATTTCTAATAATAATGAATTGATCCAGGAATACCTTATTTATAGGGTTAAGCACAAGGGGAAAAAAAAGGAAACATAATACTATAAGAAAACTAATACAATAAGGAAACCTAATTAATTATAATATATATTGTAACATTCTCATCCTCTCCATTTAGCATCGATTGTGTGGTCGTTACGCATGCCGCATATTTGGGAGGAACTTTTGCTTAGGGTTACAACTTTCTTAATTAAATACCTTTATTATATATAGTTTTTACTTTTTATTATTTAGTTCTTGTGTGGGTTCTTTGAGGAGGGATTGAATGATTTCTCAAATAAAGTATTATTAATATTCATTCATTTCACTTATAAGGGTGTATAAATTAATTTCCTATTATAGTTATTCTTCCTGGTTGAATTCAACTTTTTTTAATTGTACTGGGGCATATGAGTTATATTTCATTATTACAAGATTTAAAGTTCAATTCACCGTCACGTGGTTGTGTATTTATATGTAGATATTTGTATATATCTACACGCGCGTATATTTATGTATAGAGTGATTTTGAAATGGCGGCGGTTGAAGAGGTAGCGGCATCTGGTTTCAGCTGGGTGACTGGAGCGGCGCGACCGTCTTATGGGTACCTTCAGTGATAAAGGTAAAAGATTTTAATATTCACCTTAATCTTGATTTTGGTATTTATTTTTTAAATATTTTATTCTCATTTTTTTGAGTTTGATTTTGATTTCAAGTATTAGTTTTGGACTTTGATTTAAATTGTGAATTCTGATGGAGCGCACATTTAGATTAGAAAATTAGGGTTAGGGTTTATGGAGTTAGATATAAATAGATCGAGGAGATTATAATTTTTCGGTAGAACGAAAAAACACTTTACATGGCATGTGGGGAAAGAAGAATTTTGTCAATTTATTAGTGGTTAATTTGTTTTTGAAAAGTCGGAAGAATGCGTGACTAAGAACTATTATTAAAAAATCGGTGAATACAAGATTCACAATCTAATTTAGAACATAGAGTTTTAGTTCTTTGATTAAAGGGAATTAAAGGCATAATGAGTCGACCAATGCGGCCGTGCGCTACTCCAATACTAATTCGAGGGATAAACTTAAACACCACCTCAAAATATGGAGAGACTCCCCCTGATCATCTAAGACAAAACCAAACTCGATCTTTCAAATACCTATCCGCTTCAAGAATCAAATTAATTGCATTTTTTGAGCTACTCTCTAAAATAATATGGCAAAATCCCCTCTCTACCGCCAAAGAAAGCCCGAAAGTTATCGCCACAAGCTCAGCCAAATAAAAAGAAGAGAATTCTTCAGGAAAGAGAATTAAAAAGAGTAATAAAAATTCGTGCAATATCTTTTCCTGCATATATATATATATATATACTAGTATTGCTCAGTATAAGTAAATAAGATAGGATAGTGTTGGTCAAGAATAAATATTAATTAGGGAGTATTATTTATCGGGTCATGTTATCGTATATTTAAAGGCACATGTTAGGTACCTATATTTGGAGAATAAACTCCTAACATGCATTTTGGAACACTTGTTATCATGTTCCTTATTTATCCTACAAAGTTTAAACAATGCCACCTAAAAAATTATATTATCCTCTGAAGATGAGATTAAATAATATTATTCTACCGTTTTATTTTACGAGTCAAACCAACAAATATCAATCATAGCTATCAAACTCATATTCGCTTCCATCTTAGTATGTGTCACGGGGTAAAACTCTCGACCCCGCACCCGGTGGTATTCAAGTCTGAGCCAGCCTAACTCCAGTGGCCACACGCAACAGAAGGCATAACAAAATACCGAACAACACCCTCATATACCTGTATAGATCAGGGAACCTATTAGTACCATACAAAGGGCCGCATCGCCTTACCTCCTGGTGTTAGGCTTCTCACGCATTAAGGTCTAACATTCTCCGCCACCCAAATCTGCAGCGCCCTCATTGAAGGCTTTGACCTTGTGGCTCTTAATCAATACTCATATCACTTCCGCTCGCATGGGTTACTTCCTTTACCCGCGTGATGCCTTCTTGCTCCCTAACAAAGTCATAATGCGTGCCCTCCACCTTTGCTCCGTGATTCACTGTCATTCGATTGTCACCAACTCTCGTTCCACTGCCAGTGTAAATGTTACCACTCTAGTCTTTGCAGATTAGCTTGATTCGCCAGCCAAGCTCTGATACCACATTGTCACGTGGTAAAACTCTCGACCCCGCGCGGTGCTCGACACCTGGTGGTACTCGAGTTCGAGCCATCCTAACTCCAACAATAACACGCAACAAAACGTAGAACAAGACACCGAACAAAACCCTCATGTACCTGTATAGATCAGGGAACCCATTATACCGTATAAAGGGCCGCATCGCCTTGCCTCTTGATATTAGGCTTCACGTGCATTAGGGTTTGACAGTGTGGACTCTCTTTTAACGGTACGTATTGAGTCTTTCTCCCAATTCTCAGCTTAGGTAGTCCTCTTTTTATGCATACTTGTTCTTTTGTTACTGCATGTCTCTAATTAATAATTTCATATATAAATTAATTCATTAAACTCCCTTTTTCTAAAACTCTAAATCTTTCTTAATTGTTAATTCTCAAATTAATAGATTTATAACCTAATTTACCCTACATATCTTCTATCTCTCTCAGACTCGTTAAATTATGCATTTTTTTTATACGTTTTCGAGTTTATTTGATTCTAAATTTAAGTTCTACGGGAATTTGAGGCAAAAAGCAGATGTGTCCATATTTAGTAAGTAGCTACACATCTCTCGATTATTCGATGGCCATTTAAAACGACAGTTTCTAGTTTCTACACGGCACAATCTGCAAAACAAATTGGTTATTTTGTGGCTTTTCGAATTAATTTTTTGAACAAATGGCCCTTTGAATTGTTTTTTTCTCCAAGAGTTCATACCCACAGATGGGAGTGGGGCATCCAATCCAATTCAATAGTTTTTAAATTACTCGTATCCCATTTGATTTGATGTCGATTTTAGAATTTTGCATTTAATTTGATCCGTCGCGCCTAATTACCAATCCAATTGAATAAGTTAAAAAATGGAGTGTTGGCAATATATCTACCGAAATTTTTTAAATATTTTCAATGGCAAATATGACAAGTGGACAAAATTAACTAAATAATTTGTAGTCAAATCTATGGGAAAGAGTAGCATAATAAATAGACTATAATAACATCAATAACACAATGACACATGTCACTTCAAGAAAAAAAAATACACATATACTAATTGGACCAGTTTACGCAACTCCCGAATCTGAAACCGATCCAATATATTTTTTCAAAAAGTAGATCTAATCCGATTCAATCAATTTGGATTTGACTAAATTGGATCGGTCGATTTAGTCGGTTTGCATTTAACCTTGCCCACCCCTACCAACAACATGTTCGGGCCAGCTTTCGCGTCCATCAATCATAGTTCTTTCAGGCCTTGTTTGGTTCACGGATTTTAGTACTCGGGAAAGGAAAGTCGTTCCTTTCCTTTGTTTGGTAAGCACAAATTCCGGAAACACTTTCCCGAGAGAGGGGAAAGTAGGGGGTAAAACCATTCCTCCCAAAACACATGGGATTGATTTTCCCATATGATTTCCAAGCATTTATTACACAAATTTTAGACAATAATACTCTTACCTAAATACTTTCCATGGTTTACCAAACACAAGAAAGGAAATTTGACAGGAAATTTACTTTCCCACCTCCATGGGAAAGATAAGGGAATTGATTTCCTTTCCGTGAACCAAACGAGGCCTCAATGCAGAGAAAAGTTGTTGCCTTTTTTTTCCCCTTTAATAAATCGATCTACCTGTTACGCTGGAAAGAGATTGTAGTTGGCAACTTACACTAAATCACATGCATGGAATAAACTAATTAAATTGCTTTCACTACTTTCCGCATTAATAACAAATGTGTAATTTGTGGAACGGATAAGTGACTCAGGCGGTGGGGCACTGCGGCCTTAATGCATTAATTAATTAGCGGAGTAAAAAAACCGTGAATCTCACGTATCAACCAATCTAATACTATAATAGTATTACGGAGGAAGTCCTCCGTAATAAATTTTATCTCTCTTATTTAATTTTCACTTAATTATAGTGCCTTCTCTTTCTTTTCAATAATTCACTTCTTCTTTAATAATACTAATCCACTTCTTTCATAATAATCATATATTATCTTCTCTCTTATTAATTACTATTATAATTTCCATAATAATAACACATTTAATATCAATACACTCTCTCTTATTAATTGCTATAATAATTTTCATAATAATCTATATTATTTATTATTGTTATAATAATAATTATTATTTTTATAATAATAATAATTATTATTATCATAGTAAAATCTAGGAATTGTAATAATTATATTTAGTGATAAATAATTTTTATTATGAAACATTTATTTACTTATTTTTTAAAATTTTTCACTTTTCATATTTACATCTATACTTAGTATATATTAGTATTATAGAAGGAATAAGAAGAGGTTGCCCTATTTATTGTACTCTTTAATGTTTCTTTTTTATTTTTCTTTTTTGAAATTATTTTTTTAAGCATGAACTGAATTATTATTATTATTATTATTATTATTATTATTATTATTATTATTATTATTATAGCAAAAATGCATCATTTTACCCGCGTTATTTTGAGCTTTTACTGCTTTTATTATTTGAATTAATTGTGTGTTTTATTGTATAATTAAGGCTATATTTTACATGAATTTGTAGTGATTTTATTCAATTTTTGTTTATTATTACATAATTTTTTTTAATAATAATTTGAATACCATCCCGTGCATCGCACGGTTTTGTAACTAGTGTATTAAGTAATATATCCGAAACACATTTTTTAAGTCCCAAGTTGAGACATTGTAGAATTGCTCGAAAGACAAATATTAATGCCATAAAAACCCTACTACTACACTAACACAGTGATAGTTCGAAGCTAGACGTCAAGTTTTGTGTAACATTAGTTTCACAAGAATTATGCACGAATTTGACAACAATGAGTAACGCCTCTGATTTTATATGATCATGATCTTAGTTGATAATTTTGAGTCTCAACTTAATCATAGTTAATAATAAAACATAATGTTTAAAGAATATTTTGTATTGTACAGATTATGAACAATCCAATCTAAAAAAAGAAAAGGAATTGGTACTAATTAGATGGCACAATGTGCCATTATTTTGGCCCAATGAGCTTTTGTTTTCCAATCAGCCACGCTATTTATTATTTCATTATCTTTTTTTCTTCAAATTATTTATTTCCAAAATAGCAAACAATTAATCTTCTGTGCAATTTTTTTTTCTAATTATTTCAAGAAATGGCACATATATATTCATCCGGGATAAGTAGACATTAAAAGTATTTGTTAATCTGTGGATTGTTTAAAAGCATATATATTAAAACTTTATTTGAAAAACTAGATTGTACACATGAACAGTATTCATACTGGGCTGCAGGCCTGCAGCATTCAATCCATTCATTAATTTGGAATGTCAACATAAGCAAGCTGATATACCAAACTAGTAAAGCAGTTTGTTGCAAAAAGTACTCGTTCCTACAAAATCCCAATAATAATAACGTAAAACAAGAAAAAAATTAAAACATGCTTGAGACCAAACATCTCCATCTTAAGAGCATTTCTAATAGTAATATGTAAAATTGATATTTAAAAATATGTGGACTAATAAATAATTGACATGTGATTTATAAAAAGTTATTTTACACATAAATTATACACATTCTCATTTTTGCTCCAATAGTTCATATTTATAATCTTGTGTAAAATTATGATTCACTAATTATATGGAAACACATGGAATATATAATATTTAACATTTTTTATAAATATTTTTTATTTATAATTAAATAGTCAAAGTGGATATTAATTTAAAGATCTTGATGAATAGAATTCAAATATACAAGTTTTATTACAAAATATATTTTTAATTTTTAATTATACTATTTTGAAGTTTTTGTAAAAAGTTAGATAGAGAAAATAATGAGGTGGATGTGTAAAATGGATGTGTAAAATACACACCCATTTTACACAAAAGATGATGTGACATATTTTACACAATACTATTGAAGTACCAAAAATTATACGCAATGTGTAAATTTTACACAAATCTTATATGACATGATTTATACATACTTGTTAGAGATGCTCTAATAAAATCTATTTGGAAAGATTGGCTTCATTCTAGATAGTTTATGTTTCCAACAATGATACATATTTTTGTTGCAAATCTATTTTTGAACTAAATTCTCAAGCAATTCACGGTATCTTTTTCGTGCAAAATTGTTTTTACACTAAATCCGTAAACAACTAATGTTATAAATTTTAGTGCAAATATATTTTTGTACCAAATCCGTAGACAAATTAAGATATAATTTTTTGTACAAATTCATTTTTGCACTAAATTTTCAAGTAATTAAAGAAGTAAATTTGAGTGCAAATTTGTTTTTACACTATAAAAATTCTTGCCAGAGCTCTCTGTCCTTGTTAGAGGTACGACAATAGTTGCCAGAGCTCCGATGGGCGGTGGTTTCAGAGATAGTTAGTTAGGCTTAACAACCATCAATGGTAATAAAGAAATAAAAGATTGTAGTAATGATATAATTGACCATTCAAAAAACGGGGTGTATAATTTTAGTGAGCAAAGATTTAAAAATTGTTCTTATGGCTAAAACAAATTATGAAATAAGTGTTTTATCTAGTTTGGAATAATAAGGTGTCATTTGCTTGAATATAACTATAAAGGATGTAATTTGAAACCATTTTCTCATCGACAAATTCGGTAAATGTGGATCTTTGAATTCAATCCAAGAATATGTGCCTATTTTTGTTTGAGCAAATAACCTACTTTATTAGAGCCGTAGGTACCACACACTTATAAAGTATGAAATTTGAACATGAGACCTCCACTTTTAAGTTGGGCTACTCTACCACTTGTGGGAGAACTGATCATTTACTAATTAATATTATATTTTATGCACTGGTTTTTTTTTTGAAAGATTTATACTTCGTTGTTAACGTGATAACATTAATGTTTATAATAAGATTGAGCTAGAACGTGAATTGTTGTCTATATGATAATATAAGATTTGTTATGATCATATGCTTGGTTTTAGGCCACGTTTAATTTTCTATCAATCATTTGTTATTTTGTATATGAAATTTTATTGGGTACCCTTCGAGCTTAACGATATATGCTTGATACAAGTGGTGAATAAGAATATTCAAGTACTGAAGAGAGAGGCTCAAATTACTGATATTTAAAAGTTAATGTATCTATACTTATATTATATATTAAACTCATTGTAAGATTTGGTGTGTATTAAAAAATTATTTAATATGCCTCATCTAACATGCTACTATTGCTAGTGTAGTAAATGCTATAACATTTACTCTTCCTTCCGAAAATTTGTTGAGTTTGGTCATTGGTATCACTTACTTGCCATATCCCTTTTTTTACTTGTAACAAAAAACAAACCTAATGCCTTCTTACGAAACCAAATATTCTAAATAAGAATTTATTTATTTTTGGGCAGATTAATAATAATTTTTAAAATGTTCTATAAGGGAACATTAATATTAAAAAGTAAAACTATTACACAATATTTTTTTTTACATAACAGATATTCAAATACATTCAAACTCACGACCTCGACCGGTAGTTTCTCAGGTTAAATCCCACCAACTATAAAATCTTTTGATGGGGCATGATCTTCCACGAGTAGAGATTAGTAAAATGCGCGAGAGCCGACTCCGGATACCATGTGACTTTAGGGGGAAAAAAGGAGGGGGAAAAATAAGAGAACTGTGGTTTGAAATTTGAGACATTACTCCTGAGGTAAAAATTTACATCCTGATTCAGATAAAAAACGAGATGGACCGAACCAAATATGTTAGACAGACCAAATATTAGCACTCCGAATGGATTGATAGTTTTCCTATATTGATCGGATCTCTATGTGCTGCTTGCCGTTTCCGTATCTAACAGAGACATCGAACACCCTTTTTTTCTCTCAATTTGTCAAAATGTAGTCCACCAAATTCCCTTTTCTTCCAAAACAAACCATAAAGTAAACCCACTATTACTATTGAGGGTGAAGAAGACACATCCCTAAATCGCTACAAAATCCAACCATGTTAACTCTTCGAATAACCCTCATCTTCACTCTCCTCTTCCTTTTCCCTTCACCCACCACCATCGACCACCATCCCTTCTCCCACTCCCCACTCCCCAAACCCCTTCCCACCTCCCCCCAAGACCGCCTACTTTCTCACCGACACTGACAGAGACAATCCTCGAATCACCAGACTTCTTCAAGAGATATATCACCCAAGAAACCACTACTTGCTCCACATTGATTATCGCGCCTCTGAGGATCAAAAAAAACTACTCGCCCAAATGGTTGAGTTCAGTTAACACATTTATAGAGGCTAGGAATGTGAATGTTATCAAGAAGGCGAATTCGGTCCACGAAGAAGGGTCTACCCTGTTGTGAACGTGGGAACAATAACCAAGTCCCAAATCCACCAATAAACCCGAGAAATCCCTTTCGAAAATTTTCACAAACACTTGGCGGGCAGAAACCGTTAAGTAATAGGATCTTTACTTAAACCAAGAATGGCCAACACAAACACAAGTAAATATGGATGAAAGATAAAGAGCAATGACAACCAAAAGCAAAGCAAAAGAAAGAACATACCAGATTTTGTGGAACCCTTCGGGTTTTCTACCAAGAGAGAGCAACTTTATTGATAACCAATAATTTACACCAATTCTATTACAATAATCCTTACTATAGATCAAAGGAACAAACCTCAAATGATCACCTCTCACCTTAGCTAAACCCTAGCTAAGCACAAGTATATCTTTTTTTCAATCTAACAAAGCAACACTCTTGCAAGTCTTTCAAAAATAGAAATAAACATTTCTATTTATACTAAGTGAAAAATAAGATAGGTTACCTTTTATCCGCCCAAGTGCAAAACACGTTTTGCACCCATTCTGAGTGTTCTGCCTAGTGCAAAACGCATTTTGCACCCATTCTGAATGCACTGCTAAGTGCAAAAACTATTTTGCACCTTCACTGTTTGCATCAATTACAAGCCAAACACAATAATCTCCACCTTGGCGAGTAATCTCAAGCCAACCTCGATTGCTTCACCTCGGGATAAAAACCGTGCATCCCCCTTAGAGATTACCTCGACACCTCCAAGGTCACACCCTCTTCCTTCAACATGAAGTAAGATTAAGAAGTTTTAAACAATGCCTAAACTTCTTCGAGGTTACTGGTTTTGTGAACATATCGGTCGCATTCTCATCCGTATTCACCTTCTCTAGGACGACTTCCCCGGAATTAACCCAATTCCAAACTCGGTGATACCACACATCTATGTGCTTCGTACAAGCAGGATACACTTGATTCTTAGCCAAGTAAAAATCACTTTAACTATCACACCGTAGCAAAATACTCTCATGCTTCAAGCACAACTCGCTCATTAAGCCTTTCAACCATACAGCCTCCTTTGACGCCTCCGTGAGTGCCATGTACTCTACCTCTATTGTAGACAAAGCACTTGTTGCCTGTAGCATAGATCTCCATGATACCGATCCACTTGCCAAAATAAACACATAATCCGTGGTAGACCTTCTTTTATTAAAATCTCCCGCATAATCAGAGTCTACGAATCCTGCAACACTATCAGTCCCATCTTTTCGCTCAAACATTATACCCATGGACTTGGTACCTTGTAAATATTGAAGAACCCATTTAACCGTATTCCAATGCTCTTTACCCGGATTTGACATACACCAACTAACCATTCCAACCGCGTGAGTTAGATTTGGCCATGTATACACCATGGCATACATATGACAACCAACAGCGCAAGCATACGGTGTTATTGACATTTTAGCACCCTCATCAAGAGAGGAAGGATATTGCTTTGCGGATAAAGCAAAATGAGGAGCTAATGGAGTAGAAACCGGTTTCGCACTCGACATATTAAATTTCTCAATGACATGAAAAATATACTTCTTTTGCGAAAGCCACAACTTGCCTGCCTTTCTATCTCTCCGAATCTCCATACCAAGAATCTTTTGTGGGGTCCTAAGATCTTTCATGTCAAATTCCCGACTCCATTGCACCTTGAGCTCTTTCACCTTTGATATATCTTGACACGCTATAAGCATATCGTCCACATAAAATATCAACAAGTAAACAAGCCATTATGAAAGTTCCGAACATAGGCACAATGATCACCATCACACCGACGATAACCAATCCACAACATGAATGATTCAAACCGTAAGTGCCATTGCCTTGGCGACTGCTTTAGTTCATATAAGGATTTCTTAAGCTGACAAATAAATTTTTCCTTACCTACTTCCTTGAACCCTTCTGGTTGCGCCATGTAAATCGTTTCCTTCAAATCACTATGAAAAAAGCCATCTTTACATCCATTTGCTCAAGCTCCAAGTCAAACTGAATTACCATCGCAAGCAAAACCCGTATCGAAATGTGTTTCACAACCAGGAAAAAAAATCTCATCATAATCAATCCATTCCTTTTGAGAAAACTCCTTCGCTACTAACCATACCTTGAATTCCAGTACTTCATCTTTGTTGATTTCTTCTTTCTTCCTAAATACTCATTTGGAACCGATAATACTCCGATCCTTGGGCCTAGGAACTAAATCCCAAATAGAATTCTTTCGTAAAGCCTCAATCTCTTCTACCATAGCACCCATCCAATTATCCTTGTCTTCAATACTGATGGATTCTTTATAACTAGTTGGATCACCCTTACTTGTAATAAGGGCATAGTTGACCTCGTCTTTCCAACCAAACCTTGAGAGTGGTTTGATTGCCCGTTGTGGTCTATCCCGTGCTATTGATGGTTCCGGCTTCACCTTTTGAGGTTGCTCCACCTCACACGGTCTTTCCTTTGATTTTTCCTCCTCTAGCTCTACCTTAACCGCGTCGTCATTCGGTTGAATTTAATGATAATCATCTTTACTACCGCTTGAAGATGCTCCACCACTTATGGTAATCGACGAACTTGGAACTAGAATTAAAATCTTAATTGTATTAACCCCACCGTTATCATTAATCTCGTGATATTTTTGTTCCTTAAGCATAGCGCCCTCATCAAATGTCACATCCCGGCTAAACAAAAGATTTCTCGCTACCAAATCCCAAAGTTTAAACCCTTTCACCTTTTCCCCAAAACCAAGAAAGATACACCGGTGAGCTTTCAGATCATTCTTTGATCTCTCGTCGCTAGGAATATGAGCATATACCGGGCACCCGAATACTTTTAACTTAGAGTAGTCCACTTCTCGCCCCGGCCATACATCTTTCGGATATTTCAAACCAAGATTCACATTCGGTGACCTTTTGACCAAGTATATGGCACGATCAACACAAGCTGCCCAAAATATTTTCGGCAAACCTGCATGAATCCTCATACTTCTCATCCTATCCATAATGGTGCGGTTCATTTTCTCTACAACTCCATTTTATTATAGAGTTTTCTTCACGGTAAAGTGCCTTTTGATGCCGGCATTTTTGTAAAATTTTAAGAATTCTCCATCTTTATACTTTCTTCCATTGTCACTTCTCAAATACTTTACTTTTCGACCCGTTTGATTTTTCACCTTAGTCTTCCACTTCTTGAATTTTTCAAAAACCTTGAATTTTTTTCTGAGGTAATAAACCCAGACTCGATGTGACTAATCATTAACAAATGTCATAAATAATTTAAAACCGCCCAAAGAAACTACCTCTAAAGGGTCATACACATCGGAGTGAATATAATCAAGCATACTTCGGCTTTTGTGTTCCGCAGTCTCAAATCGAACTTTAGTTTGCTTGCCCATCACATAATACTTGCAAAAATCGAGCTTGCACCCATGGACGCCCTTCAATAATTTTCGTCGATGAAGCTCCTCCATGCCCTGTTGGTTCATGTGGCCAAGCCTCATATGCCATAATAAAAGCTCATCCCTTTCTACTTTCATGGAAACCATCGCTGCACCAACCACCGTGGTTCCTTTCAACCTATAAAGGTTGTTCGATGACTTTATGCCGTATAAAATCACCATTGATCCATTCTTCATTTTTATAATCTCGTCTTCGGCTTGAATCACACACCCTTTTGAATCGAGCATACTTAAGGAGATCAAATTCTTCTTGAGAGTGGAAACGTGTCTAACATCACTTAGCGTGCGGGTCACGCCATCTCACATCTTTATTTTTACCGTGCCATTATCGACAACTTTGCATGTAGCATCATTGTCCATGAAGATTTTTTCTCTATTGCATTCCATATAGTCAACGAATCAGTTATAATTCGAGCACATGTGATAGGAGCATTCTGAATCAAGAATCCATCCACTACTTTGATCCGCTAAAAAATAAGTAAGAACATTAGTATTAACCTTTTGGTCCACCTCTTGGGTTGCAACTCCCGCAACCTTCCTTGGCGCGTCCGCCTTTTTACCTTTTAGTTCTGGGCAATTCTTTTTAATGTGACCTATCTTGTGATACTTAAAACACTCCCAATTACTTCGATCTCGTGATTGGGACCGGCCTATGCCTCTATTCTTGGCACCCTGTGACCTTGACCACCCACTTAGTTCACCACCACCACTCTTGGCAACCAAGCCTTCACTTGATGAAGAGCTTGCCCCGCTACCTCCCTTTTTCATGGCCACGTGTGATTTCAGGTCTTTGACAACTTTATTAAACTTGAGCGTTGTCTTGCTAAATATCAAAGTAGTAACAAAGTGATCATAGGAGTTCGATAATAAAGCAAGCAATAATAAGGCGCGGTTCTCCTCATCAAATACAACATCAATTCTCTCAAGGTCATGCACTATTACCTTGAAGACATTGATGTGCTTGTTCAAATCTTTTCCCTCCTTCATTTCTAACTTGAAAAGCTGCTTCTTGAGGTTTAACTTGTTGGATATAGACTTTTCTATGTACATCTCCTCTATCTTAGTCCACATATCCTTTGCATTCTTCTCCGAAATCAAGTTTCTCAACCTTTGTCGGTCACATGCATCTCTATTGCGGATATAAGTTTCTTATCAATCCCATTCCATTGGTCTTTGGACATCTGTTACGGCTTTTTCTCAAATCTAAACAATGCAACTTATAAATTCGATTGGACAAGTACCCCTCGCATCAGTCTTTGCCAAATACCGAATTAACAACCTCGTCATAAGGCTTTATTTTAACCTCCATAGTGCTCCCAACACCTACAATGGTAGAAGAACTATCTTGTGTTACAACAACTCCGGTTTGAGTCCCTTTGGCAATTTATCGAACACTTAGAGCACAAACCTTGCACCTAATAGCCAAACCTTGATACCAATCACTAGGCACCAACATAATCCCCTGATACAACTTGTTATGAATGTGGAAACAATAACCAAGTCCTAAATCCACTAATAAACCCGAGAAATCCCTTTCAAAAATTTTCACTAACACTTGGCGGGCGAAAACCTTCAAGTAATATGATCTTTGCTCAAACCAAGAATGGATAACACAAACACAAGCAAATAAGGATGAAAGATAAAGAACAATGACAACCAAAAGCAAAATAAAAGAAAGAACACACCAGATTTTGTGGTACCCTTCGGGTTTTCCACCAAGAAGGTGCAAGTTTATTGATAACCAATAATTTACACCAATTCTATCATAATAATCTTTACTCTAGATCAAAGGAACAAACCTCCAATGACCACCTCTCACCTTAGTTAAACCCTAGCTAAGCACAAGTCCCTCTATTTTTCACTCTAACAAAGAAATACTCTTGCAAGTCTTTCAAAAATAGAAATGAACCTTTCTATTTATACTAAGTGAAAAATAAGACAGGTTACCTTTTATCCGCACATGTGCAAAACACGTTTTGCACACATTTTGAGTTTTCTGCCTGGTGCAAAACATATTTTGCACCCAGGTACAAAACGCATTTTACACTCATTTTGAATGCACTGCCATGTGCAAAAATTGTTTTGCACCTTCACTGTTCGTATCAATTACAAGCCAAACACAACAAACCCCGCTTGCTTTAATAATTCATGGTGCTGCCATTTTGTTCAGGTGTTATAAAAACTAGGATTGGTCTTTCAATCTAGATGCTTCTGATTATCCCCTCATTCTTTAAGATGGAAAATATTCCCTCTTTTTACTTTTGGCTTTTGTTATCTTCCAATTTATGTCTTAATTTAGTGCACAAGTGAGAATTATTTTTAATAATGGAGTGCGGAACATTGTCATATATACAAATTCAAGCTTGTATACTACAACGAAGAATGGGCTCTGTGCACTTGAATTTGTACATTCCTGGTAGGCTACTTGGATTTTTAAAATCTGAGTAGCTAAATGCGAATAAAGATTTGGGTTGGGATTAAACCAAGCACTTGATTCCTTATATTCAACGATGTTCTTCGTGCCAAAGATTGGAATACTGTGTGATGACGGGAGGCCAAATATAAAAAAGATTTGTAGTGGAGCTAATTACATGTAGCACCTATGAAGTTTGGAAAGTCACTCATAAAACCATGAAGTTTTGAGCGAGTTTTGCTTTTGTCCATTTTTAGATGTGCCATTTAAAATATTAATGGAGAAGCCCATGTGCGGGGCATTTTAGATCATTCCCTTATTCCCCACCTACAGTTAAAACCTAATTCTCATTTCATACTCGCCAAGAACCCTAAAATTACTCTTCCTTTACGCAAACGACTGTTGCAAAAGGTGAAGGCTAATAGAATCGCAATGGGGTGGTATTTAAGAACGGATGACCTTGTTGATTTAGGTGGCCCTATTTACAGTTAGTTGGTTTATTCTTTATTACTTTTTTTCTTATTGTATGTGTATATGAAAATGAATGTTGGTTGCTTTTATTGTTTGTTTGTTTGTTGGTTGGATATTTATGGTTTTGTAATTTAGTTATTTATTTATTGTTTGCTTCTTTCTATTGTAGCAGTCCCCTTCTCCATTGTTACCTCGAAGTTGTATATATATATTTTTTGTTGTATCCACTTTGAAATGAAACATTAAAATATGTTTGCTTTTGTTAATGGTAATCCCTATTTGATTAGTTATTGTTACTGTGGGAACCAAAATGCAGGTCTTTCATTTGATTTCTTTATCATAAAATTGCATCATGGGAGTCACTTTAAAAAAGGGACAAATTATTTGTATTATGGGCCCATCGTAAAGTGTCATATTTTAACTATTGTAAGATTAATAAATTGTCTATGATTGAGTTGTCAACAATGATTACACCTGAGAAAATGAAACCAACTAAAAAACCCCCACTTGTTCCCACAAAAGTAAGTAATGGTAATGATGATGATAATTCTAAGTGTAAAAGCTTCAATGTGCATGACTATGATGATATACATAATGATGTAGATAATAAGGTAAAGAATAAGGTAAAAAATTAGGCAGAAAATGAGGAAGATAATAAGGTAGAGAATGCGGAGCTAGTGAATGAACATGCGAGTTAACCAGTAAAAAGGAAGGGGAAGGAACCAGTGAATGAACTTGGCACTCAGCCAGTGAAAGGGAAGGGGAAGGGGAAATTAGTTGTTTCATATAACGAAGTTGATTGTGATGAGTTAAATAATGGCACTGAATAAATAAAGAAGGTGAAAGAAAGATGAACTTTCATGGAACTTGAAAAGAAAAATTTTACTTTTAAACTTGGAATGATCTTTAGTGACCATAAAGTGTTAAAAGATGCCATTAAAAGTTATTCAATCAAGAATGGTAAAAACATTGTAATAGTAAGGAGTGAAGCACTGAGGGTGAAAGTAGTGTGCACTAATAATATGAATATCCATGGTCTTTATATACTTCCAAAATGCAAGACAGCTTTAACATGTAAATAAAGAAATTTTATGATGAGCACAAGTGTAGTAGGAAGTTTAAAAATATACATGTAAACTCTAGATGGTTTTTAGAGACTTATGTGGATACATTTAGGTATAATCCTAATATCCCAATAAATTGTTTTGCTGAAACTGTTTTAAAAGAAAATGTGGTTCAATTGTCAAAGTCATAAATCTATAGAGCCGAAAATAAAGCCCTAAAGCTCATTAATGGTTCATATGCTGAACAATTTGGTAGTTTGTGGAGTTATATGGAGGAAGTAAGAAAAACCAACCCTGCTACAACTATTTTTCTGAAGTTAGTGGATGGTATAATGGAGCTGGGTGAGCCTAAATTTGAAATATTATATGTCTACCTTAAAGCTTGTAAAAAAGGTTTCAAAGCAGAGGGTGTAAGAGATTGGTTGGGTGTGATGGTTGCCATCTAAAGGGGCTATATAAGGGCATGTTACTATCAGCCATATGTGTATATGCCAAAAATTGTATGTTCCATGTTATTTATGTTATGGTTAAGGGTGAAATTACATAGACTTGGTTTTTAAAATCATTAAGACGAGATTTATGCATTGATAAGCAAGAAGAGTGGACCTTCTTACAGTCAGTGTGGGATAGTTGAACACAATAAAAGAAGTTGTAAAAGGCAGAAAATTAGAGATGGTGCAACAACTAACACTGCAGCAGCAGGGGTAAGTATGTGATTACATTTAATTTAATTCAAGCCTTTTTAAACTACAGTTAAATTCTTGTGTTAACACCTTCAATTCAATGTGTTGCAGGTGAGTATGCATATTCCAGCATTTCAAATAACTAGTGGCAGGGTATTAAATGCATCTGGAATAAAGATCATTTTTTTTTCATTCATTTGCATGCATTTATTAATATAAACACTTACATTCATTTACATGCATTCAGGTGAGTGGTCCAAGGCTAATAACACAAAGAGGGGTATTGAATGCATCAACTGTGATGATCACTTTTTTTTTCAAGTTGTGTTCATTTGCATGCATGCAATACCCCGTACTTTAATTTATTTTAAATTGAATTATATTAGGTTATTTATACTCATGTGAGTGATTGTTTGGTGATTCGGGTGGTTGGAATCGATTTTGGATGGTAAATAAGAAGTTTTGGTCTTACACGATTCACCATTTTTGGTTAACTTTGGAGTTTCGTAACTTCTGTGTCTCTTATTCGATTAAGATTTCGTTTGCGTAAGGGTCTAGGATTTGTACCATTCTACAACTTTCATGTTTGGGCCGAAAGCTAGTTCATACTCCTAGTTGGTCAAAATAGCGTGCAAAGTAGGCTGATTAGTAAATTCTGGTAATTAGGTAGTGCTTTGGCAGAGTGCTGTCTTCGGTGGATTTATGAAAAATATATATCCATAATTTTGGAAAACTTCTTTTTATAAAGTTGTAGGTCTTTGAAATACCTTTTCGTGGACACAAAGATCACTTCAATTGGAGTTCTGAGCGAAAAGTTAAGCCGAAATAAAAACAGTGCTCAAGAGCCCAAAATTTATAGCACGGACCGGTATGTCGTTTTTAGCATACTGGTCTGGCACCAAATTTTTGGCAAATTTGTGCTCCGCGGACCGCTATTTCATATTTGGCATATCGGTCCGCCAATTAAACTTTTCCACCGACTAAAACACGTTTTAAAGCTATTTTTTGTCATTTTTCACCCCAACTTTGACCCAAATACTTTCAAACTCCTCTAGAGAGTCCTAAAGGGTTCTAGAGAGAGAAAGATAAAGATTTTCAAGCATCTATCTGTTCGAATCGAATATTCAAGCTTAAAATCATCCAAACCCATCTCTAAGGTACTATTCATCATCTTATACCTTGATTTTCTTCTATAAAAGCTCAAGTGTGAACTTTGGCTAAGTAAGTTGGGGTTTATACTCTATTGATTTGAGAATCTTGCGATGCTAGGAACGTGGTGGTCCGAAGGCTTTAGTATTTCACCGAACGAAGCTTCGGTTTACATCTTTTTTTTTCTTTTGGTCTACAAACTTGAGGTATGGGTTATATCTTTTCAAAACTCGACAATATGACCTTAATTATCGAGAAGTGAATGATTTTACATATATGTTCAATATAAAAGCACTTATATCTTATTATTGATTATACATGGATGATTTTCTACATGTATGTTAATATGTGGATTATCTTATTTAATATATATGAATTTATGCATGATTGAGCTATAAATTTTACAAAACGAGGCGAGATATGCCATATAAACTCGATTCTCGTATAGTATTTGATATCTACGGGATGTTCCTCGGGTGTATATGTGTTCAGTTGATATGATTGAACTAATAAATAACTTTGGTGTGCACCAAGGGATAAGTATGATGTTGATGAGATTTATATGTCATATGTTGTTTCTAGATTGCATTTAGAGCATGTTATGCACATTTGTATCATTATTGTGTCAACCCATCATCTTAATGATCTCATGGCAAGTTCGGAGCCCCCTTATGACATATGGTGTAATAATTATCTTTTAGGAAAACTATATCTCATATCCATGTTATGGATGGCTTTCTATGCTCTTGAGGCATTCTTGAACATGTAATTATCTCTCTTCGGGAGTTCTTCATTCATATAGGGATATATTTTTGACTATGTTATATGGTGGGATGTTGCCCACAGTTATCAGTATCTATGTTTGGGCCTTCCGTCGGTGTAGGGGAATAATTGTGGTTAGTGTTTGCCGGTAGGCAAAATAGGCAGGGCCTGGTGCCCTTGGGTTAAAATGCCCTAAACCTCCGGGGGGTCAGCACGTTGTCGACTATCTAGAGCTAGCAGTGAGCAGTCCGAAAATCTAGATAACAGCAAGACACTAATATTTTGGTTGATCTGAAAATGAGTTGTTGATGTGATATTGTGAACTGTGGTCCAAATTGTTTGTATTTGTTAATATTCACCCGAGACGGAGAGGCCATGTTATGATCTCAATTTTATGTCTCTTGGGGGGGGGGCAGGCCCATGGTTATTATTACAGTTATGATTCAATCCAATTATATCTCATGATAACGACCGGCTATGGTCTTGGACAGGCAGACTCATATCATTTTCTATCTCGGCTCATCCATATTTTAGTGATTCAACATGACCGTTAACACAAGGGATGTAACCTGCACTAGCATAAGCATGCATGGTTTTGTGAAATTATGATAAGCTACAAATGGTGTTTGAATTGTATTATGAAAATATTTATTTTGTTTAAAGTAACGAATCAAGAAATATTTTCAAAGTTGTTCCCTTTTACTCCCCCTATTAAGTAGTATGCTCACCTCATTTTTTTTCTAGAACTATACATGTATTCAGGAGTCCAAAGAGGACATGAACACAACGGGATCGGGGACGTGTTAGTAGCTCTGATACATATTTATTTGCGTAAATACCATGAATGGTCATTTAACTATCGTAAAAGTTTTAAAATGGTCACCGGACTATAATTCGTTTCATTTAACCCACTCACCTATTTAAGTAGTTCAATTTTGGCCACTTCGTTAAAATTTCCGTCAACCCACTAACGGATTCAAGGGCATTTTCGTCCAAACAGCAAAAAAAAAAAAACAAACAAACTGTTCCTTCGTCTTCTCCAACTCCGGCCGGCGCCAGCAAACACTCCACCTCCTCCTCTCTCCTCGCTTTCTCTTCTTCTTCCTTCTCTCTCCTCGCTTCCGCTTCTTCCTCCTCTTCTCTCTTCCTCTTTTCTTCCTCCTTTTTCCTTGCTAATGAGACGATTTTTCTGTTGAGGTTGGAAGTGAGGATGAAAGTGCATTTGGTTGATGTTGTTCTGTAGATTGTGCTCGGCTAAGAAGAGAGAGAAAGATGGGTTTGAATTGTACTCCGGCGACAATAGTAATGGCGAAAAGAAGAAGAAGCAAGGCAAAAGGAGGAAGAAAAGAGGAAGAGAGAGGAGGAGGAAAAAGTGGAAGCGAGGAGAGAGAAGGAAGAAGAAGAGAAAGCAAGGAGAGAGGAGGAGGCGGAGTGTTCGCCGGCGTCGGCGCCGGTTGGAGTTGGAGAAGACGAAGGAACAGTTTTTCTTTTTTTTTTTTTTTTTTTTTGCTGTTTGGACGAAAATGCCCTTGAATCCGTTAGTGGGTTGACGGAAATTTTAACGGAGTGGCCAAAATTAAACTACTTAAATAGTTGAGTGGGTTAAATGAAACGAATTATAGTCCGGTGACCATTTTTAAACTTTTACGATAGTTAAATGGCCATTCATGGTATTTACTCTATTTATTTTTATCATGTATATGTTCTCCTGAGAAGCCACGGCTAGCCCGAAGTGTAGTATATTCACTTAGGTTACTCAGTTGGTTATGTAACATGAATATGTATATGTTTGTATGATTGTGTGCAGTACTAACATCACCAGGATGTTTATGAAGTTGTTGTTTGACTTGCATGTTATTGCTGTTTGTATTTCTTTATGTATTTACATATATACCCATTTTAGTCAATCTAAGATGAGTTAGTAGCACTCCAGGTCTTAATTACGGGTGTTGTCCAGTAGATTAAGGCGGGGGTGTTACAATGCATTTATTTAAATAAGAACTTCATTTTATGCTTTTAAATGAGTGGTACAAGGATTGTGCCTCTTCGTAGGCCTTTCACACAGCCACAAACAACTAATATGCATTAGAGGCCTTTCACACAAACACAATCACAACCAAACTTCATTCAAAAAAGGGGCAGAAACTACATAACAATGTCAAGTTTAAAGGCAGCAGCAATATCTAGCAAACCTCAGTGGAAGTAGTTTGTGATCATTCTCTCTATTTTTTTTTGTGCATATGTGTGCAAGCTTCATCAAGCAAACTACATGATCCTTATATTTTTTTTTTGTTTCAAGTTATGGTTATAAGACAAGTGCTTTAATCTTGAATCTGCTATGTTTTTTTTAATTAATTGGGGTTGTTATGTAGAAAAAACTGATGGATATATATATAGTATTTTTACAACTTGATAAAATGAAGTAATGTTATTTGGAAAAACAATCACGAATGTTAAAGATAACAAAAACAAAGCATATTTCATTAAGCCTTTAAATTTTATTACAAACACCATCTTCAACTGATACATCCCCCCTAAATGACATGAAAAACATGACTACCTTCACAATAACCAATAAAAATACCAAGATCTGAACTAACTTCTTATACTTTACAAGCTCAATATCTCCCTTGTTTATCCTCCTCAATAGCCCAGGAATGATTTCTCTTAACCTGGCACACATGGGAGGACCTATCCACTGGAAAAAACCACAACCATTTTCCTACATTTGCCAAAAAATTTAAATTGCATTTATGTCAATAAAATACAAATAGAGAAACATGTGAAAATAACTTACACCAAGGATTGGACAAGCTCTAAATCTTCTACCCATGTTTGCATCAATCCATGAAGTCTTACTTACAATCCTCCTCATGCAATCACAAAAATGGGGTCGATTCATCTCAAATTTTATGTGTTTTGAAGTTTAGTTTAGTTTCTCTGTTGTGCTCTGTGTTTTTTCTGCCTTGCTCTGTTTTTATGGTGACTTACACGTGCATTTTGGCGGGATGAGATGGAAGGAAAATCAGAAATGGAAGGAATATGGGAAAAATGGTGTAAAATGCCCTGTACATGACAGGCACACGAGCTTCTCCGTTAGTGTTTTAAACGGCACATCCAAAAATGGACAAAAGTGAAACTTGCTCAATATTTCATGGTTTTATGAGTAACTTTCCAAACTTCATATTTAAAGGTGTAAAACAAGTCAAACTTCAAGGGTGCTACATGTAATTAATTCATTTTTGGTGATACTAAAGATATTGCTGGAAAATTTTGGGTTAATTTGTAAAAGAGTGTTGTTTTTGAAGGTTGTATTAGTGACACAACTTTTAGATGCATTTAGAATCCAAAGACCATGGTCCTTCACAGATGATTTTTCCATGCAGTCCAAGTTAAAATTTGGAGAACAATGGACTTCAAAATTGTAGGACTACAAGTTGCCCACCAATTCTTAACAATTAGAGGATAAACGTGTGATACACAAATTTGTGGAAAAGAACAATTTTGACAAATTTGATGGAATTAACATGTCTATGATTTGTCCAAAGTAGCCAATTAACTTTTTCTATCCAGCCTAGAGTATCTAGTTTGTTATAGTTTTGTTGTTGCTACATAGAGATTAATCAGTCGCGTGAACCCGAAAAATGACTTATATCATAATTTAATCTTATTGCTAATTAAGAGTACTTTGTTGATATGTTCCTCTTATTGAATGGTTAATTCAAGATGACTAGATGAGTGGGGCGCTCAATCATATAGAATACCACAATGAATCAATTAATTTTACAAGGAACTAAAATAAAATTATTGGCAGAGATGAATCATTAGCCGTGTACCCATCTTCATGAGATTGATTTGTTAATTAAGAAGTGAATCACTTTGCTCACTACAAAATAAGCAAATCACAAGTTAGTGTTTCGAGCTTGATTGCCCAACAGCTTAAACCTTCTTTTGGGTTCTTGAACAGTTGACATGTTTGTTCAGCCGATGTAGTAACATAATTCCTATTGAAACTTACAAGTATTTACCTTTGAACGTTGTCATATAGTATTGAGGCGATTTACGATGAACTATTAGATTAGTACTTTTAAGTACTATGTAACATTGTAAACGTTTTACAATGAGCACTTCGGTTAGTATTCCAAGTGTTCTTTAAATGACTGTTGCATGGTATATTCAGGATGCTTTGATTGAACTCGGGAATATCTTGAAGCTTGATAAATATTAAATGTTGAAAGTTTGAAGATGCCTTTTCAGATCGGTCAAATCTCGAGCTAGCTTGAGCTTGATCTGTACTCTGCCACTCCGAGTTCCAGCACTTAATAATCAGGAGGTTCACTTGGCTTATACTCCCTCCGTCCCAAATTAAGAGTGCACTTTCAGTCAACGTACCAAAACTCACTATATGAAACAAGTTTTGTTTTAAATCCCGGATTATGATAAAAATAGTGCATTCTTGAAAAATGTGAAAGTCAGACATGAGCTCTTCATTAGGGACTGAGGGATTATCAAATACTACGAACTCCGTCCCATATTAAGGGTCAGGTTTTCCTTCAAAAATTAAAGGAAGAGTGAAATTGCTCCTTGCTTTACCCTTAAATCTGTATATAGTTTAGAATCTAGATTATGCGAAACTGTCTTTATTGCCATATAGCCCAACACACATGTTTTCTTATTTTGAAGCACCATCTTGTTTGACTGCTATGCAAAATTTTCCTCTTGCACTTTTTACTTATTTGGTTTAATGTACTTTGCGTATTTTTTAACATATTTTCTCCATATCCTGTCTTTTGTGCCCAAGGATTTTAACTTCATAGAGCATACTAGCAATCTTAACCAGAAGGAGTAAGTACTGTCATTCATTTTTCACCCCCCTTTTCACTAACATTGATCAGTTATACTCACATATCAGATGGTTGATTCTGTTTCCAGGTTTCAAAAAAGTATAGAAATTGTTGTGGCCCTTGAATTGATCTGACATCGAAAGGAAGAACGTTTTCAGGATCGAAAACGTGTGCTCTTCCTACCGCATTCACAATTTTCACAGGTTCTCCTCATCCGATGCTTAGTCAGAAGCTCATCGAGTTCTTCATCCTAGGATGGGACAACCTCCCTAGAATTCTCTTACTATACTTCTCCAATACCAAATTCTCACACAGAAGCTACTTTTAGACCCCCCTGCTTGCAATTCTAAGTTCTCAAATGCAGTCATCAACTCAAGCTTTCATTTTGTCGAATAAGACAACCCACAAATCAAAGAACCTCGGAATCTGAGCCCTCGTGATTTTAAGAAAATGGCGGTGAGTGAAGTGGCTTTTGCTGGAAAGTTCCCTGCAAATGATCCGGTTCTGGACATGATAGACGCGTGTGTGCTTCACCAGAGACGAGGTATGGTAGTGCCTAGAGGGTGGTGTTTAGGTGGGTCGGGTGACGGCCAATGTTCTTCTGTTAATTGGGAAACTACTTATGAATGCAATTTCGAACTCAAATGTGTATAACCAACTGTGATCTTTTGTTGGTGCTGGAACTGCTGTTACTGAAATTGTGTGATAAATTATTTGACTGTTTTATTTAGCTTGATCGATATGGGAAGGGTCATTTGCCCGCCAAGGCAGAAAAGACTGCTGTTAAGGTAAATGATGATTAGGTGGTTGTGCATCATGTTTTAAGGATTTATTATATAGTGCTTTGACAGAACAAAAATTTGCTTTGAGCAGTAGTAATACAAATTCTCTGTATCGTGTAAATTATGATCATTTTGCAATGATACACCGAGAAGTTGGCTATGTAGACTGTATGATAAATTATTTGGCCTTATTATCTCGTAAAATTCCAACTTCGACGCAGGCCCTTAGTTATCTTTATATGTTACATATTAGAACTTTTTATTTGTTTCTACAAAATGAGACACAGATATACACCCTATTAGACTACATATTCACTTTGTACGGATGAAATTAATAGTTCCAATTTGAATTTGTAATTTTTGTTTGAAGGAAATATTAATTCAACATAATTATTTGTTTAGACTATAATTCATTTTTATTGCGTAAAATATCAACTATCTTCTTTACAAAAAGAAAAAAAAGAGAGAATTAATTTAAGGTACAAAGAGAATTTAAATAAAATTAACGTACATAAGTGAATTGTAATGTAGACACAATTGACTAATATGATATGGACACAGTTGACTAAGATGACACAAATATATCGTTTCTCAATTAATGATATTATAGCTTGTAAACTTAAAGATCTAACTTTTAAGTTGGAGTAAAATTTATTTACCATTGACACACCACCCTTTATGATTATTTAAGCATCCTGAATAACAAATTTGAAAATTTATTTATTTTGTATTTAGGAGGAACGCAAAAAAATTAATTGTAAAACAAGAAGGGGAAAAAAATAAAAATAAATGGAAAAACGACGGGGTATCTGTACACGGCGTCGTTTGATAGTTGGGTAGTTTTTTGGTAATCGTAATCTATTTGTATCTCCTTTTTCAACTTGCTTCCGCCGTATCCCCATCTCTGTTTCTGGTGCATCACTCGTTTTTCTTCTCTTCCTACCTCGCAGACCGCCATTTTCAGGTCAGGATACTATCTCTCTCTATTTATATATATATATATGTGTGTGTGTGTGTGTGTGTCAATGTGTGTGTATGTGTGCGCTTTTTAATCCGAGTTATTTGTGTGTACTGTTCGGAGAGAATTGAGATGATACTTTTAGCTGATATCTATTCGAAGATTTATGTTCTTTGTATATCGATTGAAATGAAATTGCTTCTGTATCGAGTATCGACTAAGGTCATACTGCTAATCGGAAAGTATAACCAATGTATGCGAATAAATGTAGCTTATATGTCTACTCATTTACATTTGAGATCTATAGTTCGTATTTATTTTCCCTTGTAATTTATAATGTAAAAGTCTCTATCAGGATTGTGCTAATTTGGGTTTTCTGAATTAAATAGTTTCATGGACTAAATTCGTTTTATGGTTTTGATTATTGCTGGTTCAATTAGGTTGGGCTTGCCTTATAGCATATATCAGAGATGGCTCCTGCTAAAGGTACCTATTTATAAATAATTCTATACTTCTTAATAATATAGGGCTTCCATGTTTTGAGTTGAATTCTACATATGCATTTCATGAACAAGTACTTTGTTCAATCATTTATGAGCCACCCCATTGTTTTGAGAACTAATCAGCTGTATGCAGTATGCTATGAGGTTAAATTCTTTGTGTTACTTAATCATGTGTTGGAGCTTTGGACATTTTTAAACCGTGTCTTACTCTATGGGATTTAGCCCATTTACTTACTCGTATTGTGAATACGTTAACAATAACTCTTGGGCAAGCCAAAAGTACTCGAAAAGTTGGTGGATAAATAATGTGTCGCCTACTGGCTTGGTGAACAATTAAGTAATTTTGACCAGTGGCAAGTAGATCCGAGATCTTAACCAATCAAATGCAATTTGTACTTTGTACCAACGTTATGTGTACTTTTTATGCGTCTAGCATTACTTATTTGGTAAACCTGCTTTTGTAATTTGTCTTAGTGATATTTATGTTTAACTTGTCATTGGTTACAGTTGATAGTCCTAAAAAGGTTGATCCTAAGGCTCAGGCATTGAAGGCAGCCAAGGCTTTCAAATTGGGTTCATCAACCTTCAAGAAGAAAGCTAAGAGGCCAAGGACATTGAAGAAGGATAGGAGCCCCAAGTACCCTCGCATCAGTGCTCCACCCAGAAACAAGTTGGACCACTATCAAATTCTCAAGTACCACTGAGTAACAACACTCTCATCTTTATTGTCGACATCCATGCCAACAAGAAGAAGAATAAAGATGCAGTGAAGAAGGTGTATGACATTCAGACCAAGAAAGTTAGCACTCTCATCAGGTAATTTACTTCAACTTTCACATTTTTGTATGGCAAAGATTAACTCATGTTTTAAAGTATGAGGGGATTTTCTAGAGCGTAAGTTCTGTTTGTGATGCAGGCCTGATGGAACTAAGAAGGCGTATGTTCAGTTGACTCCCGACTATGATGCCTTGGACATGGCAAACAAGATGGAATTATCTAAAGAGATTTTGCTATCTTTTTCTATTGAGTGAAGCCATTTCAATGGTATTATATTATGACACTTTTGTTAGTTTTTAGCGGAGTTATGGTATTTTTGGTGATTGTGTCGGGACTTGCAGTTACAATTCACTAAACTTCGATAATCATTTACTTGAACATGCTATCTTTGATTATCAGGTCATTACTTTTAAGCTTTTAGGTGTAGTGCAACAAATCTTAGAAGGACCTAACTTCTCGCGCTTGAAAGGATCATTCTGTTGTTTTAATGGATCATGTTTTATTTGGAGCATTGGTGTGGCTTGTGATCATTATTTGTTGCAAGGATTTTTGAATGTTCTGATTTAGCCGCTGGAACTAGTTGATAAAATGTGAAAGACCTCTAAAGGACGCCAATGGTCCCTTTCAAATGTATCAAAGCCAAAATTAGTTGGCGATTTTTGGAAAAGACGCAATAATTAGGCTCCGTTTGATTGTGAAAAGAAAAAAAATAAGGTAAGGGGTGTTACTCATTTTATGAGTGTATATATCCCATCCTTCAATATTTTTAATGAAAAATTTTTGCTCACCACCAAGCAAAGAAAATTTCTTGGAAAAACTTAAAAATCAAGAGAATATAACCTCTATCATTCAACTTATTTTCTATTTTTTCATCAAAACTACCTCAATTTATTTTCATTTTCCACCTTGCAATCAAACGGAACCTTAGAATTTGAAATTGGAATGACACCATCAGGAAATATTATTTTCCTTTCCATGTCATGTTTGTTTCGGGAAAGTACACCATACCTTGTTTAACTTTCTTGTTAGGATTGAAGCATGCCCAATTGATTAAAGTTTTCTGTAAGTTTAATTATTAGTCCAATTGTTGGTGGTTTTTTTATTTATTTATTTTGTTTGTTCGTTTGTTTAATGTCTAAATGATAAGGGAAATTAACTTTAATTAGTACCAAGGCTTCTCCTTTTGAATTTAGTAATCATTGTATCAACAAACCCACTAGCCTGAAAAAGGATATTTTTCTTGTTTAAACTTAGTCCTCAAATTTTGAATTGCATCAAATCTTGATTTTTGAGGAAAGAACACCGGCAAAACTACACTGAACAGAAAGAGACATAACATCAGATTGGAGGGGATCCAACAAGAACGAATAGGGATCCTCCTATCCTCCTTCCACGGCCCAAAAAATATCGAAAAAATTGAGCTATCCCTAGTGTGAGCCGTTGAATTTCCTGATCGAGAAAAAAATATAAAAATTAATTAATTAATTGCATCAAATCTTGTAGCATAATGAGATTGAACTTTAGTCATTAATGGCAACAAAGTTTAATGTTGTTCTTTGGAAAATTGATGTTTAATTTGATAAGTGAAATTTGGGACGTGTGTACTATTTGTGTCCGGATTTTTAGTATTTTTCTTTTTGACGTCAAAGTGTTACACTTAATTTTTGAAATAAATTTATTTTTGTTCATTTTTTTGTAAAAATAAATTTAATACTAATTAATTTAAACTTTACCCACCTTAATCTAAGGAAAAAAAGTTACCCGCCTTATTTTATGTTATCATGAATATATATAGTTAAAGACAACTAATTGCACTTTATTTTAATTGTTTAACACTTTAAAATTATGTATGATGATATTTTATAAGAACACTTTTTATTATAATTTCTGAAATACTAGACTATTAAATGAAAATTGTATTTAATTATGTGCAAATTTTATTTTTCGCCCATCACGATATCAAATTCTTGCCAACGTAGAAATATCCGGCCTTTTATGTATTGTCTATTGAAGCACAACGTAGAAATATCCAGTGCAGTAGTTTGGCAGCAGCATTATTGCAGACGACGTCGTTTGAGTAAAAAGCTTTGCACTAGCCCTAGCTGATTGAGATCCATCTCTTCCTTTCATTCCCGCCGTTATATGTATCCAGTCCAATAAGTCCATTTTGTGCCCGCCTTCCTCTCAGTCTCCTCCGTTGCGCCACCGTAGCCTGGAGACTAACCTTTTTAAGTAAGGGTACTCTCTCTCTATATATACATCTTCTTGTATACATACATATGAATCCCACTAAAATGAAATCACTCGACGATTTTGGATATAGAGTTGAAATAGATTCGTCTAATGGACATCGATTCGGAAGTATAATCAATATTTGTTTGAATGCATTTAGATTACACATCTATGGGTATACATGTATGTGCTTTAGCATGTTAATTTGGTTCTATAGTACCTGCTAGTTTTCCCTTTCTCATCTAGTTCATAGGAAACATGACTCAAAGAATCTACTGAAATTAAATTAAATTCGTTTTTGTGGTTTTGATTATACTGTGTTCAGGTAGGTGGTAAGGTTGGGCTTGAATTTAGAAGATTTCATATCGATGGCTCCGGCTAAAGGTACTTGCTTTGGATAAACTCTCTACTTGTTTATATATCACATTGTCACACGCACAACGCCATATGCATCTCTTATATGGATGACTGGAATTTGTTATAAATTGTAGGTTATAATGAATTTTTGCAAAGCCGCATATATAAATTTGTTAGTATATGATTTATAGCTGCGACAATAGTATCTGATTTATAGCTGTGTTAGCACTTTTTGTATTTGAAAATTTGGGCTTCCAAAATTGCCATTAGTTTGAGTCTGGAAATCACGTGACAATAACTTAATTGCGTAAAACATTGGGATTGTAAGGTATTTAGCTGTCCCAACATGTCCTTATCCTACCGCTGTAAATGTTTACCATATATATATTTTGTACATAACCATATTTAGGTTGCTAAGGTATTGGCGTTTTTTTATAGCTATGGTGTAGGGTGGTTTGTATATGCAGTAAGAATTTGAAGGAGTTGTTGGATGTAAATGTGGCCATTGGATAGTTATTAGAGTTTAGTTTGTGTTAGGACGACTTGTATATAACTGCTGGTAACTAAAGAAGGTTTTGTACATGATGAAATGGGTGTATTCCATATACTACTACGTTTTCAGTCAATAACCTCACCTAGCCTCGAACTATATGCATGAATCACCTGATTCAACAATCACCAGCCACTTAAGTATATCCTTATATAGCTTTGTTCACTCATCATCATGAAAGTTTTGATAATTAGTTCATTAGTCCTTTAATGACATGATTGGGAGTGCAAATGTTTTACATTGTTTTCATGGGATATCTTACTTACATTATTTGTGAATATAGTAAGCTCCACTCTTGTCTTAGTGATGTTTATGTTGAACTTGTTCTTTGTTATAGTTGATAGTTCTAAGAAGGCTGATCCAAAGGCTCAGGCACTGAAGGCTGCCAAAGCTGTAAAATCAGGTTCATCAACCTTCAAGAAGAAAGGTAAGAAGATCCGAACTAAGGTTACTTTTCACAGGCCAAGGACACTGAAGAAGGATAGGAGCCCCAAGTACCCTCGCATCAGTGCTCCTCCCAGAAACAAGTTGGACCACTATCAAATACTCAAATATCCATTGACTACTGAATCTGCAATGAAGAAGATAGAGGATAACAACACGCTTGTCTTCATTGTTGACATCCGTGCTGACAAAAAGAAGATTAAAGATGCAGTGAAGAAAATGTATGACATTCAGACCAAGAAAGTTAACACACTGATCAGGTAATTACTTCCACAATTTTTTATGGTAAAAGATTAACTACCATGAATTGTTCTTTTTCCCCCCCTCTATTAGATGTGCAAGAAATATTTCAGTATGTATTTACCTTGGCCGAAATTACATTTTTACTGTTGTGATGCAGGCCTGATGGAACCAAGAAGGCGTACGTTCGGCTTACACCAGATTATGATGCCTTGGATGTGGCAAACAAGATTGGAATTATCTAAAAGATACGATGAATTCTGTTTTCATTTTGTGTTTAAGGAACCCATTTTTGTATTGTTGTGACAGTTTTGTTAGTTTTTCTTCTTTTGTGATATTGAATTTGGTGTTTTTTGGATGTTTAATCTACTAGGAAAATGTTATGTTTAATCTAATATAAATGCTACAAGAACTAGAAGGTTTGGTTTGCAAGAATTTTTTTTGTTACCGTTCTTGAGTCCAGTTTTCTTTAAAATATTAAAGACAACATATTTGGGTGGCACTCTAAATGAAAATGTAAGACGGCTTGTAATCTTTATGGTGGGGACATGGTGAAGAGGAAAAAACGCTGAAGAAACGTTGATAAACATCTGATCTGATCATAAATATGAATTTGAATAAAAGAACAATTTCAAGCCATCCGATCTGGTGAACCTGAGAAAGCCAATAGCCCTTTCTAATATTGAGGCCAGCACACTTAAGTTTTAGTTGTCATTTATGCCTTTAAAATGCTATGATACACTATAAGTAAATTAAGCAGTAAACGATGCATTACCACTGAACTAACAAACTTAATTTTTTTTTTCTTTCTATTTTTTCTTTATTCCTTTCTTCTTCTTATGAGCCCTCTAACTCTCTCTACACAACTTTCTTTCATTTGTGAAAGTGTAAGAAGCTGAAAGGGGAAATTGATGAATATACTTTACAAAGTTATGCTGTCGTTATGTACAGAACACAATTGAATATATTGCTCAGATACGAGGAGAAAAAAGCAATAAATGCACATCAAAACTCCATTAGAAAAATGGAGGGAGGATTTGAAGTTCAGACTTCAGATATCAAGGACCTTGAACGAATCAGCGACCACTTTCATCTGGTTCCGTACTCTTCTCCACCGTCTCTCATTTGCTCCAACTATCAGCGTGTAGTATCGTCCTGTTTACATATACACACCACGCTAGTTTGTCACTACTAAATCAATTTAAGTGTTGCTTGCTCTTGTATTCCTGCACCTGTATTAAGCCTGGGGTTTTGCAGGCATGTAAGGACCCAGAACATACTTTATGTATATCCACAATTTTAAGATTTTCAGAGTGTAGAGAGCTAATTACCATTTGCAACTGCTATGGTTGCAAAAGCTGCTCGCGAAAAATTACGTGAAGTGAGTGCGTACTCAAACGTATAATAATTTTTCCCGTCGGTTGTCCTCTGCGTTCACAACATATAGCCATATTAGTACACCAACATAAACATTTTTGTTCCCCCCCCCCCCCCCCTCCGGTCCATATCCTATATAAAACATAAATTACAATACATGTTCTGTAGGGTTAATTTGGACATTGGAACTCTTGATTGTGTATAATCTTCTTTGAGATTTAAAAGAATATATATATATATATATATATATGCATGTATAAAGACACAAACCTCTTGCATGTCAAATATATTTCCTACTTGCATCGGCGTAGCATAAACATGCCTCACCAAGTTGGAGACAACCTTCAATTGAATAAAACTAATCAGGCCAAAAATAACCTCATTCAGAATAAACTCAAAAGAAGAAAAAATGTGATTTTAAATTTATTTTTAGGTAGCACTATTTCCAAAGTAATTATGCTTACTGTCTGAGCAATGTGCAACTTTAGAGCAGTATTACGCTCCGGTAAAAAGATTACTTTGGTAATATAGTTGCCCTAATTTTTCTTTACCTCTTCCATAGGACCCAATTCGTGGACATCTGATTTGTCGGTCGGTATAAAACTGACTCTAACATTTTGCAGTTGCAGATATCGGTCCTTAAAAGCAGAATCATGCCCTCTAAAATCAAAATCCTAACCAAGAATTGTAAAGTTCATATGAGCCACCAAAAACAAAAATACTCCACGCTAAAAACTTCAGGCTTCTGTTCAAGTTTTTTAACAAACTTACTATCCAATCTGAGGGGTAATAATACGAATAGCCATCTGATTTATCCACAAAAGTATCATACCTTTCTGGCACTTCTGCAGATAAAAGTTTATGTACAAGAAAGGCGTTAAGACAATTAAAATAGCAAGAGTTCGAATAAACCCCGGGTGTACTACTTCGACACATAATGTTGGTCTGACGGGTACGGTAAAAAGAGATGAACTATCAACCATGATACCTTCGGCTAAAAGGGAACTTGCAGGGAATAAACTCAAAGCTAGTGCCCCTACTCCAAGTAGTATTGGCCTTCTCTTACAATCTCCTGTTTAAATTTCGAATATATGATTAGGTCCTACATAAACAAGAATAGTTCATTTAATTAAACACCAATGTAGTAGACCTCTAACTCAGAATCTACTATAATTTGAGATAACTGGTTCTCATATTTTAAAGCAACTATTAGTCACTGGATAAAGAACTCTTTCGTGGAAAGAGACCCCATTTTAGGTTGTGTTGGTTTGTTAAAAGCTAAATGAAGTAAAAAATTGTGTCCAATATGGATCTTTTTTATGCAAAGAAAATGTTTGTACTTGTTTGGTTGGTGTCAGAAACACTAAAAATCAGCCATGCTTGTGTTGAGTTGGTTTGCATCAAAAGGTGTAAAACAATATAAAAATGTAAATTAGAATTCTTTATTATTTACAAAACCCTCCCACAACATTTTATAGGCAATCAAACACAAAACTAAGAAGACCAACCGAAAGTTTAATTATATTGCACAATGTAGTCAATATTTCTATTTTGTGTACTTATTTCCAAATAAATAAATAAATAAAGCAACCCCAACTAGACTCGAACATCTACTTAATTCTGCAGTAAACACGACAATATTAAGCATCAAATGTTAAACATTTGATTAATTTTTCATGTTGCAACAATTTCGCCAGAACAACACAGCACTTGCTATATGATTGTGAAAGATAATTGAATTGAATGTGAAGAGAGGCTAAGAAGGGATTAGTTTACTTCGTCCTTCGTTATAAATATCTGTGCCGCGACAGCATGCAATGATGTTAAACAGAGCAAGCCTTGGTTGGTTGTTCAGGTGAGGCAGATTCAACTGAAAATTGTCAAAAGATGGATGTAATTTGTATTATAAGCTATGAAATGATACTAAAAACGATAGAATTAAAATTGCAGAAGGAAGAACTGTTGAAGAGTAGTGACTGACCCTTTTAGATAAGGTTGAAGAGGCCAAGCTTAAAGAGAGTGATGAAACTGCCATTTTCTGCTGCTCAGAAGAAGCAAAGGCTGAGTAGCCGTGGGCTTGTTATTAAAATAGATAAGGATATTGCAACTTTCACTTTTCTGTCTGGTTAAGAATTGTTTGGCCCCTATCTGTCCCTTTCCCTTTAATTTATTCCTTCCATTTTTCTTTTACACAAGCTGTTTATGTGGAACCTCTTCTTTTATGATAATAATAAACTTGTATAAAGAAACATTTTCAAAATAAACTTGTACAAAGAAACCTCCACATTCCAATTTTTCAACCACGGCTTCGTTGTCCGAACAAATTTGGCTATTGTCTGACCAGTTTATAATTGTGGAACATATGGTATATTTTTTTTACACCGGCACAGCACGTAACCACATTCTATGCTATAAGTAAATCACAATTGTTTTGGCAATATATGCAGTCTTTTTTCTAATCTGATGTTTGTGAAAGTCTAAAAGTAAATATTTCAAATAAAGTTATGTTTTATATGGGCACTAGTAACTATTTTATTTATTTATTTTGCTTATGTAATTTTATCCAAAATTTTCTTTAATATTACTCAATTTTCTGCTCATTCTCCTATTTCAAGAAAAAAAAAAGACAAAACTATTGTAAAGGAAAATAAATAAATTCCAAGATATTAATTTTCAGTCCAAGAGCACATTTGGCGCCGCTTTGATCGATTATAGGTCTCTCGATTAGTTTCAAGCCTTAACGAGAAGCCAGCACGTGGGATTTTCGAACAGAATACTGTTGATTCCAATCCATATTTTATACCGCTTCCTTGGCCGTTATTTCAGATGTATCCATAATATATATGCGGATTAAATCTTACTCACCAATCTCAAAAATAGAAACACAGAGATTACAATTCAAACAAACCCAAAAAACAAAGCTTAATTTGCCAGCTTCTCTGTTAATTGAGTTAGACCCAAGAGAAAAAGACAAGACAGAGAAAGAAGTCACTCAACTGAAAAAGAAAAAAAAACATTAGAGGAGAAAATGCCGATCTACAGAATAGCGATTGGTTCGCCGGGGGAGGAGAGCCAGCCGGACGCACTGAAAGCCATGCTTGCAGAGTTCTTCTCAATGATTATCTTTGTTTTTGCCGGCCAAGGCTCCGGCATGGCTTTTAGTCAGTACTTCTCTTCACTTACTATATATAAATAAATATACACAAAGATATTAGATGCGGCTATCGTGTTTTAGTTGGAATGCGAAATCTTTTTGAAATTCGTCCTTATCATAATCCATTCTAACTAATAAGTAATTGTCAACTAAAATGTTAATGTTGTAAGCTAGATATACATGTTCACGTACAAGGACTCTAAAATAAGCTAGATAGTTCTGTTTCTGCAAACCCATTTTTATAGTTTTGCTACATTTGTTTGTATGTTTTTCTTGAAATCTTTTCCCTAAGAGATCAATGGCTATAATAACACCAAATTTAATACTCCCTGGCTTCATTCCAATTAAAGAGTACACTGCACTTTTTAGCGACTTTCCAAATTTGTTTGTATGTTTTTTGGACTTTTAATTCGGGATAAAGAAATTTTAGACTTTGAATTCTGATAAATTTTAATGGCAGGTAAGCCCACAATCTGGATTATAATTTGGGGACTAATTATTGGATGCATAAACTGGCAGATAAGCTGACATACAATGGTGCAGCCAACCCATCGGGGCTAATAGCCGCCGCATTAGCCCATGCATTTGGTCTTTTTGTGGCCGTTTCGGTTGGTGCCAACATTTCTGGGGGACATGTGAACCCTGCCGTGACATTCGGTGCCTTCATTGGTGGAAACATCACTCTGTTGAGGAGCATTTTGTATTGGATTGCTCAATTGCTCGGCTCCGTTGTTGCTTGCTTTCTTCTTAAATTTGCCACCGGTGGAATGGTAAGAAAATGTTAAAATATTTGTTTTAGTTATAAATTCAGAAGCAACCTCTTAATACAGTCAGATTTCAGTTTTAGACTTCAGGTTCAAAAGAACAAAGGCCAGCTAAATATATTAATTTGGTCCTAATGCAGGAAACATCAGCATTCACGCTATCGTCAGGTGTAACAGTGGGGAACGCACTCGTGTTCGAGATTGTGATGACCTTTGGCCTTGTTTACACAGTATACGCCACTGCAGTCGATCCGAAGAAGGGGGAATTGGGCACAGTTGCGCCTATCGCGATTGGGTTCATAGTGGGTGCCAACATATTAGTTGGTGGAGCCTTTGATGGTGCATCCATGAACCCTGCAGTCTCCTTTGGCCCAGCCGTGGTCAGCTGGACGTGGACCCACCATTGGGTCTACTGGGTCGGTCCATTCGTCGGTGCCACCATTGCTGCTATTATCTACGACAATATTTTCATGAGCGAGGGCTCGCATGACCAACTTCCCACCACGGATTATTAGGTGGTTTTAGATTATCTTTTTTATCATCAATGATTCAAAGTTTTGGTTTGATCTCTCTGAGTTAAAGGGGAATAAAGTTGGGATTCTTTAAGGGATGGGTTTTGGTGTGTTACATATTTCCTTTTTTTTTTTTTTTTTTTTTTTGTTTTTCTTTGGCGTAACTTTGATTTGACCTCTCAATTATGCTAAGTTGATCGCTGGAATTGTGGGACTTTTTGCTGTAAGTTAGAACTTGTAGGTATGCAAGTTTAATTATCGAGGCATTTAGAAAACAACAATACTTACGTGCACGGTGCACCGAAATTTGAGTTCTTTACCCTCGTCCTTCGCCCATCTATTAACCTTATAACCAAAAATATTTTTAGTTTGTGACAGGCAAAATGGCCTATTTTTTATTTTTTAAAAATAAATGGTAAAAATATTAAAATATCATTATTAAACTTATTAAAGTAAAAAAAAAAAACTTTTTTTAGTAATGTAAAGAATATCATGCGTATATGATTCAAATATAGGTTAATATTGCATCAATATAAATATGTATATTTTAACTGTGATATGATTAAATGCACTTTTTTCATTTATTTTAGCACCTTAAAATTGTATTTAGTGATACTTTATAATTATATTTTGTTCATTAGTGTCAACTTTTAAAGTATTAAATACAAATGCGAATTTGTTTAGTTGGTTGGTTGGAGTTTTCAAGTGTTTAATTTAAAATTTTACCTTTAGGAATAGTTCTTTAAAACTGTTTTTCAATTTGAATGTGTGCGGAACATTATTTTTAAAATTTTACAAAAAATATAATATTTATTTTTTATTCATTTCTTAAAGTTTTTCTAAAATACAAAAGAAAAAATAAACAAAAAAAATTATTTTTGCTTGAATGAAGTTTTTAAAATGGGTGAACGAAACATAATTTTTTATTTTTTTTTAAAAAAAAAACAGCCAAAATATTTTTCAAAAACCAAACAACACTAAACAAGCCCATGTCTTGAATCATATTATGTTTAAGTTACACATACATAAAGGGCGGTATTTGTCACAAACACCCATGGTAAATTTATCATCATTAACACTCATATAGCCCACCTAATGAGAAATGGGTGCAATCACATAAACTTAGCCTTCATGCTCAAAGTTTGTTGGTAATAATTCGCTAACATCATGTAATAGAGTGCATGGGTGTTTTTTAAAATAAGACATGCCTAATAAGAAGTGAATATACTCACATCAACTCAGCTCAAATGGAGAGTGTATTGTTAAGCACTCGCCTAACAATAAGCAATGGAAAGTGGTATTTGTGATAAATAAGGAGTTGTTAAAATGTAATTTTATTTAAATTTTGGAGGATGTTATTTGTGACATATTTGGGAGATTTAAATAACACCGCCTTATATAAAACCTCAGCCCATAGCCCAACCTTATTGGGCTCGGACAGCCTAAAAACTCGTTGATTGGTCAAACAGGCCCAACTGGACCAAGCCGGTCAGGGTCGAATTTCAGGCCGTTGGACTATTTAATGTGGCTGTGTTAAAAAAAGAAGAAAGACTATTTAATGAGGCCTAAGCCTAATTAATATAATTCGTGCTTTTTAAATTAAGATTACAAATTTAGCATATAAAAGGGGGTGAAGCTAGAATGTTCTCGGTTTTGGTTGGGGTAGAGATTAAGGTATCTCAAATCCTTTTTAAACTTTTCCCAAATTTCATAATTCGATTTCGATTTCCATACCTATTGAACCCAAACCCTCCCCAGACTATTCGGTTTCGGTCCACTTGATCTTATTCAATTTTTTTATATTGCTACAACATTAGACATAACTACGTAAGGCACAAGATATATGTTATCGTAATGATGCTAGACTAACCTTAAATTATAAGCAAACAAAGTGGCTAATTATATTATGTCACTATGAAGAATTGAAATTCAAATCTTTATAAATTTGATTCCTTAATTTTACATACAGAATTAAGAACTTCTTTAGATTGCGCAATCCATTTCCAATAAAACTTAATTTAGCCAATTTTAGAGATTTTAATGTCATAGTCGATCAAATTAACAATCTGAAATCTAACATGAATAGATTGATGATTGAAATTAAGCTGCTTAATATTTCGTTTCCTCGCCAAATAATACAAATTAATCCAAGTGTTAAAATTAATAAATGTAAGGAGCCTATATTTGGTGAAAAATCTCAATCTTATGCATGCGGCAAAACCATCCGCTAAGGGTGGCGCGCCGGATAAGGAGGTATGATAGGATAGGATAAAGGCTGGATTGGATAAGAGTCGGAATTATGTGGAATAGGATATGGAAGGAAATGAATCAGCCGGATAAGGATTAAACGGGATCGGACATGATAAGGATTAGTCGGATAAAACTTTTAATAAACTTTGCATTTGATGGAGTTCCGGATTACAAGTCCAGATATTATATAGGGGCAATTGGGCATAAGGGCTCATTCTAATAATAACATAATTATAAAGGATACTTAAAAATTAGCCGCGTAAATTAAGGATACTGTAAAAAATAACACTAATACCCCTTTCTTATAACATCTCACATCTCATTATGACACTAACAGCTACCAGAAGGTGCTAAATGCATTTAGCACTACCTGGACAACAACTAGAAGGTACTAAATGCATTTAACACCACCTGGATAACAACCAGAAGGTAGCACCACTTGGACAACAATTAGAAGGTGCTAAAATGATTTTAGCACCATTATAAAATATAGAATAACAAAATTGATGAGATCAACATCTACTTTACTTATATATATATGTGTATATATATATGAATCGACGTAGGGTTTGTAAAAAAAAAGTTACGATCATATTTTTTTTCAAAATTTCGATGGGCTATCGAAATTAGTCGATTTAGATAGCAAAAAGATCTCTGATCGTCTTGATTTTCGCGCAAATATTATAACTTTTTCTTTCGAACAACATATCCGAAAATCAGCTAAATACAACGATTCAATCAAAAGTTATATCTGTTTTATGATTACCCCGGCAGAAAAAATAAGAAGATGATGAGAATGATGCTCCTCTCAGCGATACGATTGGAGAGTCAAGTGGTGGTGGTGGTGGTGGTGGAAGAGGAGGTGAAATTATTGGTCGGAGCTGAGCTTGGTAGGTCGATTTTAGAGAGGAATAGCGAGGTGTTTGATTTTAGAGAGAAAGAGAAGAGAGAAGAAACGGGGACTAAAGAGAGAGAGAGAGAGAGATAAAATTGTTACTTTTAACATTAACTTGAACTAATTAGGGATATATTTGTCCATCAACATTTATCATTTTTCTTAAAATAAATTAATATTATGAAAAGTATTCTTACTATGAAACCAAATTATGAAATTAATACTACTTCTCTTTATTAAATATGAGTCTGTCCTTAGAGTTATAAAACATTACAGAGCAAAGTCCTATAACCCATTATCTATATTATATAACACAATTTGCTTTTCTTTTAAAAATATATGCAATTTTAATTGTTGTGCACACTTTTTTTTAATTAATGCAATTCTTCTATTTATAAATAAGTTTTGTAAAAAAATCTTTCGGGAGAAAAGTTCTATATTACATAAAAAATTTAGGAACCAGGCATTAAGTACAATTTCAAATTATAATGTTACCACTTTTTCTAAAATTAAAGTTTCTTATAAATACTTTCATTTAATAAAAATATAAATAAAAATGCCATATTATAAAAGAAATGAATTTTATTAGTTGAGTTACTGTGATTTTGGGTGGTTGAAAATTTTCATTAATAAATTTGATTATCTAAAAGGTATAAAGAAAAAGATTAAAAAAATTAATTAAAAATTAAATTTTATATTCATTTTTTTATCCGGCAATCATGGGATAAAATAATACCACCTATATGGGTGGTATATATTTATCCGGTTCTAAAAGGATAAAATGATAATTAATGCTGAATGCAATCCAGTGCCGTGTTGTGCCAAACGCAGGATATGATTAAAACATCTTATCCACCTCTTGCGCCAAACACATGACATGATTTATTTATTCTACCCTTTCCGACAATAAATACCGAATATGATTAATTAATCATATCCTGCTTCTAATCCTGCGCGACAAACACACTCTAAGAGTACTCTCCTATTGGTTCACCTAAGTAGCTAATAGCTATGCGTTGAATATACATATATTTGTTTGAATTTTATGTAATTTTAAAGTTAGTAAATTTTTAATTTTTTTTAAAGAATCAATTTTTTCAGTCCAATTCGGCCATTCAAGTACCCTGAACTCAAACCCGAACCGACTCGAATCAATCGGTTTCGGTTTGAAAATTTTCGGACCACAACAGATTGGTTTGGTTCGGTTCGGTTCGGTTCGTTTGTTCGATTTTTAGATTTCTGACAACACCCTGAGTGAAGCTATGGAGCGAGAATGGGAGAGTGAGACAAACTCAAAATAATACTTTTTACTCCCAACATTTTAAATTAATAGTTTCACTTTA